>OY284493.1:23304629-24504629 GCA_958336395.1 Ctenicera cuprea
ACTACCTGGTTCAGGTATTTCATATCCATGATAGCATCATAAGTGACTCTTCCCCCGTGTTTTACCAAAACTTGATTAAGCTCATCTCTAACTTTCTGCTGTGTATCTTTATTTGCTGCTAATTCATAAAGACAAAAAGTCATAGTTGTTGAGGACGTTTCAAATCCGGCAGAGAAGAAAATAAAAGCTTGTGCAGCTAATTCTTCAATTGTAAAGCTATCACCAGTGGTTACATCATTTTTTAAATCAATTAATATCTGCAGCATGTCTTTGCGAACAATGTTGTTAGATTCTCTGTATTTTACAGTATCTTTAACAACATTCATAAAAAACTCTGAACATTCTTTGGTTAAAAATCTTATTCCTAACTTCCTGGCTAGGTGCGGCTTGGCAAAACTAAAAGCAAGTCCGAGGGACCGAAGTTTAGAAACAGGATCAAATAATTTTTTACCATACTTTCTAAATTCTGCGTCTGGAGTTTTAAAACTGTTACAGTTTAGACCAAACGCACATGAGCCAATAATGTCTGTGGTATAACAAGCCAAAACATTTTTAATATCCACATCTTGTTTATTTTCACAGTAATTATCCATTGCTTCTTGCATTTGATAACCACATTGCACTAAAGTATCAAACATCATCTTCATTTTTCCTGAAGTAAAAGTTGGGGTTAGTTTCGTACGAAGCTTCCTCCACCTATGTCCCCCAAGGGCAAACAGATTTGCACTGAGCGGATCATCTTTCTCGTTATAATAAAACCCACGTTCCACAAAATGGTCAAAGTCTTTTTGAAGAATATTTTTTATGTATTCTGGATGTACAGGCATATATCTGGGAGCTGTGAAGAGATACACCCCTCCATGGTTGTGTCCTTGATCTTTCAATTCGTTATAGAGCTTCTTCAGATGAACTCCGAGAGTGGTCGTTCTTCTAAATGGATTTTCTGCTGTTCCGAAAGGAATCCGTGGTTTCAAATAAGGCAGATTCCTGTTTTTCCAATAATTAAAAGCACGTTTAAAGTATGTTAAAACTACTAGCGTTATTGCTACGAAAATTCCCAATATTATTTCCATTGTTTCCACAATTTTTTAAACTACACTCACATTGCTATACGCAGTTATGGATCAAGTGTGTATAATCTACAGATTTCTATATTAAGACTATAAGAAATCTGTGATATTATCAATGACGGACTGTTGTACCTACTCCAACTTCTTATATGTTTAGAGTTACATATTTTAAAAACCGCTTGATAATTGCTTGTAGATAAAAAATGAGTTATACACAAAATTATTGCGTTTCATTTAACTATAAACAGTTTTTTTTATTGTATCTTTTCGGTGAATTAGATTTAATTTTTAATAATAGAGGGAATTCGAAAATGATCTAAAAGCTAGGTATTTTATGGCACAATTGTAATATTTATGTAGGTCGTTAAAATACACACGTGATCAAAATTATTGTATGTCGCCTTTTGATCTAGCAAAACATGTTTATTCAGGATTTTGTCCTTATGGATACACCGTGCGATTCAGAAAAAAGGGCGGGCAGTGATTATATTATGGATATTGGTAGCACGGTTTCTCTTGTTTAATAATTTGTTGTCAATGGCAATAATAAAGGGTTCCAATAAGATAACCTCAAATTATTTTTTAAACTGTCAAGTTTATTTTAGAGTTTACAAATTAGACAACCAGTGACATCAAATTTAAAAATATGAGAGGTAATGTTACCAACCTTAACAGCCTAGTAACTCCCTGCTCTAATTCCCTTCTTTGTGAATCGCATGGTATTTGCCAGAAGCACACAATTGACGTGAGTTTCCACTAAGCAACCAAAATTTGGAAGTAATCAACTGAAGTAAATTAGTTAGTTTTGTTGTTTTCTCGGTATATTATAATTAGCAAAATAGCACGGAGCACGATTTCGCACTTCGACAGAGTAAGAATAGTGACCTTCTTGCAGAACGCGCCCACACAAAAGGAAGTTGCGGAAACCGTTGTGTCACAGGGTGATCTCTCAAGAACCTTTAAAATATTCGGGGAGACCGATGATGTCAAGACAGGCCAGGAAAGGGTAGAAAAAAGACCACTACACCTAGACAAAACCTTCAACTAGCTCTAATTTTTTTTTATTATTATCCCCAGGTTATTTACAATCTGTCCTAAAAGGACAATAAGTAAATCGCATAACAAACTAAACTAAACAAACAAACAATTAAGCTAAAGTATCTTGTAGCAATTACCCAGTGGTTCATGCTTTTATACACTACCATCTCAAATTAGATTTGTGTTATTTAAGAATACATAATTATATAATTATATTAATTAGTTCTAAGTTACATAAATCTATTTCCTACATCGGATGGCTTGAATTTTAAGCCTGCGTGTATCAGAATGTACAGTAAGTAATCTTTTGGCAAGTCTATTTGGATGCACTTTAAGTCTGTTATTGTACTTTTCACTACGGCTTTGAACTTCTTCTTTTACAGTTGGCATTTTTAGGTTTTAAATTTAAATGTTGCTGGTAGACCTGGTGCCCCACAACTGTATACCATACAACCACACTGGCTTGAGCACTACTTTATATATTAACACTTTATTTTTTAGAGTTAGTTGAGATGTTCTTCCTATTAACCAGTATAGTTGACTAAGTTTATAGCCGAGTTGTTTCCTCTTGTTCCAAATACGCGTTTCCAGGTTATTTGGCACTATTTTCTTGTGGTAATAGGCTGTTGTTGAGCATAACTGGTGGACATGTTTCTTTTCTTATAGTAAAGGTTGCCTGGATGAACTTTTGTTTGTTAACTTGCAGCCGCCACCTTTGAAGTCAGGCTTCGACTTTGTTGGGGTAATCTTGTAGTATTCTAGATGTTATTTCCGGATTGTTGTGTGTTGCTATAATTGTTGTATCATCTGCAAAGGTTGCGGTCATTGTGTCATTTTATGTAGGGAGGTCTGAAGTGAATAATACATAAAGTAATGGTCCCAACACGCTTCCTTGTGGAACGCCCGAAGTGATTGGCTGTAGTTCTGTGAGCTCATTCTGGTATCTGACAACAAACTGCCTGTCACTTATATAACATTTTAGTATGCGAAATTTGTTGTGAGGTAAGTTTAGCTTAAGCTTAGCAAGTAAGCCTGTGCGCCAGACCTTGTCAAAGGCCTGGGTCACATCTAGAAAAACGGCTGTACAACATTTTTTATTTTCCAGGGCTTCATTAATTTTGCGTACAACTCTGTGTACTTGTTCAGTCGTTGCATGTCTCTCTCTGAACCCAAATTGGTGTTCCGGAATTAATTGTCGTTGTACAAGCACCGCTTTAATCCTTTTTAATAAAAAACCTTTGATATGATAGGCAGGAGGCTTATAGGGCGGTACGACTGCACTAGTTCTGGATTTTTCTCTGGTTTAGGAATTAGAGTTATTGTGGCTACCTTTCAGTATAACGGGTAATGGTCCAGTCTTAATGCCGCATTAAACAACATTGTTATAATTCTTATTTTCTTCTCAGGGAGTTCTTTTAGTATCCGGCCTGTTATAAGATCCCACCCAGGGGCTTTTTTTGCATTTAGGTCATGATGTATGATGTTACGTACTTCTTTTACCTTGAACTTCTTTATTGGTAGTTCAAGTTGGTCTGGTTTTCAACTAGCTCTAATAGCTCAAAGAAATTGCACATCTTCATGCAGTGCCCTGCAAAGGAAATTCCGATGAATAGAAGGAATTAATATCTCAAGACACACAGTTCATAGGCGGTTGAAATCTAACAATTTACACCTTTGAAGGCTTTTCCATGTGCCGGAACTAACTCGGCCACACAAAACCACTCGCCTGCGTTGGGCACGATAAATAAAGGCGAGGGCACAAAATTGGAACACGGTCCTGTTCTCGGATGAAACCAGAATTGGCCTTTTAAACAATTCAAAACTCATACATGTTTGGAGAGGTCCAGCAAGGTAAGCAAGCCTATTCACAGCCCCGCCCCCTCTCGTTTGCCGTTTCAAGGTGTTCGCACGCCACTGGTGGCTATCAAATAGACGATGACAGGAAACCGCTATATTCAGAACGTTTTCGATCCTGTTGTGCGTCTGTTCCGGGATGCAGTGGGTGAAGATTTTAATTACATTGCTGATAATGCGAGGTCCCATCGTACCGTTACTGTCGAGGAATATCTTGACGTAAAGGATATCACAGGGTTGTAGTGGCCAGCAAATTCGCCCGATATGAACCCCATTGCACATGCTTGGGGCATGCTTAAAACTCGTAGCAGAAACCAAAACAATCCTATTTTAACGTTGGAAGATTTGAAAATTGCTGCTCAGGAAGAATGGGATGCAATTTCTCAAAGGCACATTGACCATGTCAATGAAAGCATGTAAAACTGCATAAAGGCTTCGTGCCCGAGGAGGAAGCACAAATTATTAATGAACTAAGATTCTTGTTTTTGTGGTTAGTTTTATGATTTGATTGAATTGTGCATTAATTTTTTGAATAAAACAGTTAAACAAACGCAAGTTACGTAGCATATACAAGCCAATTTTGATCAATCTTTCGACATTTACCATTACTAACACTGAGACTCCGATCGCAATTGATACCGTAGTTGAAAGTTTTATCAAGTGGAAATATAGTAATATGCAATAATTTTGATCATGTATGTATATACAGGGAGGTCGTAAAATACCCCCCCCCCCCACTAACTTTTCAACGGCTTGATGTGAAGTTACAAAATTTAGGTTATTATTGTTGAAGAACAAATACTATATTTTAAAAAACAAATGCCGACTTACATTTACAAAATGGCGACAAGGCGTCCTTTAGAAAACAATGTATTAAATGGCACGGGAATTTTGGGAAAAGGATCGATTCATAAACAAATGGGAACATTCTAAAACCTAACCTAACAAAACTTGTTTTATACAACAAAAACCAACTAATAATATTTTTTTAAATGTTCAAAGTGTGCTTTTTGAACTTTTGGCAGTAGAAAAACCTATTTAATGTCTCGGTCCCGTACTATATGGAAAGTTATTCTACGTCGTAAATCCAGAAGGGAGTCAGGTTATGTTTGAAAACCTTTTGACCTGAGAAATCCCCACAAAAAAAGTCTAACGAAGTTAGGACAGGGGATCGTGGAGGCCATTCTGTTGGACCACGACGACCAATACATTGTCCAGGGTACGTTGCATCGAGATAATAGCGAACAGAAACAGATAATTTGTTTTTGAATCACTAAAATGTTTCCAAAATCTAGGATTATACTCTACTCAAAAAGATATTTTGAATGAGGGGTCACTTGATCCATCCCCGTGCCATTTAATACGCCTTTCAAAATGGCGTCCCGTCACCATTTGGAAATTTAAATTGGCGTTTGTTTTTCAGAAAATAGTATTAGTTCTCCAATAATAATAACCTAGTTTTGTAGCTTCACATCAAGCCGTGCAAAAGTTAGTAGAGTGGAATGGGGGACATTTTACGGCCTCACTGCATAGAATATATATATAATAATAAAAGAAATTGTTGGCGTTTTTATTCTTCATCTTACAATTGCCTACGGTGTAAAATATATTTTCAGCTCCTGCCACGTGCGGTTCTGAAGTGACACAACAGTGTGGCCTACAGCTTGACGTGGGCGCCCAACCATGGAAGTGTATGCACTTCATCTCCAAAGAAGATTTTATGAGAATAGTCTCAGATGCAATACGAGACATAGGTAACACAACCCACGTTGGTGGTTGTCCAAGATCTTTCAACGAGGCACTACGTTTTTTTAAATTTCCGTGTTAGTTCGCTCGGGATTCGAACCCTGGGCGACTAAATGAGGGCTATATACTAGAACAAAAATGTTATGAATTGGATTTTTTAAATCTAATAAACTTGACATCAAGGAACTATTTTGTGTAAAAGAATTAATAATCGTATCTGAATCTAATAGAGATTTTAACAGAAATACATATTTTGGACATCCTTCTTACTTCTTATAGTGCCATACCGTATTCAGAGCGTTGACTACCTCTCTCCTATGTCTGTGTTTGGTGCGCGGCGATAGATATTTTGCACAGGCAGACATCCAGGAACCCCAAACCATTGTTTTTAAAAAATGTGCCTCTGTGGATGGGTGTGTGGGTGTGTTCGCTCCATAACTCTCAAACGGATGGTCCCCTTTCAATGAGCTTTGGAATATGTAGGTGTATCAAAAATTCATCGGGGAAATAATTAAAAAAAGTCCAAAACCGAAAAGGAAGATAGACATGTCTGAAACTGGAATCTTATAGGATACTTTAGGGAAAATTGAACGTTTTTTCTAAATATTTTAGTTTTAAAATGGCAGCCGTTACGATTTTTTGAAGATTTTCACTTGTGTCAGCAGATCGAGAACATATTGTTTATTGTAACAGTTCTATACAGACACAATGTTATTGTACACAAAATTTTTTGAAAAAGCTATGAAATGAAAAGAAAGTATTTACAAAATGACATGAATTTTTGAAAATCTAAATATCACGTATTTTAGTTTAATAATTGAAGGATTATGAAATATTTCTGTAATCTAAATATCACGTATTTTAGTTTAATAATTGAAGGAATATGAAATATTTCTGTGTAAGTTAAATTGCTCATTGCTACCTAAATTTTCGGTGCAGCAATATTTATGGGAGGGGGGGGAGGGATTAATTTTCTAGCTCCCACCAAACTTTTGGGGACAAATTTGTCTTTCCGCTTTTGGTTTTCAAGCAATCTTTTCCCGAAATTTAAATAATAGGAGTATTTTCTCAAAAAAAACCTAGACAAATTTTGGTTTCTAAATACAATAAGACATACCCCCGAACAAAGCATAAGTTTAAGTGGGTTGGCGCTATATGCTTAGTGTGTTATTATATTGGTCTGCTCGGGATGCGCCAGGATGTTTTCCTTCTTTCTACACTCCCTTTACTCTCGATTTTTCCTTGAATTATTACTTGTAAGAGTCGATATCTCTCATGTCACATAATATGTCCGATACACTAGAGCTTGTTTTCCTTTATGAGTTTTAAAATGTTTAAATCTCTATTTGCTCGTCTAAGTATCTCTGGGTTGGTAACTCCGTCTACCCAGGAGATCGGAGACCTGTAGTATTTTTCGGTGTACCCCCAATTCAAAAGCTTCTTCTTACACATATGTTTTGTGAGAGTCTAGCTTTCCATTCCGTTTAACAAACTGTGAAAATAAAGCATTTCGTTTTTTGTATTCTTAAGTCTAAACTAATTGCTTTGGTGTAGAGTAGTTTCTTCATTTTAATGAACGCGCTTCTGGCGAAGTGACGATCCCCCAATTACATGACAACCCTAGACTATATTCTTTAGTTAAAGAAAAAGCCCTCATAGAAAAAGTTCATGGGCCCTGATAAAACCTTAGATTACGCCTCTTTACTGTATAATTATAGGACGCTTAAAAATAATTTGCTTACTACCATTGCTTTGTATTTTCTTCTACATGAAATTTTTCCACCGCTCAAGTAATCGCTCTTAATTACGAAAATCAATTATTACCAGTACAACAATATTTACGTAATAGCGATCAACTGATTAATCAATTATTTCCCGAAACTTACATAAAATTTAAATCAAAGAGATCAATAGCTGGTGAACTTGGCGATGTAATAAAATGTATCTTAATGCAGAAGATGGCGAACGATACGATGAGCTCATCGACAAATTGATTGAATCCCCCGATACCCAAAAAATTGTCATACAAAAACAAGCACAAATTCTAAACGATACTATCAATACCTTCACTATAAATGTCAAAAATAAAGAACTTTTAAACAAAAATTAAAATAAAATTATTCTCGATACCAAATTAGTTATTACGCAAATTTTAGAAACTGTTTTTACTTATGCTATCCTTGACCAATCAATTCAATCCTTAAAATTATATATTCTAACTTGTACAGATGTGGAGACGTCCTTGACATTTGCCCAAAATCATCAATTACATTTATCTCTAGTAGATAACAATGACTTGTTACCCGCCCTAGAATACATTTGAAAAAATCTATAAAAATACTTAAATAACTTTATAATTACCCTATTCTATTAGATTTAGGAACCTGTATTTATACGAATCTTTAATTCAAATTAAAGCCTATCAAAAAAACACCACATTTACCTTCATATATGAGCGTGCACGAACGTGCATATCTTTTTGATGTACCGACAGGCTACGGAAAATGTCTGTTGAGGTGTCTTCTTGCGGCCTAATATTAATAATTCTAATATGCACAATTGCACAACCATTAGAATAGTTTAGGTTGCTAAGATAAGCGCATATTTTCTTGCGATTACCTAGCATAGTGTCTGGCATGTATTTATGTTTACAATTAAGTAGTCAGTCTACAGTTTGTACTTTATTCTGTCAAGACGTTTGTCTTATTGTTTTTGAATAAATTTATAATTCTTTTTAAAAACCAATTTTTTTGAGAATAAAACTAAACTCGCGGCTTTATTACATATAAATGGTTGTCAGCAGTTACTGCTGCTCTAAAGGCGCGTTACATTATGTAGCAGAACAGAAAAATATAGCTCTGCTATAAGTTCTTGAAAGCGCCACCCAAAAATAGCTATGTCGCTTGGCTATATAGTCTAATTCAGGAGCTATATAGCTGGAAAAGAGTTATCCGTCGGTTGTCGGTAAACATCAAAGAAAATTGTATGGCTGTGCTGTATAGCCGGGCTAGAAGCGCATTTTTGTTTGTAGCAGAGCTATATTTAAGAACGGTCGGTCGGTTTGTTCAGTTGTGCTCTTGTTGTCAGTGAGGGTTGTTGTTGTAGCAGTCCGTGTATTGCACAAGTTTGTGAAATGGAAATTATGTTGAGTGAATATGAATGGAACAAAGATGTTCTTACAAAACTTATAGAACTCTTTCGAGAGCATCCTGTTTTATGGGATGCAACCCACTTTGAATATAAAATGAGAAACCGAAAACAAGATGCATGGAATGAAATTGTACATGAAATGCAAGTAGATCGATCTGAAGTGGAGAAGAAAATGCGATGTTTGATTGGGCAGTACCAGAGAAACTTGAAAAGTGGCTTTGGAGCTGACGAGGATGTACCGAAATGGATTGATTTCAACATGTTGCATTTTCTCAAAGACAAAACAAACCTCGAAACTGGATCGAGGCAGGTTTGGAAGACTCTCAAAATAGCCAGGTAAATAAAACATAATCTACTGTATAGTTTAGTGGTATATTTTAGCTGAATATAGTATAAGTGAACACACAATGCTTAAGCATAGTCCTTTTGCCAAGACACAGATCCTTCATTACTTGTAAAGTATCGTCTAAGTTCGTCTCTTATCTCTTGAGCCAGATCTGACGCTTTTCTTGGGACGCGTTTCAAAGTAATGTTCCCTCAGGCATTCCTTCGACTCTCTATTGTCCAGGTACGAGGTTATGTGTGATGGGATCTTCTACATCGAAAGTGCCAGGTGGTGTGTACGTTGCTTTGGATGTTGTACTCCTTCTGAGAAAATTGTGTAGATATGCGCACGTCAGTACAATTTTTGCTGATTTCTTAGGCTCCAATAACATTGGTTTTCGCAGAACTCTGAAAACCACTGACAGTATCCCAAATGCATTCTCTACCACTCTCCTGCCTCTTGACAAACGATAGTTGAATACCCGTTTGCCAGTTCCCGTGTCGTGCATACCAGGGTATGGTTTCATAATCCACGGTTTCAAAGGGAATGCGTCATAAGCAATTATAACAAATGGAACTGGGTACTTTCCGTCAGGCAACGTACATGCCTTTGGTTTGTTTACTCTTGATTCCTCCATCATCTTTTTGAACGTTGTATGTCCAAACACGCCTCTATCCGATAATCTTCCTTGGCAACCCACCGTAACATACGTGAAAGAGTAATGCGCATCCACGATAGCAAAAACCACAATGCTAAGAAAACCTTTGTAGTTAAAAAAGTCACTTCCACTATTGATAGGAGCCTGAATCATCACATGTTTCCCGTCCATACTACCCAGACAATGTGGGAAATTCCATGTGTGGTTGTATTCAATCGCCACCCTCTTCCACTCTTCTTTGGATGTTGGCATCTGCAATTAAGTAATATTTGTTACGTTATATTAATATTAGGTATGTAATATTTGTTATGTTATATTAATGTTATGTAATATTAGTTATGCATATTTTCAGGATGGAAACCATCAGAATGCAGAATAACCGGCAGACGTTTTAAATGTAACTGAAGAAACTGTACAAGCAGAACCAGTACCAACTGCTAAACCGTCATTACCGAAAAAAACTAATAAAAAAAGAAAAAAATGTGCAGATGGCTGAAGATGCGTATAATGTTATGAAAACAGTCATCCAATTTGGACGACAAGCAAGAGGATGAATTTGACACGTTTGGTACACACGTGGATTGTCAGATACGAAACTTAAAATCAAAGTTTGACCAAGCAACTGCCGAATATAAAATAAACCAACTTTTATATGAGCTTGAAATACACCAGTTGCAAAGGAGCTCCGTTTCCTCAGATACTCGGCCAAGTGCAGCTTCTACTCCTTGTACATCATGCACTCCTGCAGAGAGCGAGTACAGTAACCAAGATGATGATTACATGAACAGAGTTTTTGTAAATTTGTAAATTTGTAAAAATTTGTAAATCTTCACAAAGTACAGTTGAAAGCTTTTTAAAAAGCTTTATCATTTCTATTCATGTAATCAATTTGGAAATAATAAATTTGTTACACTTAGCTTGATGTATTCATTTAATGCCTCAATCAGGGCTTCACACACAGTTGGAATCATCAGTGAAATAGCAGATTTAGAAATTTTAAACAAATAGCTTAAGCTCTGGTAAGAATCTTCTTCTTCTTCTTCTTCTCCTTGGCTCTACAGTCCGTTTAGGACCTTAGCCTGCTCAACCACGGCTTTCCACTCCCTTCTCTCTAGCGCATTCGTCCTCCATCTCCTGACATTTAGTTTTCTGAGGTCTTCTTCCACTTCGTCACCCCATCTCTTCCTCGGCCTACCTCTTCTTCGCCTTCCGTCCTCTACTCTCGATTGCTATGCTTTTTTTTGGAAATCTTCCTTCTCCCATGCGCATCACGTGACCTAGCCACCCCAACCTTTGGCTTTTTATGGTATTAATTATGCTGGGTTCGTTATATAGGTCTCTTATCTCCTGGTTTCTTCGTACTCTCCATACACCCTCTTCGTTGATTGGTCCGTATATCTTTCGCAGCTCCTTTCTTTCGAAAGTTTCCAGTTTACGCTTATCTTCTGCGGTAAGTACCCATGTTTCTGAAGCATACGTGACTGTGGGTTTTATTATGGTTTTATATATTTTGACTTTTGCAGTTCTAGATGTATTTTTCGATTTTAAGACAGTCTGTAGTGCGTAGCAACTTCTATTTCCTGTCGCTATTCTAACCTTGATGTCTTCCTTGGTGTCGTTTTGTTTGGATGGACACTGCCTAGGTACTTAAAACATTCTACTTCTTCAAATACATAGTTGTTTATTTGAATATTTTGTAACTGTTGCTCGCCATCTCTTCGCATGCACATGTATTTGGTTTTCTCTTTGTTTATTTTAAGACCAGCCTTTTTTGCTTCTTCCTCTAGTTCTAAGAAAGCTGTACTGAGTGCTTCCCTCATTCTTGATAGAATGGCTACGTCGTCTGCGTACGCCAAATACTGACAGGACCTGTTGAAAAAAGTTCCACCAGGGTTTCCTGTAATTGCTCTCATGCATCTTTCTAGGACTAAATTAAATAAAGTAGAGGACAGAGGATCCCCCTGCCTCACACCTTAATTTACTTCAAACTCTTGCGATAGGTCTGTCCCTATTTTCACTTTGCTACGTGTATGTGTTAGCGTCATCATTATTAGTCTTATCAGTTTTTCTGGTATATTAAGTTCTTTAAGTGTGTCTTCCAAATAATCTCTTTTGATGCTATCGTATGCTTGCTTGAAATCGATATATGATTGATGCACGTCTGTGTTGTATTCGTAGCACTTCTCTAGTATCATCCTTATACTGTAAATATGGTCGGTAGTTGACCTATCTTTTCTGAAACCGCTTTGGTATTCTCCTAGGGCATCCTCTGCATAGGGTTGTAACTTTTCGGCTATTACTGCTGCAAGTATTTTGTATGATATATTTAGTAATGATATGCCTCTGTAGTTGTTGCATAAAAGTTTATTGCCGTTTTTGAACAGCGGGCATATGATGGCTTTGCTCCATTCTATTGGCATAGCTTCTTGCGTCCAAATTCCATGTATTAGTTCGGGGATTTTTATTAGTATCGGCTCTCCGCCGTTTTTCAGTAGTTCTGCGCTTATTCTATCTTCCCCAGGTGCCTTATGATTTTTTTGCTTCTTAATTTGTATCTTGACTTCTTCCCTTGTTGGGGGTTCAATAATTATATGGTCGTCGCCGCGTTGTTCTACATTCTCATTCTCAACTGCATTCTCCTTGTCGCCTTCACCATCACTCCCGTCTCCTTTTTGAATATTATCATTGTCGTTGGGTTGTTCTTTGAAATATTGGGCCCACCTTTCTAGGATCTCCTTTTCTCCGCCTATCAGGTTTCCATCTTTGTCTTTGACGTAACTTGTTCTTGCTATGAAACCTGTTTTGTTTGTTTTTATGTTTTGATAGAACCTTCTTATGTTGTCGTTTCTATGTTCATTTTCAATTTCTTCTAGCATCTTCTCAAAATTTCTTTTCTTCCTTTTGCAGAGATTGTGAGCTTCTCTTCGTTTTTCCTCGTATTGGTGTGTTGTGTAGCGCTTCTTACGCTGTATCATTTTTACTCGGGCTTCATTTCTCAGTTTGTGTGCATACTTGAATTCCTTGTCATACCAACCATTTTGTTCCCTTTTCCTTGTGTTGCCTAGTTTGTTTTCTGCTGCGGTTTTTAACACTTCTTTTATAGCTCTCCATTGTTCTTCTACCGATATTCTTTGCTGGATTGGTTCCATTTTTTCTCTTATTAGGTTGTTTACTTCTTCTTCGTATCTGTTTCTTATTTCTTCTATTTTAAAGGTCTCTAGGTTGTAAGTTTTTTTGTGTTGTCCCTTTTGGTTTATTCTCGTTGCTTATTCTCTGTTTGTATTTTGCGCGCACTAGGTAGTGGTCAGAGTCGGTATCTGCCCCACGGTAACTTCTAATGTCTATAATATCTGTTTGATGGCGTTTATCTATCATGACGTGGTCAATTTGATTCTTCGTGTTGCCATCTGGAGAAACCCAGGTCTCTTTATGAATGTCTTTATGTTGAAAGCACGTGCTTTTTATAATCATATTGTTTCCCATGGCGAAATCGATCAGTCTTTCACCATTATCGTTACTTCGATTGTGTTTGCTGTGCTTCCCAATTGTTGGTCGGTACTGTTGTTCCTTTCCGAGTTTGGCATTGAAGTTGCCAAGTACTATCTTCACGTCGTGTTGTGGGACCGAGTTTATCGTTCTCTCTAGCTTTTCATAAAATTCTTCTTTAGTTTCTTCATCTTTGTCTTCCGTTGGTGCGTGGCAGTTAATAAATGTCATCTCACTTCTTGGATGGCTGCTAAGTCCACTCTATATTTGTTTAATTCTTGTTGCAGTTGTTGTATAGCTCCGACCCTATACATACTACGGACATTCTATGTCGCAAAATATATTTCTTTGGCCGTTTTCCGTTGCTTCGGTTGTCTTCGTATATCTATCCGACTATTCCTTAGTTGAGTTTTCGTAACTTTATTTGTTTTACAGGATAGGGTTGTTGGCCCTATGCCCAACCCCCTTATCGGAGGGCCATTTCTACCGCTCTTGTCAGCCCTGGCCCCACTTTCCACCTGGGTTGGTTACCAGATCTCCAGTGAGGTTGCTCAGGTTGCCCGGGGTTCGCCACCTTTATTTTCATATAAAGGCTACTTGGAGGTGAGAGTCGGACTTGGGTAGGAGAGGCTATGCGACGCTAACAGGAAGCAGCATCGTGTGGTACGCATGCTCTACCCCATTTGAACCCCTGGTAAGAATCACCAGTAGCCAAAAATCTTAAAGTAACACCTAATTTTTCGCGAGCAGGTATAGCGTCTCTGAATGTAATGTTTGTCTTCCTAATTTTGTGTCCAATCATCCCAAGTAAGTATTCAAAATCAGCACTGGTCATTCGTAAAAAGTTTTTATTAATTTCATAGCACAATGTTTGGTCTTCTGTTGTATCATCTAGATTTAAATCGTTTAAGAGGTCACTACAACTGTACTTATTTCTCGCCTTAAGAGATGGTTTCACCCAATACCTCCGTTTTCTTCTTTGAGGTGCCAATATCACTGTTGCATCCGCAGCAAGAACTACGTGTTTCTTGCTTGCCATCTTGAAGCGCACTTAATGAAATTATTCTACTGCTACATAAAACTGCTATAAAAGTTTTGACGCGTTTTTGATCACGGTTATATAGCTCAGCTATTTATCCGAGCTATATATAGCTGAGCTATATAACGCTGCTATATTTCTCGGCTATATAGCTGTTCTGCTATATAATGTAAGCGCGCCTTAAGCACTTCCCTCTCCGGAAGCCCGTAAAACCATCCAATTGATGCGTACAATAGCTGACCGTGTAAACATTGTTATTTCTTTGGGAGTGTTTTTTTATAAATTGCTGCTTTACTATCGTCATTTTAGTAAGTAAATAGATATACCTACGATTTTATACTCAATAATCTGGTTAAGTAATCTGAGGGTTTTTTCAATTATAACAGCTGAGTTCCAATTAATATTTACCTGGGGTAGGTTCCCAGGATAGCTGAAGATATAAATAATACAATCAACGATATTTTGAGGATTTCCTCAATTTAAGCGGATCTAGCAACAGCAAATTGCTCTTTGCTTTTCACAAATTTAACCTCAACAAAAAAATGTTGCTAATGAATTCGTCGACTTTTTCCATCTGTTTGGCGACTGGTAGCAAAACCTGAAATACTGTATGCTATACAGGGTAATCCAGCAAAAACTTTAACCTCAAATATCTTGTACAGCAATTGAGTTATTAAGCTGAAACTTTGGGAAATTATTAGGAGAGAGGGAGAATCGACCAATTGACACAATTTTATCCTCTTATAGCACAGCATTGCTAAGACCATTCAAAATTATAAATGCTTCTGGAGAGAAATTTTTTTATATTGATTAGTTTTTGTCTGAATTAAATTTTTATATTGTAATTAATTTGACTTAATGTAGAGCTAAAGGTAAATAGTACTTTGCAACCCTCCCTCCTCTTTATCCCAATTATGGTGATGCCTTAAATCATATTAAGAAAGAAAGTTCTTATAGACGTGGGTTCGAAAACGTTTTGTTGCGGAGTTACAACCTTCTGAAGTTACACCAATCAGATCACTTTTTTCTTGATAATTTCGACAATAGTCGCATTACGGTGTTGAAATGTTTTATGCTGACACTGCTTATCTAGGTTTTTATACACGCACCAAAGGCACATCATATGGCGAGGAAGTAGCTTTTTTTGTTGATATTTTCTACATCTTCAGACTTTTTTTTAATATGGTCAGTCGACCAATACGTTGGTTTACCAGTGGAGATGTAGGAGTATTTTTTTTTCATTGATTGCCTTGTATAGTTCCCTTTCTCTAGTAGTTATCAGTCTGAATCCCCAATGAGTATGCTTTGCATTATAACCTCCTCCAGCTATAAATCGCGCTTCTAGTGCATCAAAGAAACGAGTTAGGTTTTCTTGTGTGATTCTGTGCTTAGGTAAGGAATTAGGTAGTTTCGCTACTTGGATTGAGGTTGCTTGAAGGTAATTTTTTTCGCATTTGGGTAATTGTGATGGGTAATGGTTTTTTGAAACAATGATTGCAGTTCCCCCATTCGTCGTTCTATCAGGATATTGTGTGTGGTAAATGTCATATTCAGGAATATTAAGGTATGATCTTGTAGTGAAATAGGCTTCAGATATCAGCATTATGTCGATTTTGTTTATATTAAGAAAAATTATTATTTCTTGCTTCTGCGTCTTAGAACCAAGCTATTTTGATGTAGGAGCTAGTTAAATAGATTTTTAAATGCATCGAGTATTATTTCAGTGCTTGTTTGAATTGTTGTGTGATCCAGGTTTGCTTTTAGAGTTTAGGCTGCATTTTGAAATATTGGAATGGAGTGATTTCAGTTTGTCGTGGGTGGATTAGCATATGCGGGCAGCTGGTGAATTGGTTTGGTTATATAATTGCTGTTTGATCTGTGTTTTTTTTGTGAGTCTTGGTAAACTCTGCACCTTTTATAATTTGTGGGGTGATCTCCCCAGCGCAAAAAACAGGTTGCTGCCGCTTCTCTTCTTTTTTTACATGTAGTGGAATTATGGGCTTCTCCGCATTTAACGCAAGCATGAGCACGATCTCTCTTGTCGTTAATCTTCAGAAGTGAAGAGTCGTGATTTGTGCGTGAATATATGAGGATTTCTTCAATTAGTTGACATTTTTCTAATGTCTTTCCATGCGTTAAGATCTTTCGCTGATTTAATGTTGTTTTGGAGATTTGTACCGGTCAGGTCGCTTATTTGATCTAGCCATCGTTTTGGTGAGCGTCCCCGTAACCTTTTTCCGTCCATCTTGCCTTGAACTACCAGCTTTCCCAAGTTGTTATCACTGCTCCTAGTTATGTGTCCAAAATATTGGAGTATGCGTCGTTGGACAGTTGTTATCAGCCTTGTTGTTATACCGATTTCTTCCAAGATAGAGTGGTTGGTCCTGTGTGCTGTCCAGGGTATCCGCAGCATTCTCCTCCAGCACCACATTTCGAAGGCATTAACTTTCCGTTTATCTGTTTCCTTTAGTGTCCAGGCTTCTGCTCCGAAAAGAGCTATTGGAAAAACTAGTGTATGCATTATTCTTACTTTAGTCGGGATTTGTATGTTTCATTCTTTCCAGATTTTCGTTAGCTTTGTAACGGCTGTTTTGGCTATGAGGACGATAGCAGTAGGCTTTTGTATGGTTGTAGGAGAGGCACGTTCTGTGCTGGACAAGTTTATTTCTTTGATGGGGGGCTTCAACCTTGATGCTCATATTCGGCAGATATTTTAAGTCGAATATTAATTTTCTATTGTTTGCTGGCTCTAAATCTATGAAAAATAGTAGTAATGCAGTTTTGTTAGACTTGCTTTTAATGTTGTATATGTTTCTGGTTTGGAAGCCTTTTTTGTGTAACGCTGCTCTTATTTCTTTAACGGGGATGGTAGGGTGTAGGTGCCTGATGACAACGCGGAATGCTCTATCTTGTTAGATCTGATAAATATGGTGAACAATGTTGTTTTCTCGCAAATGCTTGTTTAGTTTCCGCAAATTCTCAGTAGATTTTACATTTATTTTGACTACGTTGTCATGCATGGCTTTTGGAACGTAGTCCTCTTGTTTTATAACTGCGTTTAACCATTATATCATTTCTGGATAGTTTGCAACTTCTTGGATGAATATAGGGGGGGGGGGGCTTTAGAGGGTTTTCTGTTGTGAGAGTATCTATAAACTTTCTTTTGATTATCTTTTTTTAGATCTTCTTTTGATGGAACTGAGAATCTGTTTGATTGGCTAGCAATATCGACTGCTGTGGTTGATTGGATTGACTTTGGTTGGTTCTGATTTGAAGGTGTTAAAGTCAGGCGCTTGCGCGTTTTACGCTCATCCTGCCAAGGATTTTCCTAGGAAGAAGTTTCTTTTTGGAATCGGTACACATATAAGATTCTACGTAGCTACTAGACTATTTTTGAGGGTTCGAATTTTGTGTGGGCGTTTGGGCTGTGTAGTATTGCACAGTATTGGGGGCAATCACGGAGGGATTTTAGCACATAAGTCTATTGTTTAAAATTTGTTTCTGTGTTTGTATGTATTTACAATTCTTGGAGGCGGTTGTTCATAATATACATTGCTTTTAGGGTAATAAGGCATTGGACTAAAGTTGAAATTGGGCACTATGCCGCCACCATAACTGGTTTATGCATGGTGCTAGAGTATTATTCTTAAAACACCGATTTAAAGATGCAAGAATTTTGAACGTGAACTAACAAAAAAAATCGATAGTTACTTATCAGTACTTATCTTGAACACTTTTGGGGCCACAGCTCTCACTATCTCGTCGCGGCCAGGCAGCGCGTCCGCTTTACGTAACAGTTTGGATGCGACTAATAAATTGAATTAAATAGACAGGTAAAATCAACATAAATAATTTATTCAACAGAATATAATATTAATGAGTAATGTCAAAAGTCTGCAAGTAAATGTAAAAATGTTATAATAATAATAATTGTAAACAAAGGTTATGTTATAAAATACACAATTAACTCTGAAAAAATTTCAAATTACAGATAATTTTAGATAGGTATATTAAATAATCTTTGATATTCTAAGTACAATTTTTAATTTTTAACAATAAAATTTTATTAAATCATTTTTATATCTTAAGCATGCAGCTTGAACGTATTAAACTATTTAAACATTAATTAATACGCTTTTTTCACATCCAGAAAAATTCCTGTCTTGGACGTCAAAACAAAACTAAACGGATCCATTTCAAAAGGAATTACAGTTTTTTTATTCAGCGAAAATTCGAAATTTTTCAATAAAATTGTTAGTCCAACCTTCGTTTGCATCATACCAAATCGGAGACCTTAAAAAGTTTCTATTAATAAATTTTTCTAATCTTTTAAGCTTTAAGCCGTACCTATACAATTTCTAGGACCGTCACCGAAGGGCATGTAGGTAAAAGATGGTCTTGTTTGTTTGTTGGTTTCCGAAAACCTTTCAGGATCAAATTTTTCTGGGTTGGAATAGTACTTGGGGTCATGGTGTAATCCTAAAATTGAAATTATGACGCTAACTCCCTCTTCCACGGTAACGTCCGTTCCTGGAATGTTGTAGTTTTTGACGCACACTCGGTTTAGAAACGAAAGTGGAGGATATTTTCTTAAGGTTTCTTAAAAAAGAAAAACGCTATTATATTCATAATCTATATTTAAGAATTATATAATTATGCTAAACGTTTCGTTTCTTACTTATCTATACTTTCAGTATTACTTTCAGGCAAATTTTCGAATTCAAGATTTTTCTTCAACAACGAAGCTTAGTTATTTTATCTAATTTAGATCTGTCACTTATCTACAACTTTGAATAGCCTTTATCTTTAACAAACAAAATTCCTTTACCTACCTTCTACTACTTGGTTCATATATTTCATTTCCATGATAGCATCATAAGTGACCTTTCCCCCGTGTTTTGACAAAACTTTTTTAAGTTCGTCTTTTACTTTTTCCTGTATCTGTTTATTTGTAGCTAATTCATAAAGGCAAAACGTCATAGCTGTGGAAGACGTTTCAAATCCGGCACCAAAGAAAATAAAAGCTTGTGCAGCTAATTCTTCTATGGTAAAGCTTTCTCCATTGGTTAAACTATTTTTTAAATCAATTAATATCTGCAACATGTCTTGGCGAACAATGTTGTTGGTTTCTCTGTATTTTACAGTATCCTTCACAACATTCATGAAAAACTCTGTTGATTCCTTAGGGAAAAATCGTATTCCCAACTTCCTCGCTAGGCGGGGCTTAGCCAAACCGAAAGCAATTCCAAGATAGCGAAGATTAGAAACAGGATCAAATATTTTCTTACCATGCTTTCTAAATTCAGCGTCTGGGCTTTTGAAACTGTTACACTCTAGACCAAACGCACATGAGCCGATTATGTCCGTGGTATAACAAGCCAAAACATTTTTAATATCAACTTCTTGTTTATTTTCACAGTAGTTATCTATTGCCTCTTGCATTTGATAACCACATTGCACTAAGGTATCAAACATCATTTTCATTTTCCCCGAAGTAAAAGTTGGGGTTAGGTTCGTACGAAGCTTCCTCCACCTATGTCCTCCAAGGGCAAAAAGATTTGCACTGAGCGGATCATCTTTTTCATTATAATACATTCCACGTTCTACAAAATGGTTAAAATCTCGTTGAAGAACGTTTTTTATATACTCTGGATCTATGGGCATATATTGAGGAGTTGTCATGAGATAAACACCTCCATGCTTATGTCCTTGGTCCTTCAAACGGTCATAGAGCTTCTTAAGGTGCACTCCAAAAGTGGTCTTTTTTCTAAATAGATTTTCTGATGTTCCGAAAGGAATTCGCGGTTCCAGGTAAGGTAGATTTCTCTTTTTCCAATAATTAAAAGCATGGTTGAAGTACATTAGAATCACCAGGGCAATTCCTACGAAAATTCCCAATATTATTTCCATTCTTGCACTAATATTTTTAACTGCACCTCACTGCTACGAGCAATTACTACTGCTTTGCATTTGCTTAGAGTTTCTCTATTTATCTTATCTGCTGATCATAACTATTTTATAAAGCAAAGGTGAAATACAGGTTCTCTACAAAGCTCTTATAAACAAGAGGCCGGAAACAATCTTATCACCTTCTTGTCGTTATTTTTTGTAGTAGTTGCACTAAAATTTTGTGTTCATTATTATTATTATAACAGATAAAATACGCAGAAAAGGTACTCTTATAGAAAGCGATAAAAACAACGGTTTTAGAGATAAATCAATTTTTGTGAATAATTGGGTTGCTATGTTGCCCAACACAATACTGGAATGAGGTTGTAATACTAGACGTAAGCAGCTAAACACAACTCTGCAATATTGTTTAACAGAAAAATTGCCGACGGGGAGAAAATTCGACCTACTACCGTTGGGAGTCTACATTTAGAGCCTGAGACTCTAACCACTAGACCACCCGCTGGCCCGCAATATTATTTAAGATAAAAGTTTACGCACCCCATCATGGTTCCTACGAGCATATCTTAAACTCGTGAACAGGCACCCGGTTTTGGCATTTTAGCGTTTTCAGGAATTTTGTATTCATAGTACTACTGGGGAGTGTCAGGGTCGTCCTAAAAATTTTGGAGCCCCTGGGCTAAGAATTTGTAGCGCTCTAACAGCGTGGATATTATTCGAATTTAGAATAAAGCATCACGGAAAAAACAGCCCCGGAAGAAAAACAGAAAAAAAATCTCTGAAAAAAAGCCACTGGATAAAAATCCCCATGAGAAAAAAGCCCCAGGAATAAATTCGACATAAATTTTATATAAAAAAAAAGATACTTATTTTGGACTTTCAGGGACTCAATGAAATGGTTAAAAAAAAAATTCTGTCTGGTATACGGGTGGAGTTGTACTCACACTGACACATACGTCCCAATTCAATGAGCGTCGGAATGTCAAACATTCAAAATTCATTCATTCAATTAAACGTTCACCGTCAGAATAAGCTTTTAAAGAAATCCGCGGAAGTTGCACATGTTTTTTGGTAACATTTATACAGGAAAACAAATTTTTTGAAACGGAATACGGAATTTGATAGACGACCTTAGGGTACATAAACATCTTTTTTTTTCTAGCTTCAAATGGCCGCCGATATGATTTTTTTATAAATTTCATTTTAACACATTATTACTCAAAAACGAATTCACAGATCGGGATGAAGTTCGGTATTAAATTAGCCCCAGAGGAACACAATGTCACTAGCTAAGAGAACTGCACAAATAGACACAGTGAAGGGGCTGTTTTTACCGGGGATGTTTCTGCAGGGGATGTTTCTTCGGGAGATTGTTTTTCCGTAGAATTTTTCCGGTTATATTTTTTCCAGGAATGTTTTTTCCGGTCACCGTAACATTCAGACAAACCTCCACTAGTTCATACAACGACACAACTGCTACAGTACAGGTTCATACAAGAGCCTGAAGTCTGTAAATAGGCTCGTATTCTTCACGAACCCTAACGGGCACCTTCTACTAAATTTTTACATTAATCGACACTCAGCGCAGGCGCACTTACACTGTCTTATAACCAGACCAGATGTGTTTTGTCCAACTGTTAGATTGATGGCTATACTATTGGTATATGCCGAGCTTCCACTAGTTGGCGCACCAACATAATTGTGCTTCACTAAGACGAATATTTTAAAAATAAAAAAAAAATAAATATATAGTTAAAAATTTATTTATAAATTCTAGCTTTACTTCGTTAAAGTTCATATTTAATGATTATCTGTAGATAAAATACTCAATTACTTTAACAATATTTATTTATTTTAACCTTATGCATATTTCGGCATGTTTCCATACATTGACAATGGCATGTAAACATGTCGAAATACGTATAAGGTTAAAATAAATAAATATTGTTAAAGTAATTAAGTATTTTATATACAGATAATCATTATATAGTTAAAAAGACATTTTTATTAAATGTGGTACCGTGAAGCATAATTATTTAAAACAATATATTTTACAGGACATCGCGCAGCGCCCTTTTTGGACCGGCGCTCTAGGGCTGTAGCCCAATTAGCCCAATGGTTAGGATGGTACGGGGGGTGTAAACCGTACATTTGTGGAGTCAAGAGGGTCATAATTCTCCAAAAAGTATTTTGAAAATTTGATGTAAAATACGCAGTTGAAGGTACTTCACATTTCAATAGTGTGCGACTTACCATTTAGGACAATAGAAACTATTAAGCAATAATCATTTTTTTGATCAGCTACGTTACCCATGAAAACAAAACTCAAATTGAAATGAAAAAAGAAATATTAATATAAAGTACTAATATCTGAGCAAGAGTGCCGGAGCCCAGCAGTGGGACGTAAAGGCTGATTACAATATATGTGACGCCAGAGCGGTATGAAGTATGCGTCCATGCTGTTGATCCTAAAACGGATTCGAGCTTAAAAGTGCCGACTTCCAAAGTAGCGTTACTAGAATTTCTTATCTTCTACAACTTGTTTTATCTGTTTCATTGAAGTAACACGATATTACGGCCTGCTTACAAGTGTACTCGCATTTTTTAGATCATGTTTTGATTTTGTGGATGTGACGTCATCGTTATTTTTTTACATAACAACATGTACGTATCTTTCTTAAAATCATTTAATCGATAACCGATATCTTTATTATGATGATACATCATTTTCAACAGTAAAAATCAATTACAGGAAATCTCAACTTGACTTTTTTAGCCTTGCAAAGAAATCTTAATAAATGGAAAAAAATCTGCTGCTATTTCAAGATGGAAAAGCGAAGGCTATTTTTCAAAACAGGAAAATATATGCCTGATAAAAAACCAACTTCAGTGGCTTACTCTGTAGTGAAAATGCAGGCTAAAATGTAGTAACAAGTTTAGTGCTTCTGTCAGAGCCTTTATTTTCAAAGCACATTACAAACTGGATGCAAATGCTAAAAATGCTCTTGCATTAGAAAACATTAATATTAAGCCTTTCAGTCGCTACAGACCAAACGTGGAAAAGCAAAAAATGTACACGTTCAAATATACTGTTACGTTTGATAAAGAGATAATTGAAGTATGCAAAAGAGATATGTGTTCCCTGCATCAATTTAGCAAAAAAAATTGGAAATGATGCAAGCCAAGTTAAGGCACCTACGCCAGACAAAAATGGGCACCATGATGATAGGCCTTATAAAATATCTGATTATGTTGTTGGAACCATTGTGGAACATATAAATAAGTTTCCTGCCGAATCTTGTCACTATAGTCAAGATACAATCCTCATAAAAAATATTACTAAATACAGGGTTGGGCAAAAGGACGGAACAATGTAAATATCGTTAATACGGCAACCGCAATTTTGACAAAAATGTTTAGATGAAGGTTCCGATATACGGCGGATACAATAAAGGTATTGGCGGTTTAAGAAGACTTCCGGTTTAGCCGGAAATGGTATCAACTTTCTTATGTTAAGCGGAACACCCTGTATATTTTTTGATCTATAGATAGAACTTTCTTTGGCGAGTTCAGTGATATAAGGTTTTATGCCTTTATTTTCAATAACTCTAGAGATATTGAACAATAATGTTTCGTAATTCTTACATAGCAGCTCATGAAAACAAAAAAATGTGAGAAGCCTAAACAGTTTTGTAAAGTTGTCAAATATGCTTGGTTCGTGTTGTGCTGTTTTGATGTTTGACAGATTGAGCAGTGTGGTTGCAGTAATTAATTAAGTAACCAAAATTAATTAAAACTGTTGATTGTAACATCAGAAATAGATCAATTAACAGAAAAAGAACGAATTCAAATTTTAATTATGGTTGGTTTTGGTGAGCGTTGTAGAACTCAGCAAGAAGTTTGTACTTTATTTAACATTTTGCAATATTTCTGTTAATTGAACCATTTCTGATGTTATATTCAACAGTTTTAATTAATTTGGTTAATTAATTGTTTACTGCAACCACAGTGCCCAATCTATCGAACATCAAAACAACACAACATTACATAAGTGTTTAAGCTTCTCACATGTTTTTGTTTTGGTGAGCTGCTAGATAACAATTACGAAACATTATTGTTCAATATCTCTAGAATTATTGAAAATAAAGGCATAAAACCTTATATCACTGAACTCGCAAATTACTACACAATTTGTATTATGTGTTTTTGATTAAGTTTCTTTGCTCACTTTGTATCGGCTACAAAAGTTATTTTTAGCACACTTGCTATAAATTCTGTTAGGGTAAAAGTGAACACTAAAGAAATATTCCTGGAAAAGAAGTCGGGAAAAAAGCCCACGGAAAAAAGCCCACGGAAAAAAGTCTCCGGGAAAAAAGTTTCCGGAAAACAAGTCCCATGGAAAAAGTCCCCGGAAAAAAGTCCCATCGAATAAAAGACTCCGGAAAAAAGTCTCCAGAAAAATTTTGTCCAAGAATTTTTTTTCAGGAGATTTTTTCCATGGCACTTTTTCCGGAGACTTTTTTCAGAAGACTTTTTCCAGGAAACTTTTTTCCGGATACTTTTTCCGGGGACTTGTTTCCAGGGACTTGTTTTCCATGGCACTTTTTCCATGGACTTTTTTTCCGTGGGACTTTTTTTACTAGATTAAATATTTGCAAATATTTTTTTGTGTAACACGACTTGCTTTAACTGCGACTAATGCAGACCCCTTTACATTTGACATAAGTCTGTTGTAACGTTTATGATTATAGCGACAAAGTCTGTTGTAACGACTTAATTTATGTGCTTGTTTAAACTTCTTTGACGGATATAACGAAGTCATGCTTAAAAGAAACGCAAACAACTCAGATTCCGGGAACTATCTTTCGGCCAAAAAAATTTGTTTTTGCATTAAGGGAAAGAGGAAAGTTGAAATTATAAAATATGGGATGCAGTTTAAATTTAAAAAAAAATGTCACTTGAAGTAACTGAATGGCGAATATTACGTCATAACATGTGCTTCTTCGATTAGTGAAACAGCCCCCAACTTGCATTTTATTATCGTATAATTTGGTAAAAACACTTGGACGTGTACATCTCCATGGCCTCGCTGTCGCCCGTATGTGACCTAGTACTATTTTAAGGTTTCAACATACGCATCTTTGCAGGAAAATAAATAATGCGATATGAGCAAAACATAACCTTCATTTTGTGCGGTAATCATAAAGACTTTTTATGTTTTAAGATAATAACATGTAAACAATTTATTTTAAGAATAATCAAACTGTAACTATCTAACCTTTTCAATAATAACCTTAAAAATCAAACACGTTGGGAAATTATATATAGACTTCTTTATATAATGTAGTATAGTAAACAACCATCTGGTTTAAGACGTAAATAGACAATGCATTCATTATCACACTTTTTCGATATCTAAAAATATGTCATTCTTCGGTGTTAAGGTAAAGCTGTATGGCTCCATTTCAAGAGGCTCTTGGGTCTTGCTGTTCAGAGCAAACTTGTAACGCTTTAAAAGCACCACTAATCCCACTTTGACTTGCATTAAACCAAATCGTAAGCCTGAAATAATAATAAAAATTAGAAATAACAATTAACAAATTATTAAAACACTATTATGATAAAAATAACTTATACCGGCGCCGTTGCCACATTTTCTATATGCCATGTTTATATCTTTTTTTACTAAATTCAGGGTCGGATGAGGCCCATCCGCCGCTGTAAGCAAAACTTTTACTGCCGTCTCACTGAGTGTGATATGTCAAAGAAACCAATTTATTGTACCAAAATTTATATTATAAATGAAGTGATCAGATACATTAAAAAAGTGTCCATCTATTTACATCCACCGCTCTTAAAGAAAGAGACACGATGATAAATATAATTTAATTTAAAATTTCATGTTATGTAAAATTTGTTATAATTGCATACCCAAATTGTAAAAACATTTAACAAAATTTAACATGAACTTTTTTAGTTTTGCAAAATCTAGCATCAAGAGTGTTGCACGTGTTACTTGTTACAGGGTTGGGTGCTATAGAAGCGTGACCGTGCGCGGCCCGTTAAAAAAACCCAAAGAAGGACTAGATATATTCTTTTATCTGCACCCTTAATACAATATGTCTAAATCTAAGTATGGATCTAATACAATAATATTTACCAGAGCACGATTCGCGTCGCGCTTAGTACAAATACCTTCACTTTTATTTTAATTTTCCCATTTTTGCCGCTTCTGCAAATTTGCCGCTCTTGCAAATTTGCCGCTGTAAGACCGAATGCCCCTTGTCCCCTTGTTGGGCTCCGTGGTGGGTGAGGAGCTAGGGAGATGAATATATATATTTCAGCATGGAAACACCAAACCAAGAAATCGTACAGGGTGCGTCCTCGGATACCCCTGTAACAAGCCAGCAGCCGCAGCAGCAACAACAGCAGCAGCAGCAGCAACAACAAAAACAAAAGAAGGAGGAACAGACTCTTCCAAAGAGGAAGAGGATTTCTGGCCCCGAACAGAAACGAAGGAGGAAGGCTCGCTTAGCAGCAGAGAACTCCGACGCCACTGCTTCTACCTCCACCCAAGGGCTGGCTCCTGCAGCTAACCCTAGGGCGGTAGGCTTAGGCAAAATAAAAAGCAGAAGTGGGAGGGGAAGTGGGGTCTCCTCAACCGCTACCAAGGGACTGGCTCACAGAGCAAGCCCCAAGGCGGCCGGTTCCGGTGGTCCTACACCTTCCACTAGCAAAAGGATTAGATCGGATGGAAGCACGCCCTCCACCTCCAATCCAAGGAAGAAGGTCAAACCTGACCATAAAGTCACCGAGAGGACAGGTGGCTACAAAGAGGCCCTTACCAGGCACCTCCGCGTGGCCATCGTGGATCTTAGGACCCCCCTCGGCAAAATCACCCAGGTCCAAGCGGACCTAATAAAAGCCCAATTGCTAGTGGCTCTGGACAACTACATGTTCGCCCTAGTTGAAGGCCAAATCCCACCCACTTTTAGGGGCTGGCAGTACTCCGGGGAGATTCTTCGAATCACCTGTGAGGACGACCAGACCCTGAAGTGGCTGACAGACGCGGTCGCGAACCTGCCTGCCCTGTGGGAGGGCGCTCGCCTCAGCGTCGTTCAGGTGGATCGGCTGCCCAGGCTGGCGAAGGCAGCTCTGTGGGTCCCGGGGAAACCCGAGCCTACGGAGACTGTCTTTCGTCGACTGGCAGTGCAGAACCCCGGGATGGGCGTTGGGGACTGGCCCCTCTTCCACACGGCCGAAAAGAAGGAGCCACTTGGTAGGCTCCTAATTTTTGGCCTAAGCAGAGAGGCCGAGACGGCCGTCAAAAGCAAAGGAGGTAAACTGCACTATCAGTTTACCACCCTAAGCATAAAAATTCAGAAGCCTGGAGATGCACCTCCAGCCTCTGAAAACCAGCCTATAGGGCAGGGTGCGTCTACGGACACCCCTCAACCCTATTTAGTTACAGATCAGGGTGCGTCTGCGGACACCCCTCCACCACCACCCGGAGAGCCGCTACCAGAGCAGCCATCCGAAGAGGAATCCCCACAACTCCCCACCCCCATGGACACAACCTGTGAGGAGGAGAGGATGCTGATGGAGATACTGTTGGAGTCCGGGTCAGACACCGGGGCCGACTAACTCTTTTTGTTGACCCCATGTCCACTCAGCCTGGACTAAATATTATACAAATTAACCTGCAACACTGTCGAGTGGCTGCTGTCACTTTACGCAGACATCTCGACAGTCAGCAGGACACTGTTGCATTAATACAAGAGCCTTGGATTGTAAAATCTAAGATCTGTGGATTAAATAATAATAATGGCGCTGTCTTTACAGATAACTCCCAAAAGAAACCAAGGACGTGCATCTACTGTCCCAAGCACCTACAAGCCTTCGCTTTGCCACACCTCTGTACGCGTGATATTACGGCGGTACAGGTGAGTTGCAGCATTAACGAAGGAAAAGAAGATGTTATATAAGCATCGGTATACCTTCCCGGTGACTCAATCGACCCTCCGCCCAGCGCGGAGTTGATCGAACTGGTGGATTACTGTGAGAGGGAAAATAAACACCTAATTATTGGTTGTGATGCGAACGCTCACCACGTTTCGTGGGGTAGCAGTACCATCAACACCAGAGGTAAATCTTTACTTGAGTACCTAGTAAGTACAAACCTAGAAATACTGAACCGCGGATGTGAACCTACCTTTGTCACAACGCGCAGCCAGACGGTGATTGATGTCACCCTGGCATCGTTAGGTATTTCCAATAATATTGTGGGCTGGCATGTATCACCTATTGTATCCATGTCAGACCACAGATGGCTCTGTTTCAGATTATCTGGAACTACGGCCATACCAAAACAATATCGGAACCCTAGGCAGACCGACAGACTATCTTATAAAGTAGATCTGGAAGCCCACCTGGCGGAGTCGATTTTCCCAGACACGATTGCTCGGGTAGAGGACCTGCAGACCAGCGTGGACATTCTGCAAAACTCGCTCGTACAATCCTATGAATCATCATGCCCCCTGAAGACACCCAAGGCGAGTCGCACAACCTCTTGGTGGTGCAAGAAACTCGACAGGATGAGATCAGTGCTGGGTAAACTCTTCAATAAAGCAAAGAGAACTAGAACTACTAGTGACTGGGAGGCCTACAAAGACCAAAAACGAATATATAAAAACGAAATCCGCCGGAGGCAGAGGAACTCTTGGAAAACTTTCTGTGGTTCTATAGAGACTACTACCTCAGCGGCAAGACTAAAAAGGATCCTTTCCAAAGACCCCAATCAACAACCTAGCTGTCTCAGGCAAGGGGATGGTTCTCTGACAACCAAACCCGAAGAGACAGCACAAGTGCTAATTCAAACACATTTCCCAGGCTGCATTGTTACCCCTGACTGTGTATGGCCAAGGCCTGACACCCCACCTCCCATTGAGGAGGATTGGGAAGTGGCGGACCGGGTCGTAAGGGGCGACAAAGTAACCTGGGCTATAAACTCCTTTCTCCCCTTCAAGTCGCCAGGGGTGGACGGTATCTTCCCAGCCCTATTACAATGGGGTCTGGACCTGATAATTGCCCACCTGGTGCGCATCTACCGGGCATGTATCGCCTTTCGATATATACCGGAGAGCTGGAGAGAAGTGAAGGTAGTTTTTATACCCAAACCAGGGCGTGTTGACTACACCCTGGCCAAATCTTACCGTCCCATTAGTCTTACATCTTTCTTATTAAAGACTCTTGAGAGACTTTGTGACAGGGAAATAAGGGAGAAGGTGCTTGTGTCACACCCACTGCACCTGAACCAACACGCTTACATCCCAGGGAGATCTACCGAATCGGCGCTACATGCCGTAGCGAATCGGATCGAGAGATCATTAGACAACAAAATGTCTACCCTGGGAGTTTTCATTGATATTGAAGGAGCCTTTGACAAGGCCACCTTTGAAAGTATAAACTCTGCCTTACGCAGACTTGGTGTTGCACCTACTCTTTGTGAGTGGATAAAACACATGCTTGCAATGAGAGCAGTGCAATTTAACGTAGGAGAAAGCTCAATTAGAGGTGTCGTGATGAAAGGCTGCCCACAGGGCGGAGTTCTGTCTCCACTGTTATGGAATACAGTGGTGGACAGCCTTCTAAGCGCACTCAATGATGCTGGATTCTATACCATTGGATATGCGGATGATATCACCATCCTCATCACGGGGAAGTTTGAGGGCATGCTCTGCACCTTAATGCAGACGGCTCTTCGAATAACAGAAAAATGGTGTAATGAACAGTCCCTATCTGTCAACCCCTTGAAGACAGAGATGGTACTCTTCACAAAGAAAAAGAAGGTTGGACCCCTACGTACACCTCTCCTATTCAATACTTCTCTCAGTTTGTCAGATAATGTCAAATACCTGGGAGTTATTTTTGACAAACAGCTGAACTGGGAGAAACACCTGAAAGCTAAAACAAACAAAGCATGCATGGCTTTCTGGCAGTGTCGCCGCGCTCTGGGTAAATCTTGGGGACTTTCCCCTAGAATTACCTTGTGGCTGTATACTGCCGTGATTAGGCCCATGCTATGCTACGGAGCACTTGTCTGGTGGCCCAGGGTCAGACAGGCTACGGCAGCAACCAAACTGGGACACGTGCAACGTCACGCCTGTCTCAGTTCTACAGGTGCTATACGCTCAACCCCCACGGCCGCCTTAGAGGTGATCTTATGCGTTCCTCCACTTGATCTCTTTGTGGAGGAAGTAGCTGTGAGAACTGCTTTAAGGCTGCGCCACAAGGGGCTGTGGCAAACAGCAGGCAAGGGAGGCAGACACACCCGCATCCTGGATGAGGCAATCGTCAAGATTCCTCTTCTGGATGCTATGGTGGACTACCTTCCTTTACAATATGCCTTTAATAGACACTTTAGTGTCTACGCGAATGCTGGACCAACCCAGCATATGGACATATCCATCTTCACCGATGGATCTAAAACAAAGCATGGAACGGGTGCCGGAATTTTCTCCGATGACCTAAACCTACGCCAGAGTATACCACTAGGCAAAATTGCCACTGTCTTCCAAGCGGAGGTAGTGGGAATAATGCATGGTGCAAATGCAATTCTTGAACGACAAATCAAGAACCAACGTATCGGTATCTACAGCGATAGCAGAGCCGCTTTACTAGCCCTAGGCAGTTGTAAAATCACCTCAGGAGTGGTACTGCGGTGTCGTGAAGCTCTCGACGATATCTCAAAAGATAATGCCGTCTCCCTTGTATGGGTGAAAGGACATGACGGAACCTACGGCAACGAAAAGGCTGATGAGATTGCGAGACTGGCCTCCGGACAACCTCTCTGGGGGCCAGAACCCGTAATTCCCATATCCCTGAAGACATTAAGCTTTATGCTATACCAAGAAACCTTAAAAAGCTTCACACGAAGATGGGTTAACACTCAAAGCTGTCGTCAAGCAAGGGCTGCTATTACGGCACCCTCGCCAAAAACAGCCAAATACTGTGTGCAACTGTCCCGAAAGAACTTACGACTAGTTGTGGGTATCTTATCTGGACACTGCACCCTAAAGCAACACATGCACAGGATGGGATTGGCGGACAGCCCAAACTGTCGTGCATGCAACGAGGACGATGAGTCGGCAGAACATGTCTTATGTCACTGCCCAGCTCTCGCAACAACCAGAGGATCCATACTGGGTGACTTCTGGCCTAACATGGCCGAAATCAGCAACACTCCAATTGCGGATGTCCTCAAGTACATCCAAAAGGTTGGATGGCTTGGGTGACGTCCAATGTGGAGAGCTGCTGGGGAGGTAGTACAATGGGCCCACCTATTGTGGCCTAAGTGCGCGTGAGGTAACTCACACTCCCAATTCCAAATCCAGAATCCAGAAGACCGAATGCCACTAGATAATTTGAAACATGATTTGTCGATTTTGCCCCGATATGCCCCATTTGTTAGTTGAGAATTTAAAACGGAAAGTCTGCAAATTGTACATTTCATGGCATGACCAGTTAGTGCTTCTTATTTTCTATACAGCCATGTAAAAATATCATACAGTTGCATAATAAAAATATCAAGAAAAATCACGATAAACATTTATTTTTGTCACTGGCAACATTTTTCATCAGGTACACTTTTTGCAAGATAAACAAACGACAATAGCAGGTCCACAAATTCGTAAACTAGTTCAAATCATATTTAACATCAATTTAAGAAAGCGAATGTTCAAACTGTTCGTCATTCACTGCCTGAAAGTGGGCAATACGATAAGAAAATGAAAAACGCCAAATTGTGGCAAAAAACTTGATAGGAAACTTTTGTTAGAAACTTTTTTTCGTAAAGGTTTTATTTAAGGCTGTAGCATCGATGTTCCTTACTTTTTATTCACCCTGTATAATGTATACTACACGTATGATTGCCGCTATAGAAACAATGAAACAAACAAAAACTACGGGGACAAGCGCACCTATGCTGTGGTTAATGCGCTCCTATTATTTCTTTGCATTTGATCATTGTATCACAGTATACTTATTCATACAGTAGCGAAAGTAAAGGTCATTTATGGTAATTATAGCACCAAGCGGCGAACAAGTTACACTAAAGTCTGACAGCTAACGGTAGTAGTGTTTCTCTGCCGTTTGAACGTTATAAGAACAATTTTCAAGTTGTTTGCCAGTGTTTTTATAAAAATTTGATTAGTGATATACCAATCTATTATGAGAGTCTCGAAAGGAAGCGCATGTTCCGCCGTGAACTGCGAAAACAACAAAGGAAAGAATCCTAACCTTAGTTTTTTTACATTTCCCAAAGATCCAAAAAGGTAATAAATTCTGAAAAATATTAATACATTAAAGTTTGACTTTCTCGTCGTTCTAGATCAAAACAGTGGGTTGTAAACTGTAGACGTGAAGATTTAAGTGAAAAGGAGGTGAAATATTTGAATAAAAACAGCACTTTGTGTACGCTGCATTTTGAAGATTCGCAGTTTATAAATGTTAATAAATCATATTACTGGCATTATCTTTGTATTTATTTAAAAAAATAATGTGAATCGTAATTTTTCTGTTTTGCTTATTAAAAATATGGTAACAACGAACTGGATTGGAATTTAAACCCGCCATAATTTAAACGATAGTTTAACTTGTCGACCGCTTGGAGCGCCACTAGTTACAGCTTACCAGGCGTTGTGTGAGCGCTTTCGCTACTGTGTAAATAAGTATACTGTGATTGTATTCTTTACTAGTGCTGCCGACTGGTTACGGTTCACTGGTTAATTTGTTTAAACGGTCGGTTACAAATTTCCTGAAAACCGATTAAAAAACAGTTTGAAAACCCGGTCTGAAAAAACCGGTCTAAACAAACGGTTTAAAAAAGGTCTCAATGGGCGCATTAAACTAGTTTTGAAGTAATCACTATCCAATTAAGAATTTTTTCTTCATATGCCGATATAGATAAGAAGAATTAAGTTAATAAGTAAATAAAACAAATAAACCGATATTTATTATTTTTTTCCAATTAGTAGCATTAGAATATTTTCAGACAGGTTTTTCCGCCGGTTTTGTAGATGGTTTTTTCAGGCTGGTTTTCACAGACCGTTTTTTAGACCGTTTTTGTTGACCGGTTATTTCGGCCTGGTATTTAGACTGTTTCTTCAGACCGATTTATACATCCTGGCTTTTTAGACCAGTTCTTTAAAGTCCTTTTTTCAGACAGGTGTTTCAGACCGATTTTTTCAGACCGCTGTTTCGGTTTTCAGACCGATTTTTTAGACTTGTTTTTAAACTAGTTTTTTTAACCCCCTTTTTCAGACCGGTTTTTAGAACTTGTTTCTTCACACCGGTTTTTTTTAACCCGTTTTTTAGGCTTGTTTATCCGTACAACCACGTATAAATTACTATTGGTATTAAGGAAAAGAGATAGAAATAAACTTTTATTTCAAATCATAAATAAAATTTGCTATTTCAAATGGCTCTGGATATTAGGTACCCCCGAAAGAAAAAGTACTAATCATTTCTGTCTTAAATCTGCGATAGGGTGGCGCTTACTGTAAACAGAACAATAGCATGTAAAATGCGTGTACGTCGTCCAGTAGCCCCAGATCGAATCCGAGCAAGGCAAACTTCTTTTTTTATTCCAGTGCTTCCTACTTGTTAAAAGTTTATAAAATGAGCTAGCTGTGTTCGCGAAATATTGTTTATAAGTTGCGAAATTTTTTGGGAATTTTAATAATATTCTAAATTTCCAAAAAATTGTCAAAATTTTCGAAATATATTACAATTTCCAAAAATTTCCATAAATGCGAGGCAGGTCCCATAGTAGTTGCTCGACAGCATTTTTCTTGATGTGTGTCTCCTAAACCAGGTCGGTTGGTTACTTACAGTAGCTGTTGGAGCCATCCATAACGCAATAATGTAATACGTATTTATTATTTCTTATTCTTACCTATGCAAATTCTGGGTCCTTCTCCAAAAGGCATATAAGTAAAGGGAAGTCGACGTTGTTTGCTTTCGTCAGAAAATCGTCCTGGATCGAACTTATCAGGATCGGGATAGTATTCAGGATCATGATGCAACCCCAAAATAGATATTAAAGCACAGATTCCTTTTTCAATTACAATTGCTGTACCGGGAACTTGGTAGTCCTTTACCCCCACCCGGGTTATAAAGCTAACGGGTGGGTATTTTCGTAGAGTTTCTGTTTAAAATTAAAAAAACGTTAATGTGTTTGAATGAAATTCAAGTGAGAGTGTTTCTCAACAGAGGTTATAAGTTAAGATTTAGATAATTTCACAACTTTTAACAAAAAATTATAACTTGCTGCTTTTATTGAAATAACCAAGAAAAATTTTAATTTACCGGTTACTACTTGCTGTATGTTTTGTACCGATAATTAACTTAATTGTGTTTTACCAACCAACCTACACTTCTTACCTTCAACAACTTGATTCAAATACTTCATATCAATAATGGCTTCATACGTTATTTTTCCATTGTAATTTTTTAAAATACCATTTATTTCTTCTCTTACTTTATCTTGGATTTCTACATTTCTAGCTAATTCGTACAGACAAAAGGTCAACGTTATCGAGGATGTTTCAAACCCCGCAGCAAAGAAGATGAAAACTTGGGCTGTAAGTTCTTCAACTGATAGCTTTGCCGTGCTTTCATGCTTTTCTGTATTATCATTTCTTAGTTCAAGTAGTAATTGTAAAAAATCCTTTCGAACGAATTTATCGATTTCTCTATGTTTCAGGGAATCTCTTACCACATTTAAAAAAAATTTGTTCGTTTCTTTGTCAAAAAGTCGTACTCCTAGCAGCCGTGCAAGTGTTGTATAAGAAAACGCAAAGGCAATTTTTAAATACCGAATAAAGGAAATAAAAAATACTTTTTTCCCCTGTTTTCTAAATTCAGCTTCGGTATTTTTAAAACTGTTACATTCTAGACCAAAAGCACAAGAACCGATAACGTCTATAGTAAAACACTCCGAAATATTTTTAATATTGACAGATTGCTTGTTATTACAAAGTCCATCAATTGCATCGTGCATTTGGTAACTACACTGAACAACGCCATCGAACATCACTTTCAGTTTTCCTGGTGTAAAAGCTGGTGATAATTTCGTGCGTAAAATACGCCATTTTTCTCCTCCAAGAGCAAACAGATTTGCACTTAAAGGATCATCTTTTTCGTTGTAATAAAATCCACGTTCTGTAAAACAACTAAAGTCACGTTGAAGTATATTCTTTATATATTCTCTATCAATGGGTACATAGTGAGGTGTAGAACATACGAACTCTCCTGTATGCTTGAATCCTGCAAGTTTCCCTGCGTCATATACACCTTTTAGGTAATATCCCACATACATATTCAAGGGAAATGGCGTAGTTCCAAATGGAATTGTTGGTTCGTTCACTTGTGGAAGTTTTCGTTTCTTCCAGTAATTAAAGGCGTTCTTATAATAAACTACAATTCCTAGTATTATTGCGAAACAACTCACAGGAACATTTATAAACAGGGATTCCCACGCTAATGCCATAACTGTAGCTGAGCGGAAACAACAACGTCAACAAAACAACCGAGTTGCGGTATTAATATATTATACTTTTTTTGGGAAGATTAAATAACTAATTTCTTGTTTGTGTATTAAAAGATGACCTTGGCTACTCGTCTTATGCAGACCTCTGACCTTAACATGATCACCATAATATTTTTGTTTGATCCATAGAAGAATGTTATATCAATATAAAGTAACAGCAACTTCGCTACTAACTTTTTAGTACCTAAAGGTGCAACCAAGAAAACTTCATTTATTCAAACATTCTCTTTCTTGGGCGTCGCGTCGCAGCCCTATCTACGCAAAAATTGTATGCGACAAGATGTATGTAGCGACACTTTATTTAAAATATCTTTTGATTCTGCTTATGGTCTGATCTTTGTTTATTGTTACTAATCTAATAAAAATGTTAGCAGGCATTACAATTCATAGGAAACTAAAATTAAATGAATTTATTATAAATATAACCAAAAATTATCCTTGTTAACCTTTTAAATGCCGTTCTTAAATTCTCTGACAGTTAAAACGACTTCGGTTGAATTTTGAATGCATTAGTATAAAGCGCCATTTGGGAAAGTTAAAGGAAAAAAATTATTTTATTTTTTAACCGACTTCAAAAAAAGGAGGAGGTTCTCAATTCGTCTGTATATATGTTTTTTTTTCTATTTCTATTTTTTTATAGTAAATTGTTTTTGTTTTTTTTTCATTTTTAAAATTTTCTTTCAAAGTAATTATTTTGTTGATGTACAGAAAATGTATTTTAAACGTTTCAAATCTGAAAAAATATTTTTTCTCAAATTCAAAATTCACTTTATTGGTGCTAGTGAATACAAACGTGTATAATGCACACGCACAAGACAAAATCTAATTATTTAAATTAAGCATATTAAGCAATTAATAAAAAAAACTTACAAGTTTGAGAATAATCGACAGCAACATGGTTCCCGGTGAGGAAAGAATTCATGTAATCAGTAGAAGCAGTGCTTCATTAGAAATGCTTTTAATGAGTTTTTCGAACTAGGGAGTGAAGGGCGGTTAGTTATCTCTTTAGGTAGGTGGTTACACCCATGTAATCGGGTAGAATCCAAGTTCAAATTTTTTTGTAAGGCATAAAAAATTCATTTCGCTTCCTAGTTTCATAATTGTGTATGTCACCAGCTTGTGTAAATTTAAATCGATATTTGAAAACAGATAGAGAATATGGAATCATATAAATACCACATAAAGTTAGTATATTTAGTAGTGATAAGCATAATCGAACGATTTTTATAATCGAATGATGGCCATTCGAATAAATTTAATAATCGAATGATTCCGACGGATAAAATCACTCGGTAAGTTCTATGCAATAAAAAGTAGTAAAAACGCTCTGTGCTTGCTTCTCAAATGTTCCTATGAAAGAATTCTTGTTCTCATCGTCTTTCCTCGAGCCGCTCGGCAAACAGCGTAAACCTTCAGCTTTGAATAGTATTTTTATTAATTTTGTCACATTTTATTGCTTATTCCGGCCTGTCTTTTTGGGTAGTATTTTTATAAACCGCAAAAGTAAATACATCTTTCTGTTTTATAAATCAATTATTTTTGTAATGAGACTAAAGACAACAACAATATCTGATTATTAATCATTATATAAATAGACAATATTTATTATTTTGTAAAGTGTACCGCTTGTTTATATCAACGGTAATACAGTATTATTCTAAATATTAATATCTCCTTATATATGTTCATACTTTTTTTTATTATTTATACTTTTCACAGCAATATTAAAATTTTTAAATACAACCGTGCCTTGAAATGACCACGAAACAACGATAAGTAATATATCGGAATGTTCAAGTCATTCAAGTCAACAATCTTATCTCGTTGTGCTTGCACGGCGAACCAACGCAGCTGAGGCTGTATTTATGCAATCGCATTTCGGAAATTCTGTCTTCATTAGTGTATTTGCACTATAAAACCACGACTGGTGGTACCATCGTGCTATCATGTATTTGAATTGCTCATTTGCAGTTGGCTACTGTACGGGGTAGCTCTTCAGCGCCCGCTCAGGAAATCCACAAAAGAAAACAATTTAAAATCGTCAAATAATTTAAAAGATTGTTTGTAACCTCTCGAGATATCTCGATAATCGAATGTTTCGTTCGAAACATTGCATCCCTAATATTTAAATTTGGCTGTATTGAGCTTTTCTATGTTATTAAAACCAATCTTAACATTTAGATCACTCGAATTTTGCTAACTATGACATCTTAAAAAATGTGTTTTATTTAAAAACCGATTTGCATCAAACCACGTGTTTAACTCATTTACCGCATTGTTTATTCTAGTTTCGATTGCACCAGGACCCGATACAACCAGAGGCGTATCTTCGGCATACATATGTAATAATGTGTTTATTTAACTCTACATATAGGTCATTTGTAAAGAGCAGGAATAGCACAGGGCCCAGGATGGAGCCCTGTGGCCCTCCCACCCCTATACTGTATGTTTTAGAAATGACTTGTAGTACATTATTGTTGGTGGAATATTCTAATCAAACATTATTGTCTACGATTATGCAAAAACGATAAAAAAACGTTCCAAAGCCATTCTACTTATTCTATGATTATAAATTTATTCGTTAGGATTTTATGACGTACACAGTCAAGAACGCTGGTAAGATCGCAGAATATCCCAGAAGGGCTCGCGGCTCCTTCAACAACATGAACAATATTAGTTACGAAGGCATGAAGTGCAGAGAGGTAAGACTTCTCTGGCATACATCCGTATTGTTGGTCGTTTAATAAATCATCTGTATATTCCCAACTGTCTTACCGTAAGAACACGACGGGCTCTTGCTCCTTGATAAAATTTATCACCATAATACGAAAGCGGTTTCTTGCAACTCAACTCAATTTGTTGATTGTTTTCGGCAATTATTTTTTCTTGCTGTCACCGCTGTTGCTATAATTTGGTTATTTATGGTTTGCTAACAATAAACTCTTAAGTTTTAATAAAATTTGCTGTTTGTAGCGCATACAAGACAGAAATGCCTTTTAGTTGTTTAGACTGGACGTTTTAAATAACAATCGACGTCGGAACAAATAAACAGTCCTCAATTTATTCCACATAAATTAAAAAAAAACAGCATATTTAAATTAATACATTTTCGTTTGTTGATTAGAGGCAACAAATAATATTGCCTTAATGCAACTGCATTACGAATTTACATTATTAGCGATTTTATAAATTTTGCAATAAATACAACGTCTCAGGTTTACGGTGCTGCTATGAGATGAAATGAACCAAGTTGATCCTGTTTATCGTATATTGACAATTTACGCGTATGTTCTAAAATAGGCTAAGAAATGATGTCAATAACAAACTAACAAACTGCTACGACTATCACCTCACCGAAGAACTACCTGAACCCTAAGCCTTACGCTTTTTTACTTTCCTATACTTTCTACTATTAATTTCATAAAACATTTGAAATTCAACAGTTTGACGACAATACATGTTTTGGACCTCCCGGAATCTAAACAAATAGTTTTTAGAAATGTATATCTATGGGTGGTTATGTGTATGTGAGTGAGAAGCTTCATAACCCCAGAATTGATAAGTTAATTTTGCTGAGCTTTGGAATGGGGAGATAGTTCAAAAATTTAAGGACAAATAGGCATTTAAAAAACCGAACCGGAAACGGGATGTTTTTTGGTAGCATTCTTTTTCAGAAACGAAACTTTTAAAATTGATTAACAGAATCGGACGGAACAACTTACAGTAAAGCAAATGCTTTTTTAACGTAGGGGAGAGTAGGGCAGAACCGGGTAGGCGGGTTAAACCGGGTACCCCATTTTCGCTGATACTAGATACACTACCGCGCTGGCGACAGCAGAACTACGAACTACTAATGAAGTAGACGCAGTGGCCATTACACCAGTACGTTGGTTACGTGCGTTTCACGGCAGTGAATTTTTATTGTTTTAGACAGTTTTGCTTACGACGTTTGCCGTATTGTAGTGCTCACTTTTTGCTACACTAAACTTAGAGAGAAATCAGGTAATTACCATGTTCAATACAGCATTTAATTAGCTTTATTTTGATACAAAGTTATTGCACCTAGCATTTTGCATTCTTCGCTAACGCCATGTTTTCAATAACTACTACGCGCGGGATCAAACCGGGTACTAAGAGTACTGGTACCCGGTACTGCTCTACCTACTAGTTGATTATTTTTTCAGGATTGAAGATGCCCAGAAAACGCGAGCGGAAAACGGATCGGCAGTCATGGAGTAAAGAAAGTATGGAACAGACAATAGATGAGGTAATGTCTGGAAGAGCTGGTTATTATAAGGCGTCAAAAACGTTCAACGTCCCTCAAAGTACTCTAGAGGATAGAGGTCGTAAAGCCAGAAAAGGAAATTTGACACCCAAAGCCGCATCAGAAAAAGGAATGGGAAAATACAAAAGTGTATTTTCAGAACAACAAGAGCAGGAGTTAGTGGACTATATTTTGACAATGGAAAGTAGACTTTTTGGGTTGACCTTAACTGATGTTCGTAAACTAGCTTATGAACTGGCAGTTAAAAACAATATAAGTCATTCAATTAATGATACGCATAAAATGGCTGGCAAGGATTGGTTGTACAACTTTTTAGACAGGAATAAAAAAAAGTTTCTTTAAGAGACCCAGAAAAAACCTCAATGTCCAGGGCAATGGGTTTTAACAAGGTGGCAGTAAACAAGTTTTTCGATCTACTGGAAACCCTATACGAGAAACACAAATTTTCTCCCAACGACATTTATAATGTCGATGAACAGGCATTACAACAGTGCCCAACAAGCCCTCTAAAGTGCTTGCATTAAGAAGGAAAAAGCAAGTTGGTGCATTATCATCTGCTGAGCGAGGTGTACTGGTAACTGCGGAGACTTGCATGAGCGCCTCTGGGAATTTTATGCCTACAATGTTTATTTTTCCCAGGGCAAGAGAAAATCCCATGCTTCTCGATGACGGACCTCCAGGAAGCTTTGTAAAGTATCATCCGAGTGGCTGGATGCAAGCTGATATTTTTCTCTACTGGTTGCAAAAATTTATTGAATTTTCCAGTCCGAGTGCGGAGAAACCAGTGCTCCTGATTCTTGACGGCCATGCAACACACACAAAAAATCTGGAGTTAATCGAATTGGCCCGATCAAACAATGTCATTTTATTGTGTTTACCGCCCCATTGCTCCCATCGGTTACAGCCATTGGATGTCACGTTCATGGCTTCGTTAAGCACGTACTATCAACAAGAGGTGCGCCAGTGGCTTACTATGCATCCAGGCAGGCCAGTTACAATCTACCAAGTTGCGAAACTTTATGGTAGTGCCTTTTTGAGAGCCACAAGTATGCAGACCGCGGTAAATGGTTTTAAAAAAACCGGAATATACCCGCTTCACCGAAACGTTTTCCCAGAGCACCTGTTTGCGCCAGCACTGACTACAGATAGGCCTGCCCCTACAACTGAATCTACCACGGAAACTGTTGGTACTTCTAAAAACGTGCCCCCAACTGAAGGTGAACCTGCCATCCAGACATTATCTTCACAGGGATCCTTGGAAAGCCGTCCTTGCTATTCAAAGAGCCTGTCTCCAAATGTTGAGCAAACAACTTCTTATTTTACTGTATCCCCAAAGGTGCTGATGCCTCCTCCGCACAATGAAAGAAAAAATGAGAACAAGCAGGATAAAAGAAAAGGAAAAACTGCAATTTTGACGTCCTCCCCTTATAAGCTGGAGCTTGAGGTAGCCGCTAATAATAAGAAAAAAAATATCAAACCTAAACAAACGAAGAATAAAGTGACGGAAAAAAGAAAACTTTTTGAAGATGAGATAAAAGAGAAAGTAAAACGCAAAAAGAAGGAGAAACTTGAGAAAAAGAAATGCGAAGATTCTACTGACGAAGACGATAACAGTTCGAATGCTGCCTGCATTTTCTGCGATGAGTTATACACAGATTCCAAAGGCGGAGAAGGGTGGATACAATGCATCGAATGCCGAGAATGGGTCCATGAAGATTGCTGTGGAGCAGAGGAGGAAGACGACTTCTTCACCTGCGATATCTGCCGAGAAACTTAACTTTTTTTCATGTAATATTGTTGTAATTGCTTCAACTTTTTATTAAACAATGTTTAAAGCCCAATTACAAAAATAAAATAATTGTTTTTTAGAAAAGTTTGACAATCTTCATTTTTCCATAAGGTTAACATGTGTACCCGGTTTTACCCTACCGGTAGGGCAGAACCGGGTGATTTGACTTTTTTAATTTAAAAATTAATAAAAAAAAAAGTTAAATACTTATGGCATTTTAAAGTTTATGTATGTATGCACAGATATTTAAAGGTTTTGCGTACAACTTTTCATATCTTTCAGTCGCAAATTACAGTTTCCAGAAGCCACCAAACCTTAGCTACCCGGTTCTGCCCTACTCTCCCCAACCAACATGAACATGGCCTCTACTACGAATTTTGGATAATTGTGATTTTACGCTTTTTTACTCAAAACGAGTTGAAAGATAGGGATGCAATTTGGTATTATAATAGACCTATATAATGTAACAAAGTTTTACTATGTAAAAGAATTTTTAACTATTAAAAAATAATAGTTTATTAATAAAATAAAACGCTTGGTAATTGTTTCACAATTTGCTGGTTTTTATTTTCTCGACTCGAGTTTCAACCATCACGGTTATCGTCAGGAGTTTACAAATAATTTTTATTTGTAAACTCCTGACGATAACCGTGATGATTGAAACTCGAGTCGAGAAAATAAAAACCAGCAAATTGTGAAACAATTACCAAGCGTTTTATTTTATTAATAAACTGTTAATTTTTTAATAGTTAAATATTTATTAATAATGTTTCACCATGTGCCTACCACACAATCAATTCAAAATATTAAAAGAATTTTGTATAAATAAAAAATTGTGATGTGAAAATTTTGAAAAAAATATTGCCAAAAAACTGGCCATATATTTTTTTAAATATTGTAGACTCAGACAGATGGGGATAGGCTACAATTTGGTATGTGTTCCAGTTCGCTAATTTCTCTGTTACGCCTTCTATGAATTATTAAAAGAAAATAAAAGTGTTTAAGTAGCCTAGTTTGAAACCTACACAAGAAAACGCTTGTTGTACACCATGTCAGTTAACTATCCAATCAAGCTGAGTTAAACCATCATCTGCCTAGGGCTTACCAACTTCCCCTACATCTGTTAGCTTTTAGGCTTACGCTCAATAATGTGGATTCTGTGTAATCCTATAATATTTGTGTGTCTCATAGTTTAAGTAACTATGTTTCAATATTAACAAAAACATTATTGTTAGTTTTTGGAGTCCAACCCACACACAATCACGATCTACGAAGTATGGTATATTTTATACAAACCGTAACGCTACAAAATTTTGCCCTTATTTCGTTAGAGAAGGTAGAAGATTGTTGTCTTCTTATAAAATTTTGCACCTGTATAAAAAATGCAGAATTACTACACTTGCTTTTTTCTAATTTTAGTTAATTTAAGTTAGTAGATTGGTGTTAAAAACGCTGTGCTAACAAAACGTCACAGTTTCTTCGTCGCAGGGATAGAGTGTTGGAATTGAGCCGTGTATGTGTAATGAAGAACGAGGGTTGCAATTAAGCAACGTCACATTTAGAAATATGAAACAAAGAAAAAGACTCGTTAATATTTATTTATAAATACCAGCTTTACTTCGTTAAAGTCTATATTCATTGATTATAGGTACATAAAATACTTCATTACTTCAACAATATTTATTTATTTTAACCTTATTTAACGTATTTTACCTTTTAGCTAATATATCTATGGAAAAGCTAGAAGATCAAATATTCGAATCAAGTCAATCTGAGAAAGTTGTATTTTAGTTTCGTTCTGTTGATAACATTTTAGCATGTTTTGATAGTTCATTTTTTGAATTAATTAATTAATTTTTCATTTTTATCAACAGCTTGCTTCCAAACATAAAATTACACTAAAAACTGAACAAAAAAAGTGCTTCAATTTTTAGATTTTAACATTTAAATTAATTCCACTCATAAACTTACACAACCAAACATTACAATATCACACGATTCTTGTCATCATAAAACACATAAATTAGCAGCATACATGTCCATGATACGTAGGGCTTTAACCGTGCCTTTAGATGAAATTAATTATAATAGGGAAATTTAAATTATTAATCAAATTGCATATAATAATGGTTATAATACTAAACTTATTAATTTTATTAATTAAAGAAAAAGATTATCTATTAGCTATTCTTAAAATTTATCCGAATACCCTAACTTCATTCGATACAATTAAATATGCTTCGATCCCATATTTTGGTGACAAATCAGAAAAAATTGCTAAAATTGTAAACAAAACAAATAAATATAAAGTAAATTTTAATACAAATAAAAACATTCTAAACTGTTTGTTTAATGTAAAATCAAACACAGATGGTTTGTAAAATCAGGATAAATTGTTCGCCTTGTAATTCGGTTTATATAGGCCAGACAGTTAGAAAATTTAATGTTAGGTATAAAGAACACGTACGTAGTTACATATACCGGGAGATCGAGAAAGGTTGTCCAAAAAAAACTACCTTCTAAGTAGTTATCAATGTTTCTTTCTAGTGTGATATTAGCCATACTGCGCAATACGTTTGTTCCGTCGTTTGTTTATGCTTGTTCCGTGTGTTTACCTTTCTTAATTTCACTTTATATTCTTGGACGCTGTTATTATTATACAAATAGTATTTTTCAATACTAATTAGGGATTGTTAAACGAAGTTTACAGTAAGTACAGTGTTTCCAATTAATTGAAAACAGTAATAATTGTTTGTAAATTTAAGGTTATGTATTCCGTTGAACACAACAAGTTTATTATTGAATCTTATTTCCGCAATGGCCAACGCAATGAAAATCATGGTGAATGGAAATATTCAGTAAATTTGTGTGTAGATGAATTCGTTAATCGTTTCCCCGACGTCGACTTTGATTACGATAATCTAAGCAGGCATGTAAAGCGCATCGTACATCGTTTCCAAACAACGGGTAGTGTAGATACACAAAAATTCCTGGAAGACCAACCCTTTTAACTCAGGACACATTAGAGGATATACAGACGCGTATCGAACGCAGCCCTAAAAAACCATTACGACAGTTAGCGCAACAAACAGGTGTGTATTTTGTAAACTATAAATTTTTGCATATAAAATTTATTATAATTTGTAATTGCAGGGTTAAGCTATGGAACGTGTCAAAAGGCAGTAAGACGAAAACTGCATTTACACCCATATAAAATTTCAGTAATGCAAGAATTACTTCGTCCCGATTATGAAAAACGTTTGCAGTTCTGCAATTGGTTTAACCAAAATTTAAATAACGATGAAATGCTGGATTCAAGTTTCTTTTCAGACGAAGCCTGGTTCCATCTCACCGGTTACGTAAATAAACAAAATTACAGGATGTGGTCTGCAGAGGCCCCTGGTGAATTTTTACAAACTCAACTGCATCCGATAAAGATTGGCGTGTGGATTGCCATCTCCAGAAGACGCATAATTGGTCCCATTTTTTTGAAGATACCGTAACAGCTGACCGCTACATCGGAATTCTAAACACATTTATAAATCAGCTTCACGATGATGAATTACGTCAGGGTTATTTTCAGTAGGATAATGCACCTGCACATACAGCCCTTCGAACAAATCAATATATACAACAATTTTATGACGATCGTATCATTGCATTTCCCCCACGGTCACCCGATTTGACACCCCTGGATTATTTTCTTTTTGGGCATTTAAAGAACACGACATATCAGACCCCCATGCACACACTTGAGCAACTGAAGGATGCTATTACTGCCGCTACTGCAAATATAACTGTGCAACAGCTACAAAATGTTTTTAACAGCATGAAAAGAAGAGTAGGGTGCTGTATCAACAATAATGGGGCTCATTTCGAACATGAACTGTAATTACTAATTACTAATTTTGTTAATTTATTTTTGTAAAATAATATTCTAATTAGTTAATAAAACAAATAATGTTCTAATTAATTCCATTATTAACCGTAATTAAAACTGATTGCAAATAACTTCTTATTTTCATAATTATTTTCCTCTTTCGAATCTACCAGAAATTGCTAACTTCATTTCATACATGACAGCACCATGACAGGTGGAGGATGTAAAGATTGATATACTCTCTGTAGAAAGTAGTTTTTTTCGGACAACCTTTCTCGATCTCCCGGTACAAACACTTACATAAATCCAATTACGATAAACACATACTAGAACACAATCATTTAATGACATCTAATAAGACTATAAAATGTTTACACTTTTGTGATGATGAACGTAAATTATATATACTAGAAGCTTTTAAAACTCACATACATTTAAAATCTGTACCATTAATGAATAAGCAAATGGATCTCTTAAATTCACTTCTATTGGACATTGTGGAATAAGAAATCAACTCATCTGCAGACGATTACCGAGATCAAGTCACCACTACAGTTCTATTGCTACGTATAACAACACTAACTGTTTACTTTCTAATATAACCTTTGACAATGACATGTAAACATGTTGAATACGTATAAGGTTAAGATGAATACATATTGTTGAAGTAATAAAATATTTTATGTACCTATAATCAACTCATTAATCTGTTGCTGCTTGATATTACTGTAGTTTGCCCACCGAGCGTGGCAGCTCCTTTTCCTGGACGGAATGGATAATTCACAATGTTCATTACCCACTTGATTGGCTACATGTCATTGTTGATTACCTACATGACTATACATTGCATAATTAATCTTTCTTCCCAGTACTGAGATTGGACTCCTGTAGACCAGTTAGTACTGCTGCACCCTGAAGGGGCCAATAGAAGAGAAAACCTATTTCATAGTGACATGGGCATCAGGAAAATTGTATAACGTTCATATAACAAGATCTAAGATGTTTAGGCCTTGATTGCAATTCCTTTATCGGCCCATACTTAACTAATTTTGTTCAAGTACACTTAGCCAAATCTCGAGAGCTCTCAACGCCAATACTGCCGTTTCGGTACAATTGTACTGAATTCAGTACAAATTCGCACTATTCAGTACACCAGTACTACCATTTTTAGTACAAAATAACATGTTGTAAAAAAAAGCAATTGTTTTTAATTTATGCACCGGTAGTCTAGTTTCCATCCTTGTTTTGCTGCGTGTGAGTACAGAAAACGGAAGGGAGTAAGTAGTAATAAGAACCAAGTGTCCCGGGATTTTTTGACAACTTTAGGGTAAAGTAAATTAGGTAAAGTCCCGGGTCAAATTTAACTTCCGAAACCCCATCTGCATTGTCTAATATGTTATGAAGCAATAATAAATAACTTAAAAGAAAAGCCGACTTCAAATAAAAACACAAAAGTAACATAAGTTAACTAAAAAGCAAAAAATAAATGCTTTTTATACAACAGTTTAATACTTATTTGTTGTTCCGTTTAATGTAATTAAGAAATTGTTGTTTATTATATAATTATTAATTGTTTTATAATTTTTAAGTCGGTGCCAAGTAAAACATAAAAATTCGAATCTAATTTGTTATTGTAGCAAGGTATATAATTTTTATGTTTCACTTGGCACCGACTTAAAAATTATAAAACAATTAATAATTATATAATAAACAACAATTTCTTAACTACATTAAACGGAACAACAAATAAGTATTAAACTGTTGTATAAAAAACATTTATTTTTTGCTTTTTAGTTAACTTATGTTACTTTTGTGTTTTTTTATTTGAAGTCGGTTTTCTTTTTTTTTTTAAGTTATTTGTTTTACAATTTTAAGTGATGGGTAGACCTAGTAAGGATGCTTCTCGAATGAGGAAACGACGGCTAGTTGAAACGGAAGATGAAATACGGAAACACTAAAATGTCGGTTAAAAAAATAGATTTTGAGGAGTTTCCTGGTGTATCTTCGAAGTTCAAGCTCCAATACCAATGAAATTCTAGTGGGACCACCTCGGAACTATACTGAACCCAACGGAACAAGAATCATTAAAATCGGTTGATAAACAAAAAAGTTATGCCCGAACATACATTAAAAAAAATACATGTATACAGACGAATTGAGAACCTCCTCCTTTTTTTGAAGTGGGTTAAAAACTTAAAAGTTAAAACTACAAGACATGTAAAACTAAAACAGATGCGATATAATAATAATTGCGTGTATTAAGTTTTAATGTAACTTACGTGCATTGACGTTTGTATAGCGATTTCTACAACTAACCTCAACACACTTAACCGTTTTCGTTTTTACAATTTCAAATACAAATTCAGTGAGAATACGCTAGGAAGTTTCACTTAGAACTTGCGTGCTCTGCACACATTTCTTTTTTTATTTAAGTACATGTGACTATCAAATTGATTAACAAACAAGTGGTAAAATTATAGACAGACTTCTGTCGGTTAATCAAGTATAATAGCAACAACAATATGTAAACAATTATTTAGTTTAAGACATAATCAGACAATGCATCAACAAACTTTTTCGATGTCTAAATATATTCCATTCTTTGGTGTTAGGGTAAAGCTATATGGCTCCATTTCAAGAGGAACTTGGGTCTTACTGTTTAGTGCAAACTTGTAATGTTTTAAAAGAACCACTAATCCCACTTTGACTTGCATTAAACCAAATCGTAAACCTGTAACAATAATTATTGTTATTATAACACTAACAAGATAAACAATAATTCACAAATTAACAAAACACACTACTATCATAATAATAACTTAGGCGTTGTCTCATATTTAGATTTGATTCGGCCTGAACTATGAAAACAAAAGAGCAGCGTTAAATAGATGTGATAAAGCATTCTGTCTGAAACACGACCTTCTTGATGCGTGTTGAATATTTTTTGCTACAAACCTTGTGGGAGTTAAATCCAGTAAAAACAAATAATTTGGTCCAGTTAAAACGCCAGCTGCGCCGTTAGCTGGCACATTTTCTAACCGCAATAAAATAGTGGTTGACGTAAAAAATTATTTTTTAATGCCAATAAATACATTTTTGAAGCCAAAGATGATTTACTGACGATGGAAAATAATTAAGTATGGTATAATAATAGGGTTATGTCAATTTACAATTTAAATTTTAATTGCGTAAGCGATTTTCAGACGTTAACGGATGAAAATAGTCTTTTAATGTCTTAAAACGATTTTTTGACGCAGAAAAATGTTTTTTAATTATTAATAATTAAATAGCTCAAATTTAATTTTTACATGGAACGAATGCATTTCAGACATAAGAAAATCAATTTTTACTACACTAAATAAAATTGTTTCGCCACACAAATTTAAGACGTCTGGAAATGATTTTGTGACATAAAAAACTAATCACTGACGTCAAATTCAATTGTTAACGTCAAGTAATAAATATTAAAACTTTAAAAATGTATTTTTCTACTCATATATGTGAAAATAGCAATTTTTCCACCGCTTACTCTACATGAAAGTGATATTTTTTAACTCTAGAGATGAAAATATTTTCACATCTAGAGATGAAAATAAGAATGACAAATTTAATGGAAAGAATGCATTTATTGATATGGATACGACTTCACAAACAGTAATTTCAGTAATTTGCATTGTGACATTTCGTTTTTGAATTAAATTGAACTTAAATGTTAATTTTGGATATTAATTATTATATTAGTTGTTCATTAAACTATTTAGAGGCACTTAGTTTTGTTAGAGAGCATTAAAGTACCCAATGAATTAAAGCGTGACAGAAAATATTTTCGTGCTGCATTTCAAGTTTTACTAAGAAGCTGCGAATTATGAATTTTATGCAAACCGCGGTGAAACTGTATTACCATGAGATCCCAACTAAAATTACTCCAAACAATAAACTTTTTATTTTATTATTTTTGTTATAGAGGCTAAGCTCAATACGTAAAAGCTATCTTCATGGTAAAAAACAGCCCGCTCGTTGGCTTATTGTACCCTGTACGTGTTTCCTACCCCATCAAGCCAGTCTCACTAATAAAGCTTGGGATGCTGTTGAAGAGCGCAGTAGTCAATTTTTCGGTATCTGGAAACTGAACCCCAAAGTGTCTTAGTCTTTTGACTTCCAGAGCAGGACTAACACACAATGTGTAAAAAGGTCTCGTCTTCCTCTCCACATAGTCTGCAAGTTGTTTCTTCCACCATCCCAATGGTGTTGAGGTGTGTCTAAGACAACAGCGTCCTTTTACCATTCTCAGTTGCTTCCTGTTTAATAGCAAAATTTCTTTTGCCTTACCCCTAGATGGTTACCTCATCAACATCCGCGGTTGCCTCAGTTCATCAGCCCCCATTCAGTGTAAGCGCTGTTGTTCCTGTATCAAGTCTTTCACACTCCTTTTCACCACCTGGAACGAAACACCGCACGTGGGTTCGGGACCAATATGTGTCTCCTCAGCCCCCCTTTTGGCTAATTAATCTGCCTCCTCGTTTACCACTATGCCATGGTGTACTGTTTTGATAGTACCACCACAAATTCAAGGCATTTTTGTACTACTTTAGAGTGTATTTCTACGCTCTCTAGAGCTTTTAAAGCTGTGTGGCCGTCAGCATGAAGATTCTTCTATCAACATATCCCCTCTCCACGACAACTAGCGAGCAGGTTGTGATTGCTAAAACCTCCGCCCGGAAATTGCGAGTCTGCCCAGGTTCATGCTCAAGCCATCCCCTGTGCTTTTCTCAAAAATTTTGGCTCCAGTGCTATTTTTCGTTTTTGATCCGTCCGTAAACCAGACTATCCTACCCGATTCCTCAGCTCCTGAATTTGGTCCTCTAAGAGCCTTTCGGCTATCACCACCCTAAAAGTCTTCCCGAAGTCGAAAACAGTGTTAATCTTATCTGACCGCATACTTAGAATGTAGTTTTCTTCTGTTTTATGAAAGATCTTGCTCTGGTATTCCCTCCTTCAGAGGATCTTCCCGTGATCACTTGTTTCATTCTGTATGCCGCTATAAATGCTTGCGATTCTACAACTAAATGTAGTAGAAGCAAGTCCAATAGCGTCTTCATGGATGCACCCCTATTATTTGTAGACAGACAAGCCGTGATGTACGGACAGGACCTGCGAAGGGGGCTGGAGGTGCAATACTTGAAAGTCTATTCAGACACCAAACTGGCCTTCAATTCCCGAGTGGGAAGTATTAGGAACAAGGCGACTCGGGCCCTGCGGGCCTGTGGAAGAATGGTCGGAAAAACGTGGAGACTAAAGCCAAGAATGACGTATTGGTTGTATACTAAGGTGGCAGTACACACGATTACGTATGCCTTGTTGATTTGGTGGCATACAGCCAAACTGAGTTCTTTCAAATTTTGAAGGTTTCTCTTTCGTCTGAAGGCTGACTGAGATTTTTGACGGATTCACTGATAAGCTCTCTCTTGTGCATCAGTTTTCTATGGTCCTTAAGGCTCGTTGTATCACATTGATACAACTCCCCAGAATTTCACACAAACTAGAATGGTGAGGCCATCCGCATATTTCTATGCGTATATTCTCTTCTCTTCCAATTCCCAGAGAACCTCGTCAACCACTAGGTACCACAGTACCGGAGATAGAATTCGCCCCTGTGGGCAGTTCTTGGTTACATTGCCCATTTGGTTGCATTTGCCCGTCTGGTTGCCGTCCTCAAAGCGAACTTATTATTCTATTGCTTAGCTCGGAATCAATTCACCTTATAGTGAACCGAACGACTTCACGCCGTACAAGATCTTGTTTGATTGATTCAACTAAAGTGTTGTCAAAAGTCCTCTTTATATCAAAAAAGACCTCTAGCACCATTTTTAACCATTAATTGCTCTTTCTGTTAATATTTCAGCTCATGAATAGCCAGCTTACAAAATTATCCTGCTTAATGGGCAAACTGGTTTTGATGTAAATGACTTTTAACATATCGTCCTTGATATACCTGTCTATCAATTTCTCCAGTGTTTTTGGGAGAAATAATGTAGGGCTTATAGGGCGCTATGATTTTGCCTGGGCGTAGGTATAACGCCCTGGTTTAGGTTGAAAAACCAACCTGGCTTACTTCCAGTTATGTGGCACATAACCTATGGCCAAACTTGTACTAAATGGGATACAGAGGGGTAAACCTAGCACCTTAAATCTCTGTTTAAGTAATGACGTAAAAATTTCCATCGGTTTGAACGTATATATTGCCCACGCAAGTCTTGTTCTATTTACCAGTTTATCCGCTAGCCTCCAGTCTTTTCTGTTGGGATGCCGCGGAATTTTGGGCACACTGGCCGGTATTAGTATTGATAGTATTTGGTAAAACTAACTAGGGTATGATTTTTTAAAGTTTACCGCCACCTACGACCGCCATATTTTTTATCAGGAACATTTCTCAAAATGCTAACTTCAAAAACTTGTTTTTTGGAAGGTATCTAACAAGCCCTGTGGGTTTTTTAATTTTAGCATGATGTTCAAGCGATTTTCCCTTAGCCAATAGACTATAAGTTTATAATAATAATAACAATAAAATGTATGTATTAGTTACTAAGTCCTGAACAATTTCTCATTCTTACCTATGCAAATTCTTGGACCTTCCCCAAAAGGCATATAAGTGAAGGGAAGTCGCTGTTTTTTGTTTTCGTCAGAAAATCGTTCTGGATCAAACTTGTCAGGATCGGGATAGTATTCAGGGTCACGATGCAAGCCCAAAATTGAAATTATAGTTTCAACTCCTTTTTTAATTACAGTTTCTGCACCGGGAATTTGATAATCCTTTACGGCCACTCTGGTAATGTAGGCTACTGGAGGGTATTTTCGTAGAGTTTCTGGGAAAAGATAAAACATGTTACTGCATTTATTCGAAATTTAAATAAGAGTGTTTATTCTGCAAAAGTTGTAAGCGGCGATCTTTTAAATTCTCATCTATGGAAAACTATTTAATATTAAAAGCTAAAACTAGGTTCTAGTTACTAGACGGTATCCAAATTCCTGGTTCCTGTAGCAGAAGGAACTTCATTTTCTTCCAGTATTTAAATGCACACTAAGTATTATAATTCCCAGAATACCTTGATACTAACAACTATGGATATGATTGGTATGCACTTAAACATGCCAAAATATGCATGCACATATGCACTATAAAGTGCTAAAATTTATATTATTAAATCCCCAACTGTCTCACCATAACACGAAGATGGTCTCTTTCAACTCGACATAATTAATCGCCATAGCAAGACAACGGGTTCTTACATCTCCACTCAGTGTATTGATTGTTTTCGGCGAATGTTTATGTTGTAGTCACTACTGTTGGTATAATTTGGTTATTTATGGCTTACTTTAATTTTTGGGTGTTGGAAAAAATAAACATTAAACATCTTCCGTTCAGTGTATTTACCGCGCTGACATGAGAATCTTGCACAGCACATTTTATATAATTTTTTTCAACAATACCAGAATAAATATAATAAAATCATTGCATACAGAACATTATCATACCTTTATTAAAAACAGCATTCATTGCTAGGGATGGAGTTTTTATGCATTCTTATCATTAAAAAGCTGTCGATCTATGCTCATAAATGTAACAAATAATTGCACTGGGAATTCCCAACTTCGTTAACCTGAATATTGCAAGCTCCAGATACAATAACTAATGCACAAAATTTACGTAATAGTAATTAACGCAATCTAAAATTAATTTATAATACTAGTTGAACTCGTGGAACACGCCTTACGCTTTTCTCTTAAAAAGGTGGTAGTAAATGTATTGAAAGACATATAATGACATAATTAATACATTCCGCAGCTATCGGAACTCTCAAACATAATAAATAACCCGTCTTGAGATGTAAGAAATGAATTCACTAAAAATTGTGACAGGGAAGACGGATTCGATTTAATTATTTTTAAATTTTCAATACCTAAACTTCTGTGTATTATCGGCAAAATTGATTTATATTTGGAGAAGCCTCTTTCAACATAGCATGATGTAACATCTCAGAAAAAAAACGAACAGATATCTCCGGAATAATCCCCTGGAAATAAAAGTCCCAGGAAAAATGCAACAGAAATATGTTTTCAAACATTTGTTCTTAAAGAAGTTATCAACGAACTGATGAGGCGTAGTCCACGGGTTCAGCTATAATTATTGAAAGCGTAAAACTTTAACGTTTTTTTTTGTAAAAGAATTTCCAGGTGAAATACTTCGTGCAAATTCTAGACGAACACATAAAACCACCGCTGACCATGGTAACAAAATAGTTTGACGATGGTAAATGTTTAGTTTAAAATAAAACCACATATGCAAATTGCAAAGTGCATATAAATGAATATTTTCGAAGTTTTTCTAAATGTCTGCATATTATGGAACATTTGTATTTTAATGTATATTTTACACTTTTTTATAATATGCTTTTCTATAAAATTATTAGATTTTTTAAACGCATTTTAAACATTCTGTTGCAACTTAAAGGTGTACATTGTTTCTACTACCTATATTTATTTTTACCTATTTTCAAAAATTTTAAAGTTTGTTGTGAGTACCTACTTACGCCGTTCTGCATTATGCTAATCGGTAAATGAATTTATGTTGGATATTGCTAAAGAACCAAGAAAATTTTTTTAGAAAATTGTAAATTATTTTACAAAGATGATGGATGCACTATGCGTAGAAAATTTAATGCTAAACGTATAAAAATCAACTTTTTAGTTGTTTGGCGAAAACAATTATTAAATTAAAACAAAAAAAATTAATTGAAGACAAACAGCTAACAGGCACAAGCCGATTAAGTATTATTGTCCTGTCAAACAAAATACATTTGGTTTGATTTTTTACAGCCTGAATGATGGTCCATAAAGAGGACCGAAACATGTAGCTGCTTTATATATTTTTCAAAATATTAAATTATAACATTGGTGACGAGATTTGAAGTTTGATTCCTTTATTATAAAATACATTAAGTTCAAATCATTGTCCGCCCCAAGGTTTAAATAAACTAAGCACACGACCCTGTTTAGGCAGGCAGGACCTACGAACAAATATTGCTCAGACTTCTAGAGCAAATGCTTGTAACGGCAGACAAGCTACAGGTCGGTCCTTACCTGATTATGCTGGGTGTAGTTCCCAAATGACGACGCGGTCTAAGCCGAAAGTAAATTGTAATATTGACAGTTCGCGAAACCGCGAAAGCCTCAAAGAATATATAGCCACAGAAAGTGTCCGAAAAAATTCCCCGAGCAAAAAAGGCTCAAAATTAAAGGCCCCGAAAATATCTCGGAAAAAAGATCTTCTAAAAACCTCCCCGGAAATATTCCCTGATAAAAGAATTCCCTGACAAAAAAATCCCCAGTAAAAACATTCCCTAGAAGAAACATCTCCAGTAAAAACATCCTCAGTAAAAACATCCCGGAAAACGAAGTTTCTTTGCCGTTTTCATTTTGTACAATACATTTCTAAGACAGTGACATTGTGTTCCTGTAGAGATATTTTAATACCAGACTTAATTCCGATCTGTGCATTCGTTTTTGAGTAATAATGCGTTAAAACAAAATTTTCAAGAAATCGTAGCAACCGCCATTTTGTACCTAAAAAGTAAGAACAGAAATTGTATTTTCCCTAAGGCTTTCTATCAGATTCCGTTTTCATATTTAAAAAATTAATATTTGAAAAAATGCTACCAAAATGCATGCCTAACTTCCGCTTACGGTTTCGGATTTTCTAAAAGCTTATTTTGTAGGTCAATTTTTGATTTTAATTGTTTTTACAATTTGGAAGATCATTACCATCCGCTCGGCATTTATGAAATGCAACCCACACTAACACATACAACCTACATATCCACAGCCAGACATTTTTTTAACCACTGAGGTTAAAAACAGTATATTAAAGTTTGAGTTCCTGAAAGTTCAAAACATGTATTTTTGTTACCGAAGATTTTTGGGGCTGTTTGTCGGCTTCTTTTTTTGAAGTCTTTATTTCTAGTGTCATTTTTTACCGAAAATTTATTTCCGTTGCTTTTTTCCTTTCATTCCAGGGGATTATTCCGGAGATAGGTATTTTTTCGTTTTTCCTTCCCATAGCTTTGGTATAGGGAAGTATTAATTTCATGAAAATTTTCGAAATCTATATTTTAACGGAAATAAACGTTTTAAAAAATGTCTGTCTGTAGCTATGTGGGTGGGTGCGTGGGTGACGCCTATACAGGCGAAAGTACTGGAACGATTTTGTTGAAATTTTAAATCAAGAGGTACATCGAAAATTGTAGTTCTAGTTACGCTTTTCCAAAAAATCCAAAACCGGAAACGGAAGTTAGACATGTTTTTTTTGTAGGGTGTTTTTTCAAAACAAAATTTTTTTGAGCACGGAATCTGAGAGAAGATCTTAAGGTAAATCAAAAACTTTTTTACCGAACTGTCTAGCTTTAAAACGGCAGCCGCTACAGTTCTTTGAAAATCTCGACTTTAACGCCCATTTACTCAAAAAGTAGTTGTCTAACCGGAATCAGCTACCACTTGTTTGAGAGATTTTCCTATGTAGTATACGATTAAATAAAATTAAGTTCAAAAATCTGAAAACGATTGTAATTGCGCTGCTTTAAAATTTTGAAAATGTCAAAAAAAAATTTGTCGGGATGTGTACACACGATTTTTTTTAACTTTCTGAGCCAATAGAGCGTGCATTGAACTACAAATTTGTTTTTTACTTATCTCCCAAATTTCCCTCTGACATGACGCCTTCCAGGAATTTTTGAAAAATTTGACATTGATTAATTATTTATTTAAAAATGAAAACGCCGATCGTTATAAACGTTTATGAATTCGATAGACTATTTAAAGTACCTTATTAGAATTTTCTAAATATTTCAATTATTTTATTGTTCACTTTACTGTAATTGAATGATAACTCCTAGGATACGAGATATGTAAACATGTCCAGAACAACCGGGGCGTAATGAGAGGGCGTAATGAATTCATTACGCCCTCAAAAATTTTATTTTTATAAGAACAACTAGTTCAACTTGTAATACAGAGAATTAAGTGGGAGTGTATTTTCCAGAATAAAAACAAAATTAGACAATAATTTTACATATGAATATATGTGAAACTTACCAATTATTGAAAGTACGCCAATAGTACAGTCTCATTTTCGGTCGTATTTAATGTTTTATTTGCCATATCCTAAAGGTTTCGTACTCTTTTTCATATCTTGCTTTTGATTTAAACGGTAGCAAACTCTCCGTTGCTTTTTGAGCATTTTCTTGTACACATTTTGGTATCGTATTCATAATTGCAATTCAAAAACAAATTTGACAATTATAAGTAAGACAATCTGTTTTTGTTTCATAGGCTACCAGATATTGTATTTATGTAGGTAAAACGTACACAAAGATGTCAATTCTTTGTTTTTCTTTAAAGAACAAAGTGAACAATAAAATCTTGTATGCACCACGGCGTCACCGAATGATTACGCCCATCGAACGATATCCATCTCTCGGGCTAAAGCCCTCGAGCTGGATTCCATCGTTTTCCGGGCGTAATCATCGTAGTAACGCACTTGGTGCATAAATAGCTATTAAAAATTAAGAAAAAAACGATATTTTTTAATATCAACAACGCGTTTACCGGCAGTTACGTGATTTTAACTACACCTATCAGTTAGCTCTAGTTAAAAAATATATTTTATCTACAACAGTCAGTAAAGTGACCACTTTACTCACTCCTAAGAGTGAGTAAAGTGGAAATTTACTCCCTAGGTGACATTACCTCATTTTATTTTTTTTTCGTTTTCAAAGTAATGCGATGCAAATTGCGATTAGTAAGGTCAGCAATTTTATGTTGTGTTTCAAAGGCATTGTGATGCAATGCTTTCATTTTTAAAACGTCAAAATTTTTTAAAACGTCAAAAATGTAAATATTTTTGAAAATTGTACATATTATTCTGTTGTAGATAAAATTTTATATAGAACACATGACTAAAGTGTCTTTTTTGATTTCGCAGATTTATATCACTCACTGACGCTCGTGATTTAAACTTCTGCTCGATCAAAAAAAGTTCCACTTTGCTCACTTGTCCTATAAATAATTATTTCATTCTTTGCATATTTTTGATAACTTCCCAAATAAAGTTATTAGCCATTTTGGTACGACATCTAAAGCGGAATTTGTAATTCGCCGAAGCGCTTCGACGGGCGCTTACCTTGCTTTGGTGCAGGTAGAGTTACGGTACGGAAACCAATTGAACAGGCTATCGCAAATTCCAATTCACGCTGCTTGTTTTCTTAGAAATCTAATACTCGCTGAACTGTACAACATTATATTTATAATTTTTTTTCAAATACGATAAGTTTTAGTATGGGAAAGTCCACTCGAAGTCCACACTTCAGCTTTTTGTTTTTATTAATGGGGAAAGTAATGTCAAAAATATTGCATTGCTTTTGTAAAGTAATGGGTATAATTGTAAGGCGTTACTTTTCCATTTACTGACTTTACTAACATACAAATTGTGTCTGAACTAAACCTACTAACACATACTTAAATTACCTTTCACTACTTGGTTCAAGAAATTCATATCCATTATAGCATCGTACGTGATTTCCCCCTCGTAGTTAGTTAAAACTCGATTTATTTCTTCTCTTACATTATTTTGTACATCAGGATTAGTGGCCATTTCATAAAGGCAGAACGCCAACGTTATCGAAGATGTTTCAAAGCCAGCGGCGAAGAAGATGAATACCTGTGCCGTGAGTTCTTCAAGTGAAAAATTTTGTTTATTTTCTTCTTTTTCTGCATCCTCTTTTTGTAAATCAAGTAGCAATTGCAAAAAATCGTTTCGAATATAATTGTTACTTTTTCTGTGCCTCAAAGAATCCTTAACAACATTTACAAAGAAGTCAGTCAAGTCCTGATCAAAGAGTCTTATTCCCATCCACCGTGATACTGTCGGATAGGCAATGAAAATACAACCCTTTAAAGCACGCCAAACCGTAAAATGAAATATTTTACGTCCTTGTTTGATAAATTCAGCTTGGGGGTTTTTAAAACTGTTACATTGTAAACCAAAAGCGCAAGAACCGATAACGTCAACAGTAAAACACTCGGAGATGTTTTTAATATTGACAGTTTGCTTATTTTGGCAAAGTTCTTCAATTGCAGCTTGCATTTGGTAAGTACACTGCAGAACACCATCAAACATTAACTTAATTTTTCCTGCAGTATAAGCTGGTGATAATTTCGTACGAAGTTTTCGCCATTTGTCTCCTCCAATAGCAAACAGGTTTACGCTTAGTGGATCATCTGCTTCGTTGCAGTAAAAGCCACGCTCTGTGAAGTAATGGAAATCTCGTTGCAGTATATTTTTTATACACTCTACGTCAACAGGTAAATATTTAGGTGTTGAACACACGAAAAATCCACAATGTTTGTGTCCTAGTGCTTTCGCAGCGTCGTAATAATTTTTAAATTCACATCCAGCATAAATGTAACCCAAAAGCATTGAAGCAGTATTTCCAAACAAAATTGTTGGTTCTTTCATTACAGGGACTTTCCTTTTCTTCCAATATTTAAAGGCAAGTTTGTTGTGAATAATAATCACAATAATTATCACTAATAATATATTCATAAATAGGGATTCAAACACAAACGCCATAACTGCACAAAGCCGTACTTCTTATAACTTTATGGTACGTAAACCGGTATTCAGTTCTCAACACAGCGTTATACTGCGTTACGATCTGATAATCTTGAATAAAAACATTTGAAACTTTTTTGAGGGAACTGGTTTTTTCTGGTATGTAAATAAATAAGTTGCTTTTAGCTCGCTTAACCCGCCAGCGAAAGAATATTGGAACAAATTAAGTAGCTTTATCAAGGCAATCCACAATTGAAAGGCCACAGGAAGAATACGTGCAAATTCACTTTTACAGATGTTTCAGTACAGCGTTTGTATAGACTAAAACGGTCATGTAGACAAAACGGTTGCTTTGATATAAAAATAAAATCAAAGTCAGCAGTTAAACTTAACCTTACCATTAAGAGCTCATTCCACAATAACATATTATACTATCAACAAATAGCTACTGATCTGAACTTCCAAAAACTTTAAATTTGTGTAGTCGTTATCTTTTATATATTTAAAGAATTTTATATTTCTAACATTTGCAAAGCTATGGCTGATTGTGACGCATTTCGCCTACCGGTAAGACTCCAAATGATAATGAGAAGATATTGCAGTTATTACATCTTAAATTCTCCCACAAACAGCAGACGTTTTTTTTTATGTTTGCAGAAAATAATATTTTAGCATTACAACCCACCAGCGAGAAAAAATATATTTGTAAGCTAAAACGTTGCAAAGAGGAGGATCATTAGTTCCCCTAAATATTACTGTATCTAAAAATTAAATTTATAATCTTGTTTACTGTCCTTGATGAGCAAGACGCGGATATATATGCACAAAAAAAGTCAAAATACGAGGATCGTTTAAAATGTACGTGGCCTAACAAAGAAAACGCAAGTTTTTTGGGTAAAAATCATTTTATTTTTCAATATAGTCTCCTGCTCGCTCAACGCACTTATTCCAACGATGCCCCAAAGCAGCAATGCCGTCTTTGTAGGTCGATGAACCCAAGTCTTCAAAATAGCTATTTACAGCAGCGATTACCTCGGAATTAGATGAAAATCTTTTACCGCCGAGCCATTTTTCAGGTTTTGAAATAGATGAAAATCGCTGGGAGCCAAATCTGGCGAATGGGGAGAATGAGGCACTAACTCAAATCCCATTTGGTTATGGTGATTGCAGAAGTGTGTACAGGTGCGTTATCTTGATGGAAAAGCACTTTCTTTTTTTGCCAAATGCTGCAACAAATTGGCATAATACTCGCCATTTATTTTTTTTTCCTTTTCCAAATAGTCGACGAAGATAATTCCATAAGAATCTCAAAATACAGTTGCCATAACCTTTCCTGCTGACTAAACCGTTTTTGCTTTCTTCGGTGGCGGAGAACCTTTGCGTATCCATTTTTGGACTGTTTTTTGGTTTCGGGAGTGTAATGGAGGACCCAGGTTTCATCGACGGTTATGAAACGGCGCAAAAAGTCCTTCGGATTGCGGCGAAAACGTACGAAAAGGTCACGAGAAACAATCAAACGATTCCGTTTTTGCTCCGGTGTGAGCAAACGCAGCACCCAACGCGCGGAGTATTTATCATTTCCAATTCTTCAGTTAAAATTCTGTGCACACTGTCATTTGAGATGCCCACTATGTCTGCTATCTCTCGCACTTTTACTCAACGGTCATCCAATACGATACGGAGGACTTTTTCAATCATATCCGGGGTAGTAGCCGTTTTTGAGCGTCCACTGCGGGGTTCGTCTTTTGTGCTCACACGACCACGCTCAAACTCGGCAACCCAGTTTTTAACCATTGAAAACGAAGGAGCGGACTTCAAAAATGTCGAATCCAACTCTGCTTTGATTTCGGTTGGTGCCTTTCAAATTAAAGTACTTTATCATTTTATTTATAAATTCCAGTTTTACTTCGTTAAAGTCCATATTTAATGAGTATCTGTATATAAAATACTTAATTACTTTAACAATATTTATTTATTTTAAACTTATACGTATTTCAGCATGTTTACATGCCATTGTCAAAGGTTATATGAAAAAATAAACAGTTAGTGTTGTTATAGTAATAATAGAACTTGGTGACTTGATCTCAGTAATCGTCTGCAGATGACTTGATTTCTTATTCCAAAATGTCCAGTAGAGGAGAATTTAAGAGATCAGTTTGCTCATTCATTAACGGTACAGTTTTTAAATGTTTGTGAATTTCAAAAGCTTCTAGTATATCTAATTTACGTTTATCATCACAAAAGTAAACATTTTATGGTGTTATTGGATGTCATTGAATGATTGTGTTCTAGTAAGTGTTTAGCGTAATTGGATTTATGTGGGTGTTTGGATTTGTAACAACGTACGTGTTCTTTATACCTAATATCAAAATTTCTAATTGTCTGGCCTATATAAACCGAATTACAATGCGAACAATTTAATTTGTAAATGCCTGATTTTAGCAAATCGCCTGTTTTTGATTTTGCATTAAACAAAGTGTTTAAGATGTTTCTAGTTGTTTTGAAGCTTACTTTATATTTATTTGTTTTGTTTATAATTTTAGCAATTTTTTCTGATTTGTCACCAAAATATGGGATCGAAGCATATTTAATTGTATCGAATGAAGTTAGGCTACTCGGATAAATTTTAAGAATAGGTAATAGATAATCTTTTTCTTTAATTAATAAAATTAATAAGTTTAGTATTATAGCCATTACTATATGCAATTTGTTTAATAATTGAAATTTCCCTATTATAATTAATTTCATCTAAAGGCACGGTTAAAGCCCTACGTATCAGGGATATGTATGCTGCTAATTTATGTGTTTTATGATGACAAGAATCGTGTGATATTGTAATGTTTGGTTGTGTAAGTTTATGAGTGGAATTAATTTATATGTTAAAATCTAAAAATTGACGCACATTTTTTGTTCAGTTTAGTGTAAATTTTATGTTTGGATGCAAGCTGTTGATAAAAATGAAAAATTAATTAATTAATTCAAAAAATGAACTATCAAAACATGCTAAAATGTTATCAACATAACGAAACTAAAATATAACTTTCTCAGATTGATTTGATTCGAATATTTGATCTTCTAGATTTTCCATAAATATATTAGCTAAAAGAGGTAAAATACGTATAACGTTAAAATGAATAAATATTGTTGAAGTAATGAAGTATTTTATGTACCTATAATCAATGAATATAGACTTTAACGAAGTAAAGCTAGTATTTATAAATACAGATTAATGAGTCTTTTTCTTTGTTTCATGTTTCTAAATGTGACGTTGCTTAATTGCAACCCTCGTTCTTCATTAGACATACACGGCTCAATTCCAACACTCTATTCCTGCGACGAAGAAACTGTGACGTCTTGTTAGCACAGAGTTTTTAACACCAATCTACTAACTTAAATTAACTAAAATTAGAAAAAAGCAAGTGTAGTAATTCTGCATTTTTCATACAAGTGCAAAATTTTATAAGAAGACAACAATCTTCTACCTTCTTTAACGAAGTAAGGGCAAAATTTTGTAAATATTGTAGCGTTACGGTTTGTATAAAATACACCATACTTTGTAGATCGTGATTATGTGTGGGTTGGACTCCAAAAACTAACAATAATGTTTTTGTTAATATTGAAACATACTTACTTAAACTATGAGACACACAAATATTATAGGATTACACAGAATCCACATTATTGAGCGTAAGCCTAAAAACTAACAGATGTAGGGGAAGTTCGTAAGCCCAAGGCAGAGGATGGTTTAACTCAGCTTGATTGGATAGTTAACTGACATGGTGTACAACAAGCCTTTTCTTGTGTAGGTTTCAAACTAGGCTACTTAAAACACTTTTATTTTCTTTTAATAATTCATAGAAGGCGTAACAGAGAAATTAGCGAACTGGAACACATACCAAATTGTAGCCTATCCCCATCTGTCTGAGTCTACAATATTTAAAAGAAATTGTAGCCAGTTTTTTGGCAATATTTTTTTCAAAATTTTCACATCACAATTTTTTATTTATAAAAAATTGTTTTAATATTTTGAATTGATTGTGTGGTAGGCACATGGTGAAACATTATTAATAAATATTTAACTATTAAAAAAATTAAGAGTTTATTAATAAAATAAAACGCTTGGTAATTGTTTCACAATTTGTTGGTTTGTATTTTCTCGACTCGAGTTTCAATCATCACGGTTATCGTCAGGATAAAAAATAAAAATTATTTGTAAACTCCTGACGATAACCGTGATGGTTGAAACTCGAGTCGAGAAAATAAAAACCAAATTGTGAAACAATTACCAAGCGTTTTATTTTATTAATAAACTATTAATTTTTAATAGTTTAAAATTCTTTTACATAGTAAAACTTTGTTACATTATATAGGTCTATTATAATACCAATTTGCATCCCTATCTTTCAACTCGTTTTTGAGTAAAAAAGCGTAAAATCACAATTATCCAAAATTCGTAGTGGAGGCCATTTTCATGTTAGTACGTTAAAAAAGCACTTGCTTTACTGTAAGTTGTTCCGTCCGATTCTGTTAATCAATTTTAAAAGTTTCGTTTCTGAAAAAGAATGCTACCAAAAAAGATCCCGTTTCCGGTTCGGTTTTTAAAATGCTTATTTGTCCGGAATTAGTGGATCCGAGGTATCCGCGTAATATGGATATTCGTGAACCAGAAACTATAACAAAAGAGCAAACCAAAAGAAACGCCCGTAGAAAGAAATAGCAATGTCTCGTCATGTTTGTGTCGAATTTATAATTTTTTTAATTGATGAATTTGAATGTATTAATTTTTATTTTGTACATATACCGACTTAAATAGGATGTCAAGATCTGTATTTTTTTTAATATTAGCAGCTGCTGCTATTGTATTTCTGAGTTTTAAGAAAACAAACGGTTTATTTATAAATTTTTCCTTCTTATATATAATTCTGAATTCTCAAATAAATTACATAGTCAAGTTACGATTCGTTTTCAACTGTTGCCGCCGCCACTGTATATGTGAGATATGAAATAGGTAAAATGATGCACTTCTACTCTCTCTTGCATAAAATTAGACCCGCCTTCTTTCATCCGCGTGTTTACCCTTCCCTTTATCGCCGCCCCGCAGGTGTTCCAACTTGTCTGGCTGTTATACGCTCTTAATTGTATCGAACGAAGTTATGGTATTCGGATAAATTTTTTGAATGGCCAATTTATAATCTTTTTCTTTAATTAATGTATCAATAAGTTTAGTATTATAACCATTACTGTATGCAATTTGTTTAATAATCGAAATTTCTCTATTATAATTTATGTGTTTTATGATGACAAGATTCGTGTGGTATTGTAATGTCTGTTTGTGTAGGTTTTCTATAAACTAAGTACTCAAATTTATTAGTTGAATTAATTTTTATGTTTAAATCTAAAAAGTTAATGGACGTATTTTGTTCAGTTTCTAGTGTAAATTTTATGTTTAGGTGCAAGCTGTTAATAAAAATTAAAAATTCATTAATTAAATCAAATGAACTATTAAAACATGCTAAAATGTCATCGACATAACGAAACCAAAATATAACTTTCTCAGATTGATTTGATTCGAATATTTGATCTTCTAGATTTTCCATAAATATATTAGCTAAAAGAGGTGAAATTGGACTTCCCATGGTACATAAAAGCATCTTTTTGGAAATAAATTTTATTATTAAAAGTAAAATAATTTTGATTGGTGCAAAGTTCAAATAATTGAATCAACTCAGTCCGTTTTATTAACTCAACATTTTTGTTAATAAGAATATTATTTAACAAAGGAATACACTCTTGAGGAGGTATTTGGGAAAACATATTAGTAACATCAAAACTAACTAGCTTGCTTTGTGGTGGTAAATGTAAGTTAGACAACTTTTTGATTAATTCGGAAGAATTTTTAACTGAATATTTTGGTTTATAATCAAAACTGGTAACTATATTATTTAGTATTTTTGCTAGCATATAGTTGGGTGCATTTATGTATGATACTACTGGTCTAATGGGCATGTTGGGTTTGTGTATTTTTAATTTTTATATAGGCCAGACAATTAGAAATTTTGATATTAGGTATAAAGAACACGTACGTGGTTACAAATACAAACACCCACATAAATCCAATTACGCTAAACACTTACTAGAACATAATCATTGAATGACATCTAATAACACCATAAAATGTTTACACTATTGTGATGATAAGCGTAAATTAGATATACTAGAAGCTTTTGAAATTCACAAACATTTAAAAACTGTACCGTTAATGAATGAGCAAATTGATCTCTTAAATTCTCCTCTACTGGACATTTTGGAATAAGAAATCAAGTCATCTACCGACGATTACCGAGTTCAAGTCACCAAGTTCTATTGCAAACACTAACTGTTTACTTTTTCATATAACCTTTGACAATGGCATGTAAACATGCTGAAATACGTATAAGGTTAAAATAAATAAATATTGTTAAAGTAATTAAGTATTTTATATACAGATACTCATTACTTTATCATTTCTCGCAATTCAGTTTTTTCCATTATTTACGAAATCACTCAAGACGGTCACTTTGGCGCACTGTCAAATACAAACTAATTGACAGATCGCTCTATACTGTCATATTTAACCTAAGAAAGGATGGTTCTGAAAAATGGTAATGCAAATTCCGCCGAATCTCTGTGTTAGGCCCCGTACATTTCGAACGATCGTCATATGCTCATATATGTATATGCACCAAATATATGTATACAAAATATACGCCATTTTATGCACAACATGCAAGCATTACATACAAAAATTGTAAGTAAAATCGGTAAACAAAAATGTAAAAATTTTTTTATATTAAGAAAGCGCACGTGGAGAACTTTACAACATAATATTACACTTAAAATTGTTACTTAACAAAGGCATTTTTAAAGCTAGCATTAGTATAGTAGAACAATTTAAACTTATACCTAATCTTTATATTTTATGGCATTATAGTTATGAATTACAATATGTTTTCAAGATTTTCAAAAGAAAACGACTGCTTTTTATTAGATAGTATAAGCGGAAAAGCTCCTTTTAACGTCAACTGAAGTGATTTGCGCATTTTGTAAATTAGTAATATGTCTGGGTCTATTTGCAAGTCATTATTATAAAGTTGCCAGTTAGGGCCTCATTCAAGAGTTTTTAAACCTTCGTTTTTATTTAACACGTCTGTTAGTTTCTGCGATACAGTTTTTCCCAACATTGCATTTAACTTGATGAATTGATTTTTCAAACGTTATTATAAGTTCGACTAAATCGGATAGCAGGACTCCTTTCTTTTGTAGTTGATTGAATCAGTTGTACGTACAAAACTATAATTGACTTTAATAAATGCTAATTATTTTGCAAGTTGATATTGGTTTATTATAGTTTTTGAATCTATAATACAACTTGAAGGGTCTTCAAAAGTAAAATACTTTTTTAAATATTTTCGAAATTATTTAAATAATAAACAACACTAGCGTCTGGTGTCTTCGATTCGACAGCCGATTCTACCCCATTCTAACGTTCATGACTTGCGCACCTCCTCGGCATGCAGCTGGAATGTGTGTAAAGCTATCGCCGTCAGCAGCGATCGTAAGTTTCCTTAATCACACGCATGTGTTTTAAAATTGTAAACGTCAGTTGTATATTGCTATGATATTCAGAATTGTATGGTTTGACCGGAGTATTGTAATTCCTGGAAGGCAATTTTTGGGATTCTTGTTACAGTTCAATTTACGTTTGGAGGTTTCTGAAGACTGTAAGATTTTGGTATTCAAACTTTTAAACTCAGGGTTGCGTATTATTGCTATAATTTCTTGTTTTTAAAATTCAAATAATGTGGTTGTCATTGTATCGTTTGTATTTTCATGTTTGTGAAGTTTCGTTTAATCTGAAAGAAAGAAGAACACAATCAAATTGATACGATTATTGTTTATGTTAATTTTAATTATAATTTAGTTCAGAATTGTTTAAAAGGTTTAATTTATAAGAAGTTTTTAGACTTACTTGTTTGTGCATTGTGAAATGTCATTTGTGGGGGTTATGGATTTGATTGTCAATTTGACAAATGTATGAAAGAGTACTCATTGTCATGAGATTTATTAGTTTTTTCAAAAAATGGGAATCAAGAGAGAAGACAAAAGAATAAAAAATTTGTTTAATTAGTTACGACTCGTCCTTGTAAATAAAGACAGAGGATTTTATATGCTCTGAATGAATAGAGAAGAAAAACGAGTTTAAAGTAATATAAAAGTGGTTTTGAATTTAAAAGAACCTAGTATAAAACGAATACAAGTGTTTGTCAACGAATTGTGGAAAATCCAGAAGAATAATAAGTATAAAGCGATCCAGAACGAGTTTCCAGTTATTATAATAGAAAAGCCAAGTATAAATTACCATAAATGCAGTCCAGAGGAGGATTCAAACTAAAGGCGAGTTTTGTGGTTATTTGAGGAACCTGCAAACTAGAGAAGAGGGAATTGGACATTCATAGTTTGTCGAGTGAAGGATATCTCAATAAGGACACACAAAGATAAGTGTTCGGTTTTAAGAACAATAGTATTTAGTAGAAGTTGTTTGATTTTTCGAAAATTTAATAAAAAAAATTGATTTATTGAATAAAACCTTTTGTAACGTTGATATTATTTTGTGTATTTTTTTTGGATCGTATTCAGTAATAACTGTACTTCCAAGCTTAATAACGACCCTGAGAAAGTTAATAAAGAGTCTCATAGAAATTATAATTTGGAATTGCGTGAATTGCAGGCATTTAGGGAATTGTTTTCTTGTAATACGAGACCATTGCAATATGTTGCTTTAAAAGTTAAATAATAAAAAAGACGTACAATATAAAATAAAAATTATTATTTAATAATTATTTTTTTAAAGAGCTACAGTGAAAGGGTAAAAAAATATTTTTAACATTCCTTCTTGTAAAAAATTAAAATCAGAAGTTACTTTCGCTTTGTATTTTCTACGCTGTACTGTGCATGCTATAAATTAAAAATACAAAGGATTTGTTGTTTTGTATTGAATGCAATTTATTACCAATGAAAAAATCGGCTTTAACAATGCAATTTCACTTTACATTTACACTTTCATTAACTTGCTTTACTTTCGATGTAAATATCACAATCCCACAAACAACCACATTGACAAGTTAACACTGCACAATACGCGCCAATATTAGACGAGGTTGCGCAAGTCAGGATTGGCTGTTAACGAAGACACCAGACGCTAGTTCCAATTACGTAACCTATTTGATAAGAACTGGTTTAGGAGGCACGCAATTTCTTTTTAAGTAATTACACCCTCAAGGGCAATTTTACAAATATCTGTTTTACATTAGACATTAAATCGTTTACAATAGGAAACTGATTCCTTATTTCTTCTGCAACTCTATTTACATCATGAGCCAAACAAGTTGAATGAATTAAATTTGAATGAAAATTATTAAATTTTGCCCTGATTTTATCATATATGGTGCAGCCTCAAATAGCATTTATATTATTTTTTCTGTAAGATCTGTTTCAGGCTGAAGAAACTTTGTAAGACCTTCATTTACAAATCTAGAAATAGTGACACTGTTAGTTTTATCTAGTTCTTTCATGCTAATAAAATAAGATGCACTAGGTATGTCAATATCAACAGAAAAGTAAATCTAGTTGGTTTCTATAATTTCGCGAATTTTACGTGCTGTCGTTATACATATAAATTTCCTTGATATAATTTTTCCTAAGAGTTCTTTCATCTGGAACATGTTTACAAGCAAATTTTTCTAAGAATAACTTAAAATTATCATTGATTAATTTTCTTAGTGGTATGTTAGCTCACTACTCACTAAAGCATTGCATAAATCGAAATTAAATCTTACTTTTTCGTTCAATTTAGAAATTCCAGCAATGGATTCGCGGATCGGCATTTGTAGGTTTCAAGATTTTTGACATTTGCCTTGATGTAAAGCAGTTTTAGTATGTTGATTCACTTGGAATTTTTTATCGCATGAAATCTAAACCGATGAAAATTATTTGTTACTTTGGGCCTTCATGCATATTCAATAAATTTGAACATTGTAAAATACCGTATTTCTTAGATCCAAAACATTTTGAACGTCTCTGTAAAGCACTCCCCTGGAAATAAGGAAAAGTGATAAGTTTAACTGACATCTTTTCAGCTGTTTTTTAAAGGAATTTTTTATGAGGCTAAGGCAAGAACTTTTTCGGGGGATGTCCAGTGCAGACTTAATAATAAAGGCAAGCTGCTGTCTTTTGGCATTTTTTGTATAAACAGAAACACACACAAGACGAGCCACTATTTTGATATTTCCTACAAAGTAATAGGCACGAAAAACAAAATCAATATCTGCTACTTTCAAAAAGTATGGCAATTGCATAATTCTTAAAAATGATTGTAAAAATTCCAAAACTTGGAAATGACATTCTACCGGTACAATCTGGGACATCCGTTTAAGAATTACCTAGTAACAGCACGCAGTTATTGAAATTTCAATGCCGTTCTCATTTTCTCCTCTTTTATATTTTAAAATTTAATGTTTTTTCTTTGCAAATATAAAAAATATATCTAAATATGCATTTATTCTAAAAATATGCTCTCAAACCGCAAAATGTACAAATTAAAGTTGGTGTCATTTGATTGCATTTTATTAGATATGGATACAATACTATCAAATATGCATTTGCATAAAATCCGTGCCTTGCTGATAAGCAATTAAAAGTTTGTTGTGGAAAAAGTAAACTATTAAATTCGAAATCACGGGTACATTAGGACATTGAGAAAAAACAAACCATTTCTAGTAGATTCCTAAGCCCTATTATGAGAAATCTAGAAGTCCCCGGAAAGAAGTTACGGAATAAAAGTCCATGGAAAAAAGTTTTTGGAAAGAAAGCCTCCGGAAAAATGAAAAATCAGTCTCCTAGAAAAAAGTCACCGGAAAAAAGTCCCTTGGAAAAAAGTCTCCGGAAAAGTCTCTTGGAAAAAAATCCCCGGAAAAAAGTCACAGAAAAAAAATCCCTGGAATAAAAGTCTCTATGGAAAAAACCTGAAATACTTTAAAAAGAAAGGCAAAACTCATGAAAACACCGAAATGTTTTTAATATAAAATAAGTTGAGATAAACTTGCATTTTTTATAGAGTTCATCGTTAGCAGTGAGTTTATTAAAAAGCTTATATTTTGAATATATTAGTTCAGTGCTAGTTCAATTGCTAGTTTATGATTCTTATTCATATAATAAAAAAAAAGATGCAGTTTCTGGGCACAAAAGCAAAATTACCGACCTCCGGTTCAACTGAACAGCGGTTCTATCTTTGACTTTTGAAATGGAACACTGTATTTTTTTGGTTAATTCAATCGTATTTATACTGCATTCCGGACATTTAATTAAATAACAAACAAAAACATTCTATTGACAAAAGTCGCTACATTAATATACTTAAAAGTGATCTTTAAAAGGCTACCGTATAAGAAAATCAGGTAAAGTCGTTTGTTTTAACCGACCTTTATACAGGGTTTCAATATCCAACATTATTTTTGGTGACTTTTTTCCGGCAACTTTATTTCCAAGGGACTTTTTTCCGGACTATATTTCTTTGGGAATTTTTTTCCGGGGACCTTTTTTTCCAGGAGACGTTTTTCCAGAGACTTTTTTCCCGGAGACTTTTTTCCTAAGACTTTTTTCCTAGAAACTTTTTTTCCGGGAACTTTTATTCCGTGGACGTTTTTCCGTGACATTTTTTCCAAAGACATTTTTTCCGCCCACTATTATGAGTCTTGATCACGAGGCACCCCAGCAAAGGCGACCATACATCTCACTATGAGCATGCGGAGCCAGCCGCCATACTCATTAAGTTCATTAATGTTGGCGATAATGAGTTTTAGCATAAATTTTATTCATCTTATAATGGTGGAATTATTTTCACGATTGCTAAGACTAGTAGTACAAATTGATTAGGTGGTCTTGTGATTTAAACAAACAAAAACATTTGAAAGCGTGTTGCTGGATTTTAAGAAATATTTTAATAGATATGCAGATGAGGTGTCTGGGGAAAAAAACCAAAATGTAGTTTGTCTAGGTAGGGGACATGCAAAATTTGATTGAAAAAAATTGGTTTGAAAATTTATATTCAAAAATATTGACACAAACCTTAACCGTACCGTTCATATTACCGTGAGCGGCTATGCACTTGCTGGCGCTATATTATCAGAGTAAGGCTGAGACATGGGCGAAACAAGTCGCTGGTTTACCTTCCCATACGTTTAACCTTTTAAATATTCTCGCGTCCAAAAGTTATTGAAATCTACATCTAGTGATCTCCAGCCGGTACATGCCGCCCGCTTCAGACTTAAAGCGTTGGTTTCGTACGGCACGCGCGCCGGCTACGTATAGGCGCTAGATAGGTAATGCGCTTACAACCTCGGATCAAAAATGGTTATAACAACTTTATTTATAAAGTTATCAAAAATTTGGAAAGAATGAAAAATATTTTTTTAATTAGAAGTAAATGATAGGCGTAGTTAAAATCACGTAACATGCGGAAAACGCGTCAACATCAAAATTTTTAAAAATTCCTGGAGTGGGTCAGAGTAAAATTTGGGACATGAATAAAAACAAATTTCTAGTTTATTGCAAGCTCTATCGGCTTAACAAGCATAGTTTATAACAGATGTTCATGTACTATTAGATGGAACATTGTTGTTTCTGATTATATTCAGTATTACCATAGATTAACAAATTAATCAGTACTTATTCAACTTATGGTATGCTATCTATTCAGAAGAGCCGTTATAAAATTGTGAACTATAACCTTTAAGTAATTGTCTTATTCTAATTTGTGTCTGATTGCGAATAAGAACGTATATTCCCTTAATCCAGATCACTGTATTCACTTAACTGCACAATAACACACATCATTATATTTACATTAACTTACTTAAGAACGTCTTCTACGTTCAGAAAAATCCCATGTTTGGGAGTTAACGTAAACGCAAAAGGTTCTACTTGAATTGGAACTTTCGTATTCTTATTCAATGAAAATTTGTAATATCGTAGTAATTTTACTAATCCAACTTTAACTTGCATTAAACCAAACCGAAGACCTGAAACAATATAATTATTTTATTCACTAAAATTAAGCAGTCCTTTATATCATACCTATGCACATCCTAGGTCCTTCTCCAAAGGGCATGTATGTAAACGGATGTCTGGTTCGTTTAGCTTCTTCGGAAAACCTCCCAGGATCAAATTTGTCAGGTGCGGGATAGTAATCAGGGTCGTGGTGAAGTCCTAGAATAGAAATCAATGTTTCTACTCCTTTTTCGATTACTACTTCAGTGCCCGGAACTTGATAGTCTTTTACGCACACTCTGGTTATAAAAGGAACTGCTGGGTATTTCCGTAGGGTTTCTGTAAAATGTTAAAATAACTAAATTTGCACCATTAAAATTTTTGAAAAGATGTAAAACTGTGGTTCTCGTGCAATGTGCTCTTCAGAAGACAGGAGTTCAACTGAATTACCAGGTGTAATGGGCTTATTCCCTCTAGTGGATGTTTAGCCTTAGCATCAGAAAAGGCCGGTATTAAATTAAAATAAACAAATAGAAAGTACCAGTACGGATTATTATGCTGTCAATTTACTTTAATGCTGTAGAGAAATATAATTCTGAATTGTTATTAACTCACCTTCCAGCACTTCATTCAGGTACTTGATATCCATAACGGCATCATAAGTCACTTTTCCTTTATGCTTTATTAGAACTTGGTTTACTTCTTCCCTTGCTTTATTTTGAATATCCGGATTTACAGACAATTCATAAAGACAATAGGCCAAAGTTATGGAAGATGTTTCAAAGCCAGCAGCAAAGAAGATGAAAACTTGAGCAGTCAACTCTTTAATTGAAAATTTTGGCTTACTTTCATAAGTATTGCTATTTTCATTTGCGTCGTCTCCCAATTCAAGTAGCAGTTGTAAAAAATCTCTTCTTACGGCACTATTTGTTTTCCTGTATTGCAGGGTTTCCTCAACCACATTTACAAAAAAATTGGTTGTTTCTCTGTCAAAAAGGGTTATTCCCAGCCACCGTGCAATTTTGGGAAAACTGAAAGCGAAAGCAGTCTTGACAATTCTTAAAAATGTAAAATGAAATATTTTTGACCCTTGTTTCCGAAATTCGGCTTCGGGATTCGTAAAACTGTTACATTCCAGGCCAAAAACACAAGAACCGATGACATCTATTGTAAAACGTTCCGAAACGTCGCCGATGTTAATTACTTGTTTATTTTTGCATACTTTTTTAATTGCGTGTTGCATTTGATTAGCGCACTGAAGAACATCTTCGAACATTATTTTCAATTTTTTTGGAGTAAATGCTGCAGATAATTTTGTACGAAGGATTCGCCATTTCTCTCCTCCCAGAGCAAACAGATTTGCACTAAGTGGATCATTTTTTTCGTTATAGTAAAATCCACGTTCCGTAAAACAATTCCAATCTCTTTGTAGTATATTTCTTATGTATTCTGGATCGATAGGAATATATTTAGGCGTAAAGAACAAATATGCCCCTACATGCTTACATCCTTGCAATTTTGCTTCTGCGTATGCTAATTTAATAAATTCTCCAAGATTAATATCAGTCAGTAATGGATTTGGTGCGTGACCGAAAGGAATCCTTGGTTTAACGGTTATAGGCACATTTTTATTCTTCCAGTAATTAAAAGCAGACTTGTAGAATGTTAAAAACAAAATCACTAAACTAATTGTCAAACTAAGTGAAATCCAAAACATTATGTAATGAATACAGACACAGTAGTTGTGACTCACTTAGGTGTTAACTAAGAAGTTTTCTATACAACACTTTTGTGCATAAATTATGTTCAACTGGCAAATCTGGTTTTAACTACTGAATCTTAATAAGCTGTGGCAGAGAGTTCAGCATGTCTACGTATTCGAATGGATTCTGCGGGCGGGCGACTCACCGGATAATTGTAACGAAAGTTGCCGATAAGGCGCCCTTGCACTGTCTTTAAGAAGAGAGAAAATTAGAAAACAATTTAAAAACTATTGGGCTCAACCCTATATGTACATGTACAGGGTGGCATTAGTTTTGCAGGATATGCCGGTTATTATTGCAGTTAGAAAAAACTGATAGAAATGTGAGCCAATTTTGTGAGTATTTTTTGACAGCAAAAACAGACTTTAGCCATCGATTTTGTTTTCAAGTTAGGCGCCAGAACTATTTTTTTTAAATATCGGAGGGTCCTATATTTCAGTTATTTCAAAAAATTCTGTTTTTGCAGATTAGACTAGACTAGTTCTGAAGAAATTGAACATAGTCAGACCTTACATCAGCTGCAATTGTGAGTAGAGTGGGCAACAATGCAGTGAACACTCGAGTGAACAACAAACAGTAAAAACCGAGCTAAAAGCATTAAAACCGTAATATGCGAAGTATCTATAAATCGTAAATGAAATGTCGGACTATGAAAATATTAGAGATAAGGCGAGCTACCGGCAAGCTTTCTGTAAAAGGAAATCATTATTAATATATTTTGTTTTATGTAATTGGATTAGTGTACAACTCGAGGTATAGCACCCTTATCTGAGGACAGTTGCGAGCGTCATCTTAATAAAGCCAATAATAATGATTCAGAAAATGACTTCTGGAAGCGTCTCCAATATTATTTAAAGTGCACGTTTCCAAGGTATGTGATCAATTTAATGGCATTTTGCGGATTTGATACACCCGTATCGATAAAGGAAATAGAAAATCACGATATCGAAGCCATGGAAGAGTTTGGCAGAAAAGATATGGAGTCTTTCCTTCAGGAAAATGCATCTCCGCCGGACTTTTATGGGATTTATCACCAAAATATAATTAATTTCAAAATTTTGCCAGGTCATATAAAACTTACTAGTGTTACCCCAGCGCACAATGCAGTGACAGACTGAGCGTTGCTGAGCCGGCTAAATGCTGAGTCATGTGATGCATTAGTTCCATGAGGAGACGCGGCGTTGGTGTAGATCTCGCCTCAAGTAAAGCGCGTTTAGCGGACTTTCATATATATTATAAATTAAAATAATTACTATTGAAAAATCGACGTAGAATAAAAATATGAAAATGTTTCATGTTCCATCTGAGGATAGAAACCTTTCATTGAAAAAAAAAATGGTCCAAATTGGTGAAGCGGTAGCCGCTGGGGGAACCGGAGAAAAAAACCCTTTGAGCTTTTATATATGTATGGATATTTGGTATGAAAAACTATTTGCTACATAATTAATTTGATTCATTGCCCAAGTCTGTTGCAACAGCGTCAAAAACGCTATTGAATCTGCCAAAAAATCTGTCGAGGAAATGTTTCTTCAGTTAAAAGTGAGGATATTTGAAAGTGACTTTATATCACAAATAAATACATGTGATAATCATGATTCAGAGGTCTCTGATGTAGGATTGGAGGAGATTAATGATGACCAAGCCCACAACGAAGACTGTGATTTTCCCGACAGGAAAACAGCAGTGATGCTGTTGTATTGCCAAGGTCAAAGTTTTATTTATTTCTTTGCAGAATGTATAATTTATTTTTTGTTCAATAAATATATATAAAATATTGTTACAACTATATTGTACTACAGCATTTACCTGTACCTAATAAAAATCCGTCGCGCGTGCTTTAAAGGCTTGCTTATACACTTGTATTATAATATACTATTAATAGTATATTACGCAACAAGTTTAGAAAAGTGATGTTTTACTAAACGAGTATGGCTGGTTTGAGTACGAGCGAGCGATGCGAGCGAGTATCTTAAAAGTTTAGTTTAGTGAAAACAATTTTCTAACGAGTTTGCGTATGCTATTTTTTCGCATTTCATGTGAAAAATTTAATTTTCTTAGTTTTTAATAAAAGTGACATTAATAACTGTCACAATTACTGGCATTGAAAATTAAAAGTAGGTAGGTTGTTTCAATAACATAGTAACCTAAACAATCGATAGAGACAAGTTAACAAACTAAAATATTTGCAAAAAAAATTTACAAAGAGCGATGGAATTTCAAGAATTTGAACAAGAATGTGAAATAAGAAGTGATATTTCGGCTAAAGAAGTTATTCTAAAAGCAGCGAAAGAAGCGTCTTCTAGTTTGTTGCCACAAAAATCAAAAGAACGAAAAAACTTACAGCCAATTTTGCGATTGGATAAAGAAGAAAGTAGTGGAAGGAGCCGATGAAAACATAATGTTGGCTTACTTTTTTGAAAAAGGTAAACGACTAAAACTACCTTCTAAATTATTACTTATTTGAATTCTTTATTGTAGGCTAACAATTTGAAGGCGCCCAGTTTACGGTCGATGTACTCGATGGTTTGTCAAGAGTGTTTTTTATGCAAAATCCGTTGTTATGCTGTAATGGTTGCTATGCTGTAAAGTACCACTTTACAGAACGATTTTGCGTATAGAAATATAGTCAGTTACAATATGAAATGCGAAAAAATTGTTTACAATATACCGTCTGTCTATAAAGTACCCCAACTAACTTTTGAACGACTTGATATTTTGCTACAACATTTGGTGTGCTTTAATGGGAAATTAAATACTATTTTTTAGCTAGTAACTAAATTTTGTATTATTTAAAATGGCGACTAGGTGCCATTTAAAAAAATTTTTTTAAATAGAAATGGGAGTCGAGTAACACCTTATTTGAAAGGTCTATTAGTTTTGCGTCTGATCCTACAGTTTCAAAGAAAAATATTTCGCCATAACAAAATGGCGATTTTAAACAAATGGACTCACTCAATTCAAAATTGTTGTGATTTTTTTATCCAGTAGTCCATTCATTTGCAGGACAAAATTTTCCCAGAAATATCTCGGGTGGTTGGAAATAATATTGAAAACGTTATGTTCCTCCTCATTATTATAGGCCTGTTTCTGACTTTCTCAACGGACATTTTCTTGGAAGATGGATTAATAAGAATAATAATAATAATATATGTTTATTTCCATAGAACTACAAAATAGTATCGGAATTGTCAATGGTAACATAATAATAATTACAGTAATTTATATCTATTGTTCAACCTATTATTTATTATATCTAAAGTAATTATATAATTTTTTCTTAAATAAATTTATTATTTTTGTAGGAAAAAAAAACTCCTATATGTTATAAAAACAATTATCTATAAGATAATCTTTGAGTTTTTTTTTAAATAAACTAAGAGTTTTGCTTTCTTTGATATTGCTAGGCAGATGATTAAAAATGTTAGCTCCTAGGCAATCAGGTGACTTTAAAGAAGCACTCAATCTACAAAAAGAGACATAAATATCATTTTTGTGCCTAGTATTAAAACCATGCACGTCCTTAATCAACATAAATTTACTTCTGTTTTGGAAAACATAAATACTTAATTCATAAATTAATATGCAGCTAATTGTCAAAATTTTTTATGTTTTAAAAATATTTCTGCATGACTGTATGCTCGACACCCCAGCCATACATCTTACGACCCCCTTTTGCGCTACAAAAATATCAGGTGCCATAGTTGAGGTGCCCCAGAGGCAGATTCCGTACCTTAATCTTGAGTCTACTTGTGCATGATACAACATTACCAGCTGGTCTTTCTGAAGAATCGATTTTAAGTTTCTAAATAAGTAGGAAAGTGAGCCCAATTTAGAAATAAGCTCTGCACAATGGATATTCCACTTGAGGCATTCGTCAAACCATAAACCTAAAAACTTTACCTGATTGTCTTTATTAGATAAAGGGGTGTCGTTAATTTTCAGGTTTAATATATTACATTCTTTTTGAATATTATGAAATCTGATAAATTTCGTTTTTTCTATATTAAAATATAGCATGTTTGAGGAGAACCACGAAGTTAGTTTCTGAAGAACGTCATTGCACTTAGATTCTAGTGATATATTCGAATTAGCTGAGATACACACAGATGTGTCATCGGCATAAAATGTAAAAAGTGCGTCCCTAGTTATCATTTCAAGGTCGTTAATATATAGCAGGAAAAGCACGGGTCCCAACACGGAACCTTGGGGAACTCCCACCTTTATCTCGGTTACTCCAGAGTTAAATTTTCGAACTGTTCCGCCTTCTGTATGCGTTAGAGAGACATACTGCCGCCTCTCTTTTAGAAAAGACGCAATCCAATTCTGTGACGTACCCCTAATTCCGTAAACAGACAGTTTATCCAATAGTACTGCATGATTAACGCAGTCGAATGCCCTGGAGAGGTCACAGAAGACCCCTACAGGGCACTCGCCATATTCCAAAAACTTAATAATTCTGCCGTGAAACTCTAACATTGCCGAACTGGTGGACTTCCCGGTGCGGAAACCGTGCTGGTTCACGGTCAGAATATCATGACTATTTACAAAATTAAGCAATCAATTTAAAAAACAATATTCAAATATTTTTGAAAACCCACTTGGGACCGTAACTGGCCTATAGTTTTCAGGCGCAAGGGAATCATGCTTTTTATAAATTGGAATAACTTTTCCCAATTTTAAAGCCTGGGGAAAATCGCCATTTTTAAACGATAAATTCACTAAAAATGTGAGTGGAATGGCTAATTCCAAAAGTGATTCTTTAATGAGAAAGTTGGGGATGTCATCTGGTCCGGACGAAGTTTTATTTTTTAGACTCTTATGCAAGATTAGTATCAATTCCTCGGAAGTAAGGGGTTGAAGAAACAGCGTGTCTGCTTGGAAAGGAATGCTGACTTGAACATCAGCGCTATTATTTGGGGGAATTTGGTTAACAATTTCAGCCGGGGCATTTTGAAAAAAATTGTTAGACTAGAGGCGATGAGTACTGGATCTTCTACTACTTCCCCTTTAATTTTCAATTTTATGTTGTTACAACTATTAGACTTACTTGATAGTTTATTATAGATTGGTAGGCGGGGGCCTGTAGACTAGCCGCCTCGCTCCCCAGATTTAACCCCCTTAGATTTTTTTCTATAGGGATATCTGAAATTCAAAGTGTACAGAATCCGTCCAGAAGCAATTGAAGAACTGGAGCAACGCATTACGGAAATTAGGAAAAATATAACTCCAGAAACTTATGAAAATGTAAGGCAGGAATTTCATAACCGACTTTTTATGTGTCAAGAAGTAAATGGTGAACATTTCGAACACTTAATTTAATTTCGTTAAGCTTCAATTCTTAGTTTTATTTAAATTTTTTTTAAATAGACGTCTTTTTCTTCAAACATTGTCATTTTGTTATGGCTGAATATTTTTTTGAAACTCTATGATCAGGTGCAGAACTAAAAGACCTTTCAAATGAGGTGTCACTCGACTCCCATTTCCATTAAAAGAAATTCAAAATGGCGCCCAGCCGCCATTTTAAATGATACAAAATTTAATTATAGGCTAATAAATAGTATTTAATTTCCCATTACAGTACACCAAATTTTGTGGTAATATATCAAGTCGTTCAGAAGTTAGTTGGGGGAAAGGTTACTTTATAGACACAGTGTATTTACTTACCAGTTTTTAGTACTGTTTCTAAAAAATGTTTTAAATCCATAGCCTACTTGTGAGTAGAACATAAAAATTAAGAGAAGTTGTTGTCAATCGATTTCTGTTGGAAATTAGTATACATTTTCTGAACTGCAAAGCAAATGTCTTTTATGTCACGTAAGATTTGGAGCAAAAGCTATCAATCAGCGAAGTCTTTTTCGCATAGGGTTTACTGGCCGATATACGATTTATGCCGAAAACAAAGGTACTTTTATGAGAAACATTTTTAACTTAAAGCATTTTGACTAATAAGCAGATTTTAGGACCTTGCGAGACCGATAAAGCAGAGGCTGCAACGGTGTCTGTGTGTGTGGATATCTCTGCCTGTGCGTCTGTATAGTGTATACACTTTACAGCCCAGACGCCTTAACGCAGAGAAACCAAATTTGGCTCACAGATTGGTAATTGCAATAGGATGGCACCGCAAGAAAATAAGGTTTGTCCGCCAAAAAAAAGTGGAGAATGGGAGGGGTGCTCTATTTAGAAATAGACGCACTCGAAAAGAAACTTTAAATTCATATTCTATGTATGACGAATAGCCCACCTGCGCAAACGCGATCTTCCTATTAATTTTTTGTTTTTTCAAAAATTTGTGCATACGGTTTTAAAATCGGTATGAGCATGTTAAATGACAATAGAAACAACTTTCCATTAAAAAAAAACGTCACTTTTCCTCACGTCCTTTTGGTCGTTCACCGGAACAGATTAATCAAGTAATCGCCAACAAAACGGCCAAATTATGAAATCGATTTTGAGATTTTAAAGGATAAACAACTAGAAACACAAAATTTCATTAAACTACTTGACCGCTTCAAAGAAATGGGGGAAGGAAAAGGGTTCCTGCTTTAAAATAAATACGCTTGGAAAAGAACCTTAGATTAGTATTCTACATATGTCGGAATTCGCGTTGGAATGCTTGTTGCATTTTATTTTACAATTACAGAATTGTGAAGACAGTAAATTATTAGTGTTTTTAGTTTTAAAATCAAGGATGCGCAGTCTTCGTATATTTTCTTGTTTGAAATTTAAATAGCGTGGTTATTCTGTATCATTTATATTTTTCAACATCTGTAGAGTTTGTCTTCACTGAAAGATAGAGGAACACAATCAGATTGGTACGATTGTGTTTTATGTTAATTTTAGTTATGAATTAGTTTAGAAATGGTTAAAAGGTTTAAGATATAAGAAGTTTAATTTTACTTGTTTTGTGAATCGTTAAATGTAATTTTTTGGGAGTTATAGATTTAAATGTCATTGTGATACTTTGACAATTGTAAAATAACACAGTCGTTGATCATGAGAGTTATTAGTTTAAAATAGGAGATCCAGGGAGGAAGACAAGAAAGAGGAATGTCAGTTAGTTACGGCTCGTCCAGTGGCGTAACTAGACATTTTTGGCCCTTACGCAGAAAATGTTCAGCCCCCCCCCCACCTCGTCTTTTATCCTTTTTAATGCAGATAAAATTAAATATTTTTTCTTTTGAAATATGTATTCTGTATAAGAGAATAAGGGAATCATATTTTAGGTTTAACCAACTAAGTAAACTAAAAGTCAACATCAAAATGCAGAGTGCAAAACCCAGTTTTTCCAGAAGAAATCCAAAAAGCAGAACTTCCAATTTCTAATTTGGGTATTTTCTTCAATATTTGCTGCTTCTGCTCGTCTTTCTCTAGCTCTAATTTCTTTTTAGCCGCTCCGCTTAGCGGTGTTTTCAAATTTTTACTCATGACGAATCCTTGAGTGCTTACTGCTTCATATTGTTTGAAATGCGAAGTCTTACTGAAATATTTTGAAACATTCTTCCCTTCTCTCAAGTGGAAAAGAACAAACATAACTCAATATCCGGCCACAAATGAGACGATATTCGGCGAAAAAACTGACCGAGAAAATTCATATTCTGAAAAATGCTATGCGTAGGTAATATGATATGATATTTATTATGTGCACAAGGATAACGAACTCGTAAAACTGCAACAAACGATAATAAAACATTATTTTTAACACTTGGCGGACTGATTTTAATGGCGAAGCGATAAGCAATGTTTAAAAATCCGAAAAATAATAAATGGGTCATTCTCATGAAAAGTCGCTATTTGCCGTCCCGGTATAATTTCTGCCTAATCGGCATTGTATTTTTTACAATAAAAACTGTAATATAAACTCTAAGGTATTATAATGTTGGTACTGGGAATGTATATATTTTAATTTATTTTTTTCCATTTTTTTCAAATCGCCAACTTTAAAAATGTCAGGGTTCGTCACTGTCCCAATCATGTCTTAGGCTGCGTTTTATTTTATTCTATCGAAATGTATAAAGGTTTTGTAAAAAAGCTCGCTTAAAATATAAGTAAAGGCACCGTTTAAAACATTGCTTAACTAAATAATAAGCTTATACTTTAAAACTTGAAAAAAATGCGTAAAAAGTTGTGTCCCTAGCTTTTTGCGTCAGGTTCGTCACACCCAATATTTTCGTATAAAAAGCACATATGGCGTTATCTGTTCACTTCGTGTTTGGCCTCAGAGCTACATGTTAGTTTACCTAATCCCGGGAAAGTGAAAAGATTTTGTGCACATTGTTAATAAATTTGCAACAAATAAACAAGTTATTGTTTAAGGGTAAGTATGTTTATTACATGTCAGGTACATCACGTTAATTAAACAGTTAATTTTTTATATTTTTATTTGTTAATATTTGAAAAATGTAACAAATAAATAAATGTTAGGTTAGGTCCTAAAAATGCAGAAGGCAAACCTTCTTAACTGTTTATTTTTGAAGTTTTTCGTGAAAACATCAGGTTCGTCACGGTCAGCTGCATCACAATCGCGTTCGTGACTCTGCGCAGCTGACGTGTTTGTGACGACAGGTTTTTAGAATTGGCTTTTTAGGCATGGCGCTTACGCAAGCAGAAAGGACAAAGAGGTATCGTGAAACGCCGAAACAAAAAAAAAGGGAAGATTATTTAAAGAAAAGTGGGAAAAGAGCAACAAAATTCAAAAAACGTATTGCTGAGCTATCTACGCGAGATCAGCGGTTTCACAAATAAAAAATAATAAAAACTGTGTTATAACCTACTTCCATAAAGTTACTTTATTTTAATTAATTATTTAATATGCTTAATATATACCAATTATTGCACCGCCGCGCCGTGACGAACTTGACAAACCAATTTACAAAACATTGCTAGAAAATGAAAAAATAACAAATTTTTGAATGACCTTTTCTATAACGTAGATGACAACATTGTATGTGATGGATTAATAAAGTTTTTATTATGAAAATTTACTTTTGAAAAAATCAAAATGTTGTTACTAAATTGGCTACTTTAAATGAGAATGACCCAAATATAGGTAAATAAAAACTAAATTTTGCTGAGGGCCTCTTAATACATTGGGAACTCACGTTGCGAAATAATGAATGTATGAATGTAAATAAAAAAGAACGAAATTTTGGAATTTTGGTGAAGGCCGAGAGCCCCTTAATTTGTTGGGCCCTTACGCACTGCGTGCCCCAGCCTATTGATAGCTGGGGCCTCTGGGCTCGTCCTGTAAACAGAAATGCAGTTTTTGATTTCTGAAAGAAAAGAGAAGGAAAACCAGTTTTATTGAATGAATATGGTCTCTTTTCTCGTTAGATAAAGCTATAACAAAATTAATACAAGTATTTTAAATTATATTGGAAGTAAGATAGTACAAAAGCAGTCCAGTACGTGTTTGCAGTTACTGTGGACAAAGGTGCAAATAAGATTAACAATTTTGAGTTAATAGATGATAATGTGATTGATGGTTATTAGAGCCGAGTAGTGTATTTCAGAAATAATCTAACCAGAGAAGAGAAAATATATTATTCAACGGTAACCAAGTCAAGGATACCAACAGTAATTCTGAACAAACAAAGATAAGTGTCTGTTATGGAAACTAGAATCTTAAAATTTCTTATTTCCCTGTAAACTAATGTGTTTTAACATTGACATTTAATAAATACCCTTGCAACGTGATAGTTGGTTGTGTGTTACTGTTTTATTTATCTTATCCCATTTTGTCTAAAGCTTTATAATAAAAATTAAGTAATTTTTTTATTAAGTGAGAAAAGTACTTTCTTAACTAGTAAGGAAAGTTCTTTCCTTACTCAATGAGAACAATGTCTGTTTTTTTCTCTTTGAGATCAATTAAAAAGTGAATTGTTATCGACGGTGTTGTAGATATTGATGGAAACAAGTTAATTAACCAAAAATTTTGTTTATTTATAAAATACGTAATCCACAAACTGCAACGACACAACAGTACATAAATCAGTTTCACACAAAATTATTTCTTATTCCATAACTTCTCTCACATTCAACAAAATTTCTGATTTTGGTATTAGCGTAAAACTAAACACATTCATTTTTAGGGGCACATCTGTCTTTTTATTTAAGGAAAATTTGTAATGTTTAAGCAGATTCACCAAACCAACTTTAGTTTGCATCAAACCAAAACGAAGTCCTGAAACAATAAAACCAGTTTTATTTTTATCATCAAAAACTGTTTCAAATATTACCTATGCACATCCTAGGCCCTTCTCCAAAGGGAATAAATGTAAATGGATGTCGTTTTCGTTTATTTTCTTCGGAAAATCTTTCAGGGTCAAAGTTGTCAGGATCTGGATAGTTCTCAGGATCATGATGAACTCCCAAAATAGAGATCACAGCTTCTACTCCCTTTTCAATTACTACTTCTGTGCCCGGAACTTGATAATCTTGCACACATACTCTGGTGATAAAAGGAACTGGAGGATATTTCCTTAGCGTTTCTGTAAAATTATAAATTGGGTTGCAAGCTTCCGGCCAAAAGGTTTCCTTAAATCTGAGACTAATTAATTTTTGTGATAACATTTTACTAGATAAAAATAAGATTTGAGTGATAAATTTAAATGTTTTGTTTAGAATAGTTGTTGCCTGCCTTAAAAAAAATAAAATAAAAAAATAAAGTTTGAATTTCAAGTAACTGTGCTGTAACAACTAGCAGGTTTTTCCTACTCACCGTCCAGAACTTGATTCATGTATTTCATATCCATAATTGCATCATATGTGATTGCCCCTTTGTGCTTTGTTAGAACCAGATTTATTTCTTCTCTTACTTTGTTTTGTATTTTTGAATTGTATGCTAATTCGTAAAGACAAAAAGTTAGCGTTAAAGAAGAGGTCTCGAAACCAGCAGCAAAGAAAATGAAAACTTGAGCTGTGAGTTCTTCAATTGTTAGATTTGGTTTATCTTCAGATGTATCAGAACCATCCCCCAATTCAAGTAATAATTGCAAGAAGTCTTTCCTAGCAACACTATTTGTTTTCCTATACTCCAACGTGTCTTTTACAACGTTTGTAAAAAAGTTGGTAGATTCTTTGTCGAAAAGTGTTATTCCAAGCCGTCGGGCAAGATTAGGGAAGGAAAATGCTATACCAACCTTAAGAGTTCGTAAAATTGAAAAATAAAATATCTTTTTTCCTTGTTTTCGAAATTCAGCTTCAGGATTTTTAAAAGTATTACATTCCAAACCAAACGCACAAGAACCAATGACATCTATGGTGAAGCATTCCACAACATCTTTTATGTTAACTGTAGGTTCGCTCTTGCAAATTTTTTTCATAGCTTGTTGCATTTGATTCGCACATTGAAGTATATCATCCAACATGATCTTTAATTTTCCTGAAGTAAATGCTGGAGATAACTTCGTCCGAAGAATTCGCCATCTTTCTCCTCCAATGGCAAACAAATTTGCGCTAAGGGGATCATCCTTTTCGTTGTAGTAAAATCCACGTTCAGTGAAATAATTGAAATCTTTTTGTAGTATGTTTTTGATGTATTCTGCATCAAGGGGAAAATATTTTGGTGATGAAAACAAATATCCACCTGAATGTTTATACCCTTGTGCCTTCTCTAAGAGATAGGCAGATTTAAGTTGTTCTCCAAGATGTTTTTTAGGAAGAAATACATTACCAAAAATTACTACTGGTTTCCTATAATGAGGTACCTTCCTTTTTTTCCAGTATTGAAAGTAATGTTGGTTATATGATATAATTCCAAAAATAATTGCTAAAGATATTAACACTACATTTGTTGATAGAGCATCAAACATGGTCACCATAATTAAAACTTTTCTCAGGAACGTTATAGAAATCAGCAAATACACAAATCAATATTGTAGAAGAAAACGCATACACATGTACGCACTGCAAAAGTAATCCGTCTATATCAAATTTTTATTAGAACTAAATTAAATAATAACAAATAATAATTATGATATGATAGCTCTGGTATCAATAATAAAAATACTAAAATCATTAATGTTGATAACCCCGTTGGACTGTTCAGCACTTAATCTCTAGATAATGAATTTATACTGTATTAAAATTAAAATCACGTGTTAACTTTGCCTACCTTATATTAGAAACCAAACAAATTCATCTACATGACTTTTTTATAATTAATAATTAATTAAATCAAAAATGCTTATTTTCACTTAAAGGTAAAAACACTTCTAGAATACATTATTTTACTTAGTAAACAGATTCTCGAAAAACAAACTTTTATCAACTTTAAGTACATTATTATCTATAAAAATAAGATACCGGAAAATGCCACTTATTGTTATTCAGTTTATTACCTGACTTTTCATTGCAGAAGTGCTGTTAAACCGATTAAATAAACAACCAAAAGTGAACCTCCTAGAAGCCCAGGAAACAGTATTACGTTTCGATACAGGCGATTGACGTCCATGCAGTGAACGAATATACAAAGAACAGAACTATAAACACAAAATACCCGAGCTTTACTTCGTTGAAGTTCATTTCAATTTATTGTAAATAAAACAATTTTTAATTTCAATAGGTATTCATTTTAGCCTTATACGTATTTCTACATGTTAACACGTCATTTTCAGAGGTAAGATTAAAAGTAAACAGTTTGTGCTGCTATAGAAATAATAAATCTTCATAGCTTAATTTGCGTCCAGATTCAGTGCTATTTTTAAATCAGTGTTGTTGGTCTAGGCGGTTTACACGAGCTTATGGTTTAGAACTGGTATAATTTAAAGAAAAAATGCTAAAACGAGGTTGTTTTCATAAAACACATAAATAAACAGCATACAGGTCCATGACACGGCGCATACATTTACATATTAAACGGCTCGCACTGTAATTCAGTTTATATAAGACAAACTATTAGAACTTTTAATATTAGGGTACGTACACGGAAAACGTACGTTGTTACAAATATAAACACCCACATAAATCCAATTAAGCTAAACACTAATTAGAACACAATCATTCAATGACATTGAATAACACTATAAAAATTTTACATTTTTGTGATGATTAACGTAAGTTGGATATACTAGAAGCATTTGAAATTCACAAACATTGACAATATGTACTTTTAATGAATGAGCAAATTGATCTCTTAAAATTCACTCTTATTGGACGTTTTGGAATGAGAAATCAAGTTATCTGGACGCAGATATAAAAAACCAAGATCAAGTTATAAAGATTTATTGTTCCTGTAGCAACACCAACTGTTAAATTTTAATCTTGCCTCTGAAAATGACATGTCAACATGTCGAAATAGATATAAGGCTAAAATAAAAAAACTTGTTGAATAAGTTAAGAATTGTTTTATTTACAATAAATTAAACGCGAAATGACATTCTTGGAAGATGTTTCTACCTGCCTTACAAGATGGCATTATAAGGATTAGATATAATATATTTTTAGATATAATAATAAAATTATTACTTAACAAAGGCATTTTTTAAAGCTAGCATTAGTATAGTAGAACAATTTAAACTTATACCTAATCTTTATATTTTATGGCATTATAGTTATGAATTACAATATGTTTTCAAGATTTTCAACAGAAAACGACTACTTTTTATCAGATAGTATGTCTGTATAAGCGGAAAAGCTGCTTTTAACGTCAACTGAAGTGATTTGCGCATTTTGTAAATTAGTAATATGTCTGGGTCTATTTGCAAGTCATTATTATAAAGTTGCCAGTTAGGGCCTCATTCAAAAGTTTTTAAACCTTCGTTTTTATTTAACACGTCTGTTAGTTTCTGCGATACAGTTTTTCCCAATATTGCATTTAACTTGATGAATTGATTTTTCAAACGTTATTATAAGTTCGACTAAATCGGATAGCAGGACTCCTTTCTTTTGTAGTTGATTGAATCAGTTGTACGTACAAAACTATAATTGACTTTAATAAATGCTAATTATTTTGCAAGTTGAGATTGGTTTATTATAGTTTTTGAATCTGTAATACAACTTGAAGGGTCTTCAAAAGTAAAATACTTTTTTTAAATATTTTCGAAATTATTTAAATAATAAAGCGCAGCCTCCAACAACACTAGCGTCTGGTGTCTTCGATTCGACAGCCGATCCTACCCCATTCTAACGTTCATGACTCCTCGGCATGCAGCTGGAATGTGTGTAAAGCTATCGCCGTCAGCAGAGATCGTAAGTTTCCTTAATCACACGCATGTGTTTTGAAATTGAAAACGTCAGTTGTATATTGCTATGATATTCAGAATTGTATGGTTTGACCGGAGTATTGTAATTCCTGGAAGGCAATTTTTGGGATGCTTGTTACAGTTCAATTTACGTTTGGAGGTTTATGAAGACTGTAAGATTTTGGTATTCAAACTTTTAAACTCAGGGTTGCGTATTATTGCTATAATTTTTTGTTTTTAAAATTCAAATAATGTGGTTGTCATTGTATCGTTTGTATTTACATGTTTGTGAAGTTTTGTTTAATCTGAAAGAAAGAAGAACACAATCAAATTGATACGATTATTGTTTATGTTAATTTTAATTATAATTTAGTTCAGAATTGTTTAAAAGGTTTAATTTATAAGAAGTTTTTAGACTTACTTGTTTGTGCATTGTGAAATGTCATTTGTGGGGGTTATGGATTTGATTGTCAATTTGACAAATATATGAAAGAGTACTCATTGTCATGAGATTTATTTGTTTTTTCAAAAAATGGGAATCAAGAAAGAAGACAAAAGAATAAAAAATTTGTTTAATTAGTTACGCGTCGTCCTTGTAAATAAAGACAGAGGATTTTATATGCTCTGAATGAATAGAGAAGAAAAACGAGTTTAAAGTAATATAAAAGTGGTTTTAAATTTAAAAGAACCTAGTATAAAACGGATACAAGTATTTGTCGACGAATTGTGGAAAATCCAAAAGAATAATAAGTATAAAGCGATCCAGAACGAGTTTCCAGTTATGATGATAGAAAAGCCAAGTATAAATTACCATAAATGCAGTCCAGAGGAGGATTCAAACTAAAGGCGAGTTTTGTGGTTATTTGAGGAACCTGCAAACTAGAGAAGAGGGAATTGGACATTCATCGTTTGTCGAGTGAAGGATATCTCAATAAGGACACACAAAGATAAGTGTTCGGTTTTAAGAACAATATAGTATTTAGTAGAAGTTGTTTGATTTTTCGAAAATTTGATCAAAAAATTGATTTATTGAATAAAACCTTTTGTAACGTTGATATTATTTTGTGTATTTTTTTTTTATTCGTATTCAGTAATAACTGTACTTCCAAGCTTAATAACGACCCTGAGAAAGTTAAAGAGTCTCATAGAAATTATAATTTGGAATTGCGTGAATTGCAGGCATTTAGGGAATTGTTTTCTTGTAATACGAGACCACGCATATCATTGCAATATGTTGCTTTAAAAGTTAAATAATAAAAAAGACGTACAATATAAAATAAAAATTATTAGTTAATAATTATTTTTTTAAAGAGCTACAGTGAAAGGGTAAAAATATATTTTTAACATTCCTTCTTGTAAAAAATGAAAATCAGAAGTTACTTTTGCTTTGTATTTTCTACGCTGTACTGTGCATGCTATAAATTAAAAATAAAAAGGATTTGTTGTTTTGTATTGAATGCAATTTATTAGCAATAAAAAAACCGGCTTTAACAATGCAATTTCACTTTACATTTACACTTTCATTGACTTGCTTTACTTTCGATGTAAATATCACAATCCCACAAACAACCACATTGACAAGTTAACACTGCACAATACGCGCCAATATTAGACGAGGTTGCGCAAGTCAGGATTGGCTGTTAATCGAAGACACCAGACACTAGTTCTAATTACGTACCCTATTTGATAAGAACTGGTTTAGGAGGCACGCAATTTCTTTTTAAGTAATTGCACCCTCAGGGGCCCTTTTGCAAATATCTGTTTTACATTAGACATTAAATCGTTTACAATAGGAAACTGATTCCTTATTTCTTCTGCAACTCTATTTACATCATGAGCCAAACAAGTTGTATGAATTAAATTTGAATAAAAATTATTTAAATTTTGCCCTGATTTTATCATCAAATAGCATTTATATTATTTTTTCTGTAAGAACTGTTTCAAGCAGAAAAAACTTGGTAAGACCTTCATTTAGGAATCTAGAAATAGTGACACTGTTAGTTTTATCTAGTCCTTTCATGCTAATAAAATAAGATGCACTTGGTATGTCAACATCAACAGAAAAGTAAATATATCCTTGATATAATTTTTTCTAACAGTGCTTTCATCTGGAACATGTTTACTAGCATATTTTTCTAAGAATAACAAAATTATTATTGATCAATTTTCTTAGTGGTATGTTAGCACTCACTAAAGCATTGCATAAATCGAAATTAAATCTTTCTTTTTCGTTCAATTTAGAATTGCCAGCAATGGACTCGCGGATCGGCATTTGTAGGTTTCGAGATTTTTGACATTTGCCTTGATGTAAAGCAGTTTTAGTATGTTGATTCACTTGGAATTTTTTATCGCATGAAATCTAGACCGATAAAAATTATTTGTTACTTTGGGCCTACATGCGTATTCAATAAATTTGAACATTGTAAAATACCGTATTTCTTAGATCCAAAACATTTCGAACGTCTCTGTAAGGCACTCCCCTGGAAATAAGGAAAAGTGATAAGTTTAACTGACATCTTTTCAGCTGTTTTTTAAAGGAATTTTTTATGAGGCTACGGCAAGAACTTTTTCGGAGGATGTCCAGTGCAGACTCTGTAAAACATTTTGTTTTCCTGTAGCACCAGTTCCCAATAACCTTTTATCCATAATAAAGGCAAGCCGCTGTCTTTTGGCATTTTTTTGAATAAACAGAAACACACACAAGACGAGCCACTATTTTGATATTTCCTACGAAGTGATAGGCACGAAAAACAGAATCAATATCTGCTACTTTTAAAAAGTATCGCAATTGCATAATTCTTAAAAATGATTGTAAAAATTCGAAAACTTGGAAATGACATTCTACCTGGTATAATCCGGGACATCCGTTTAAGAATACCTAGTAACAGCACGCAGTTATTGAAATTTCAATGCTCTTCTCATTTTCTCCTTTTTTATATTTTAAAATTTAATGTTTTTCTTTGCGAATATAAAAAATATATCTAAATATGCATTTATTCTAAAAATATGCTCTCAAACCGCAAAATGTGCAAATTAAAATTGGTGTCATTTAATTGCATTTTATTAGATATGGATACAATACTATCAAATATGCATTTGCATAAAATCCGTGCCTTGCTGATAAGCAATTAAAAGTGTGTTGTGGAAAAAGTAAACTATTAAACTCGAAATCACGGGTAAATTAGGACATTGGGAAAAAACAAACCATTTCTAGTAGATTCCTAAGCCCTATTATGAGAACTCTAGAAGTCCCCGGAAAGAAGTTACGGAATAAAAGTCCATGGAAAAAAGTTTTTGGAAAGAAAGTAGTAGGATAAAATGGACAGTTCTGGATCCACCCCCCCCCCCACTCCTGGCCTTGAGTTCAAGGTCAAGGTCACCCCCCCACTCCTACCCCCACCCCTGGCCTTGAGTTCAAGGTTAAGGTCAAAAAAATTTTTCGGCCTGCGGCCGGCTTGTCCTGCAGACAGCTGAGATTTGCGCCCCTTCTGGAGTGGAGCATCCCCCACTCCTAACCTTGAGTTCATGTTCAAGGTCACGATCCAAACAATTTTTTCGCCTACGGCGGGCTTGTCTTGCGGACGGCTTATCCTTCGGACAGCAACGGTGGTAGTTGGCGTCTTATCACCAGGGGTGCTCGCAGCATACCCTCACTAGCGCCTTCTAATCTCAAGACCATTCTCCTTCTTTACCCGACGGCCACGGCGTCCACCAGCTTCGTCGCTCCAAAAGAAAACACCAAATACATTCAAATATATTTATTAATTATACATAATTATTAAATATACATAATGATCACTAGGGTAGGTTATTGTAATTAATTGACCAATATATAAAGAAATATATAATACACATAGATAAACTAAGTAATAAAATAGTTCCGACAATTATTGTAGAAATACAACAATAGTGATTGCCATTAATAGCAACTTTTTGTATACTAGGCTTTTTATTGTTCGTCACGATAGTTTGCCAATTAGTACTTATCGTGTATTTAGGAAAATTAAATTTAATCTTGAATGTTACGAAACCATTTTCCGTTAAGTTCTTGACAGACGATTTGAAGACTGGAATGTCAGCCCAGGTATCAATATCCATTTTGTTCCAAATCACGCTGTTATTACCATCACGATCGTATGCAATAGATGCCGAAGCGCAATTCGATGGTTGCAGCACATACAGATGACCATCGTAGACAGCTGCTAAGGCTGCTAATAATTTTATAGGTATCATGTTGATCCGCACACAAACAAAGACTGAATGAGTATATTACATAAATGGCACTACACTTTTTAATTACACTTATCCACTTCCCCCACCTCTTTAGCTGCGGCTTTTAACTCGTTTGACCTCTCGAAGACATTAACGCGAAGTTCCAAATTATGTAGTGCTGGATATCTATCCAAACAGATCATCTGATACGGATTCTTGGTGTACAGAGTGGAGGCATCGTAATGAAAGAATCCCGAGTCATTTCGGAAAAAGTTTGCTAGTGTAGTGTTTAATGGATGAGATATCTTAGGGAATTTAAATACCAGTTCAGGATTTATAGTTGGCTCTTCATCAAAATTATAATAACGACTTTCGGCTGCTTCATCTACGTGATACACTCCGTCGTCAGGAACGTACAGGAATAACATGTTGCTCGTGCGAGAGCTCGAAGAAAACGAGATTCCTCTAACACATGGTGGCGGATAGTTGGCCTTAAGCATATGAGACTAAACCGCTTCTGCGCAGTCTTGCTCAACGGATACTTTGTTTTTAGAGCTTAAGAAATAGTAGAACCCAGACAGGTTAACCTTGGCCTTGGAATCTGTATAGACAAGATAGCCTTGGTCCTCGAATTGGTTAAGTTTTCCAAGGTTAGGTTAGGTTATTTTTTATTTTTTAAGTTATACTATCCTTGAGTCTTTGAAGATGGTACTTATACCATTTTCAGCCCACTATCGAACAGTGAATCTCCATCCGACACCAACGATCATGACTCCTTTCCCCACCAATGACCATACTTTGATTTATTCTGGTAATTTTGATATTTTTGCGTCTGTGAACTTATTTTACAATTTGAAGTGTTTTAGAAGACGAACAAAAATTAAATGGCGCGCAGCAATGGCTGTAATAATCATCAGGCCCGAATACATGTTATATCAATTGTCGACGTGTCGCAACCTCCCAAATAATTCATTTGAAAAGTTATTCGATTTGCAAGAGGGTTCGTTAGTTGGCGAAGTTTACTTGGATGCGGCCCAGCAAAAACCTCTTCCTATTTATCTGTAAGTATTTCTAAGCATCCTTAATGCTCTACTAATTTTATTTTTTTTATGTTTTCTTTTTACACTCCTCAACCACCAGCGTGAATGTATGATATATAAATTTATACATAAATAACTTAATTGAAATATATTGTTTTATTTCAAGTTTCACCTTGAGGTGAATTTTAACTTTATCCAAGCGGAGTTAGCATGGACTACTACTTTGACCTTGAACTGATTTTATAAAATTTCCCTAATTTTCATGTTGCATCCCCACCATTAACCCTACCATTTTGCCTTGGGATCAAGGCTAAGGTTAACCTGTCTGGGTAATAAACATTCCACAATGTCTGGGAAGCCATTTTACGTCGAACTCTCGAACGAAATGGGTGCTAGTGCTAACAGCGGTTCTTGTGGTGTTTTTGGCGGTGTTGTGTTGGGGTGTAGTGATTTTCCTCGAGGTGTTCGGTTCATGTGGTCGCGACTCTCTTTGAGGAAGTCCCAGCAGTCCAAAGCTAAACTCTGCGCCTGTTTGCAACCGAGCGCTTCCACCAGCTCTGAGGTTAGTAAAGCATTACCTATAGAATCGACCAATAAAATGAAAATTTTGCAAAATGTAATTGTTCAAAATGCAAAGCAGCTAAGACCTGAAAATAACCACCAAGGAGAACAACGATTGACTCAGGACGTAGTGTGTGAAAGCATTTTGAGGAATTACTTGTTAAACAAAATCAAAAGTGTTCCGCGACCTAAACTGAATTTTAATGCTTCAGCGCAAAATGTTGCGAATGAAAATCATGCTAAAATCTCTGACCATTTCGAGCAGATTTCTGCAAATAGTGTTGAAATAAATGAATGTATTTTGCAACCGAAATTTAATTTGGCAGAATGCGTTGACCAGATGCTGCACGGCGTCGGGACGAATAATTCAAATAGTTTATATGAGAACATTTCTGCAGCTAGCACCTCAAATTCTAAAATTAGTAGAGAAAGTAAAAATGTGGATGCACTAAAAAAGAGTATTGCCGAATTCTTACTATTTGAGAACAATCACCAGAAGAATAATTCTGTCATTAGCTGCAATATTGCGAAACCTGCAACAATTATTGAAATTTCTTCTCGTGATTGTTCGCAAGCAGTTAATAACTTTTTGGATGGAAGTTTTGATCAGGGGGATATATCTATAGCTAGCATCCAAAATTTAATTAGCAATGATTCAAAATTAGATTCAAATGTTATTTATGAAAAGCCCCCCTTGTCTCAAAATACCGCTAATTCACAAGTCGACTCGGATATTACCATGACCCCTTTGGACCAAATGTTAAATGGCGCCGATTCAAAATTAAATTCAAATAATAACAAAAATTTAAGTTTTAGTTCTGATTCCGAAGTGCATTCAAATACCACAGAAATGTCTCCTTTGGCTCAAAAGCTCGATTGGAGTACTATTGAAATGTCTCCTTTGTCACAAAATGTAAGTCCTTATTCAACTTTCAATTCCCATGTTATTAAAGCAATGTCGACACAAACCTTTTACCAACAATTTACACAAAACAGCATTTTGTCCCGAAATCGTTCTCGAAATCTGAAAAAAAGTTTGAACATTGATAACTCTTTTGAAGAAACATTTGATTACGGCGATTCTCAGGGTAGTGTTTTAGAACATCGGTTGAGTTTGGCTGCAGACATCAGTTTGGCTGCTGACACTCCACAAATTACCGCGGCAACCCATGAGAAAACATCCATGGATCTTTCTGATAGTGCAGCTGACCCAACCCCCGCAGGTACTTCAGCTTCTCCGCCAACGAGTGATGATTCAGCTGCACCATCACAACGTTCCACGCGAGAAACTCAAAACGATGGTTTTGAAGATTGGTGTGCAGATAGAGTCCAATTACGCGCCAGCGAATTTCTGAAAACGGAGATTCTCAAAACCATCGAGATGCTTGACGCTAGCGAGCGCAAGCTGAACCGTTTCCAGAGAATTATTTCAAAGCACCAAGATAACCTTAGGAGGTATAACTACAATCATACTATCCGCCAACTTAATAAGACACGACGGTTGCGCTTGAATGAGCTGGCCAGAAAGTTGAGGTTATCGAAGGTGCTTCGGGTGCAGCAGACGCTAATTAGGACTCTATCTTTTGCTTAATATGTATTTTTAACAATCCAATTCCATAGTAACATTGTTGAAACCTTCCCGAAAATCCTTTCCAGACTGGGGAGTTCAACGTCCGCGTTCGTTCCAGTTGGAGGTCTACACCGAGTCTAGTAATTTTTTTATTTAAATGCTCTCGGTCTAGGTTGCCGAGAACAAATAACAAAGTTCTGCTGCTAACATTTGTTTATATCCTTCTGGTGTTGGTAGGTGTGTTTAGTCTTTAACTACTAGCCAACTAGCATGTTCAGGTGCGACAAATGCAGCAAGTTCTTCACCAGATCGGATGCATTGTACCGCCACCGACGAGAGAGTTGCCGTCAGGAGTTGGGTCACCCATCTACGAGCGGTAAGTTGATTTGCTTCTGATTAATAACGTAAAAAGAATATTCGATTTTACGGTTTTCAGGCAACGGTTTGGAGGCTTCGGCGGCAACCGATGGTGAAGGACCCTCCACAAGCAAAAGAGTTAAAACAAATCCTCCTAATGGTAAGTCGAACTGCTGCGTTTCAGATGTTTAGAGTAATGTGTTTTTCTTTGTTTCAGATTCTCGACCTTCTCCTATGCGCTACTGTGATGTGTGTGACGAAAACGTTGCCCGCTCCGGTTATGTAGGACATCTCAGGAGCAATCGCCACAACAGCCGATCTGGTGTAGCAGCCTTTGGAGAAGGAGTGGTGATCCGTCAGACCGCCTTCAAGCTGCGCATTGTTACCTACAGAGTAACTCCCGTTAACAATTATATAAAAGTCGCGGAATTTATGGACGAGATTAAACATAAAATTGTAACTTTAATAGAAAATAAAATGGCGACATTTAAAAGCGTTAAGATCAATTTGGAGCTATTTGGATTGTTTGTTTTGGAAAGTCAAGAAATAGAAGATGTAAAAACGTTTCAGACGGTTAATGAAATTGCAACAGTTGCGACCGACTTGAATGACTTATATGATCGTTTTACGGGGATGCTGGACGCGAAGGTGTCAGAATTTCAGGAGCGAGATTCGGGTACATATATTTGCTTTTCTTGTCTTTTGTATCGATATTTATTGACCATATCTTTTTACAGGGTGGCGTTTGAAGCACCTAATGTATTTGGATGTAAATATTAACAAGTACAATCCGATTCGAGCCTCGTCCTACATCCCGCTCCCAAAACAGATTCAGAACAAGAAAGCGGTTGTAAATGTGCAAAATGAGGATGAATGCTGTTTCGGCTGGGCGGTGACTTCCGCCATTTGTCAACCGACAGGACCGTCCAACCGAACCAGCTCCTATCCAGATTGCCGGCAGTTATTGCGCTTCGACGGCATCGAATTTCTGGTGAGATTAAGCGATGTTTCTAAATTTGAAAAATGTAATCCACAACTTTCTATTAACGTGTACGGTGTTGAAGAAGTTTTTCGAAATAATGTTACGAAGTACGAAATTGTAGGACCCCTGCATTACACCCACAATAAAAAATTTATTCATATCAATTTACTGCTTATTACTGATACGGTGGGTAATAGTCATTACTGTTGGATAAAAGATTTGTCTAGATTAGTTTCGCAACAAATAACGGCTAGAGATGGCGCAAAACACTTCTGTGACGGCTGTCTCCATTACTTTCGTACTGAACAACATGCACCTTCGTTTTGACTGTAATCACGTTTACACAAAATTGCCAACTACTGACTTGATAACGAACAAACTGGGAAAAGTTGCGCCTCAAAATATTCTTAAATTTGAAAATTATCAAAAACAATTAAAAGTTCCCTTCGTAATTTATGCTGATTTTGAAACCATTTTAAAACCACTTGCTACGTCGCATCCCTATCCTACAAAACCATTCACGGTAACCGTGTGTGAACACCAACCTTACTCTTTCGCGTACTTTATTAAATGTTCTTATGATGACACTTTATCCAAATTCGAAATTTATCGTGGTGAAAATACCGTTGATGTGTTCATGGAGCGTTTAGAAAGGGACGTTCAAAATTTATACTCCAACCATTTAAAGCATGTTGTGCCCATGAAAGTTTTGACCGCAAACGAAATTCAAAATTTTAATGATGCTCTTTCATGCCACATCTGTAGTTTACCGTTTGATGACGATGGGCAAGTTAAAGTAAGAGATCACTGTTATCTCACAGGAAATTACCGCGGAGCCGCCCATTCCAATTGCAATCTAAATTTTATTCTTCCAAATTTTATTCCCATATTTTTTCATAATTTAAATTATGATTCCCACCTTTTCGTCAAACAAATTGCTTTAAAAAACGAACAAATTGATGTTATTCCACAAAACAAGGAAAAATATATATCTTTTAGCAAGCACCTTTTAGTTGATGAAATTCAAAATAATGCTGGCAAGAACGAGAAAATATATATCCATTTGCGATTTTTAGACAGTTTTCGGTTCATGAACAGTTGTTTGTCAAGTTTGGCTGAAAATTTAAATTCCGATCAGTGTTTTCAAATACAGAAAGAATTTGGCAACGGCGTTAAATTTAATCTTATGAGGCAAAAAGGTGTGTTTCCATACTCCTACGTCGATTCGCTTTCCAAACTACAACAGCGCGATCTGCCGACAATAGAACAATTTTATGATACTTTGAACGAGCAGGAAATCTCGGTCGAAAATTATAATCGCGCTGTTGATGTGTGGAAAACGTTTAAATGCAAAACTTTGGGCGACTACTCTGACATCTATCTAAAATCGGACGTACTACTTTTGGCTGACGTATTTGAAAATTTTAGAACTCTTTGCCTACAGCATTACCTACTAGATCTGGCCCATTATTACACGGCTCCGGGTCTAAGTTGGGATGCTATGTTGAAATACACTGCTGTGGAATTAGAGTTGCTAACCGATTTGGATATGCTACATTTTTTTCGAAAGGGAATACGCGGAGGAGTCAGTACTTGTGTGGGGAGGAAAGCTATTGCTAACAACAAATTTGTTGAAAATTATAATTCGAAAAAACCCACTTCTTTTATCATGTATTTAGATGCAACTAATCTGTATGGCTATGCCATGCGACAGTATTTGCCGCAGCGCCATTTTATTTGGCTAACCGCGGAGGAAATTGAAAACTTTGACGTTTCCAACATTTCGGACGAATCGGATACGGGCTACGTTTTGGAAGTTGACTTGCACTACCCACAAAATTTGCACGAATACCACAATGAATTCCCATATTGTCCCGAGTTGCTAGTTCCGCCTGAAGGAAAATTTAAAGATGCAAAATTAATTCCAAATTTATTTGATAAAAGCAAGTATGTTATTCATTACAGAAATTTAAAACAATGTTTAGATGCTGGCTTAATCTTGACGCGAATTCATAGAATATTGAAATTTACCCAGTCTCCGTGGTTAAGATCTTATAATGATTTGAACACCAAATTTCGAAACGATAGTAAAAACGACTTTGAAAAAAACTTTTTCAAGGGTATTAATAACAGCGTTTTTGGAAAAACAATGGAAAACGTGGACAAAAGGGTAAACATTAAATTGCTTAGCCATTGGGAAAAAATTGGTAAAAGAGTTGGGGCTGAAAATTTAATTGCAAAACCAAATTTCAAAAATTTATCTATATTTTGTGAAAATTTAATAGCCGTTGAGATGAACAGAACTTCTGTTTTCTACAACAAACCGAGTTACGTTGGTTTCTCTGTTCTGGATATATCGAAAACTGTCATGTATGATTTTTTCTATAATTTTTTGAAACAAAAGTATGGTAATAACGTTGTTCTTCTATATTCGGATACTGACTCCTTTATATTGCTAATTTACACTGAAAATTTTTATGATGTCATGAAAGAGCATTTAGATAAATTCGATACTTCTAATTATAAAACTCGGGAACACGGAATGCCGCGAACCATGTCTGTTTTTGGCAAGATGAAAGACGAATATGCTGGTATCCCTGTTTTAAATTATTACGGAACGGGTGCAAAATCATACTGTGTAAACGCGCGCGATAAAACAGATAGAAAGGCTAAGGGTGTGAAGAAATGCGCTATCGAAAAATCTCTTACGACGGAAACGTATAGCGCAGTAGCTACAAACATGCAGTCTAGAGTGTTTTGTATGATGACCGTTTTTCGCTCTAGTTTGCACACTATGTACACCAAACTGGTTAATAAAGTTGCGCTGTCTTCTTACGATGACAAACGTTTCATTATTCCCGGTTCTACCAATACTTTAGCATGGGGACACAAGGATATTCCTAGCGTTGGCAGACTTAACGATTTGGTGGATTTATTAGAGGCAGCCGTTTCAGAACCAATTTAAATTAATTTACAGTTGTCGGGAGTGAGCAGTACTGGTTGTTAGTTTACTGCAGGAGTCCTACCATAATCGTTTACAGAAACTTTCTTGTACGTTATTACTCATATTTGCTTGCGCTTTGTAGTTTTTAAGTAGATTGTATTAGCATTATTTATATGTGTATATATATTATAATAAAGTAAAACAACTAAAAAATGTGAGAAAAATGTTTATATTTTACGTGACTTCGTTGAAGTCTATTTAATATCAATTATTTGTAAATGACAATCTAAAGAACAACACTTTTGTATAGCAACATAATTAAACTAAATACATATTAAAAATTATTTTATTTCATCATAATTACAGTTCAGAAAATTATACAAGGTCTGTTTTAGATATCCATGAATTATGCCTCTTATCTAAACGAACAGTTGATTTCCTTTTCTCCGAACCACTTTTTCCACTAGGAATATATCTGGGTGTTTAGTTTTCTGCAATTCGTACTCGTAAAATCCTCCTTTTATTTGTTGCTTAGTTTCATCTTCCAATATGTAGGTTGTTGGGTTAGTAAGACGAACTTTTGCAATTTTAAATATTTCGTTGCTCCAGCTGGGGGTATATCCTTTAGCAAATGCTGCTCTATATTTGCTCACCCGAACATGATCGCCCAAGTGAAATTTTTGTTGCTTGGAATCTACCGTTTTAGTATGACTTAATGCGGCTTCTAGAATCTCGTTGGCATTTTTTTTGTTAACATCTTTTGGCTTAAACCCAGTTGTGCTGTGTTTCTTTGAATTACACGCTTTTACGATTTTTGGTAAAAGATCTAACCATTTGTAGGTTCCCTGAAAGCTGAACTGCTTCCACATCATATTTTTCAAGGTGCGATTGCATCGCTCAACTATGCTACTTTTTAGATTTGAATAACTACTGTAATGGTTTATGCCGAATTTCTTCATCAAATTTTGAAATTCAGCATTATAAAACTCTTTTCCCATATCTGTTTGCAAATTTTTAGGCTTTTGTGTTGCAGCATTAAGCGCTTTCTTCATAGCTTCAGTAACTGCTTGACCCGTCTTTCGCTTGACGGGGTATGCCCAAACGTATTTGGAAAATGCGTTGATCACAACTAAAATGTATCGGTACCCCTGGTTAAGTTTTGCGTAGGGTATCATTTCTACCAAGTCAGCTTCGAATAAATCGTTTATTCCCTTGACAATCACGCGTCGCCGCTTAAAATTTTTTCTAGCTGGTTTGTGCAATTCTTCGACAACTTCATGTTTAACGTTCATGTTACACTGAAACCTTTTCCTGTTGCAGTGAACATTTAAGAACCAACTGCATCGACATGAGAACATCCTTTCCACCATTGGGAAGCTTAAATCGGAAAGCATCTCCACGTTTCAATGTTTGACCGATCAGATTAGTTACATGAACATTGTTGAGATACACTTCCACGTTTTCTATAGATTTATTTGTTTGTAAAACAACAGCCGACGTTAACGGAAATATGTATTCTGTTTGCCCCTTTCCAAGTTTGAAGAATCCCCCTTTGTCAGTTTTCGATCCAACGATGTGTAGAGGGAGTTCGTAATACAATTCCGATATATTTTTGACTTTAAACAAAACATGACTGGGATAGGCTCTATAACGCGAATCGTGTAAGTGTCTTCCAAACTTATCGATCGGCATTTCGTAGCTATGTGATGAGAAGTCAAGCTTGGGTCTCTATTTGACCATGGGTTTGTTTATTTAATAATTTTTTCTGTTTTTAAAGCGTCAATTATACTAAGAATTTCGTTATTATGACCGGTATGACCTGCCAACTGTGAGGCTATTAAAATCTGTAATCTGTTTACTAACGTGTTCGGATTTTTCCAGGGAACAAATTCAATCTGCTTGTTATTTAAATTTAGGAGTCCTTTACCTCGTCGCTTGGGTGCAACTAAACGGCGAACAACGTTTCTGTACTTTTGCCCTGCATTACCACTTATTCGATCGTCGGGATTGTAATTTTGTCGGTTGGCTGCAGACCGATTAACGATATCTTTATAATTGTCTTCGTCAGCTTTACTGTAACCTATGGGTTTCTTTTTAAACATTAACTCATACATTCCAGGCGTTCCTTTGTAAACCACCCTATTTGCTCCATCCATTATGACCATGTCTTCCCCATCAAAGTCTAATTCTTTATTGCCTATAGAAAATTTATTGCTCTCAAGATCCCATCGTACTCCGTAGTGCATATCAAATTCGTCCTGTGTGTCATGTATCATGTTTTCGATATATTGCCTAGCTAATGAAATGGTTTTACCAATGACTTAGCATCGTGATTTACGATCGGTAGGGTTACATTTTGTTTTTCAATTGTAATCCTATTCATTTCGACACCTTTCTCTCCAGTACACTGGCTAAACACTAAGCTAAACCTAACCAGTGATCAAGTTATATATAAGAACAAGTTTTAAAGAAATGTTTGCAGTTCAAACTTAGCAATCGATCGCAATAGTTTAATATGAGAGTTTACGCGCACAAACCAGGTATTCGTCGACGAACCGTGAGAAGGAAAGGTTGTGGTGTTCTAAATACGCTTATAAATAATTTGCCAGTGGAACTACATGTGCCTGGATATAATTTTTGTGGTCCAGGTACTCGCTTAAAGAAAAGACTTGCTAGGGGAGATCAGGGAATTAATCCGCTAGACGAAGCGTGCAAAGAGCACGATATCGCATATTCTCAACATCAAGATCTTCAGAAACGACACGAAGCTGACAAGATACTTTCCGAAAAGGCGTGGCAACGTTTTCGTTCAAAAGACGCTAAATTTGGAGAAAAAGCCGCAGCACTAACCATAACAGGTATCATGAAAGGAAAAACCAAACTAGGAATGGGTGCTCTACGTAAGAAGAGACGTTCACAAAAAGTGAGACAAGAACGTTCTGGTGGAGTTATTAGCTTTACCGGTGCGGTCACGCGTGCGCGAAACCGTATTAAAGGTAATAAAGGATACGATGTAATGAAAGCTGCAAAGCTAGCTTTAGCAACCATTAAAAAGGAAAATTGCTCAGCCAAAAACTAGAATAATCAAAATCCCTAAAACAGGCGGTATTTTACCGCTCATACCAATATTTGCCGCTTTAAGCGCCCTAGGATCCTTAGGAGGTGGAGCTGCAGCAATCGCCAAAGCAGTGGGAGATGCTAAATCTGCTGCAAAGGACCTTAAAGAAAAGGAGCGACATAATAAAGCGATGGAGTCGGTTGCTCTTGGAAAAGGTCTACATTTGGGACCCTACAAAAGAGGATTTGGATTATATTTAAGACCCTATCAACCAAAAAACTAACTGTAAAGCTACCGCGACGAGCGTTAACAAACGTTGATTTAGCGAAGTATGCTAAAATATTAAAAATTCCGTATTTTAGAGGAGTATTCATGCGCAATGCTTTGCCATCTAGAATTCATGAGAACGAATGCGGTATCGTAAATCTCGACGATAAAATAGGTCCTGGCACCCATTGGACTGCCTACGTGAAACGTAGTGAAAACGTAACATATTTCGACAGCATAGGACATTTGAAACCTCCTCTTAAATTAATAAAATACTTTCGCAGCGACGGTAGCAAGAATAACATCGCGTACAACTTTGATAGATATCAGAACCTAAATTGCTACAATTGTGGTCATCTGTGTTTGCAGTTTTTATATAGCTACGTAAACTGACATGTACCTGCAGTGCGCTTTGAGTTCTTGAATAAAGCACTTCAGAATGTCCACCATTTTTACTCTTACCGGTAACTCGTCAGTATTAAGTGCAGATTTCAATCCACCACTTTTTTGGAAGAAGACAGCGAATATGTAATGGGTTTACTTAGTTTTGAGTCGTACAATTCTATTCCCAATATATCACCACCGAAGAACGTCTTCAAACTTACTGGGCGAGAAGATATTGTGATACCCCAAGGAGCTTATGAAATTAACGACATCAACGACTACATACAAACTAGCCTGAATCCAGCTAACCGAGAATACGTTTTAATAAAAGGTAGTAACAGCACGCTGAAAACGATGATTAAGTCGTCGCACGAAATAGACTTCACTGCGGATAACTCGATAGGAGATTTACTAGGATTTCTACCTCAAAAATATAAACCCAATGTGTGGCATTCGTCTGAAAATATAACTAAGATAATGAAAATAAATTCCATATTAATACATTGCAATATATCGTTGGGATCTTATAAGAATGGGGAAGCAGGTCATATAATTCATTAATTGTTTCCTACTGTACCGTCTGGATACAAAATAGTTGCGTCTCCAAATCCAGTCATTTATCTTCCAATCAGCACTAAAATAATTACCAACATAACAATTAAAATACTCGACCAAGAGGATGTTCCTGTCAGTTTCAGTTCAGAAACGGTGACGGTTAGTTTGCATTTGAAGAAGCTATAATGGGTTTCAGATTCAACACCACTTACAGCAATTTTAGCTCAGACACATCATCTGCTCCAAAAGGATATAACATGAGACATACCAAACGTTCCGCAGTCAGTAAGAGGTCGTCAGCCGATCAGTTGACAAAGAAGAATAAAGCATTTCTTAAATCGTTAGGTTTTCAAGTGTTACAATGAGTATTTTAAATATTAGTGAAAAAGTTCTTGTTGACAATTCAATTGTTAGCAATCAAATACATACCCATCAACCCTATACGAATCGCTTTGAAAATAATGACGAAATCCGGATTCCGATTCAAGAAGATATGTCAACACTACCCGGTTTAAGTTACTTGTATATACAAGGAAAATTGTTAAAAACAGCTGGAGGAGCTACAAACGCAACATTTGTTAACAATGGAGTTGCCCACCTATTTAGCGAAATTCGCTATGAAATGAATGGTGTTGTGGTTGATTCGGTAACGAAACCTGGTATAACATCTACTATGAAAGGTTATGTTTCCTACAGTTCTAACGATATTAAAAAGCTTCAAAACGCTGGATGGCTTCCCAACGCAACAAGCAACATAGTTGATGCATCTGGTAATTTTAACGTTTGCATACCCCTCAGCATGCTGTTGGGCTTTGCGGAGGATTACGGAAAAGTGGTACTAAATATCAGGCAAGAATTGGTGTTAATTCGAAGTAATACAGATAACGATGCGATATATAGTCCAAATATAGATGAAGATGTCAAAGTTACAATTGAAAAACTTTATTGGAAAGTTCCCCATATTACAGCAGGCCTTGCTTAAGAATTAGCTCTAACAAAATACATAGATAAAAATATCGACACCCAAGTACCGTTTAGAAGTTGGCAACTTCATATAATCTCAGGACTAAATCAAGTTACGCAACATTCTCATGCGATTGCCACCAGTACAAAATTACAGACTCCGCGACAAGTTATACTGGGTTTCCAGACAGATCGTTCTGGAAAAATCGACAAAAATATGAACGAATTTGATAATTGTAATATTACAAATCTTCGAGTTTACTTAAACACAGATAGATATCCATACGATAATTTGAATATCAATTTCGCAAATAATGATTATGCAACTCTATACGAAATGTATTCACACTTCCAATCAACATACTATAACAAACATAACGAACCTCTATTATCCCTAGAAGATTTTAAAAAGATTGCTCCTCTGATTGTTGTGGATTGTTCGAATCAAAAGGCTAATGCTGTTGTGTTTAGACTCGAATTTGAAACGGCAGTCAACATGGCGGCCGATACAATAGCGTATTGCCTGGTTTTGCACGATCGCGTGTTTACATACAACGCGCTAACAAAAGCAGTTAAACAGCTGTAAGATTAAAACCAAATGGTTAGTTTAATCAGTGCCTTAGGAGCAACAACATGTTTGTTATAATAGATCTCCAAGGTTTCATGATTTCCGAAAAAAAATTTTTCACCAAAAGAATTAGCTGCATACGATGGAAACACCATTTCACATTACATTTTTAGAGCTCCGTTTCATTTTTCCGCGTTACCCCAAAACTTACAACAAAAAGCTAACTGGTTGATGAAAAATCATCACTGTATTAATTGGGATGAAGGATTCACGCCTGTTTTCTTATTTCCAAAAATTTTGATGCGACTTGTTCGAGATGCTGACGTAGTCTACGTAAAGGGACATGAAAAAGCTACATTTTTAAGAAGTTTCATCGATAAACATATAATTGAAATTGAAGAACGACCAGCACTGAGTGCATCAAAACCATCTTGCATGTATCATGTGAAACCACTATGTTATTGTGCATTGTCTAATGTTTATATTTTATACGAACACTATGTAATGCAATAATTTTCAAATAAATTTTTTTATATTCTTACTAGTTTTATTTAATAAAATGCAGGTTTCGTTAAAACGATAGATATATTTGTTAATAATACATTGTAATGCAAAAACATTTCTAACATACAACAAGTCATGAACATTATTAATAGTAATACATTTTAATTTCTTTATAAAATTATGCAAAGCGTTCTAAGTAGATCTTATTTCTATGGTTCGAACTTAAAACTTTCACAAGCGTTTTATGTGTATCTTCAATTCTTCTTTGAAATCTACATCGATCTACAGCTACAAATTCCCAAAACTTTATTCTACTTTGCCGATATGCGAAACTCCATACTATCATATTGTGGATTTTATTTTTTGACATATCAAACTTCACTTGGCGAACCATTTTATGACATTTATGCATGCACTATAAGGGGGCTTTGCAAAGTTAACGTCAACATCAGCGCTTGGTAGCTATTTTTTATATTATATATAGCTGTAATCTCATCGTCTACCTTCAGGTCAACTCCAACCAAATCAGTGTACTTAATTTCTTTGTCGTTAATATAAAGTTTAACTTCCTTCATCGAGATTCTTACATTTGTAATGGTTCCTTATATGGGACACTTATACACTCGTCTGTTGCCTTTAGCTTGATCTCCAAGAAAAACAAAGTTGCCGTTCTCATCGGTCTTAAGAACCAGTAATAATAAATTAGATTCGCTTCTTAATTCCGCCTCGCCCATTTCTGCAAGAAAAATTTGAGGGTCATGATGACTATGCAAGTGTCTTCCAAATTTATCGATCGGAATCTCAACACCTTATAGAACTTTCACGTAATGATTGTCTGTTCTTCAACTGATCGTTATATATCAGGTTTTAATCTTTACCCACAAATATTTCAACTTCAGCAGTAAACTCCTCTAAATCAATATCGATTAGACTTTTCAGAAGGAGCTTTCCACATATACGGTTCTCCAAAAATTTCCAACATAACTTGATCCCCTTCTGATATTTTTTTTCTAACTCCTCAAGCTCGCTGATAGTTCCGAATCGTTCAAACCCATACACGCTTTCGTGCCCAGCATCGAATGCCAAGTCTTGAAGCAAACTCTGAAGACGTATAACTGCTGTGTGTAAATCTGTAGCCACAGGACGCGATGCTGCAGAGTATGCCATCCACATTCTCATACCTTTTGTTAATTAATCTTATTTGCAAAGTTTTCAAATTCAACGTCACATGTAATTATTTGTTCACCAAATTTTAACATCTCCAACATACACACAACATTTTCAGACTTTATATTTAAATTCATCAATACGCTTTGAATGTTGCTTTTTATGTCGCCAGACATACAGGCCACCCCTTTGATAACGCTTGTGTAAAACTTTTCAAACTCCAAGCTTTTTAACAGACCCAATCGACAATCAATTAATGCTAGGAGTTCCCATAATTCCACAAGAGACTCCAATCCCAAGTAAATTTCAGATGCTCCCTGGTCCTGTATGATTATCACTTTTGTTTTTGCAACAGTTTGGTTAGAAAAACTTATAACGAAATGGAGGAAATGGTTTTTGAAGGACTTGTGCTCACGGGTTGAACTTCAAAATCTCTTGAAAAGAAATAGTTTGTTATCACCCCTTGATTCGCCAAGAACACTTTCCATTCTTCTTCGTTGAAACTTATCCAATCATTTTTACAACCATACAGTTGCACTACAGGCCAATGCGGTGTATAACTTGACAGACCAACCGCTACAAACTTGCTTCGCGATTTATTTAGAGGATAACTTCTGCAATGTATCAATATTGGATACGGTACAGTTTGTTTAGCATTTACACAACTAACAACTTCCCCCGATTTCATTCGCACTTGGTTTTTGACCTTTTCGATACTTTGTAATAAATTATCCATCACTTTTACGAACTCGATCTTCTTTCGCGAACTAAACAAACTCAACTAAATATCGAAACAAGCATGCTCTTTATATTGCAATCAGTCAAGGTTGCACTTTGTAGTGGTGGTGGAAAGTAGCACCCATAACCTTGAGTTTCATGGCCATATTTCACGAAGGTTGCGTATTTTACTTTATATTTCGTGTAGAAGCTTTACAGCATCAGTTATCGTCTGAGTCTAAATCTGAAAATCATGTCACTTCACAACTTTTCCGACGAAGATGTCTTCTTCCAACCCCCGACGACCAGCCACTACCAACGGTTCCAGCAGTTTGTGGAAAAGTTAGGAAGCTCGTTCGAGGGTAAAAAAGTGTATGCGGTTGCCACGATCTCTTACACTCTAGAGCTGCAAGGGGAACAGCTTGACGAGTTAGCAAGATTGACAACGTTCCCGGCACCCTTGACGATACCCTTGACGATACCCTTGGACGAGTGGTTCCGAAACAACGTGGTTTGGCAGGTGCTGCGCTTTACCTCACGATTTAGGAACGGGGAACTGCTGTATATTAATTATTATTGTAAATAAATATTTATACTTCTTAATTCTAATTATTTATTTTAAATGTTTAAATCCTCACAACCTTGAACCTATTTAGCCTTGAGTTGACTCCACCCATTCCCCACTCTTGTACCTGGGATTATATAACCTTGTTTGCGAATCCAAACTTCAGTTGCTTAGTGACAAGTCTGTGAAGATGTGGTCTAACCCGAATTACCAGTCTTATGTTAAACGACTAAAAACATTCGACAATTGGCCTGGTGAGCTAACCCCAGAATCGCTTGCTGCTGCCGGTTTCTACCACATCCCCACTGGTGTTGACGATACGCAATGCTTCTGTTGTGGAATTAAAATATATCTATGGGAACCCGCTGACGACCCCCTGTCTGAACACCTTTGATGGTCAAAGCATTGCTCATTTGCGAATCTTATAAAATCCTTGAAAACTACAAAGGGGCTACTTGAAGAGACGAAGAAGGCTTTCGATGGTTTGGAAAGACTAGTTAAGTTTGATGGGGTCGATGTTTCTGGAAATGGTGTAGAATCCGAAGACATTTATGATCGTCTATCGGCAAAGAAGCTACTACTACAATTTTTCCATTCTTTGTAGAACTCGCGTGCAGTTAAAATACACATCGCAACATATTTATTTCCCCATTCGCAAGTTTGACATACTCGTATCAACATGGTGCGTGAAACGTTGACTCTTGAGTACGTATTAGATGAAACAGCAAGCCAAGCCAAATGTTTCAAGCATGTCAGTGAGAAACTCAAGCCGCTAGTTGTTAGTAATATCGATGAGATGCAATATTTCTCACATCAGCATTATATAAAAATTAGTGGTAGTGCAACATTTATTCGGAATAGTGTAGAAAAGGTTATTATTCCCGTTACCGAAGTAAATTATCATACAAATTTGCGTGAGTGGTACCAACACAACATATATAACATTTGTGTTCCGACGGATCACTTGACTAGTTTATATCTGGAGGTTACTGGAGATTTTAAAACTACAGACTTTCATGGTGTCAACAACTGCAAGAAAATCCGCTTGATTTAAGTTAATACTATATATTGTATATGTGCAAATATTATGTAATGTAAAAACTATAAAATTTATTCTTTTAATTTTGTGTACAAGAGTACAGCTTTTCTTTATATATTGGTTAATTATTTAGAATAACCTACCTTAGTGATCATTATGTATATTTAATTAATAAATATATTTGAAATCTATTTGGTGTTTTCTTTTGGAGCGACGAAGCTGGTGGACGGCGTGGCCGTCGGGTAGAGAAGGAGAATGGTATTGAGATTAGAAGGCGCTAGTGAGGGTATGCTGCGAACACCCCTGTTGATAGGACGCCAACTATAACCGTTGCTGTCCGCAGGACAAGCCGTCCGCAGGACAAGCCTGCCGCAGGCGAAAAATTTTTTGGACCGTGACCTTGAACATGAACTCAAGGTCAGGAGTGGGAGTAGGACTGGGGGGATGCTCCACTCCAGAAGGGGCGTAAATCTCAGCAGTCCGCAGGACAAGCCGGCCGCGGGCCGAAAAATTTTTTTGACCTTGACCTTGAACTCAAGGCCAGGGGTGGGGGTAGGAGTGGGGGGTGAACTTGACCTTGAACTCAAGGTCAGGAGTGGGGGTGGATCCAGAACTGTCCATTTTATCCTACTGAAAGTCTCCGGGAAAAATGGGAAATCAGTCTCCTAGAAAAAAGGCACCGGAAAAAAGTCCCTTGGAAAAAAGTCTCAGGAAAAGTCTCTTGGAAAAAAATCCCCGGAAAAAAGTCACAGAAAAAAAATCCCTGGAATAAAAGTCTCTATGGAAAAAATCTGAAATACTTTAAAAAGAAAGGCAAAACTCATGAAATCACCGAAATGTTTTTAATATAAAATAAGTTAAGATAAACTTGCATTTTTTATAGTGTTCATCGTTAGCAGTGAGTTTATTAAAAAGCTTATATTTTGATTATATTAGTAAATTCAGGGCTAGTTCAATTGCTAGTTTATTATTATTATTACATATAATAAAAAAAAACTGATGCAGTTTCTGGGCACAAAAGCAAAATTACCGACCTCCGGTTCAACTGAACAGCGGTTCTATCTTTGACTTTTGAAATGGAACACTGTATTTTTTGGGTTAATTCAATCGTATTTATACTGCATTTTGGACATTTAATTAAATAACAAACAAAAACATTCTATTGACAAAAGTCGCTACAAATAATATAATATATTTAAAAGTGATCTTTAAAAGGCTACCGTATAAGAAAATCAGGTAAAGTCGTTTGTTTTAACCGACCTTTATACAGGGTTTCAATATCCAACATTATTTTTGGTGACTTTTTTCCTAGAGACTTTTTTCCGGCAACTTTATTTCCAAGGAACTTTCTTTGGGAATTTTTTTCCGTAGACCTTTTTTTCCTGGAGACGTTTTTCCAGAGACTTTTTTCCCGGAGACTTTTTTCCGAAGACTGTTTTTCTAGAGACTTTTTTTCCCGGAACTTTTTTTCCGTGGACTTTTTTCCGTGACATTTTTTCCAAAGATATTTTTACCGCCCACTATTATGAGTCTTGATCACGAGGCACCCTAGCAAAGGCGATCATACATCTCACTATGAGCATGCGGAGCCAGCCGCGATACTCATTAAGGTCATTAATGTTGGCGATAATGAGTTTTAGCATAAATTTTATTCATCTTATAATGGTGGAATTATTTTCACGATTGCTAAGACTAGTAGTACAAATTGATTAGGTGGTCTTGTGATTTAAACAAAAAAACATTTAAAAACGTGTTGCTGGATTTTAAGAAATATTTTAATAGATATACAGATGAGGTGTCTGGGAAAAAAACCCAAAATGTAATTTGTCTAGGTAGGGGACATGCAAAATTTGATTGAATAATAATTGGTTTGAAAATTTATATTCAGAAATATTGACACAAACCTTAACCGTACCGTTCATATTACCGTGAGCGCCGATGCACTTGCTGGCGCTATATTCTCAGAGTAAGGCTGAAACATGGGCGAAACAGGTTGCTGGTTTACTTTTCCATAGCTTTAACCTTTTAAATTTCTCGCGTCCAGAAGCGATTGCAATTTACATCTAGTCATCTCCAGCCGGTACAAGCCGCCCGCTCCATACCCAAGGCGTTGGTTACATACGGCACGCGCGCCGGCCACGTAAAGGCGCTAGATAGGTAATGCGTTTAAGACCTCGGATCAAAAATGGTTATAACAACTTTATTTATAAAGTTATCAAAAATTTGCAATGAATGAAAAATAATTTTTTTATTAAAACTAATTGATGGGCGTAATTAAAACCACGTAACTTCCGGAAAACTCGTCAACCCAAAATTTTCAAAAATTCCTGGAGGGCGTCATAGTAAAATTTGGAACATAAGTAAAAACAAATTTGTAGTTAATTGCAAGCTCTACTGGCTCAGAAAAATTAAAAAATGCCGTGGGCAGTTTTTGAGGAATAATCATAACTTTCCAGTCTTCAGTAGAAGTATGGGAAAGTAAACGACACCTAGCGTAGTTTATAAGAAACCTGCATGTATTATTAGATGGAACATTGTTGTTTCCGATTATATTCAGTATAACCATAGACTAACAAATTAATCAGTAGTTATTTAATTTATGGTATGCTATCTATTTAGAAGAGCCGTTATAAAATTGTAAACTATAACCTTGAAGCAATTGTCTTATTCTAATTTGAGTCTGATTTAATAAAAACATATACTCCCTTAATCCAGATCACTGTATTCACTTAACTGCACAATAACACACATCATTATATTTAAATTAGTTTATTTAAGAACGTCTTCTACGTTCAGAAAAATTCCCATATTTAGGAGTTAACGTAAACGCAAAAGCTTCTACTTGAATTGGAACTTTCGTATTCTTATTCAAGGAAAATTTGTAATATCGTAGTAATTTTACCAATCCAACTTTAACTTGCATTAAACCAAACCGAAGACCTGTAACAATATAATTATTTTATTCACTAAAATTAAGCAGTCCTTTATATGATACCTATGCACATCCTAGGTCCTTCTCCAAAGGGCATGTATGTAAACGGATGTCTGGTTCGTTTAGCTTCTTCGGAAAACCTCCCAGGATCAAATTTGTCAGGTTCGGGATAGTAATCAGGGTCGTGGTGAAGTCCTAGGATAGAAATCAATGTTTCTACTCCTTTTTCGATTACTACTTCAGTGCCCGGAACTTGATAGTCTTTTACGCACACTTTGGTTATAAAAGGAACTGCTGGGTATTTCCGTAGGGTTTCTGTAAAATGTTAAAATAACTAAATTTGCAACATTAAAATTTTTGAAAAGATGTAAAACTGTGGTTCTCGTGCAATGTGCTCTTCAGAAGACAGGGGTTCAACTGAATTACCAGGTGTAATAGGCTTATTCCCTCTGGTGGATGTTTAGCCTTCGCAGCAGAAAAGGCCGATATTAAATTAAAATAACCAAATAGAAAGTAACAGTACGGATTATTATGCGGTCAATTTACATGGTTACTTTAACGCTGTAGAGAAATATAATTTTGAATTGTTATTAACTTACCTTCCAGCACTTCATTCAGGTACTTCATATCCATAACGGCATCATAAGTCACTTTTCCTTTATGCTTTATTAGAACTTGATTTACTTCTTGCCTTGCTTTATTTTGAATATCCGGGTTTACAGACAATTCATAAAGACAATAGGCCAAAGTTATGGAAGATGTTTCAAAGCCAGCAGCAAAGAAGATGAAAACTTGAGCAGTCAACTCTTTAATTGAAAATTTTGGCTTACTTTCATATTTTTCGCCATTTCCAGTTGCGTCGTCTCCCAATTCAAGTAGCAGTTGTAAAAAATCTCTTCTTACGGCACTATTTGTTTTCCTGTATTGCAGGGTTTCCTCAACCACATTTACAAAAAAATTGGATGTTTCTCTGTCAAAAAGGGTTATTCCCAGCCACCGTGCAATTTTGGGAAAACTGAAAGCGAAAGCAGTCTTGACAATTCTTAAAAATGTAAAATGAAATATTTTTGACCCTTGTTTCCGAAATTCAGCTTCGGGATTCGTAAAACTGTTACATTCCAGGCCAAAAACACAAGAACCGATGACATCTATTGTAAAACGTTCCGAAACGTCGCCGATGTTAATTACTTGTTTATTTTTGCATACTTTTTTAATTGCGTGTTGCATTTGATCAGCGCACTGAAGAACATCTTCGAACATAATTTTCAATTTTTTTGGAGTAAATGCTGCAGATAATTTTGTACGAAGGATTCGCCATTTCTCTCCTCCCAGAGCAAACAGATTTGCACTAAGTGGATCATTTTTTTCGTTATAGTAAAATCCACGTTCCGTAAAACAATTCCAATCTCTTTGTAGTATATTTCTTATGTATTCTGGATCGATAGGAATATATTTAGGCGTAAAGAAAAAATATGCCCCTACATGCTTACATCCTTGCAATGTTGCTTCTGCGTATGCTAATTTAATAAATTCTCCAAGATTAATATCAGTCAGTAATGGATTTGGTGCGTGACCGAAAGGAATCCTTGGTTTAACGGTTATAGGCACATTTTTATTCTTCCAGTAATTAAAAGCAGACTTGTAGAATGTTAAAAACAAAATCACTAAACCAATTGTCAAACTAAGTGAAATCCAAAACATTATGTAATGAATACAGACACAGTAGTTGTGACTCACTTAGGTGTTAACTAAGAAGTTTTCTATACAACACTTTTGTACATAAATTATGTTCAACTGGCAAATCTGGTTTTAACTACTGAATCTTAATAAGCTGTGGCAGAGAGTTCAGCATGTCTACGTATTCGAATGGATTCTGCGGGCGGGCGGCTCACCGGATAATTGTAACGAAAGTTGCCGATAAGGCGCCCTTGCACTGTCTTTAAGAAGAGAGAAAATTAGAAAACAATTTAAAAACTATTGGGCTCAACCCTATATGTACATGTACAGGGTGGCATTAGTTTTGCAGGATATGCCGGTTATTATTGCAGTTAGAAAAAAACCGATAGAAATGTTGTGAGCCAATTTTGTGAGTATTTTTTGACAGCAAAAACAGACTTTAGCTATCGATTTTGTTTTCAAGTTAGGCGCCAGAACTATTTTTTTTAAATGTCGGAGGGTCCTATATTTCAGTTATTTCAAAAAATTCTGTTTTTGAAACTAAAAAGCGTCCAAAATCGGGCCTTTAAAGCACTAGTGCTTTAAAGTTGCCTAGGTAACAACAAATTCACCTACAAATTTTGAACAATGATAAATACACAGGTAATCAGAACTAATGTTTATTTATGAATATGAAATATACATAGCAACGAAACAACAACAATTGCTAACCGTTTCTATATCAACGATTAATGAAACAGATTACTTCGAAAACGGGATTTCAATTTCCCTTTTTTGTTATAATTTTCAGATTGTAGTGCAGGTATAATAAAAAATAGCGTATAATACAGTATATAATAATAATAGCGTATAAGAGCCTTTAAAGCACTGCTCCGTTAAAAGGCACTCGGCTTTGCCTTGTGCTTTTAAATCCGTCGCGCGTGCTTTAAAGGCTTTCTTATACACTTGTATTATAATATACTATTAATAGTATATTACGCAACAAGTTTAGAAAAGTGATGTTTTACTAAACGAGTATGGCTGGTTTGAGTACGAGCGAGCGAAGCGAGCGAGTATCTTAAAAAACCATACAAGTTTAGTGAAAACACTTTTCTAACGAGATTGCGTATACTATTTTTTCGCATTTCATGTGAAAAATTTAATTTTCTTAGTTTTTAATAAAAGTGACATTAATAACTGTCACAATTACTGGCATTGAAAATAAAAAAATAATAGTAGGTAGGTTGTTTCAATAACATAGTAACCTAAACAATCGATAGAGACAAGTTAACAAACAAAAATATTTGCAAAAAAAATTTACAAAGAGCGATGGAATTTCAAGAATTTGAACAAGAATGTGAAATAAGAATTGATATTTCGGCTAAAGAAGTTATTCTAAAAGCAGCGAAAGAAGCGTCTTCTAGTTTGTTGCCACAAAAATCAAAAGACCGTTACGAAAAAAGTTACAGCCAATTTTGCGATTGGATAAAGAAGAAAGAAGTGGAAGGAGCCGATGAAAACATAATGTTGGCTTACTTTTTTGAAAAGGTAAACGACTAAAACTACCTTCTAAATTATTACTTATTTGAATTCTTTATTGTAGGCTAACAATTTGAAGGCGTCCAGTTTATGGTCGATGTACTCGATGGTTTGTCAAGAGTGTTTTTTATGCAAAATCCGTTGTTATGCTGTAAAGTACCACTTTACAGAACGATTTTGCGTATAGAAATATAGTCAGTTACAATATGAAATGCGAAAAAATTGTTTACAATATACCGTCTGTCTATAAAGTACCCCAACTAACTTTTGAACGACTTGATATTTTGCTACAACATTTGGTGTGCTTTAATGGGAAATTAAATACTATTTTTTAGCTAGTAACTAAATTTTGTATTATTTAAAATGGCGACTAGGTGCCATTTTAAAATTTTTTTTTAAATAGAAATGGGAGTCGAGTAACACCTTATTTGAAAGGTCTTTTAGTTTTGCGTCTGATCCTACAGTTTCAAAGAAAAATATTTCGCCATAACAAAATGGCGATTTTAAACAAATGGACTCACTCAATTCAAAATTGTTGTGATTTTTTTATCCAGTAGTCCATTCATTTGCAGGACAAAATTTTCCCAGAAATATCTCGGGTGGTTGGAAATAATATTGAAAACGTTATGTTCCTCCTCATTATTATAGGCCTGTTTCTGACTTTCTCAACGGACATTTTCTTGGAAGATGGATTAATAAGAATAATAATAATAATATATGTTTATTTCCATAGAACTACAAAATAGTATCGGAATTGTCAATGGTAACATAATAATAATTACAGTAATTTATATCTATTGTTCAACCTATTATTTATTATATCTAAAGTAATTATATAATTTTTTCTTAAATAAATTTATTATTTTTGTAGGAAAAAAAAACTCCTATATGTTATAAAAACAATTATCTATAAGATAATCTTTGAGTTTTTTTTTAAATAAACTAAGAGTTTTGCTTTCTTTGATATTGCTAGGCAGATGATTAAAAATGTTAGCTCCTAGGCAATCAGGTGACTTTAAAGAAGCACTCAATCTACAAAAAGAGACATAAATATCATTTTTGTGCCTAGTATTAAAACCATGCACGTCCTTAATCAACATAAATTTACTTCTGTTTTGGAAAACATAAATACTTAATTCATAAATTAATATGCAGCTAATTGTCAAAATTTTTTATGTTTTAAAAATATTTCTGCATGATTGCATGCTCGACACCCCAGCCATACATCTTACGACCCTCTTTTGCGGCAGATTCCGTACCTTAATCTTGAGTCTACTTGTGCATGATACAACATTACAAGCTGGTCTTTCTGAAGAATCTATTTTAAGTTTCTAAATAAGTAGGAAAGTGAGCCCAATTTAGAAATAAGCTCTGCACAATGGATATTCCACTTGAGGCATTCGTCAAACCATAAACCTAACAACTTTACCTGATTGTCTTTATTAGATAAAGGGGCGTCGTTAATTTTCAGGTTTAATATATTACATTCTTTTTGAATATTATGAAATCTGATAAATTTCGTTTTTTCTATAGTAAAATATAGCATGTTTGAGGAGAACCACGAAGTTAGTTTCTGAAGAACGTCATTGCACGTAGATTCTAGTGATATATTCGAATTATCTGAGATACACACAGATGTGTCATCGGCATAAAATGTAAAAAGTGCGTCCCTAGTTATCATTTCAAGGTCGTTAATATATAGCAGGAAAAGCACGGGCCCCAACACGGAGCCTTGGGGAACTCCCACCTTTATCTCGGTTACTCCAGAGTTAAATTTTCGAACTGTTCCGCCTTCTGTATGCCTTAGAGAGACATACTGCCGCCTCTCTTTTAGAAAAGACGCAATCCAATTCTGTGACGTACCCCTAATTCCGTAAACAGACAGTTTATCCAATAGTACTGCATGATTAACGCAGTCGAATGCCCTGGAGAGGTCACAGAAGACCCCTACAGGGCACTCGCCATATTCCAAAAACTTAATAATTCTGGCGTGAAACTCTAACATGGCCGAACTGGTGGACTTCCCGGTGCGGAAATCGTGCTGGTTCTCGGTCAGAATATCATGACTATTTACAAAATTAAGCAATCGATTTAAAAAACAATATTCAAATATTTTTGAAAACCCACTTGGGACCGTAACTGGCCTATAGTTTTCAGGCGCAAGGGAATCATGCTTTTTATAAATTGGAATAACTTTTCCCAATTATAAAGCCTGGGGAAAATCGCCATTTTTAAACGATAAATTCACTAAAAATGTGAGTGGAATTGCTAATTCCAAAAGTGATTCTTTAATGAGAAAGTTGGGGATGTCATCTGGTCCGGACGAAGTTTTATTTTTTAGACTCTTATGCAAGATTAGTATCAATTCCTCGGAAGTAAGGGGTTGAAGAAACAGTGTGTCTGCTTGGAAAGGAATGCTGACTTGAACATCAGCGCTATTATTTGGGGGAATTCGTTTAACAATTTCAGCCGGGGCATTTTGAAAAAAATTGTTTAGACTAGAGGCGATGAGTACTGGATCTTCTACTACTTCCCCTTTAATTTTCAATTTTATGTTTTTACAACTATTAGACTTATTTGATAGTTTATTATAGATTGGTAGGCGGGGGCCTGTAGAATAGCCGCCTCGCTCCCCAGATTTAACCCCCTTAGATTTTTTTCTATAGGGATATCTGAAATTCAAAGTGTACAGAACCCGTCCAGAAACAATTGAAGAACTGGAGCAACGCATTACGGAAATTAGGAAAAATATAACTCCAGAAACTTATGAAAATGTAAGGCAGGAATTTCATAACCGACTTTTTATGTGTCAAGAAGTAAATGGTGAACATTTCGAACACTTAATTTAATTTCTTTAAGCTTCAATTCTTAGTTTTATTTAAATTTTTTTTAAATAGACGTCTTTTTCTTCAAACATTGTCATTTTGTTATGGCTGAATATTTTTTTTGAAACTCTATGATCAGGTGCAGAACTAAAAGACCTTTCAAATGAGGTGTCACTCGACTCCCATTTCCATTAAAAGAAATTCAAAATGGCGCCCAGCCGCCATTTTAAATGATACAAAATTTAATTATAGGCTAATAAATACTATTTAATTTCCCATTACAGTACACCAAATTTTGTGGTAATATATCAAGTCGTTCAGAAGTTAGTTGGGGGAAAGGTTACTTTATAGACACAGTGTATTTACTTACCAGTTTTTAGTACTGTTTCTAAAAAATGTTTTAAATCCATAGCCTACTTGTGAGTAGAACATAAAAATTAAGAGAAGTTGTTGTCAATCGATTTCTGTTGGAAATTAGTATACATTTTCTGAACTGCAAAGCAAATGTCTTTTATGTCATGTAAGATTTGGAGCAAAAGCTATCAATCAGCGAAGTCTTTTTCGCATAGGGTTTACTGGCCGATATACGATTTATGCCGAAAACAAAGGTACTTTTATGAGAAACATTTTTAACTTAAAGCATTTTGACTAATAAGCAGGTTTTAGGGCCTTGCGAGACCGATAAAGCAGAGGCTGCAACGGTGTCTGTGTGTGTGGATATCTGTCTGTCTGCCTGTGTGTCTGTATAGTGTATACACTTTACAGCCCAGACGCCTTAACGCAGAGAAACCAAATTTGGCTCACAGATTGGTAATTGCAATAGGATGGCACCGCAAGAAAATAAGGTTTGTCCGCCAAAAAAAAGTGGAGAATGGGAGGGGTGCTCTATTTAAAAATAGACGCACTCGAAAAGAAACTTTAAATTCATATTCTATGTATGACGAATAGCCTACCTGCGCAAACGCGATCTTCCTATTAATTTTTTGTTTTTTCAAAAATTTGTGCATACGGTTTTAAAATCGGTATGAGCATGTTAAATGACAATAGAAACAACTTTCCATTAAAAAAAACGTCATTTTTCCTCACGTCCTTTTGGTCGTTCACCGGAACAGATTAATCAAGTAATCGCCAACAAAACGGCCAAATTATGAAATCGATTTTGAGATTTTAAGGGATAAACAACTAGAAACACAAAATTTCATTAAACTACTTGACCGCTTCAAAGAAATGGGGGAAGGAAAGGGGTTCCTGCTTTAAAATAAATGCGCTTGGAAAAGAACCTTAGATTAGTATATTCTACACATGTCGGAATTCGCGTTGGAATGCTTGTTGCATTTTATTTTACAATTACAGATTTGTGAAGACAGTAAATTATTAGTGTTTTTAGTTTTAAAATCAAGGATGCGCAGTCTTCGTATATTTTCTTGTTTGAAATTTAAATAGCGTGGTTATTCTGTATCATTTATATTTTTCAACATCTGTAGAGTTTGTCTTCACTGAAAGATCGAGGAACACAATCAGATTGGTACGATTGTGTTTTATGTTAATTTTAGTTATGAATTAGTTTAGAAATGGTTAAAAGGTTTAAGATATAAGAAGTTTAATTTTACTTGTTTTGTGAATCTTTAAATGTAATTTTTTGGGAGTTATAGATTTAAATGTCATTGTGATACTTTGACAATTGTAAAATAACACAGTCGTTGATCATGAGAGTTATTAGTTTAAAATAGGAGATCCAGGGAGAAGACAAGAAAGAGGAATGTCAGTTAGTTACGACTCGTCCAGTGGCGTAACTAGACATTTTTGGCCCTTACGCAGAAAATGTTCAGCCCCCCCACCTCGTCTTTTATAAACTTTTTATGAACTTTCTGTGTACCTACCCAATTCTACACAAAGTGTTTCTCGACCTTTTTAATGCAGATAAAAATAATTATTTTTTCTTTTGAAATATGTATTCTGTATTAGAGAATAAGGGAAATCATATTTTAGGTTTAACCAAGTAAGTAAACTAAAAGTCAACATCAAAATTCAGAGTGCAAAACCCAGTTTTTCCAGAAGAAATCCAAAAAGCAGAACTTCCAATTTCTAATTTGGGTATTTTCTTTAATATTTGCTGCTTCTGCTCGTCCTTCTCTAGCTCTAATTTCTTTTTTGCCGCTCCGCTTAGCGGTGGTTTCAAATTTTTACTCATGAGTGCTTACTGCTTCATACTGTTTGAAATGCGAAGTCTTACTGAAATATTTTGAAACATTCTTTCCTTCTCTCAAGTGGAAAAGAACAAACATAACTCAATATCCGGCCACAAATGAGACGATATTCGGAGAAAAAACTGACCGAGAAAATTCATATTCTGAAAAATGCTATGCGTAGGTAATATGATATGATATTTATTATGTGCACAAGGATAACGAACTCGTAAAACTGCAACAAACGATAATAAAACATTGTTTTTAACACTTGGCGGACTGATTTTAATGGCGAAGCGATAAGCAATGTTTAAAAATCCGAAAAATAATAAATATAGGTAAATAAAAACTAAATTTTGCTGAGGGCCTCTTAATACATTGGGAACTCACGTTGGGAAATAATGAATGTAAGAATGTAAATAAAAAAGAACGAAATTTTGTAATTTTGCTGAAGGCCGAGAGCCCCTTAATTTGTTGGGCCCTTACGCACTGCGTGCCCCAGCCTATTGATAGCTGTGGCCTCTGGGCTCGTCCTGTAAACAGAAATGCAGTTTTTGATATTTCTGAAAGAAAAGAGAAGGAAAACCAGTTTTATTGAATGAATATGGTCTCTTTTCTCGTTAGATAAAGCTATAACAAAATTAATACAAGTATTTTGAATTATATTGGAAGTAAGATAGTACAAAAGCAGTCCAGTACGTGTTTGCAGTTACTGTGGACAAAGGTGCAAATAAGATTAACAATTTTGAGTTAATAAATGATAATGCGATTGATGGTTATTAGAGCCGAGTAGTGTATTTCAGAAATAATCTAACCAGAGAAGAGAAAATATATTATTCAACGGTAACCAAGTCAAGGATACCAACAGTAATTGTGAACAAACAAAGATAAGTGTCTGTTATGGAAACTAGAATCTTAAAATTTCTTATTTCCCTGTAAACTAATGTGTTTTAACATTGACATTTAATAAATACCCTTGCAACGTGATAGTTGGTTGTGTGTTACTGTTTTATTTATCTTATCCCATTTTGTCTAAAGCTTTATAATGAAAATTAAGTAATTATTTTATTAAGTGAGAAAAGTACTTTCTTAACTAACAAGTAAAGTTCTTTCCTTACTCAATGAGAACAATGTCTGTTTTTTCTCTTTGAGATCAATTAAAAAGTGAATTGTTATCGACGGTGTTGTAGATATTGATGGAAACAAGTTAATTAACCAAAAATCTTGTTTATTTTTAAAATACGTAATCCACAAACTGCAGCCACACAACAGTACATAAATCAGTTTCACACAAAATTATTTCTTATTCCATAACTTCTTTCACATTCAACAAAATTTCTGATTTTGGTATTAGCGTAAAACTAAACACATTCATTTTTAGGGGCACATCTGTCTTTTTATTTAAGGAAAATTTGTAATGTTTAAGCAGATTCACCAAACCAACTTTAGTTTGCATCAAACCAAAACGAAGTCCTGAAACAATAAAACCAGTTTTCTTTTTATGATCAAAAACTGTTTCAAATATTACCTATGCACATCCTAGGCCCTTCTCCAAAGGGAATAAATGTAAATGGATGTCGTTTTCGTTTATTTTCTTCGGAAAATCTTTCAGGGTCAAAGTTGTCAGGATCTGGATAGTTCTCAGGATCATGATGAACTCCCAAAATAGAGATCACAGCTTCTACTCCCTTTTCAATTACTACTTCAGTGCCCGGAACTTGATAATCTTGCACACATACTCTGGTGATAAAAGGAACTGGAGGATATTTCCTTAGCGTTTCTGTAAAATTATAAATTGGGTTGCAAGCTTCCGGTTAAAAGGTTTTCTTAAATCTGAGACTAATTAATTTTTGTGATAACATTTTACTAGATAAAAATAAGATTTGAGTGATAAATTTAAATGTTTTGTTTAGAATAGTTGTTGCCTGCCTTAAAAAAAATAAAATAAAAAAATAAAGTTTTAATTTAAAGTAACTGTGCTGAAACAACTAGCAGGTTTTTCCTACTCACCGTCCAGAACTTGATTCATGTATTTCATATCCATAATTGCATCATATGTGATTGCCCCTTTGTGCTTTGTTAGAACCAGATTTATTTCTTCTCTTACTTTGTTTTGTATTTTTGAATTGTATGCTAATTCGTAAAGGCAAAAAGTTAGCGTTAAAGAAGAGGTCTCGAAACCAGCAGCAAAGAAAATGAAAACTTGAGCTGTGAGTTCTTCAATTGTTAGATTTGGTTTATCTTCAGATGTATCAGAACCATCCCCCAATTCAAGTAATAATTGCAAGAAGTCTTTCCTAGCAACACTATTTGTTTTCCTATACTCCAACGTGTCTTTTACAACGATTGTAAAAAAGTTGGTAGATTCTTTGTCGAAAAGTGTTATTCCAAGCCGTCGGGCAAGATTAGGGAAGGAAAATGCTATACCAACCTTAAGAGTTCGTAAAATTGAAAAATAAAATATCTTTTTTCCTTGTTTTCGAAATTCAGCTTCAGGATTTTTAAAACTATTACATTCCAAACCAAACGCACAAGAACCAATGACATCTATGGTGAAGCATTCCACAACATCTTTTATGTTAACTGTAGGTTCGCTCTTGCAAATTTTTTTCATAGCTTGTTGCATTTGATTCGCACATTGAAGTATATCATCCAACATGATCTTTAATTTTCCTGAAGTAAATGCTGGAGATAACTTCGTCCGAAGAATTCGCCATCTTTCTCCTCCAATGGCAAACAAATTTGCGCTAAGGGGATCATCCTTTTCGTTGTAGTAAAATCCACGTTCAGTGAAATAATTGAAATCTTTTTGTAGTATGTTTTTAATGTATTCTGCATCAAGGGGAAAATATTTTGGTGATGAAAACAAATATCCCCCTGAATGTTTATACCCTTGTGCCTTCTCTAAGAGATAGGCAGATTTAAGTTGTTCTCCAAGATGTTTTTTAGGAAGAAATACATTACCAAAAATTACTACTGGTTTCCTATAATGAGGTACTTTCCTTTTTTTCCAGTATTGAAAGTAATGTTGGTTGTATGATATAATTCCAAAAATAATTGCTAAAGATATTAACACTACATTTGTTGATAGAGCATCAAACATGGTCACCATAATTAAAACTTTTCTCAGGAACGTTATAGAAATCAGCAAATACACAAATCAATATTGTAGAAGAAAACGCATACACATGTACGCACTGCAAAAGTAATCCGTCTATATCAAATTTTTATTAGAACTAAATTAAATAATAACAAATAATAATTATGATGTGATAGCTCTGGTATCAATAATAAAAATACTAAAATCATTAATGTTGATAACCCCGTTGGACTGTTCAGCACTTAATCTCTAGATAATGAATTTATACTGTATTAAAATTAAAATCACGTGTTAACTTTGCCTACCTTATATTAGAAACCAAACAAATTCATCTACATGACTTTTTTATAATTAATAATTAATTAAATCAAAAATGCTTATTTTCACTTAAAGGTAGAAAACTATGAAAGATTTTTTTCATTTCATGTTTTTGGCTAAAAACACTTCTAGAATACATTATTTTACTTAGTAAACAGATTCTCGAAAAACAAACTTTTATCAACTTTAAGTACATTATTATCTATAAAAATAAGATACCGGAAAATGCTACTTATTGTTATTCAGTTTATTACCTGACTTTTCATTGCAGAAGTGCTGTTAAACCGATTAAATAAACAACCAAAATTGAACCTCCTAGAAGCCCAGGAAACAGTATTACGTTTCGATACAGGCGATTGACGTCCATGCAGTGAACGAATATACAAAGAACAGAACTATAAACACAAAATACCCGACGTCGAAGTCAACGGCCGTGGCGGCTTAGCGTACGAACGTCAAGCAACATTACACCGAAATTGCATTTAACGGAATGAAATGAAACAATATTATAAGAGAGAGGTACTTTATTCGTGTTTTTCCGGTTTTATCACTTTTTAGTTGGTTATTTTGATTACTTGATGTGGTAACACCCATAAAAGACTAATTTTTTTTAACACAACAAGCAGTCAAAATGGTTAGGAATTTGAAGGTTAAGTAAACCAAAACTATCGTTCTAACATAAAGATAAAATTGAATTAAAATAAATAGATAGAATTTGTTTAAAAATAAAGAATATAAACAAAAAACTTGTACTCCGGCATGTCCGGACGTAGAATTAGAAAAGATCGTCATCATCATCATCATCTGACATGGAGCTGACTCGAGGGTCGATCCTGGATTACGCAAGGCCCACCCCATGCCAGTAGGTGGGTAGGAATTTATGTGATAGGTGGGATCGGGTGGGGTGTTGAACCGCGTTAGCATGTCTGCAATGCATACCGCAAGACACCACTGCTGCGTAGAATTAGAAAAGATGACATAAGACATCCAGTGTTAATTTTTTACATATGCCAATTTAAATTTCAAACTAATAATTTCCAAACAGCTGTGCTGTGAAATTGAAACAATGAAAAAATAGGTGATGTAACCTATCTGACCTAACATATGAATAATGCCCCTTTGCTGCAGCTGCTGTATAAGACGTTTTTTTGAAGTGAAACTTCTTTGCGGTCAGGAGTAAACACACGAATTCGAAGCAGAAGTGAGGTTGCGTAGACGCAAATTGCAGCGATCAATGTTCAGTTGTGCCATCACAGACTGACAACTCTAAACAAGTGTATTTTGTTGCTTTGTTTATATATCTAAGAAATACGAACTATATAGACAGAAGTAAATTATAGTAACTTATACACACAATATTTTCAAATATAAGTAGCCATCCACCATCTAGGTATTGCGATAAATAAGTACATGCTTTCGATCATTCACCGACAAGTTAGCACAATTAAAATTACAAAAAATTAGGCTAATCACTAAATTATATTTGTAAGTTCAAGCTTTACTTCGTTGAAGTTCATTTCAATTTATTGTAAATAAAACAATTCTTAATTTCAATAGGTCTTCATTTAGCCTTATACGTATTTCTATATGTTAACACGTCATTTTCAGAGGTAAGATTAAAAGTAAACAGTTTGTGCTGCTATAGAAATAATAAATCTTCATAGCTTAATTTGCGTCCAGATTCAGTGCTATTTTTAAATCAGTGTTGTTGGTCTAGGCGGTTTACACGAGCTTATGGTTTAGAACGGGTATAATTTAAAGAAAAAATGCTAAAACGAGGTTGTTTTCATAAAACACATAAATAAACAGCATACAGGTCCATGACACGGCGCATACATTTACATATTAAACGGCTCGCACTGTAATTCAGTTTATATAAGACAAACTATTAGAACTTTTAATATTAGGGTACGTACACGGAAAACGTACGTTGTTAAAAATATAAACACCCACATAAATCCAATTAAGCTAAACACTAATTAGAACACAATCATTCAATGACATTTAATAACACTATAAAATTTTTACATTTTTGTGATGATTAACGTAAGTTGGATATACTAGAAGCATTTGAAATCCACAAACATTGAAAATCTGTACTTTTAATGAATGAGCAAATTGATCTCTTAAAATTCACTCTTATTGGACGTTTTGGAATGAGAAATCAAGTCATCTGGACGCAGATATAGAAAACCAAGATCAAGTTATAAAGATTTATTGTTCCTGTAGCAACACCAACTGTTAAATTTTAATCTTGCCTCAACATGTCGAAATACGTATAAGGCTAAAATAAAAAAAACTTGTTGAATCAGTTAAGAATTGTTTTATTTACAATAAATTAAACGCGAAATAACATTCTTGGAAGATGTTTCTACCTGCCTTACAAGATGGCATTATAAGGATTAGATATAATATATTTTTAGATATAATAATAAAATTATTACTTAACAAAGGCATTTTTTAAAGCTAGCATTAGTATAGTAGAACAATTTAAACTTATACCTAATCTTTATATTTTATGGCATTATAGTTATGAATTACAATATGTTTTCAAGATTTCAACAGAAAACGACTACTTTTTATCAGATAGTATGTCTGTATAAGCGGAAAAGCTGCTTTTAACGTCAACTGAAGTGATTTGCGCATTTTGTAAATTAGTAATATGCCTGGGTCTATTTGCAAGTCATTATTATAAAGTTGCCAGTTAGGGCCTCATTCAAAAGTTTTTAAACCTTCGTTTTTATTTAACACGTCTGTTAGTTTCTGCGATACAGTTTTTCCCAATATTGCATTTAACTTGATGAATTGATTTTTCAAACGTTATTATAAGTTCGACTAAATCGGATAGCAGGACTCCTTTCTTTTGTAGTTGATTGAATCAGTTGTACGTACAAAACTATAATTGACTTTAATAAATGCTAATTATTTTGCAAGTTGAGATTGGTTTATTATAGTTTTTGAATCTATAATACAACTTGAAGGGTCTTCAAAAGTAAAATACTTTTTTTAAATATTTTCGAAATTATTTAAATAATAAAGCGCAGCCTCCAACAACACTAGCGTCTGGTGTCTTCGATTCGACAGCCGATTCTACCCCATTCTAACGTTCATGACTTGCGCACCTCCTCGGCATGCAGCTGGAATGTGTGTAAAGCTATCGCCGTCAGCAGAGATCGTAAGTTTCCTTAATCACACGCATGTGTTTTAAAATTGAAAACGTCAGTTGTATATTGCTATGATATTCAGAATTGTATGGTTTGACCGGAGTATTGTAATTCCTGGAAGGCAATTTTTGGGATGCTTGTTACAGTTCAATTTACGTTTGGAGGTTTATGAAGACTGTAAGATTTTGGTATTCAAACTTTTAAACTCAGGGTTGCGTATTATTGCTATAATTTCTTGTTTTTAAAATTCAAATAATGTGGTTGTCATTGTATCGTTTGTATTTTCATGTTTGTGAAGTTTTGTTTAATCTGAAAGAAAGAAGAACAGAATCAAATTGATACGATTATTGTTTATGTTATTTTAATTATAATTTAGTTCAGAATTGTTTAAAAGGTTTAATTTATAAGAAGTTTTTAGACTTACTTGTTTGTGCATTGTGAAATGTCATTTGTGGGGGTTATGGATTTGATTGTCAATTTGACAAATGTATGAAAGAGTATTCATTGTCATGAGATTTATTTGTTTTTTTAAAAAATGGGAATCAAGAAAGAAGACAAAAGAATAAAAAATTTGTTTAATTAGTTACGACTCGTCCTTGTAAATAAAGACAGAGGATTTTATATGCTCTGAATGAATAAAGAAGAAAAACGAGTTTAAAGTAATATAAAAGTGGTTTTGAATTTAAAAGAACCTAGTATAAAACGGATACAAGTGTTTGTCAACGAATTGTGGAAAATCCAAAAGAATAATAAGTATAAAGCGATCCAGAACGAGTTTCCAGTTATGATGATAGAAAAGCCAAGTATAAATTACCATAAATGCAGTCCAGAGGAGGATTCAAACTAAAGGCGAGTTTTGTGGTTATTTGAGGAACCTGCAAACTAGAGAAGAGGGAATTGGACATTCATCGTTTGTCGAGTGAAGGATATCTCAATAAGGACACGCAAAGATAAGTGTTCGGTTTTAAGAACAATATAGTATTTAGTAGAAGTTGTTTGATTTTTCGAAAATTTGATCAAAAAATTGATTTATTGAATAAAACCTTTTGTAACGTTGATATTATTTTGTGTATTTTTTTTTGATTCGTATTCAGTAATAACTGTACTTCCAAGCTTAATAACGACCCTGAGAAAGTTAATAAAGAGTCTCATAGAAATTATAATTTGGAATTGCGTGAATTGCAGGCATTTAGGGAATTGTTTTCTTGTAATACGAGACCACGCATATCATTGCAATATGTTGCTTTAAAAGTTAAATAATAAAAAAGACGTACAATATAAAATAAAAATTATTATTTAATAATTATTTTTTTAAAGAGCTACAGTGAAAGGGTAAAAACATATTTTTAACATTCCTTCTTGTAAAAAATGAAAATCAGAAGTTACTTTCGCTTTGTATTTTCTACGCTGTACTGTGCATGCTATAAATTAAAAATAAAAAGGATTTGTTGTTTTGTATTGAATGCAATTTATTAGCAATAAAAAAACCGGCTTTAACAATGCAATTTCACTTTACATTTACACTTTCATTGACTTGCTTTACTTTCGATGTTAATATCGCAATCCCACAAACAACCACATTGACAAGTTAACACTGCACAATACGCGCCAATATTAGACGAGGTTGCGCAAGTCAGGATTGGCTGTTAATCGAAGACACCAGACGCTAGTTCCAATTACGTACCCTATTTGATAAGAACTGGTTTAGGAGCCAGGCAATTTCTTTTTAAGTAGTTGCACCCTCAGGGGCGCTTTTACAAATATCTGTTTTACATTAGACATTAAATCGTTTACAATAGGAAACTGATTCCTTATTTCTTCTGCAACTCTATTTACATCATGAGCCAAACAAGTTGAATGAATTAAATTTGAATGAAAATTATTAAATTTTGACCTGATTTTATCATCTATGGTGCAGCATCAAATAGCATTTATATTATTTTTTTGTAAGATCTGTTTCAGGCTGAAGAAACTTTGTAAGACCTTCATTTACAAATCTAGAAATAGTGACACTGTTAGTTTTATCTAGTTCTTTCATGCTAATAAAATAAGATGCACTAGGTATGTCAATATCAACAGAAAAGTAAATCTAGTTGGTTTCTATTTCATTTTTCTAAGAATAGCTTAAAATTATCATTGATTAATTTTCTTAGTGGTATGTTAGCTCACTACTCACTAAAGCATTGCATAAATCGAAAATAAATCTTACTTTTTCGTTCAATTTAGAAATTCCAGCAATGGATTCGCGGATCGGCATTTGTAGGTTTCGAGATTTTTGACATTTGCCTTGATGTAAAGCAGTTTTAGTATGTTGATTCACTTGGAATTTTTTATCGCATGAAATCTAAACCGATGAAAATTATTTGTTACTTTGGTCCTACATGCATATTCTATAAATTTGAACATTGTAAAATACCGTATTTCTTAGATCCAAAACATTTTGAACGTCTCTGTAAGGCACTCCCCTGGAAATAAGGAAAAGTTTAACTGTACATCTTTTCAGCTGTTTTTTAAAGGAATTTTTTATGAGGCTACGGCAAGAACTTTTTCGGAGGAAACACAGAAACACACACAAGACGAGCCACTATTTTGATATTTCCAACGAAGTGATAGGCACGAAAAACAAAATCAATATCTGCTACTTTCAAAAAGTATCGCAATTGCATAATTCTTAAAAATGATTGTAAAAATTCGAAAACTTGGAAATGACATTCTACCTGGTATAATCCGGGACATCCGTTTAAGAATACCTAGTAACAGCACGCAGTTATTGAAATTTCAATGCTCTTCTCATTTTCTCCTTTTTTATATTTTAAAATTTAATGTTTTTTCTTTGCGAATATAAAAAATATATCTAAATATGCATTTATTCTAAAAATATGCTCTCAAACCGCAAAATGTGCAAATTAAAATTGGTGTCATTTAATTGCATTTTATTAGATATGGATACAATACTATCAAATATGCATTTGCATAAAATCTGTGCCTTGCTGATAAGCAATTAAAAGTGTGTTGTGGAAAAAGTAAACTATTAAATTCGAAATCACGGGTAAATTAGGACATTGGGAAAAAACAAACCATTTCTAGTAGATTCCTAAGCCCTATTATGAGAACTCTAGAAGTCCCCGGAAAGAAGTTACGGAATAAAAGTCCATGGAAAAAAGTTTTTGGAAAGAAAGTCTCCGGGAAAAATGGGAAATCAGTCTCCTAGAAAAAAGGCACCGGAAAAAAGGCCCTTGGAAAAAAGTCTCAGGAAAAGTCTCTTGGAAAAAAATCCCCGGAAAAAAGTCACAGAAAAAAAATCCCTGGAATAAAAGTCTATGGAAAAAACCTGAAATACTTTAAAAAGAAAGGCAAAACTCATGAAATCACCGAAATGTTTTTAATATAAAATAAGTTAAGATAAACTTGCATTTTTTATAGTGTTTATCGTTAGCAGTGAGTTTATTAAAAAGCTTATATTTTGATTATATTAGTAAATTCAGGGCTAGTTCAATTGCTAGTTTATTATTATTATTACATATAATAAAAAAAAAACTGATGCAGTTTCTGGGCACGAAAGCAAAATTACCGACCTCCGGTTCAACTGAACAGCGGTTCTATCTTTGACTTTTGAAATGGAACACTGTATTTTTTGGGTTAATTCAATCGTATTTATACTGCATTTTGGACATTTAATTAAATAACAAACAAAAACATTCTATTGACAAAAGTCGCTACATTAATATACATATTTAAAAGTGATCTTTAAAAGGCTACCGTATTAGAAAATCGGGTAAAGTCGTTTGTTTTAACCGACCTTTATACAGGGTTTCAATATCCAACATTATTTTTGGTGACTTTTTTCCTGGAGACTTTTTTCCGGCAACTTCATTTCCAAGGGACTTTTTTCCGGACCATATTTCTTTGGTAATTTTTTTCCGGGGACTTTTTTTCCTGGAGACGTTTTTCCAGATACTTTTTTCCCGGAGACTTTTTTCCGAAGACTTTTTTCCGGCAACTTCATTTCCAAGGGACTTTTTTCCGGACCATATTTCTTTGGGAATTTTTTTCCGGGAACTTTTTTTCCGTGGACTTTTTTCCGTGACATTTTTTCCAAAGACATTTTTTCCGCCCACTATTATGAGTCTTGATCACGAGGCACCCCAGCAAAGGCGACCATACATCTCACTATGAGCATGCGGAGCCAGCCGCCATACTCATTAAGTTCATTAATGTTGGCGATAATGAGTTTTAGCATAAATTTTATTCATCTTATAATGGTGGAATTATTTTCACGATTGCTAAGACTAGTAGTACAAATTGATTAGGTGGTCTTGTGATTTAAACAAACAAAAACATTTAAAAGCCTGTTGCTGGATTTTTAGAAATATTTTAATAGATATGCAGATGAGGTGTCTGGGAAAAAAACCCAAAATGTAGTTTGTCTAGGTAGGGGACATGCAAAATTTGATTGAAAAAAATTGGTTTGAAAATTCATATTCAAAAATATTGACACAAACCTTAACCGTACCGTACCGTATTACCGTGAGCGGCTATGCACTTGCTGGCGCTATATTATCAGAGTAAGGCTGAAACATGGGCGAAACAAGTCTCTGGTTTACCTTCCCATACTTTTAACCTTTTAAATATTCTCGCGTCCGGAAGTTATTGAAATCTACGTCTAGTGATCTCCAGCCGGTACAAGCCGCCCGCTTCAGACTCAAAGCGTTGGTTTCGTACGGCACGCGCGCCGGCTACGTATAGGCGCTAGATAAGTAATGCGCTTACGACCTCGGATAAAAAATGGTTAAAACAACTTTATTTATAAAGTTATAAAATTTGGAAAGAATGAAACATTTTTTTTTAATAAGAAGTAAATGATAGGCGTAGTTAAAATCACGTAACTTGCGGAAAACGCGTCAACATCAAAATTTTTAAAAATTCCTGGAGTGCGTCAGAGTAAAATTTGGAACATAAATAAAAACAAATTTCTAGTTTATTGCAAGCTCTATCGACTCAACTTAAAAAATGGCGTGGACAGTTTTTGAGGAATAATTATAATTTTCCAGTCTTCAGTACAGGTATGGGAAAGTAAAAGACATTTAGCATACTTTATAACAGATGTTCATATACTATTAGATGGAACATTGTTGTTTCTGATTATATTCAGTATTACCATAGATTAACAAATTAATCAGTACTTATTCAATTTATGGTATGCTATCTATTTAGACGAGCCGTTATAAAATTGTGAACTATAACCTTTAAGTAATTGTCTTATTCTAATTTGTGTCTGATTGAATAAGAACATATATTCCCTTAATCCAGATCACTGTATTCATTTAACTGCACAATAACACACATCATTATATTTACATTAATTTATTTAAGAACGTCTTCTACGTTCAGAAAAATCCCATGTTTGGGAGTTAACGTAAACGCAAAAGGTTCTACTTGAATTGGAACTTTCGTATTCTTATTCAATGAAAATTTGTAATATCGTAGTAATTTTACTAATCCAACTTTAACTTGCATTAAACCAAACCGAAGACCTGTAACAATATAATTATTTTATTCACTAAAATTAAGCAGTCCTTTATATCATACCTATGCACATCCTAGGTCCTTCTCCAAAGGGCATGTATGTAAACGGATGTCTGGTTCGTTTAGCTTCTTCGGAAAACCTCCCAGGATCAAATTTGTCAGGTTCGGAATAGTAATCAGGGTCGTGGTGAAGTCCTAGGATAGAAATCAATGTTTCTACTCCTTTTTCGATTACTACTTCAGTGCCCGGAACTTGATAGTCTTTTACGCACACTCTGGTTATAAAAGGAACTGCTGGGTATTTCCGTAGGGTTTCTGTAAAATGTTAATATAACTAAATTTGCACCATTAAAATTTTGAAAAGATGTAAAACTGTGGTTCTCGTGCAATGTGCTCTTCAGAAGACAGGGGTTCAACTTAATTACCAGGTGTAATGGGCTTATTCCCTCTGCTGGATGTTTAGCCTTAGCAGCAGAAAAGGCCGGTATTAAATTAAAATAAACAAATAGAAACTAACAGTACGGATTATTATGCTGTCAATTTACATGGTTACTGTAACGCTGTAGAGAAATATAATTCTGAATTGTTATTAACTTACTTTCCAGCACTTCATTCAGGTACTTCATATCCATAACGGCATCATAAGTCACTTTTCCTTTATGCTTTATTAGAACTTGATTTACTTCTTGCCTTGCTTTATTTTGAATATCCGGATTTACAGACAATTCATAAAGACAATAGGCCAAAGTTATGGAAGATGTTTCAAAGCCAGCAGCAAAGAAGATGAAAACTTGAGCAGTCAACTCTTTAATTGAAAATTTTGGCTTACTTTCATAGTTTTCGCCATTTCCAGTTGCGTCGTCTCCCAATTCAAGTAGCAGTTGTAAAAAATCTCTTCTTACGGCACTATTTCTTTTTCTGTATTGCAGCGTTTCCTCAACCACATTTACAAAAAAATTGGTTGTTTCTCTGTCAAAAAGGGTTATTCCCAGCCACCGTGCAATTTTGGGAAAACTGAAAGCGAAAGCAGTCTTGAAAATTCTTAAAACTGTAAAATGAAATATTTTTGACCCTTGTTTCCGAAATTCAGCTTCGGGATTCGTAAAACTGTTACATTCCAGGCCAAAAACACAAGAACCGATGTTATTGTAAAACGTTCCGAAACGTCGCCGATGTTAATTACTTGTTTATTATTGCATTCTTTTTTAATTGCGTGTTGCATTTGATCAGCGCACTGAAGAACATCTTCGAACATAATTTTCAATTTTTTTGGAGTAAATGCTGCAGATAATTTTGTACGAAGGATTCGCCATTTCTCTCCTCCCAGAGCAAACAGATTTGCACTAAGTGGATCATTTTTTTCGTTATAGTAAAATCCACGTTCCGTAAAACAATTCCAATCTCTTTGTAGTATATTTCTTATGTATTCTGGATCGATAAGAATATATTTAGGCGTAAAAAACAAATATCCCCCTGCATGCTTACATCCTTGCAATTTTGCTTCTGCATATGCTAATTTAATAAATTCTCCAAGATTAATATCAGTCAGTAATGGATTTGGTGCGTGACCGAAAGGAATCCTTGGTTTAACGGTTATAGGCACATTTTTCTTCTTCCAGTAATTAAAAGCAGACTTGTAGAATGTTAAAAACAAAATCACTAAACCAATTGTCAAACTAAGTAAAATCCAAAACATCGTGTAATTAATACAGACACAGTAGTTGTGACTCACTTAGTTATTACCTAAGAAGTTTTCTATAAAACACTTTTATGCATAAATTATGTTCAACTGGCAAATCTGGTTTTAACTACTGAATCTTAATAAGCTGTGGCAGAGAGTGCGGGCTGGCTCACCGGATAATTTCTGACGCGAGTTGCCGATAAGGCGCGCTTGCACTGCCTTTAAGAAGAGAGAAAATTAGGATATTTATTATAAATAATAACCGCTTCCGATGCGACCGCGCTTAGAAAACAATGTAAAAACTATTGGGCTCAACCCTATATGTACAGCAGTGGCGGCTCGTGGTGTGGCGTACTGGGGGGTCATTTTGAAATATTTTTTGATAAAAATGTACTTACCCAGCCAAGTTTTAGGTAGACTTATACTTCAAGTCGATCATTCGCTCCTTCGCGTTGGAAAAATGATCTATCACTAGTTCATTAAAATTGTCAATGTTATTAATTAACAATTTTTCGACGCTTACCGTAGCAAACGCACTTAACTTTTCTTGCCCTATCGTGTTACGCAAAAATGTTTTTTATTCTTTTTAAAGTAGAGAAGCAACGCTCGCTTTTCACCGTTGTCATCGGCAAAGTACACAAAATTGTAATAAGTTTTATACTCTCGATAAAAGTCTGACAAAGATTATTGTTTATAAATAATTGTAGTATTGCAACAGCAGCAGCACTTTCATAGAAATCCTCACGATCGTATAGCACTTCTGGTTCGGTTTTTAATTTTAAATCGTTTATAACGGGGTAACTAGTCCTGACTAATTTAAGAACATTTTGTGGAAAACATTTTTTGTACTCCTCGAATTTGTTTGCGTGAAATAACTGCGAAACAATTAAATGATTAGAAAATATAAATCTATGTTCAACCTCCGATACAATTATGACGCAAATTTCTACTGCAATTCGAAGTTTTAAATTTTCATTTATTTTATTTCTTTTTCTGCATGTCGATGGAGCTGTCACGAAATTATTACGAGTGTAATGCCTAACTTTTTCTGTATTACTCCGCAACACTTTATGCAATCTATAATTTTATTTGCAATACACCTATTTCTATCAACATTTTCATTAAAATCTTTAAGAGATTTTCGATAAGCACTGTCTAGTTGCAATCTGATATCCACATTACCATAGAATTTTTTATATGATTTGCTGATAAAAAAAGTTTTTGTACTTTAATTTTTAAATGTTCAATCACGCCGTTTTTACACTGCATTGCGTCATCGCAAAATAACAGACACGGGAAACAGAAGAAAGCGTTTCTTATATCACATCCACAAATTCAGTCCGATAAAACATACATTGACTTATTAAAATATTATTATTTTTTATTTAATTTTATATATTATTTGTTTAATAATTAGATTTGGTTGTGGGCGACCGTTTTCTTTTAACTTCAAACCACGTTGAGCTTTAAGTTCCATTATTTTTTGCACAGACATTTTTTATAGCACTAATTTAAATTTTACCACACAATTATGATTTACTACACATGAACACATCACAGACAAAACCGCTCTACGAAAAAATCCCCGTTTATTTCTACACAAAGAACGTTTGTTACTAACCTTGTGTCATACCAACATAAAACGAACGTGTGAAGAAATACACCAACTACACTTGATTAGCATGCGCTGTTTACTTATTTTATCTTACTTATTTAATCAGAAACTGGGGTCATCGACCCTGAAATCTTTAATGCGCACCAGCTTCTTTCCTCTTTTAGCTTGTGTAATCTGAATTTTACCGCAATGAGCTTTCTATTTCACTCTTATTCATTTAAAGGCCTTTTAACCTTTTAAGCCGGCGTCTTTATTCGGTGGCGTATAGCTGATTGTGGACAAACAGCCATATGACCCTTGAATGGATTCGCTTAACGCGCGAGCGATATTCAAACATTCAAACTTTTCGGATCCTGTGGCAGCTCTTTAATAAACGTTCTCGCATTGAAATCTCAAACAAACGTTAACTATAAAGTATTTTTTAAATTTTATAGTGTGTAATATGTTATGTACTCCAACAAAAAATAATTATTTTTTTTCTTATTGCATTGGGAGGTCAATGACCATTTGACCCAATGGAGAAACCGCCACTGATGTACAGGGTGGCCTAAATTCGTTGGTTTTGCAGGATATCTCGGTTATTGTTGCAGTTAGAAAAAAACTGATAGAAATGTTGTGAGCCAATTTTGTGTATATTTTTTGATAGCAAAAACAGACTTTAGCTATCCATTTTGTTTTCAAGTTAGGCGCAAGAACTATTTTTTTTTAAATATCGGAGGGTTTTATATTTCAGTTATTTCAAAAGATAAAAGGAAAGTGTTAAGGACACTTTTTACGGATATTTTTATAAAGAATTTAAATATCCAAACAGATGTTAAAATTATTCATTTGCTTTCAAGTTATTACACGAACTTGCGTTTTTTTAAATAAATAACATAGTTGGCTGTGGCTTCATTAAAAAAGGAATTGTTTTGCGGTTCAGAAAATATATGCTTTGTTACACTTATTTTCAATAGAAATCGGTTTACAACAATTTTTCTTAATTTTTATGTTTTACTAATAAGTAGGCTATGAATTTAAAATATTTTTTAAAATCTGTACCAACAACTTAAGTCAGTTTTTTTTTACATTTTAAACAAATCTAAGATGTATCGAAAGTGGAGAATCCTTGAAGTTAATAACAATGCGTTTCTTATCAAACTGATGTATTACTTTGTTAAATGTCTTTTATCTGTAGTTTAGTTTTTGTTGCTCTGTATTATTTACTTAAAATTAGATGGTGTTTTTTAAAATTGTATACAATATATTTACTGACCAGTTTTTTCTACTGTTTCTAAAACATGTTTTAAATTCATAGCCTTTTTGTGAGTAGAACATAAAAAATAAAAGAAGTTGTAAATAGATTTCTGTTTTAATTAAGTATACATTTTCTGAACTGCAAAACAAATGTCTTTTTACCTTCCTTGCTATAAGAAGGTATTGTGACCGTCATGTAGGATTTGGAGCAAAAGCTATCAATCAGCAGTCTTTTTCGCTTTGCGTTTACTGGCCGATGTACGATTTATGCCTAAAACAAAGGTACTTTTATGGCAAACATTTTTAACTTACGCATTTTGACTAATAAGCAGGTTTTAGGGCCTTGCGAGACCGATAAAGCGGAGGCTGCAACGCTGTCTGTGTGTATATCTGTCTGTTTGTCGCGTGTCTATACAGGGTGAGTCAATAGTGCGTTCTCCTTCGATATTGGGTGAACCGTTAGAGATACGATAATTTTTCAAATACAAAAATTTTAGGGTGTCGTAGTATCTATCATTCAAAATTATTTTCACTTCTATAGAGTGTTTCATTTTTGCGTCACAGATTATTGATCAATTTTTTTAAATAGGACACCCTATATTCAACTGCATAATCAAAAATGCTACAAGACCTGTTGTTTTTGGAATTTGGCTGCACGGTGCCAAGATATTTAACTTTTCTTGAGATTTACTGATTTTGCAGAATTCCCATCAAAAAATCATTGTGACCTAAGGTTAGTAAATGGAACAAAACAAATTCATGTGAGTAGTTGTCAAAGTATGCCCTACCTTTTGTTAGCAACTAGCTTAATATATCGGATACGCTGTTTGTGACAGACGGGTGAACTTGACGAAAGTGAGGGCGTTAAAACTCGTTTATCAAATAGAACACCCTGTATTTTTTTACATTATCAGTTGCAGATCTTAATTACCTTTCATTTTTGTAAAGTATGTCCTATACCTAAATGTTACCCTTTCGATATAATTTGACTTTTTCCAAATATTCATAAATTTGGCCAAAAATTAGGCATTTCTTCTTTCGGATTCATCAAACTAGTATTCGTTACAAAAAATACAAAGCAATGAGCATTGACAATGTGTTACATGGTATTCAAGAGATTGCTAGAAAGAAACTTATTGTGGTAAAAAGCATATTCTATGACTACACAGTTTTGAATAAATCCCAATATTTCTTTTCATCAAGAATGCCGAGACGAAACAAAAAAAAGTTTGACATACATATTAATAAGTCAGTTCATCCATTATTAGTTTCGAAGTGTATTATAATGAATTTTTCTCAAGAGAAGTGTGTTGATATGGTGTTCGTTCTTGGAGAAGCCGAAAGGAATTTCCTTCTGGCTTCTCGCATTTATGGACAGCGTTATCCTGAAAGAAGACATCCGCATCACACTGTCTTCGAAAGACTGAAAGAGAAATTTGAGAGAACAGGTAATGTGGCATACAACAAAGAAGAAAGGCTCAAGATTGCCACAAATGATGAGTCTCAAATGGAGGTGGTTTTGAGTGTTACCGAGTGCCCCCATGGAAGTACTAGAGAAATCAGTAGAGAACTTAATATAAGCCAGACATCAGTGTCGAGAATACTCAGAAAACATAAGTTCCATCCGTATCACATTCAGTTGGTACAAGAGCTACTCCCAACTGATTTCGAGAAGAGATCTAATTTCTGTTCCTGGGTAATCAACAGGACGCGACAGCAGTTTAATTTTTTTGATTTCGTTTTGTTTAGTGATGAATCAACTTTCCATAGAAATGGGTTTGTTAATAAACATAATTGTCACTATTACGACACTCAAAACCTAATTTTGTCAGAACAGTGGATTACCAGCATCGATGGTCCATAAATGTATGGGCAGGAATTGTTGAAGGACATCTTATTGGACCACATTTTTTTGACGGCCATTTAAACGGACCGATGTACTACGATTTTTTGCAAAACGAGTTAGAGAGAATGATAGATGATCTTCCATTAGATATAAGTCAAAGATTATGGTTTCAGCATGATGGTGCGCCCGCTCATTTTTATCTTACAGTGAGAGAATATTTGAATGCCAGATTTGGAGATCTTTGGATAGGACGAGGAGGACCTGTTCAATGGCCACCAAGATCTCCCGATCTTTCAAAACCAGATTTTTTTGTGGGGATATGTTAAAGACATCGTGTATAAAACACAGGCCACGACGAGAGAAGATATGAAGCAGCGAATCCGCCAAGCATTTCGAAGTGTCACTCCAGATATGTTACACAAAGTTAGCAACGCATTTTTACGGCGAATAAGAACTTGTAGACGTCGAAATGGAGAACAGTTTGAACATATCTTGCAAAAGGAATTTTATTCTTTTGTTCTTTAATTTTTTTTCATTTTATTGTTTGTCGTTACTTATTTATTATACTTCTACATTTCTATGAATAAAGTGATTTATTTTTCCAAGATTCAATACTACTTTGATGAATCCGAAAGAAGAAATGCCTAATTTTTGGCCAAATTTATGAATATTTGGAAAAACGTCAAATTATATCGAAAAGGGTAACACTTAGGTATAGGACATACTTTACAAAAATGAAACGTAATTAAGATCTGCAACTGATAATGTAAAAAAATACAGGGTGTTCTATTTAAAAAAAAACAAGTTTTAACGCCTCCACTTTCGTCAAGTTCACCTGCCTGTCACAAACAACGTATTCGATATTTTGAGCTAGTTTTGTAACAAGAGGTAGGGCATACTTTGACAACTATTCACATGAATTTGTTTTGCTCCATTTCCTAACTGCAGATCACAATGATTTTTTGATGGGAACTCTGCAAAATCAGTAAATCTCAAGAAAAGTTAAATATCGTGGCAACCGTGCAGCCAACCTCCAAAAACAAAACATGGTCTTGTAGCAATTTTGATGGTGCATTTGAATATGCAGTTGAATATAGTGTGTGCCATTTAAAAAAATTGATCAATAATCTGTGACGCAAAAAATGAAACACCCTATAGAAGTGAAAATAATTTTGAATGATAGATACTATGACACCCTAAAACTTTTGTATTTGAAAAATTATCGTATCTCTAACGGTTCACCCAATATCGAAGGAGAACGCACTATTGACTCACCCTGTATACACTTTACAGCCCAGACGCCTTAACGCAGAAAAACCAAATTTGGCTCAAAGAGTGGTAATTGCAATAGGATGACACCGCAAGAAAATGAGGTTTGTCCGTCAAAAAATTGGGAGACTGAGCCCCCCCCCCCCTGCTCTATTTAAAATTAGACGCACTCGAAAAAAAACTTGAATTCATATTCAACGCATGACGCAAATGCGATCTCCATATCAATTTTTTGTTTTTTCAAAAATTTGTGCATACGGTTTTAAAATCGGTATGAGCATGTTAAATGACAATAGAAACAACTTTCCATTAAAAAAACGTCACTTTTCCTCACGTCCTTTTGGTCGTTCACTGGAACAGATTAATCGAGTAATCGCCAACAAAACGGCCAAATTATGAAATCAATTTTGATATTTTAAGGGATAAACAACTAGAAACACACAAAATTTCATTAAACTACTTGACCGCTTCAAAGAAATGGGAAAAGGAAAAGGTACCTGCTTTAAAATAAATGCGCTTGGAAAAGAACCTTAGATTAGTATATTCTACACATGTCGAATAGCGCAAGCCCGAGCTTCCTACCACACCGAATTGTCGATATTTTTAAATGTACGAATTTCGGCTTCAAAATTGGTAACAACATTGTAATGCGTCAACTTACCCCTCAACTGAAGGTTCGAGAAAGGTTCAATTACCCTGAATAACTTAGAAGCCGGAAATCGCGTTGGAATGCTTGTTGCATTTTATTTTACAATCACAGATTTGTAAAGACAGTAAGTTATTGGACTTTTAGTTTTAAAATCAGGAATGCACAGTCTTCGTATATTTCTTGTTTAAAATTCAAATAACGTGGTTATTTTATATCATTTATATTTTTCAACATCTGTAGAGTTTGTCTTCACTGAAAGATAGAGGAACACAATCAGATTGGTACGATTGTGTTTTATGTTAATTTTAGTTATGAATTAGTTTAGAAATGGTTAAAAGGTTTAAGATATAAGAAGTTTAATTTTACTTGTTTTGTGAATCGTTAAATGTCATTTTTTGGGAGTTATAGATTTAAATCACAGTATACTTATATATTCCGTGTGGGGTTACCAGTCCCCCATCGGGCGCCTCCCCAGGTGGCGGATAGGGGAATGCTCACCAGATATGGTGAGTACCGGGGAAATAAAATACCCGGGGCGGACCAAAACTGGCTGACAGCAGGCAGCGGTGTTGTCAGTACTGGGATAAGGCTACTAACTGAAGTTGATTTCTTTAAAGGCTTATTACCGGACACCTATGGGCGAAGCGCAATGCCCCACCGGCCATAGCACTGCGGCGCAGAAAGCAAGGAGAAACTACTGCGCAATTTCCTCTCAAGATACAACAATTATGGCAAGTCAAAATACAAATGTGGCCCTTAGTCCGTGGCAGGCTTTAGATAGTCAAAGGATGCGAAGAATCCCCACGAAGAAACATGATATAAAACAGAGAACAGGTACCAGAATAGGTACATGGAACGTAAGAAGCCTGTATATGGCAGGCAAGGCTCACAATGTAGCCCAAGAAATGAATAGACTTAATGTAGACATTATGGGAATATCAGAGACAAGATGGCCGGGGTGTGGAAAATGTAATATTGGAACAAATACGATATATTACTCAGGTAACAACAGTGCAGAACACCTAAACGGTGTCGCCATTATGGTTAACAAAGACACGAATAAAACTGTCATTAATTTTGTGCCATTATCAGACCGTGCGATGCTTATACAGCTAAAAGCAACGCCAAAAAATATCAACATCATCCAAATATACGCCCCTACAGCGGATAAACCAGATGCGGAAGTCGAACAACTATACGCGCAAATAAAAGAACTAAGAAAAAGCATAAAAGGAAACGAAGTCGTTATTATTATGGGAGACTTCAATGCCAAAGTGGGCAAGGGCAAAATAGAGGACATCGTGGGAGAATACGGTTTAGGTGAACAGAACAGTAGAGGAGAACGGCTAATACAACTTTGCCAAGAAGAAAACATGGTGGTCTCGAATACATGGTTCAAACTACCACCGAGGAGACTTTATACATGGACATCTCCACAACACACTGCTGACCATATTATAAGAAACCAGATAGACTATATTTTAATTAATAAGAGATATAGAAACGGGTTAACGGGAGTCAAAACATATCCTGGAAGCGATGTAGGCTCAGATCATAATCCGGTTATAGGAAATATTAACATACGCCTTAAGAAGATACAAACCCGTTCTTACAAGAAACCAAACATACAAAAATTGAAAGATCCAACACAGTACGAAGAACTAAAGCATGAGCTAAATAAAAATATAAAGGCAGATAGATTGCAAGAACGAATAAATAACATAAAGAATATAGTAAATACAGAACACATAGAGTTCGCTTGGAACAAGTTAAAGTCAGCCATCATTAATACACAAAACACCATTATTGCACATGACTCAAATAGCAACAAAAAGCCCTGGATGACCCCAGAAATTTTAGCATTAATGGACAAAAGAAGAAGCTACAAAAACAAAAACCAACAACAATACAGACAAACACATCACACGATACAAAGAAAAACACGGGAAGCAAAAGAACAATGGTTAAATGAGAAATGTAACGAAATAGAGGAATTAGAAGCAAAACATGATGCTTTTAACATACATAAAAAGATTAAAGAGATTACAGGCTTTCCAAAAAAGTATAACAGTAATAAGATCATGAATAAAAATAATCAACTAATAACAAACAAAGCAGAACTACACCAAGTATGGATGGAATACATAAAAGACATGTTCGAAGATGAGAGAACAGAACCTCAACATGTAATTCCGGAAGAGCATGGACCAGACATACTGAAGGTAGAAATCACCAGTGCACTAAGAAACACAAAAAATGGTAAAGCTGTCGGACCAGACCAGATTTATAACGAATTTCTGAAACTCTTAGACGAAGAAAACATTGAATTACTCACCAACCTGTTCAATTCAATTTATCAAACTGGAATATTACCAAAAGACTGGTTGAAATCAGTTTTCATCACCTTGCCGAAAAAATCAAATGCAAACAAATGCGATGAATTCCGTCTCATAAGCCTTATGAGTCATGTACTTAAACTATTTTTAAAAATCCTACATCGCAGAATATACAAGAAATGTGAACAAGATCTAAGTGACTCACAATTTTGGATTTCGGAAGGGGTTTGGAACCAGAGAAGCGTTATTTAGCTTATCAGTACTACTGCAAAAATGTAGAGACCAACAGAAAGACGTCTTCATTTGCTTCATCGATTACGAAAAGGCATTTGACCGAGTTAAACATAGCGAATTAATGAGAATACTGGCGGAGAAAGGTCTGGACTACGAAGACATAAACGCCATCAAAAATCTTTACTGGAACCAGAATGCCACAGTAAGGTTGGATAATGAAAACACCGAAGCTATTCCAATTAAAAGAGGCGTTAGACAAGGTTGTGTCCTCTCACCTTTATTGTTTAACATCTACTCAGAAGAGATCTTTAGAAAAGCCGTGGGAAACACTGAGGACGGCATAAAAGTAAATGGTGAGCTATTTAACAATATACGATATGCCGACGACACGGCAGTGATTGCGGATAGTCTGGAGGGTCTACAGCGCTTGATGGATGCAATAACTCGAGAAGGAGACGCAGTCGGATTAAAAATAAACACTAAGAAAACAAAATTCATGATATTCAGCAAAACACCAATAGCACGAGCCCAACTGACAATATATAACCAACAAATCATGAAGGTATCAAAATTCAAATACCTTGGTTGCTGGCTGACGGAAGATGGAGACCCGGATCTGGAGGTAAAATCCAGAATAGAATTAGCAAGATCGTCTTTTCTAAGAATGAAACAGCTACTTACCAATTGCAGCCTTCGACTGGCAACAAGATACAGATTCGTGCAATGTTACATATACTCAGTGTTACTATATGGCGTCGAGACCTGGACACTCAAGACCAACACGGAAAAGAGATTAAACGCGTTCGAACTCTGGTTATTCAGAAGAATGCTGCTCATATCGTGGACAGAACACATTACAAACGAAGAGGTGCTGAGAAGAATGCACAAAGAAAGGCAACTGCTAACAATTATAAGAAAAAGGAAAACAGCATACCTGGGACACCTGTACCGAAATGATAAATACAACGTTTTACAGCTCATCATGGAAGGGAAAATTGATGGAAAAAGGGGACGAGGACGAAGAAGATGTTCCTGGCTCAAAAATATCAGAGACTGGACACATATGAGTACCCATGCATTGATTAGAGCAGCTAAAGACCGAGAAAACTTTGCCGAAGTTGTTGCCAACATTCATTAATGAATACGGCACTTTAAGAAGAAGATACTTATATACACAGTAGGGAAAGCCCCCATATAACGCCTGGTAAGCTATAACTAGTGGCGCTCCAAGCGGTCGACAAGTTAAACTATCGTTTAAATTATAGCGGGTTTTAAATTCTAATCCAGTTCGTTGTTGTTACCATATTTTTAATAAGCAAAACAGAAAAATTACGAACTACATTATATAATGGTTTTTAAATAATACAAAGATAATGCCAGTAATATGATTTATTAACATTTATAAACTGCGAATCTTCAAAATGCAGCGTACACCAAGTGCAGTTTTTATTCAAATATTCCACCTCCTTTTCACGTAAATCTTCAGGTCTACAGTTTACAACCCACTGTTTTGATCTAGAACGACGAGAAAGTCAAACTTTAATGTATTAATATTTATTAGAATTTATTACCTTTTTGGATCTTTGGGAAATGTAAAAAAACTAAGGTTAGGATTCTTTCCTTTGTTGTTTTCGCAGTTTACGGCAGAACATGCGCTCCCTTTCGAGACTCTCATAATAGATTGGTATATCACTAATCACATTTTTATAAAAACACTGGCAAACAACTTGAAAATTGTTCTTATAACGTTCAAAAAGCAGAGAAACACTACTACCGTCAGCTGTCAGATTTTAGTGTAACTTGTTCGCCGCTTGGTGCTGTAATTACCATAAATGACCTTTACTTTCGCTACTGTATATATATATATAAGTATACTGTGTTTAAATGTCATTGTGATACTTTGACAATTGTAAAATAACACAGTCGTTGATCATGAGAGTTATTAGTTTAAAATAGGAGATCCAGGGAGGAAGACAAGAAAGAGGAATGTCAGTTAGTTACGGCCCGTCCAGTGGCGTAACTAGAAATTTTTGGGCCTTACGCAGAAAATGTTAAGCCCCCCCACCTCGTCTTTTATAAACTTTTTATGAACTTTCTGTGTATCTATCCAATTCTACACAAAGTGTTTCTCATCCTTTTTAATGCAGATAAAATTAATTATTTTTTCTTTTGAAATATGTATTCTGTATTAGAGAATAAGGGAATCATATTCTAGGTTTAACCAAGTAAGTAAACTAAAAGTCAACATCAAAATTCAGAGTGAAAAACCCAGTTTTTCCAGAAGAAATCCAAAAAGCACTTCCAATTTCTAATTTGGGTATTTTCTTCAATATTTTCTGCTTGATGAGACGATATTCGGAGAAAAAACTGACCGAGAAAATTCATATTCTGAAAAATGCTATGCGTAGGTAATATAATATGATATTTATTATGTGCACAAGGATAACGAACTCGTAACACTACAACAAACGATAATAAAACATTATTTTTAACACTTGGCGGACTGATTTTAATGGGGAAGCGATAAGCAATGATTAAAAATCCGAAAAATAATAAATATAGGTAAATAAAAACTAAGTTTTGCTGAGGGCCTCCTAAAACATTGGGAACTCACGTTGCGAAATAACGAATGTAGGAATGTAAATAAAAAAGAACGAAATTTTGGAATTTTGCTGAAGGCCGAGAGCCCCTTAATTTGTTCGGCCCTTACGCACTGCGTGCCCCAGCCTATTGATAGCTGGGGCCTCTGGGCTCGTCCTGTAAACAGAAATGCAGAGTTTTTGATTTCTGAAAGAAAAGAGAAGGAAAACCAGTTTTATAGAATGAAAATGGTCTCTTTTCTCGTTAGATAAAGCTATATCTAAATTAATAGAAGTATTTTGAATTATATTGGAAGTAAGATAGTACAAAAGCAGTCCAGTACGTGTTTGCAGTTACTGTGGAGGAAGGTGCAAATAAGATTAACAATTTTGAGTTAATAAATGATAATGTGATTGATGGTTATTAGAGCCGAGTAGTGTATTTCAGAAATAATCTAACCAGAGAAGAGAAAATATATTATTCAACGTTAACCAAGTCAAGGATACCAACATTAATTGTGAAAAAACAAAGATAAGTGTCTGTTATGGAAACTAGAATCTTAAAATTTCTTATTTCCCTGTAAACTAATGTGTTTTAACATTGACATTTAATAAATACCCTTGCAACGTGATAGTTGGTTGTGTGTTACTGTTTTATTTATCTTATCCCATTTTGTCTAAAGCTTTATAATGAAAATTAAGTAATTTTTTTTATTAAGTAAGAAAAGTACTTTCTTAACCAGTAAGGAAAGTTCTTTCCTCACTCAATGAGAACAATGTCTGTTTTTTTCTCTTTGAGATCAATTAAAAAGTGAATTGTTATCGACGGTGTTGGGAAAACATTTACTGCACAAATAGATATTGATGGAAACAAGTTAATTAACCAAAAATCTTGTTTATTTTTAAAATACGTAATCCACAAACTGCAGCGACACAACAGTACATAAATCAGTTTCACACAAAATTATTTCTTATTCCATAACTTCTTTCACATCCAACAAAATTTCTGATTTTGGTATTAGCGTAAAACTAAACACATTCATTTTTAGGGGCACATCTGTCTTTTTATTTAAGGAAAATTTGTAATGTTTAAGCAGATTCACCAAACCAACTTTAGTTTGCATCAAACCAAAACGAAGTCCTGAAACAATAAAACCAGTTTTGTTTTTATGATCAAAAACTGTTTCAAATATTACCTATGCACATCCTAGGCCCTTCTCCAAAGGGAATAAATGTAAATGGATGTCGTTTTCGTTTATTTTCTTCGGAAAATCTTTCAGGGTCAAAGTTGTCAGGATCTGGATAGTTCTCAGGATCATGATGAACTCCCAAAATAGAGATCACAGCTTCTACTCCCTTTTCAATTACTACTTCGGTGTCCGGAACTTGATAATCTTGCACACATACTCTGGTGATAAAAGGAACTGGAGGATATTTCCTTAGCGTTTCTGTAAAATTACAAATTGGGTTGCAAGCTTCCGGCCAAAAGGTTTCCTTAAATCTGAGAGTAATTAATTTTTGTGATAACATTTGACTAGATAAAAATAAGATTTGAGTGATAAATTTAAATGTTTTTGTTTAGAATAGTTGTTGCCTGCCTTAAAAAAAATAAAATAAAAAAATAAAGTTTGAATTTAAAGTAACTGTGCTGAAACAACTAGCAGGTTTTTCCTACTTACCGTCCAGAACTTGATTCATGTATTTCATATCCATAATTGCATCATATGTGATTGCCCCTTTGTGCTTTGTTAGAACCAGATTTATTTCTTCTCTTACTTTGTTTTGTATTTTTGAATTGTATGCTAATTCGTAAAGGCAAAAAGTTAGCGTTAAAGAAGAGGTCTCGAAACCAGCAGCAAAGAAAATGAAAACTTGAGCTGTGAGTTCTTTAATTGTTAGATTTGGTTTATCTTCAGATGTATCAGAACCATCCCCCAATTCAAGTAATAATTGCAAGAAGTCTTTCCTAGCAACACTATTTGTTTTCCTATACTCCAACGTGTCTTTTACAACGTTTGTAAAAAAGTTGGTAGATTCTTTGTCGAAAAGTGTTATTCCAAGCCGTCGGGCAAAATTAGGGAAGCAAAATGCTATAGCAACCTTAAGAGTTCGTAAAATTGAAAAATAAAATATCTTTTTTCCTTGTTTTCGAAATTCAGCTTCAGGATTCTTAAAACTATTACATTCCAGACCAAACGCACAAGAACCAATGACATCTATGGTAAAGCATTCGACAACATCTTTTATGTTAACTGTTTGTCCGCTCTTGCAAATTTTTTGAATAGCTTCTTGCATTTGATTCGCACATTGAAGTATATCATCCAACATGATCTTTAATTTTCCTGAAGTAAATGCTGGAGATAATTTCGTCCGAAGAATTCGCCATCTTTCTCCTCCAATGGCAAACAAATTTGCGCTAAGGGGATCATCCTTCTCGTTGTAGTAAAATCCACGTTCAGTGAAATGATTGAAATCTTTTTGTAGTATGTTTTTGATGTATTCTGCATCAAGGGGAATATATTTTGGTGATAAAAACAAATATCCCCCTGAATGCTTATACCCTTGTGCCTTCTCTAAGAGATAGGCAGATTTAAGTTGTTCTCCAAGATGTTTTTTAGGAAGAAATAGGTTACCAACAATTACTACTGGTTTCCTAAAATGAGGTACTTTCCTTTTTTTCCAGTATTGAAAGTAATGTTGGTTGTATGATATAATTCCAAAAATAATTGCTAAAGATATTAACACTACATTTGTTGATAGAGCATCAAACGTCGTCACCATAATTAAAACTTTTTCTCAGGAACGTTATAGAAATCAGCAAATACACAAATCAATATTGTAGAAGAAAACGCATACACAGTACGCACTGCAAAAGTAATCCGTCTATATCAAATTTTTATTAGAACTAAATTAAATAATAACAAATAATAATTATGATATGATAGCTCTGGTATCAATATTAAAAATACTAAAATCATTAATGTTGATAACCCCGTTGGACTGTTCAGCACCTAATCTCTAGATAATGAATTTATACTGTATTAAAATTAAAATCACGTGTTAACTTTGCGTACCTTATATTAGAAACCAAACAAACTCATCTACATGTCTTTTTTATAATTAATAATTAATTCAATCAAAAATGCCTATTTTCACTTAAAGGTAAAAAACTATGAAAGATTTTTTTCATTTCATATTTTTGGCTAAAAACACTTCTAGAATACATTATTTTACTTAGAAAACAGATTCTCGAAAAACAAACTTTTATCAACTTTGAGTCCATTAATATCTATAAAAATAATATACCGGAAAATGCCACTACACCTTCTTCGCATACGTTTGTTGTTTTTCTTGCCACTTATTGTTATTCAGTTTATTACCTGACTTTTCACTGCAAAAGTGCTGTTAAACCGATTAAATAAACAACCAAAATTGAACCTCCTAGAAGTCCAGGAAACAGTATTACGTTTCGATGCAGGCGATTGACGGCCATGCAGTGAACGAATGTAGAAAGAACAGAACTATAGGTACTATTGCACAGAATACCCGACGTCGAAGTCAACGGCCGCCGCGCCGCGGCTTAGCGTACGAACGTCAAGCAACATTACACCGAAATTGTATTTAACAGAATGAAATGAAACAATATTATAAGAGAGAGGTCACTTTATTCGTGTTTTTCCGGTTTTATCACATTTTAGTTGGTTATTTTGATTACTTGATGTGGTAACACCCATAAAAGACTAATTTTTTTAACACAACAAGCAGTCAAAATTGTTAGGAATTCGAAGGTTAAGTGAACCAAAACTATCGTTTTAACATAAAGATAAAATTGAATTAAAATAAATAGATAGAATTTGTTTAAAAATAAAGAATATAAACAAAAAACTTGTACTCCGGCATGTCCGGACGTAGAATTAGAAAAGATCGTCATCATCATCATCATCTGACATGGAGCTGACTCGAGGGTCGATCCTGGATTACGCCAGGCCCACCCCATGCCAGTAGGTGGGTAGGAATTTATGTGATAGGTGGGATCGGGTGGGGTGTTGAACCGCGTTAGCATGTCTGCAATGCATACCGCAAGACACCGCTGCTGCGTAGAATTAGAAAAGATGACATAAGAAATCCAGTGTTAATTTTTTACATATGCCAATTTAAATTTCAAACTAATAATTTCCAAACAGCTGTGCTGTGAAATTGAAACAATGAAAAAATAGGTGATGTAACCTATCTGACCTAACATATGAATAATGCCCCTTTGCTGCAGCTGCTGTATAAGACGTTTTTTTGAAGTGAACATTCTTTGCGGTCAGGAGTAAACACACGAATTCGAAGCAGAAGTGAGGTTGCGTAGATACAAACTGCAGCAATCAATGTTTAGTTGTGCCATCACAGACTGACAACTCTAAACAAGTGTATTTTGTTGCTTTGTTTATATATCTAAGAAATACGAACTATATAGACAGAAGTAATTTATAGTAACTTATACACACAATATTTTCAAATATAAGTAGCCATCCACCATCTAGGTATTGCGATAAATAATTACATGCTTTCGATCATTCACCGACAAGTTAGCACAATTAAAATTACAAAAAATTAGGCTAAACACTAAATTATATTTGTAAGTTCAAGCTTTACTTCGTTGAAGTTCATTTCAATTTATTGTAAATAAAACAATTCTTAATTTCAATAGGTCTTCATTTAGCCTTATACGTATTTCTATATGTTAACACGTCATTTTCAGAGGCAAGATTAAAAGTAAACAGTTTGTGCTGCTATAGAAACAATAAATCTTCATAGCTTAATTTGCGTCCAGATTCAGTGCTATTTTTAAATCAGTGTTGTTGGTCTAGGCGGTTTACACGAGCTTATGGTTTAGGACGGGTATAATTTAAAGAAAAAATGCTAAAACGAAGTTGATTTCATAAAACACATAAATGAACAGCATACAGGTCCATAATACACGGCGCATACATTTACATATTATACGGCTCGCACTGTAATTCAGTTTATATAAGACAAATTATTAGAACTTTTAATATTAGGGTACGGACACGGAAAACGTACGTTGTTACAAACATAAACACCCACATAAATCCAATTAAGCTAAACACTAATTAGAACACAATCATTCAATGACATTTAATAACACTATAAAATTTTTACATTTTTGTGATGATTAACGTAAGTTGGATATACTAGAAGCATTTGAAATCCACAAACATTGAAAATCTGTACTTTTAATGAATGAGCAAATTGATCTCTTAAAATTCACTCTTATTGGACGTTTTGGAATGAGAAATCAAGTCATCTGGACGCAGATATAGAAAACCAAGATCAAGTTATAAAGATTAATTGTTCCTGTAGTAACACAAACTGTTAAATTTTAATCTTGCCTCTGAAAATGACATGTCAACATGTCGAAATACGCATAAGGCTAAAATAAACAAACTTGTTGAATCAGTTAAGAATTGTTTTATTTACAATAAATTAAACGCGAAATAATATTCTTGGAAGATGTTTCTACCTGCCTTACAAGATGGCATTTTAAAGATTAGATCTAATAAATGTATGTCTTATCTGTACTGCCTCTTGAGTTGATTTGAGTTGTAGGTTAAAACAATTCCAGTATAACGAATTCCACAAATTACAAAATTTTTTTTAGAAAATTGTTTATGTTAGTTGTTTTTTTCCTAAGAAAAACATGCAATTACCTGCTCCTACAACCCATAATATTTTAACATATACAGGGTGTTAATGAATTGTAGGCACAAACTTCTAGGGCTTGCAAAACACAACAAAGCAAACAACTTTTGTTAATAAATGTGTGGTCAAACGTCTTTCCTTTCAGGTATAGAGTTTCTCAAAAATTCTTTAAGAAGCGCCTAAATATAGTCAATTTACTACCTGCTATTTGTTTCCATAACGACGGAAATTAATACAGGATAAATAAAGCTCTCTTTCCCACTTTTCAAATTCAAATTAAATTTAAAATAAATTAATTCACAAAATGTTTCAAAACTAAGAGATAGAAAAAACCAAAATTACAAAGCAAAAATCAACTATTAGAATAACCTCTGACAATGGCATGTAAACATGCCGAAATACGTATAAGGTTAAAATAAATAAATATTGTTAAAGTAATTAAGTATTTTATATACAGATACTCATTAAATATGGACTTTAACGAAGTAAAGCTGGAATTTATAAATATTAGAATGTACCTTCCTCCCGCAGCCGACGTGAAACTACACTAAAGGCCTTGTGCGATGGATGATTCCTATTCGGAAAATGTTCTTGGTACAGGCGGGCAGCTTCGCGTGCGGTACCCCAAGCAGCTCCATACATGAACATCATGTCATGCTGTTCGGCAAAAGTATAATTCGCCATAACACAAAAATACGAAACACAGAACGAAAATAACGAAGAAAATAATTATCAAAAAAATCACAGAACGAAAAACACGAATTATAAAAAGCACAGACAGAAACGAATGCAAGAAAAGTCAAAAAATATCACAAAAATACCGAATTGTGTTAAAATTGACGTTATTTGAATGCATGTATGTCTAGATCGTCTTTTTTCAAAATTCCTTGTGACCTGTGCAAAATAATTGAAAATGCAATTTGGGTTGCCTATTTTCAGGTACTTCTTAAAGAATCTTTAAGAGGCTCTATTTTCTAAAGGAAACGCTTTTGACCACACATTTATTAACAAAAGTTGTTTGCTTTGTTGTGTTTTGCAAGCCCTAGAAGTTTGTCCCTACAATTCATTAACACCCTGTATACGGCTCTATGACATAGCTTTTTAATACATCCAAATATTTAAAACAACATTATTTTTTTTAGTCAAAATATGAGAAACATTTACTTAAGCTGCTATCCCCATTAAAAATTCTCGTAATTATTTTTATAAAATTTTTTACAAAAACGATTTTGATAATGTGATGTCGTTGTATTTATAGTATTATAAAAATATTTTGACAGACTGTGTTTATGTGACGTCACGTTATCATATAAAAATATTTTTACGAAAGAGAAACGTCTTTTGATTGGTTGTTGATGGGAACGTGCGCGTTAACGTTGTTGTAAGCAAAGGTTTTGTGATTAACTGCCATTGGTGAAGTTCATTCGTACATACCACACATATCACAATTATTATAAACATATTTTTACAGTTGGATAGAGTACTACAGCAAAATTACAAGACGTAATTTTTATAAAAAAGAATTATGTAAATAAATACGAGAATTTTTACAGGTGGATAGCAGCTTTACGAAAAATCAACTTCTTATGGTTAATAAGAAAAATATGCAAGTATGCAATTCCCTAACTACCATTACAAACGATATCTTTTAAGTTACCTTTTATGACAAAATGTAGTAGGCTCCAATTGGGGGGAGGGAATGTCATATTATTGTACCATAGTTTCTAAATTATAATTCTTCGCGTGCTGGTCCATCTTGTTGTAACTACATGCGTTGGCTATTATAAAGGGTTATTTCTTGTAATAAATTCGTAATTGCTCCTGAGTAGTTTTGATAAAATTATGGTTTAGTTAATCTGTTATCTACATCGTCCGGATATCTAGTCTAGTATTTAGTCAGTATTTAAATTATAGTGCAATCAATTAGTAATAAATCCTGGCATAATTCCTTTTAATATATAGTTGGCGCATATGTGTAATTTCTAAACGAATTATCTAAGAGTTTACAATAGCAACACGCCCACATGTTTGACCTTATAGAACTTGTGTAGATACGTAATATTCATTTGGCCAGCTGGTTTATTATCTCGAGATATTTTATAACGGAGTTGATAAGCGGTTTTGAAAGTAATACATGAAGCAATTTTAAGAAACTTTGGAAAAATAATTCTAAGTGCGAACCTCTGGCTTAGCTCAACAATAAAGTAACACCGAACGAAACGATGTATCTCAAATATTGCAGTTGCAGTTGTAACAACCTTGTTAAATCGTGCAACGTGTTTCACATATAACTATCACATATAAATTATATGGTTTTTTACCGTGGATTTTTTCTTAGATTCTTTTTCTTAGATCCCGTTATGTCATAGATCACGTTAAATTAGAAAAGTTTTTCTACAGAGTGGCTAGCAAAACCCCGGTCACTTTTCTTGCCGCGGTCAAGAGATGGCGCGAAAAATTAAATTAAAATACTGGCAACAACGCAGAATCCAAGACGTTTTAGTTGTTTTGATTTAATATGGGGCGTATTTAATAACTAAAACGTCTTGGATTGTGCGTTGTTGCCAGTATTTTAATTTAATTTTTCTTTACTATAGCGCCATCTCTTGACCGCCGCAAGAAAAGTGGCCGGGGTCTTCCTATCCACTCTGTATATGCTAATGTCATTATTTGCAATGGTGGCGCCAATATTGTGAAAGCGGATGCGCAGACTCTAGCAAGACAAAGTTTAGGTGGGCTATTTTCATAAGGTATAAATTTTAGCAAAATTTATATCTAAAAAAGAAAAAATAAATTAGATTTTATACTTTTGTTGCGAACACCACAAAATAACTTAGATTTGTATTACTCTGATATTAAGGAGAGTTTACAATTTATACAATTGTTCTATTAGTATGAGATGTACGAATTTAGTCAGCACTTCATGCATTTCTTTAATAAGGTTTTAACGACTTAATTATTTCCGCAACTAAAATACTCACTTCCACACCACCATGTGGTGTCCGGTGTAGGCCTAATCCAAAATAGCAATACTAATGTACTTTTCTTTGTTTTGATGTTCTGGACGTACCAGGTTTGCTAAGGTCTGTATAACCAGTACTTGGTTAAATATCGCTCTGTATGGCGTTCAACAAGAACAAAGCGTATCTTTGGACACACATCAATATCATTGCTTCACAAGATCACTGACGAAAAGTGAATTTAATCTTGCTTCGTTGCCTCTAACAAAAGCAGCTGCAACACTCCATTCGTTTTGGACGTATCCCAAAGTCAAAGAGTGGTACGGCGTAGAGAAAAATTCTGTGGAATGAAGATGACAAATAAGTTAAACGGGAGTAACTCTAATTACGATGCTTAAGGGTTCTCTAGGTCATTCATGTTTAAAAACAATGTTATCTTATTTTATCACAATAAAAGTTGATTGTCATCATCATTGCGTTCACGAATTAGGCCTTTGGACCTGTTCAGACTCTAGTCGCTATTTTTTTCTTGGTCGTCCCACGTTACGTCTTTCTTTAAGTTTGTAATTAAGAGTTTAATTTGGGACTCTTGTTATGTCCATCCTTTGCAAATGTTAATTCTTTGTTGATTTATTTTGTTGGCTGTAATTGATTAATAAATGCTTTCTATAATCCACCAATAATAATGCCGAATTTTCCAGGCGTCACCTAGCAACGTGATTTTAACAGCAAAAATAGAAGCTACTTCCTTCTATGTCCGGGCAAATGTTTATGTTCCTTTTCTAAAATCTTGAAGTCGATTTAGAAATTTGCCGTTTCTCAAAAAATAAGTAAGTAAAATATGATTTTCGTATGAAAAATAATAATAACGTATACTTTGTTACAGAATGAACAACTCCGGACACGATTAAAATAGCGAAAAAAAAAGACTGCTGAAGATTGTAAATTTGATTTTTTGTTTTTTTTTCGAATTTTCGAGCTTCGGTACCAAAGCCTCTTACCGAAGCAATATTGCTTCTCTGCCGAAGTAATAGCCTACTGCGGAAGTCGTTCAAGCTGCTTCCCTGGCAAAGCAATAGCCTACTGTGGAAGCAATTGCTTCATATGTAGCTTCTGTAAGGTCTACTAGAAGCAGTAGCTGTAGCTTCTGTAAGGTCTATTCGAACTGTTCAAGGTTAGCAATTGTTTCCATTGTACTCGCGAAAGAAGCCTTAAATCAGTTTAAATATTTGCGAATAGTTTCGCTAAAGTGCTCCAAATGTCATTCGATAAGACTTCGCATAAGCAACAGTGCGGGAGGGCAAATAGCTTCGATAGACCCTTATCCAGGTTAAATTGTTAGTTGGGGCGTGGAACGTGGTAGCCAAAAGAATCCAGAAAAAGTATTAGTAGTAAAGTAACACGAATGTAATCGTTCATTGGATCCATTTAGTGACATAGAATTTAAAGGGGTGCGAGATGCACGTGAGGCTAAAAGAAAAGAGTTTCAATCTAAACCGATAAAAAAAGATTTACAAAATGATGAAGATATGAAACGAAGAGACTCCCAAAGGTCTTCAAAAACGCTTTTACCATATTGCTGCATACGAACCGACCTGGAAGGGTGGGGAAGCAGCCAGATGTAGAACGTATTTTTTAAAAAAAGAAAATAACGAAGATGACAGCTCAACTGACAGAAGTGAATACAATCCTGTGTTTTCAAACACATGTCAAGGGGGTTTAAGAAAATGTGTAGATAGCAAATGGCTTACCTCTTTCTTATCTTGAAAATCCTAAATTTTGTTCAGTGCAATTGTTTAGAAAAGTGTTGGAAAACTACTATTACCACAAAACGATAATTTTTGACTGAGAATCCGTTTTTGGAAAAACAGCCATGCTTCAATCTGGTATAAGAATACGCCAATAGAAGTAAATAAGTTGGGGATATATAAGTGGCGATGTTGGTCATCAAATTCTGAGTCGAAAATCTTAATACCAAAATGTTGGACAATGCTTCCTCTATCTTCAGGAACCATTTTAAAGGAACGTACATTTGACGACAGTGGATCCACACACCACAGGTGTTTTGTTATAATGCACGGTAACTAAGGATCATTGAACGTAAAATCCATTGTTAGTGAACGAAACAAGAAAACGAAAATAACAATAATTACTTCTAATAACTACGAGAAAAGCAACGATGATAGAAAAAGCAAGTCCAATTACAAATTTTGACACTTGTCAAACTTTGACGTTATCAAGACAGAAGTAATTTAGAGTCGCATCACTCTTGAATAATTATTGGTGTACAATGCTGCCATATGTGTTTTTTACAATAATAAGTTAACGAAGAAATTTCTAAACACGCTTTCGGGGGTGAAAAACAACATCTATGAAAACATATTTATTACAATTTTTATTTCTTCTAATTTGCAGCTCTTTCTGTCAACAGATAATGAATTAAAACACTTATTAAAAGACTTCATTTTCAAACTTTGAAGATCCCGTGCATACCCAGGAAGCTTGGTACAATATTTTGGTATTAAAATTAAAAAACATCGCCACGTGTAGTTTTTTCGCCAATTTATACACACCCTGTATCAAACCCGGATGCCTTCCCCCTGTATCAACTTTTAGTGACCGCGCATTCAGTAACATGCTTACATCTTGCTTCATTGTCTCTTTCAATAAATTTGCTACCGTTGCTTGTGAGAGAAAATCGTGGGGCGTTGTCCACCGGTTCAGCTAGATTTATAAATTAATTCTTGTATATGTAAATTCTAGCGTTTGTTTTTCACCTGGGGCTCCTAATATTGAATACAAAGAAGTGTGTAATTTGAATTTGTATACTGTAAGGACCTGCTTAGTTTTAGTAATAGATTAAAACAGACTTTATTTCATAGAAAAAAAATAAATTTGTTCCTGTTTTAAGTGTTAAAATGTATTGGTTTAATTGTCACTTAGTTGCTTATTTATTTCGCTGCTTATTTTGTTAAATTTACATTCACGACATTAATTACTTACGGCAGCTAATAAAAGTATTTATTATTATGTTATTATATGATATTTTGTAAAGGTGCACAACCACAACTAGAAACAAATATTCAAAAACTATTTTATTTGACGCGTTAATTTAATTTTTACAGGTGAATTTTATTTTTCAGATCTAATAATATTTTATTTTTCAGGACAATCTTATTTTTCAGGTGTATTAATATTTTTCTTTTCAGGTAGATATTTTGATTAAAGACTCTAAGTGCATTAAAGTGAAAAGTGGGTATCTTTATTATAAGAAATGATATTTTGTACTTGTAACTGATTCCTAATGAAATGTTGGACACATGTGCTAACGCATTTGTGAGAAACTGTATTTCCTGTGCCAAATTTAGATAAATTACATTTTATTACCCTCAGTCTATTGACTGGAAAGACACAGATGGTCAAGTCGGCTTTGACCGACACATGTTTGGGGTAGCCGTATTGTATGTCTGAGGATATTCAAGTCGTTTGCAAAGGTTGGCAAACGCCTTCCCAAGAAATTTGTTAATGACACTCATTATCATAAATTGGGGTGATATTGACAAGTTAAGTAGGTCAATAACATAACAAGTGTTTGGTGGGAATCTTAAAGTTTGGGCAGTTCTAATAATGAAACTTTGACCAACCAAAATTATGCAAAGAGGGGGGTTTCTAATGTGATTGGACGTTTGAGTATTGACAACCTTTAGGGTGGTGTTAAAAAAAAATGATAAAACCTCGAGCTAGAGGAAGAAGAGGGGATTGATTTCTCAGATCGCAAAACGATCAGATCGAACTATTAAGACTGGAAGCTCTGTCAACTATGAGTGTTGAAACGATCATTGGGTATTATCCACGTACAAGTCCGACAAGTTTGATTAATAACGCTACTCTGGCATTTTCTCTCCAATCGCTACTCTTTGGGTTAGGCGTCTCGACGCTACTACGTAACTAACCTGAATTAGGCGAGGTGCGGAGGGGAGGTGCTACTTAGGCGGAATTGAACAAACTTGCAGCGGATAAAAAGCTGGACGTTGATTATTAACGCTACTCTGGTAATAGGTCTACTATCGCTACTCTTTGGGTTAGGCGTCTCGACGCTACTACGTAACTAACCTGAATTAGGCGAGACTTATTACCATTAGGCGGGATTAAGGGACGTCTTGCAACGCTACTCTGGCATTTTCTCTCCAATCGCTACTCTTTAGGGGAGTCCTGATTAGGCGTCTCGACGCTACTACAGGGCAAACCTGAATTAGGCGAGGTGCGGAGAGGAGGTGTTACTTAGGCGTAATCGACGACATTTCGTGGATAAAACCAAAATAAGCAAAATAAGAAAATTAAAAGTACTCATAAAAGAAAGGAGAGTAAATCATAAAAAGGAAGCAATTCTAGCGTCACATTGATAATCACGTTTAGTTCAGGGTGAAAGGCTGAATTAGACGAGGTTTTCACGCAAATAAAAGTACTCATAAAAAGAAAGGAGAATAAATAATTACGAAGGAAGCTATTCTAGCGTCAAATCGATAATCACGTTCAGTTCAGGGTGAGAGCCTAAATTGGACGAGGTTTTCACACAAGGTGCTGTTAAGCTGAAGAAAATAAAAAAATATATCAATGCTCTTACATCCATTACACAGAAACATTAGAAATTAAAAATAACTAGAAAAAGAGGGAAATAATAAACCACAATTTCCTCACGCATACGATACGGCAAACCATCATTTAATGAATTCCACGAAAGAATTGAATAAATGCTAATTAAAAGGTTTCAAGTGTGTTTTATTCAAGTTCATCATTAAAATAATTTTTCCTTTTGCCCTCGTCAACCGTGGGTTTTAATAAAATAAAATAACACAACGTAAGGTCCATTAGAACATTCTGGCGAGTTATGAGAACTCGTCAATAGGTAAACTAAGGTAAATAAATTGAGATTTACCCTAACGATCAGGCTAAAACACGGGCACCGATATAAGACCTGACCCTGCACCGTTACAATTTCAATCATTCTCATATTTGTATCCACACAATTTGCGATAAACAAATGCTGTTTCGAATAAAATTGTAAGAATGTTCTGTATGTAGTGTTTTGATTACGTTACTTATTTTCCCAATTATCAAATGTGATGTGCGAGATTCCCGACCAACTAGATTGGAATAAGTAAGCCATAAATAATAAAATTATAGCAGCAGTAGTGACTGCTGCATAAACATTCGCCAAAACAATCAATAAACTGAGCGGAGATGTAAGTGCCCGCCGTCGTATTATGGTGACTATACTACTTACATTTCATTGAACCAATCACAAATTTCCCCTTTCATGAAACGAACGTATTGCTTTTGTTTTATATTAATTAAACCCATGGCCCTGTTTAAATAAGTGATTAAACTTACAGTAGCTTTGAATAATCGCTCTTAAGTCTTAAATTAACGCATCTAAAACTGATGTTCACTGATTTTTGGGTATATTTATTAATATTTTAAAACAGATTTTCATTGCTTCGGCCAAAAGTAAATATCATGTTTACTTATAATATAAATATGAATTATAATTGTCTTTGTAGTCTACAAGCAAAAAGCACAATACGAGAAACGTCACGTCACCGTCGAGGAGGATGATAACAATGTCAATGTCAACCAACTTGAATCGCAAGTGTTCTAATCATAGCTCAAATTATGATCGACCAAAATTTTAGTGTACACAATCATTCGAACAGGTCGAGTGCCGTATCCAACTTTGCTAAAGCCAGTGTGGGTGAACAGCAACTGTTGAAAATGACAGGACGCAGAGCACCATGTCAATTTGCTAGCCAGCCTAAGACCAGGGCCATCAGGGATCGCTGTTAGCACTAGCAGTAGCAGTAATAGTAAGACTATCGAAAATCAGAAAAATGAGATTTGTCAATGTAATCAAAGCTCTGCCTGTAACATTATCTACAATAGCTGCACTTTTAACATTCAAACTATGAACGTTAGTTGTATTTGAATGTTTATTAGTCTGCTTAAAATACACTCGGGAATTGCTTTTTCCTTGGCTTTAATTGTTTTAAATCAATGGAACTAGACAAAATTACTCTACCTTCGGTGTCGTAATTTTTTCATTCCCTTAGTTTCCGTGGCAATTATGCTTTCGTCAAAAACAACTAAATCCGGGGAAGAGCCAACCACTCGTGTATTTTTCCCCGATAATTAAGGAATTACAAACTGAAAACTAGAATTAAAGCAAGTGGAAAAATATGCTTTACTCTACTCAGCTGCTGCATCGAAACTATTGATTATTCATTATAAATGAAGTCGACAAAACTCGTAGAAAATTAAATCGTATTTCATTTTGATAAGATACTACTTTTTGCTTTATTTGTCTAGTGTCTAGTCTAGTGGTTAGAGTCTCAACCTCTAGAACCACACTCCCAACGGCAGTAGGTTCGAATCCTCTGCCTGTCGGAAATTTTTCTGAATAAGTTAAACCCGGCGTGTGTGGTGTGTATGTTGGGTTGCATGTCTTTTCGAAGTGGGGCATGTTAGACCGGTGAATAGCGCTAAGTGGACTGAGCCCGGGTAAGGGGGTGGAATGGGAATCATGGAGTCGTTCTCACGCACTGGGTCATGATTCTTAAAAAAAAACTTTTGCTTTATGAGTCAATAGAAACGAGATATTTCGGAAAACCTGTTTTTTGCGCCATTCGCCGCTACGAGGTAGTAAAATGATTATGTTAATAAGAACACCAAATCTACATAATTCTCGTTACATAACTCCCTGATTTTTTTCTTTGGCCTTTGTTAGCTGGACGGAATTAGCGCTGAACTGTAAGAAAGAGGGTTCAGATTAAGGGCACCCAAACTCAGCACGTAGCCGCATAATTTAAAGTTAGGCGAGATGTCATCCTACTTATAACGATCATTCAAATTAGCTAAATGATACAAGTAATATGTAAAAATTGAATATCAAAGCAACACGTTTAAATATTTAAAAATAATTTTTCAACCAATTAATTAAATGTTTTTTCTTAGGAGCAAGGCACGTACAACTTGGCAATTGAAAATAGTTGCGACTTAAAATCTTAATTTTCATTAATTTAAATTAATCGGTGAAATCAGAATTTAACTACGACACTCAGTTGAGTTAGCTATTGGAGGGAGTATTTCACTAAAGTAAAAAGCAGACCAACTGTAATTGTCTTCTACAAACTTTGCACGTTTTTTCCGTGTAGTCTTCTAATGTAATTAAACAAAAATTTGCTTTATTTTCAATATGCCTGGCCTACAAACCAACGCATCCATTAAAAAAGTAAATCAATTTTACAAAAGAAAACAACAACTAGCTTATTCAATAACTTCTTTTACGTCCAAAATAATTTCCGATTTTGGTGTCAACGTAAAACTAAACGGATTTATTTTTAGTGGCACGTCCGTGTGTTTATTTAAGGAAAATCTGTAATGTTTCAGCAAATTCACTAAACCAACTTTTGTTTGCATCAAACCAAAGCGTAGTCCTGAAACAAGAAAACCAGTTTTATTTTGATGATCAAAAACTGTTTCAAATGTTACCTATGCACATCCTAGGGCCTTCTCCACAAGGAATAAATGTAAATGGGTGCCTTTTTTGTTTATTTTCTTCAGAAAATCTGTCTGGATCAAACTTGTCAGGATCTGGATAGTACTCCGGGTCATGATGAACTCCCAAAATAGAAATCAGAGCCTCTATTCCTTTTTCAATTACTACTTTAGTACCTGGAACTTGATAATCACGCACACACTCTCTGGTTACAAAAGGAAACGGTGGATATTTTCTTAGCGTTTCTGTAAAATCATAAAAATTGCGTTACCAGATTTTGTTGAATGACACGAATTTCCAGGGGAAAATTAAATGCATAGGTGCGTCCAAAGCCGAGTTACATACATACAATGTAGTGTTGCAGAAATATGACGCATATTTTGAGCAATATCCGTGCGAAAGCATTGGCAACTATGTAACGGAACTAAAGAAACTAACAAACACATGTAAATTTTAAAATGACAGGGCGGGCCTCATCCGAGATCGAGTAGTTCTGGGTGTGAACGACAATTAACTACAACAAATTATGTTAAAGTGCGGAGAGAGATCAAACTAAACCTAAAGAAAGCAGTTCGGATTTGTAAAACAAAAGAGGCATCTGGTCAACAAATTAACATCATGGTAGAAAGGCAAGCGAAAGAAACAAAGAAAAGGTAATGTACTCAAAGAGGCTGTGGCAAAACCCCAGAGGCAATGTAAACAACAAAGAACATGCAGTGTACGTGGCACAGAGCATCAATCGAGTAGATATCCTGCTTGAGAAAGCGCATGTAGGAGACGTCTCGGTTGCCTATTATGCAAAAATGTGCCAAATAAGCTCTGTAGGTACATCAGATGTAAGAGGAGAAAACTAGCAGCAGTTCAGAAGAAAATCGGACAGAATTTATCTAATGCCCTATTTGAAATACCAAAACAAATCGTTGCAGCAATAATCAAAGACGATGTATCCTTTAAAGAGCAATTGTTGATAAATGATAAGGGAATAGAATTCCACTTAGATTTGGGATTATATATTAACGTATTGCCTGACACTGACCATAACAAAGTAAAACTAAAACCACATTTGCATGATTCAAACTTAATGTAAGCCGAAGAGTAATGGAACAAGAACTTTCAAATTTCATGTAACTAAATCAAATACAGTCAAATAGGGGTAAAGAATGTTTTGAATTAAATTTAATTATTATGATAAATTTAATATGTAAACAAGCAATGAAATTAATTGACCAGTACAAACATGTATTTGAAGAACCTGGAAAATTTAACAAAACTTAATATTAAATTAAAACCAAATGCAGAATCTGTAGTAGCAGCAACACGTAAAATGCCAGCAGCACTAATGCTGAAGGTAAAAAAGGAACTAGCAAATTTTTGGATCATGTAAATAATGAAGAAGGTATAGAAATAATAACAAGATTGCAGCAATCCCCAGTATGAGATCACTCAGTAACAAACTAGAGTCACAGAGATTCTTAGAGCTGATAACATCCGTTTCGAAGGTTATCTCAAGAGCTTCTGAAAACATCGCAACGTTATGCGAATTAAGTGACAGTCAAGAACGTTACAGACAGAAATAAAAAGAATTACTAGCCGTTCTATTTGGATATCAGCGATTTTACTTTTATCTTTATGGAATAAGATTCCAAGGAGCCACCGACCATAAAGCCCTAATATCCTTAGTGAAAACCCCACGTTGAAGCTTCAAAAAATGGTCCTTACACTAATGAGGTATAATATTTATATTTAACTCATGTGCCAGGGATGAAAGCAGATACACTAACTCGAGTACTGAGTGATTCCACAATAGAAACCAAAATTCATACGCGAAAATAATGTAAAACGAATCAACTTGATAGTCATGACCGCAATGGGAAGAGATGATTATGCCAAAAGCACCAAAAAACATCCAGTTCTACAGGAGGTGGGACAGTACATAAATGAAGGTTGACTAAAACACAGAGAAGAGTTAGCTAAAGATATAAGGGTGTATTGGGACATACAAAATAAATTACGTGCATAAAACGGTTTGATTTACAAAGAACTCAGATTATTGAACCCTAAAATGAAGCAGTACGAGGTAATTAAGAAGATATACTTAGCACATCAGGATTTGCAAGAATAAAGCCAAAAAAATCTGTTTACTGACCTAAAATACACAATGAAATTGAACTCTGTATACGCAAATCCTTGACTCTTTCCTAGAAATAATGTGAACAAACCCTAATACTACGCAGCATACCTGATTGGCCATGGCAGGATGTTGCAATTGATTTTGCATACATTAATAAGACTATTTAGTAGCAGCTGACTACCACTCAAAGTACGGAACTGGAAGACGACATCAAAACACACGGAATTCGAATCAACATATATTCAGACGACGAACTACCATTTGACTCAAGCAATTACAAAGCAATTTTGAAATTGTATGAATTTCAGATCCGCTTATCAAGTCCAGGGTACCCAAAATCGAATGGAATGCTTGACAGAGATACAGACTGTCAAAGGTCTACAAGAAAGCTAGGAAAAACAACACTGATTGGAATTTGATCATACTAAGTACGAAAATAGTTTCAAAACTAAACCTGCCAGCACCAGCAGTTTTGTTAATGGGTTAAGTTAGAAACGACACAAACAACCAAACAAAATTTTAAATAAAACCCGTTATAGAAATCTTAAACAAAAACCAAATAAAGGTTAAACATAGTACGATAGAACATCTCATGAGGGGATGCCGCTTTCCATAAATCAACTGTGTATCTACAAACAGGACAACGAGTTGGACACCAGCAAATATTATCAGCAAGTACAATGATCGATCCTATGTGGAAACTGGAAACTGGAAATCATCAAAACGAACAAAACTCACAACCGGGAGAAATACAAAAAGGCACTAGTAAAGCGGCGGAGGTATTAAAAGAAGAGACACGAGAACAAAGTAGTGCAGCAGAACCGAGACAGTCCAGTCAAGGGTAGCCAATAAGCTCCGGGGCACCATAAACCAGAACTGGAAGGAGTAAAAGGAGACCAATCAGATATATATCTTCAGCGCTACAGGCCATTGAGGCCCTTGGCTTGATCCCATTCACTCCGGATTTGGCTTATTCGCTATGTTCCGGAGGATAGTGGAACCCTTTGGGCCTTTAACCACTACGCCCCTTCAGCTTACGCCAAACTCTTGGCAATACATTTGCTTGTCTATTTGCTCACCCATCTATACTTTTGAGGGGACTTCCAACCCCTCTAACGACGACCAAGGTAGTAGCTTGACCGCCGGGACCGACTGTTTTACGTGCCCATCCGCCAGCACGAGGTGCCGTGTTTTGCGCACCTTTTGGACACCCATCCAACTACCGACCACGGAGAACATTGCTGCACTGCCGTAATCGCAAATGAATGGCCATCCTACCCGCGCCAACCCGGGACCTCTAATCAGATATAAATAAATAATATATTATATGTAGTCAAAATTATTAGATGTAACCGCAAGTATTATATGTACCTATTCATTGTAATCATATTCAATGTAATCAGTTTATCTTTTTTCACAATAAATATCTAACACCTACAACGGCTGTTAAAATCGCAATTCAAAACGAGTGCGCGGTACTGGGACATTTTAAAAATTACAATAAATGCGAGGTCCTGCGGCGGTTATATTTTTAAAGAAAAAATACGAAAACAAAGTTGCGCCAACCATTATTTCTTACTGAATTATAAATTTAATTTAAGTTAGTTGATACATCTGGAAAGCTTTTCATACTCACCTTCCACAACTTGATTCATGTACTTCATATCCGCAATAGCATCATAAGTGATCGTCCCTTTATGCTTTGTTAGAACTAGATTTATTTCTTCTCTTACTTTATTTTGTATTTCCGAATTTGCAGCTAATTCGTAAAGACAAAAGGTTAGTGTTAGTGAAGATGTCTCAAAACCAGCAGCGAAGAAAATAAAAACTTGAGCTGTAAGTTCTTCAATAGTCAGTTTTGGCTTATTCGCAGTTTTTGCTCTATCATCTCCGAACTCAAGTAACAATTGCAAGAAGTCCTTTCGATTAACATTATTGGAGTTTCTATGTTGCAACGTTTCTTTTACTACGTTTATGAAAAAATTGGTTGATTGTTTGTCAAAAAGAGTTATTCCAAGCCATCGAGAAAGATTAGGGAAGGCAAATGCTGTAAGAACCTTAAAAGTTCGTAAAATTGTGAAGTAAAATATTTTTTGTCCCTGCTTTCGAAACTCGGCTTCAGGATTTTTAAAACTATTACATTTTAGACCAAACGCACAAGAACCAATGACATCTATGGTAAAGCATTCGGCAACGTCCTTTATATTAACTGTTTGTTCACTTATGCAAAGTTTTTTTATAGCTTCTTGCATTTGATTTGCACATTGAAGAATATCGTCCAACATGATCTTTAATTGTCCTGAAGTAAATGCTGGGGACAATTTTGTCCGAAGATGTTGCCATCTTTCTCCTCCAATTGCAAACAAATTTGCACTAAGAGGATCGTCTTTTTCGTTGTAGTAAAAACCACGTTCAGTGAAGTAATTGAAATCCCGTTGCAGTATGTTTTTTATGTATTCCGGATCAATAGGTACATATTTCGGCGATGTAAAGAAATATCCTCCTGTATGTTTATATCCTTGTGCCTTCTCTAAATCATACGTAAGTTTAAGGTTTTCTCCAAGATGTCTTATAGGAAAAATTGGAGAAGGTATACTGCCAAAAATAATTACTGGTTGCACATAATGTGGCAAATTTCTCTTTTTCCAATATTGAAAAACATGTTTGCAGTAGGTTATAATTACAAATACAATTGCTAAAGAAATTAACACTATATTCGTTGACAAAAAATCAAGCACTAACACGAGCATTATTATAACTTTATTTCGGGAAGATTAGTGACAGCAACCGGTACGCACGCTTATATAATTATTAATACTACAGAATGTAGTTCATATAGATCTAGTTTTATATCAAAATGTTATCTCTACTAAAATAATTTTAAATTGATATACCTATAATTCACATAATGTTCAGTCCAAACCACTAAAAACTATCAATGCTGATAACCTCGCTGAATCAAATCTGCACCACTTCACTTTATCTCAAATGTATTTGCACCACATTATTTACATTAAGAATGCATTCTTATTCTGTTTATCTGAGAAACTAAACACACTTGTTCGCTGCATTGCAGAATTTTAAGCGATTAATAACTTAAAGGGGAAATGTTTATGCAAGCAAGCAAGTTTTCTTGTGTATGTGTCAGCGCTGCATTAAGGTAGTTTCACGCCCTAGGCACTAATTTTGAGCCACCCTTGCAGAACCGCACGTGTTGTTTTACTTCAAGGTCATTTATCATACAGAGTGTTCCGAAACTCGCGACTGTAGGACGGTATTCTACTATAAAAACTGAACTAAAAGTTCTTCTTCTGCAATTTTTTGATTCGACTATAATTTTTAGAGTTAAAGCGTTGGAAAAACCGAAAATATTCCAAGAAAAACCTTCAAATTCAAATATGAGTGTTTGATCAAGTACTGAAAATAAATCCATGATACATTACAAAAACAAGAGATAGTTCAAAACGATAATAGAGAGGAAAAGTTATAAATAATGTCGTTTGAAGTGTTTGAAAAACTCAAATTTGCGTGTTTAATTAAGTAGTGGCACGCTATTGGATGTTGAAAACAGCATTGTTTATTTGTTTCATAGTTTGTTAATGAGTATCTGTATACAAAATACTTAATTACTTTAACAATTAGAAATTTTCATATTAGGTATAAAGAACACGTACGTTGTTACAAATACAAACACCCACATAAATCTAATTACGCTAAACACTTACTAGAACACAATCATTCAATGACATCTAATAACACCATAAAATGTTTACACTTTTGTGATGATAAACGTAAATTAGATATACTAGAAGCTTTTGAAATTCACAAACATTTAAAAACTGTACCGCTAAAATAAATGAGCAAATTGATCTCTTAAATTCTCCTCTATTGGACATTTTGACATAAGAAATCAAGTCATCTGCAGACGATTACCGAAATCAAGTCACCAAGTTCTATTGCTATAACAACACTAACTGTTTACTTTCTAATATAACCTCTGACAATGGCATGGAAACAACCCGAAATACGTATAAGGTTAAAATAAATAAATATTGTTAAAGTAATTAAGTATTTTATATACAGATACTCATTAAATATGGACTTTAACGAAGTAAAGCTGGAATTTATAAATAAAATCATAGTTCGTTATTTGTTTGAATTTAGTTCCTAAGTTTTGCAAGTATGAAAACGTATTGCTCGTCCTGCTCGTTTACTACAAGCTTCCAGTGTGATCAGCATATCATAATACTCTTGGTTCCAATATTTCGCAGCCATTCTGTCGCAGTTTATAACTAAATTCACACAAATGACCAACTAAGAAACAAATAAGTAATGACGTGCTGTTTTCAACTTCCAATAGCGTGCCACTACTTAATTAAACACGCAAATTTGAGTTTTTCTTACACTTAAAACGATATTTATAATTCTTTATTTTTAATTACCGTTTTAAACTATCTCTTGTTTTTGTAATGTATCATGGATTAATTTTCAGTACTCGATTTAACACTTAAATTTGAGCATTGACGTTTTTCTTTTTGACGTTATCAGATTTTTAAATCTTGAATAACTCAAAAAATATTGGTTGAATCAAAAAATCATTCCGGAACTTTTTGTTCAGTTATTTACATAGAATACCGCCCCATAGTTTGTGTTTGCAAGTTTCGGAACACCCTGTATAGCTAATCTCAGTTTAATATACAGATTTATTTATAGCTATTACTAAAAAAAATGAGGAATTCAGAGAATTATTTAAATGCCAGATATAAATCGCTGTACTACAACATACCACTGCACCAACCGCTCAGCTGCAGGGTTGCTAGGCAGTGCCACCCGCAGCGCTGAATTCCCCCACCACGCGTTGGTTAGCCGGTCGTTGAAATGCAGGGTGGTGCATTTAGATTTTGTATTTTACCGGTATTATGCTTAATAACAAGCTGAACTGTCAACTTCGAGTAGACTTTTCCATACTAGATATTAAAACTTGCCGTATTTTAACAAATGTATTTTTTATAATTATAACGTTGTACAGTTCACCGACTATTAGATTTCTAAGAAAACAAGCAGCAGAAATTTAAACTTGCGTTAACCTGTGACTTTAACCATTATTACAGCTCCGTCGGTTGTATATCGTGACGCCAGGAAAGATGATGCCAGCTTTTAGAAATTTTACCTGCTCGCATCCTAACTTCAACAAGCCGAAGTTTTTTCTTACTTTTTCTTTGGTATGTTAAAAAAAGATTGCTTGGCCTAACATAAAACCTAGTCAAGATGAGTAATTCTTCTTAATCAGAAGTTATTTATTGTTTCCCGTTTAATAAATAGATAGGTACCAATTTATGATTTTCAAAAATTCATAGAGGGTGCCACAGTGAAATGATGATATTCAGCAAAAACCGAAATTGTAAACTATATTCGTTTCTATAAGACTACAAAATTTTGAGAAAAATGTATTTCCAGGTTTTGAAAAATAGTATTTCAAAATTTGAAATATTTGGAAATTAAATTTTGTACAGTAGTCCCACCAAGTATAAAATTATCAAAAAACTAACATTAGACATTGGTTCTACTAGTCATGATGAGTAATTCTGCTCGAGTAGAAGTTGTTTATCATTTTCCCTTTAATTTACACGTACACAAAGCAATTAATATTAATTTTAGGTCTACCTTTCATAACTGGAATACCTAATTTATGCCTTCTGTGACATATTACTGTTATCAAAATCGTACAGTAATAAGCCACTTTACAGCATAGCAGCCATGACTGCATAGTAACGTGACTGTCATTAATACACAATGTTTATTTACATGGTGTTACTATTATAAATTTTAAAAACACAATTATTTAAATGGGATTATGTTACATTGCCTGATCTTACTACGCCAACCTGTAGTTGTTGAAAACTGGTTTGGCCCAATACGATTTCTGAACTACCTTCTCTGATTGCTTGGTTGTGCTTGACCAAATATCTTTTTTGACGTTTTCACCTTATCGGCAATGCTATCAGATGTTGCTATACTACTTAATCTGCCTACTATTTTCTTTTGGTTTTTGAAATGACAAATGTCAAAATTAAGAAGGTTTAATAATTTTTTATTAAAATTTTTTAAAATTTAATAAAAATGCCTAAAAATAGTATACGTACCACGTCAGAAAAGTGATTTTACTTGACTCGTATGTCATTTAAGTACTCGCTATCGCTCGTACTCAAACTTGCCGAACTCGACAAGTAAAATTTCACTTTTCTGCACTTGGTACGTAATACACTATTACGTTAACTGTCTGTCAAGAAAGTACCTCCCATGACAGCCATTACCAAAGTACAAATTATTTCCGCTTGGCGTCGAAAGGCTAAAATTTGTTTGCTATATTACTAACTACTGTCTCTTATTAGTCGCACTTTCATTATTTTAAAAGAACTGTCACGAAAAACTTATAATTAAAAGGAACGCAAACCGCAAAGGATCTTACTTACAAACCCTTTAAGTACGCGTGGGCGTTACTCCCCAGTACGCACGGGCGTGACGCTTCCGAGATTATCGGCTACAACATATTTACGTTACTAGGTTTCTATGATAATGTACCTATACAAGATAATTACGTGCGCGCTTAAAATCTTAAAATATAACTAAAAGATACTTTAGGGTCTCCCAATTTTACACAAAGCCCAAAAATTATGAGTCGCAAAATTTATGACGCCCAAAAATTATGAAGAAAAAATGAGACCCCAAAAATCCTGAGGCCCTAGGCTGCAGCCTATTCGGCCTATAGGTACATCCGGCACTAAGCAAAAATATCAATCTTTTCCTCTGTGCAATATCTAAACCAGTGGCGTTTCCTAAGAAAGGCAAGGTGGACGACGCAATTACTATCAAAGGCGCAAAGCAACCAATATTACACAGAGTGGCTAGGAAAACCCCTGCCACTTTTCTTGCGGCGGGCAAGAGATGGCGCTTTGGTAAAGAAAAATTAAATTAAAATACTGGCAACAACGCAGAATCCAAGACGTTTTAGTTATTAAATACGCCCCATATTAAATCAAAACAACTAAAACGTCTTGGATTCTGCGTTGTTGCCAGTATTTTAATTTAATTTTTCTTTACTAAAGCGCCATCTCTTGACCGCCGCAAGAAAAGTGGCCGGGGTTTTCCTAGCCACTCTGTATTTAATTTTTCCAAAACGTTTAATACCGCTTAAGTTTCACTGCAAGAGAGTGTTGTTTTTTTAAAGAATTGAAAAATGTCAAAACTTCATTGAAAAACTAAGCCTTTAAAGAAATCTGAAACCGAAATTTAGACATGGTTATTTTTCAGAAATTGAATTTTATGAATTTGTAGGCGAAATCTTAAAGCCTTATTATTTAACAACTGGTTGCCAGATGGGCATGAACGTTCATTATTACTAACAGAACCTGCAGGCTATGCCCCAAGCTTTTTGATAACTTTTTTTAAAACACGCAAGCTTTTGAAATGCATCGCCGGGTCGTCCTACATAAACATCAAAATCGTCAGAGTGAGCACAGGCCCACCCAAAAAAACTTATTGTCCCACCCACTGGCTCACCCTGTTAGCAACTAAAACTTAAATGATTTCTTTCATAACCAAACTGCTTGGGAAAAATTAAATTAAATAAATTTACGCGAAATACTTGGACGCCACATTACTTCTACTACTTCTTACTCAAAGAATTACTTACTCGCTGTTACACGGATATCTAATATCTATATAGATATAAGGCTGAAATATAGTTCGTATGATGAAACGAATATTAGAGTGATCATCTTAATGGCGTTATATCAAAATCTCACCAACAGAATAAGCTTTTGGGAAAATCTGAATTCTTTTCGCTAATTGAATTTTGTGAATGTATAAACAGATCTGAAGGAACACTTTAGAAAAAATTAAACGCTTTTTTTCTGAACTTTGTAGCTTCAAAATGGCGAAATTAACAATTTTTTGAAAATTTTGACTTTAACGCCTTATCACTGGAAGACCAGTAGCCAGATCGGCTTAAATTTAGTTAACATTATAGCCCTTGAGGAACACAATGTTACTAAGTAATGGAATATTTGTACGAATGAAAACTGCAGTGAAAAATATTTTCAAAATTTTGGAAATTTTCTCAAACATGGCTCAAAAACCGACTCCATGATTTTTTTTAAATTTTGTATGTTCTCAATGATAAGGCTACAATTTGGTTGGTGACCCAGTCTGCCAGTTTCTTTGCGATACCTTCTATGAATTTTTGAATATCGAACATGTATCCTTCTTTACTGAATATACAGAAGACGATAAAACATTTCTCTTTAAGCTAACTTGCTATGTGTTACACAAAAGCGGGCTTTAATCACTCGCTCCACTTTTCGGCTTGGACGAGAAATGCGTTATCAATTTATCATAATCGCCAATGTCTATACAAAAATTCTTGTGGAAAATATTAAAGGTGTCAATTTTTGAAGTATACTTTTTTTCCTAAAATTAATGATATAATAATCATTTTAACAAACAAGAAAATATGATGAGCAACAATTTATGACGCATAGGAAAAGGGAAAGCTTCGCACATTTTATATTATCTTTACAATCGTCGGTTTATTTATAATGGCTCAGTACACCTGTTCAGGCAATCGGCCAAAATTAAACAATTTGGTATTGTTTGTTATGAATTCTGGCCCTTTTCTATCTGCATGCTTGTGTTAAAACTCCGAAATAGAAAAAAGGGGCAGAAAAAAACGACCATGAGAATAATTAATAATAAATAAATTAATAATTTATTATAAATTTATAACATCGTTTTAAAGTATATTCTACTATTATACCCTTATACATATTAAACTTTTTCCATGTCTAACCATATTCCTCCTTCCGTTGTCATAATAAAACTAAAGCGATCCATCACAAACGGAACAGCGGTCTGCTTGTTAACAGAAAATTTATAATTTTTCAATAAAACAGCTAAACCAACTTTGGTTTGCATCATTCCAAATCGCATACCTTAAAAAGAAGAAAATCCACAAAGTTGCAAAAATGCAGTACATAAAAATTTAAGACTCACCTATGCAAAGCCTAGGACCTTCTCCAAACGGTATATAAGAAAAGGGGTGAATATGCTTCTTATTATCATCTGAAAATCGTTCAGGGTCAAACCTTTCAGGGTTGGGGAAGTGTTCAGGATCGCGGTGTAAACCAAGAATTGAAATAAAAACTCGGGTGCCTTTTTCGATTACGACATCTGTGTTTGGAAGTTGGTAATCCTTTACGCAGGTTCGAGTTATGAACGACAAGGGTGGATACTTTCTCAGGGTTTCTGAAAATTTTGAAAATTAAAATTATTAAAAACTTTTGCTTATCTTCAAGAAGAGTAATGTTTTGTACGTACCGTCTATGACTTGTCCCATATATTTCATGTCCATAATGGCGTCGTAAGTAATTTTACCACCATGTTTGGACAAAACTTGATTTATCTCCTCTCTAACTTTCTGTTGAATATTTGGATTAGTTGCCAACTCATAAAGACAAAATGTCATTGTTGTAGAAGAAGTTTCAAATCCTGCGATGAAGAAAACAAAAGCTTGAGCTGCTATTTCTTCAATGGTAAGAACTGTTCCATCATGTTCATCGCTGTTTTTAAGATCAATCAGTAGTTGCAGCATATCCTTTCGCACAAAATTATTGGTTTCTCTAAATTCAACAGTATCCTTTACCACTTTCAAGAAGAAATCTGTTGCATTCTTGGGGAAGAAAATTACTCCTAATTTTCTAGCCCATTCTTCATGAACGAGGGCAAACGCATTCTTTACAGCGCGAAATTTCGATATTGGTTCGAATATTTCTTTTCCGTACCTTCTGAATTCTGCGTCTGGGGTTTTAAAACTGTTGCATTCAAGACCAAACGCGCACGAACCAATTATATCTGTGGTGTAACGAGCCAGAACATCTTTAATGTCTACCGGTTCCCTTGTTTCGTTAAATTTATCCATGGCATCTTGCATTTGATGACCGCATTGTACCAAAGTATCAAACATCATTTTCATTTTACCTGACGTAAAAGTTGGCGTGAGTTTTGTTCGAAGAGTTCGCCACTTTGAACCACCAATTGCAAACAAATTGGCACTTAAGGGATCATCCTCTTCATTGTAATAAAATCCTCGATCTACAAAATACTGGAAATCTTTCTGTATTATATTTTTAAGATCTTCTGGATGGACTGGCATGTAGGCTGCTTCCGAAAAGAAATAAAATCCCCCGTGTTTAAGACTTCGCTCTTTTAATTGATTGTAAAGGCTTTTAAGCCAATCACCAATGTAATATTTTCTGGTGATAGGATTTTCCATGTTACCAAAAGGAAAAGACGGCTCCAAATACGGTAATTTCTTTCTCTTCCAGTACGTGAAAGACCACATTTTTAGGTATGTTACATACCCTGCGGCAAATGTCACCAAAACCGCCACAAATTCCATAAAGATGCTGTTAAAAACAAACGCCATTTTTTACAATCTTTTAACGATATTCACCTGTCTGCTAAGTTGCTAAACTAAATTTTAAGGTTGATATTACATTCAAGTTTATGCGCTTTGTACGAAACCGGTTGTGTTTATGTGCTCGCAGCTGACTTGCTGTTTTGTTGGTATGCGATCATATAAAAGCGTGGGGATAAATAAATATACGTATGTATTATTATAAGTATAACTGTTGTTGGTGCTATTTATTTATGCGTTATCAAGGCCATCCAAAAACAGAAAACAGATTTTATGCTATGTCATAACAGTTTATTAATTATTTGGATATGCAGTGATTTTATTTATATTACGTCGGACTGAGTAAATATGATTGGTTTTTTAATGCAGGCAAAAGCGGATTAGGTCAACAACAGTATTGGAGATTAAAGTAATTTAGTTATTCAAGATAACTTTATCGGCTGTGCAATAAATTGCTGCTGTGCTAGCTATCGCATTGATAAATTAGTAAAGCCTCAAAATTGAATCAGTAAGTTCTAAGAAATCTGTTTTAAATCTGAATAGTAACGGTTTGACTAAACTCTCGCCCAGAGACGTGAACCGAAAAAAGGTAACGTTTCGGTTTTCGGTTACTGTTTAATTTTTATAAAATTTCGGATACGTTTTCGGTTACGGTTTATCGCTAAAAAAAATTTCAATTTTGGTTACGGTTACCGGTATTTTTTGTTTTTTTTTCATGATAAGCAGAAACGATTCTGTACAAGATTATGTGGAAACAATTATGGCATGCAATTATAAAAAATGTTGAAGTTATCACGAAAAATTAACGACACTAAACAATTTTCCATTTTTGTCAAATTCTAGTTTAAAAACTGCTGCTTGGGGCTTAAATAAAAAAAAATAGCTGAGGGCTTCGGCTCTTTTCATAGAACAGACTACACGTCGTAGTCTTTAAAATTTGTCTTTTCACGAAATGCCCAAACAGATCATGAAATGATAAAATGTTTTCGAATTTAAAAAAAACTTTCGACAACTAACCTAGAAACCCTAGAAACATGACAACATTGTTTTAAAAAAGAAAATTACTTTATGTGACTCAGGCCATGCTTGGTCTTTTGATGAAATGCCCAATTGCACTATCTGCCTTTGACATATTACAGTGACTTGCTGGCCGGTGCCGGCCGGCAACATTTTGCCGGTATACAGTATACCGTCAGAAAACCAAATATCGTACAAGCAATAAAGACTGCCCGCCTAAGATGGTTAGGACATGTCCAACGAAATCATATGACAATTTAATAAAAAACATAATAACACTACCCCAAAGGGAGAAGTAGCAGTGGAAGACCCAGACTAAGATTTATAGATGAAGCAGAGAAGGCTTTGACCACATTGGGGATACAAAGTTGGCGAGCCCGGGCGGCGGAGAAGAAAGAAGAGATGAAAGCCCGTAAAGAACTGTAGCGCTAAATATGACGATACAGTATACCGTCATCGGTTATCATCCAGCGTGATTTAATCGGCAATTTAAGTTTGGCCAACGGATGACGTTTTATTTATGCATGTGCTCTACATTTTAACATCGACTATCAACAGACGCCGTAGCTCAGTGCTACAATTCGTGTCAGCGTTGTGAAGCGTAGGTTGGTTGAGACTTCGAATGCTTTGTGAGTCATATGTTTTTAATTTTAATTTCACTACTTTTTGCAAATATTGTACATAGGTTATCACGAGGGGTGTTTCACTTCCTAAAAATGGTACACCTACTTCGAATTTTGCCACTACTTCGAGGTAATTCGAATACTTTGAAGTTACTTCGAGGTGCTTCCAAAGGTCTTCGAGTCATTCGAAGTACTTCAAAGTAATTCGAGGTACTTTTAAATACTTCGAGGTACTTCTAGGTTACTTCAAGCTACTTCGAAGAAATAGTAAAACGATTTTGATTAGCCGTAATCATATGCGACGTTGGGCCTGAGCCATACAAAGTAATTTAAATTTGATTTCATAATTCTAAATTTCACTGCATTTTTTGAAAATACACAAAGTTTCTATTAATATGCTAAGAATAATATAGCATAGTAATATTCTGGTTTCAGTAGAATCTGTCAAATAAAATATGTAAAACGTTCGTTGGAACGAGAAACTATGAGATTGGTTCGATAGAAAATAAATCGAAACGTGGTCTTTCTTGCTTCAAACAATATTTACTATAAAAGATTTACAAAATAATTAAAAATCCAATTTTTCATAGTAGAAAAAATAAGATTGGTCTTATAGACAACTAGTAATATACTTCACTTCTCTTCGAACTACAAAATGTTTTATAAATTGTGATGTTGGGTAGGTAAATACTAAATATTAAACAAATTGCATATAGTAATGGTTATAATACTAAACTTATTGATACGAAAATATTATAAATTAGCCATTCAAAACATTTATCCGAATACCCCAACTTCATCCGATACAATTAAATATGCCTCGATCCCATATTTTGGCGACAAATCAGAAAAAATTGCTAAAAATATAAACCAAACAAATAAATACAAAGTAAGTTTTAAAACAACTAGAAACATCTTAAACATGTTGCTTAATGCAGAATAAAAAAACGACGATTTGCTAAAATTAGACATTTAAAAATTAAATTGTACGCATTGTAATTCGGTTTATATAGTCTAGACAATTAGAAATTTTGATATTATGTATGAAGAAACGTACGTTGTTACAAATACAAACACCCACATAAATCCAATTACGCTACACACAACAGTTAATAGCATCTAATAACATTATAAAATGTTTACACTTTTGTGATGATAAACGTAAATTAGATATACTAGAAGCTTTTGAAATTCACAAACATTTAAAAACCGTGCCGTTAATGAATGAAAAATTGATCTCTTAAATTCACCTCTACTGGACTTTTTGGAATAAGAAATCAAGTCACCTGTAGACGAATAACGTGATCAAGTCACCAAGTTCTATTGCTATAACAACACTAACTGTGTACTTTTTAATATAACGTTTAACAATGGCATGTAAACATGTCAAAATACGTATAAGGTTAAAATAAATACATATTGTTAAAATAATAAAGACTTTTATGTACCTATAATCAATAGGTAAATACTAGATAACACGTTCATCTTGAAATTTTTTTATTTTGTAATTTTTATGCAAAAAATGGGTGGCATCATGCTTGAAACACACGTGAATATTAATACATGCGTTAGATCAAAGTTTTTCCAAACAAATAATATAAATGTCATTTTATTTTCATGAAGACATACAAACAAACAAAAATTGCAGTTTATAAATTATCTAATGTAATTAGTTTTGTCTGTTAATAGTAGCAAAGGAAAAAGAACTTTAATTGCGACGCACCAACAATTAGCTGTGAATTGTCTTTGTTGATATGAAGCGCTATGAGAACCAGGAAACTGACTTGCAGAACTAGTCATCAGCAAAGGCCGAACTTTTAGTCCCATAACAGCAAAATATTTCGTTTAAATTTATTAAGTAAACAATAAGAATGAGTGTACTCAAATCCATCCGTTATACGTGAAACACGTTGCACTATTTTTAGTCTACGCTTATTATCAACTCCGTTAACAAATAGCTTGAGATAATAAACCAGCTGGCCAGATGAATAATACGTATCTAAACAAGCTCCTTTGGTCAAACTTGTGGGTGTGTTGCTATTTTAAGCTCGTAAATAATTCGTTTAAAATTGTACATATGCACCAACTATATATTTAAAAGAATTTTGCCAGTATTAATTATTAATTGATTTCCCAATAATTTAAACACTGGCTATATACTACACTAGAAATCCGGACACTGGTCATCAGCTATAATAATTGGAATTTTTCAGACGTTCCCAACTTTGTACTGTTACCTGGCCTTTTACGGTAAGTTACTAGAGGATGATAATTCAAAAAAGAAAAGTCATTGATCTTCGCAATTTTATAACATTAAACTGGTGTTTTATTTTAGCTAGATGAAACAATTACCTTTCAAATTTATGAATTAGCACTCATGCGAAACTTGTTTAGGTGTTACGTGCAAGATTCTTATACAGATTGCCCCTGTTGTAGTAGAAATATGATAAGCAGCTAATGAGTGCATCAAAGAAGGGATAAGCAACTAATGAGTACGAAAAAAAGGAAGAGAATGGCCAGACCACAGATTTCTGGGCCGGACCAAGTCAAAATTACATATCCATACTTTTCAATTTAATTCAAAGAATTAACGTACACATTTTAAATCTAAAAGTATCTATGGATACGTGAATCCCACTTGACTCGTCCAACATTTCCCTTCTTTGTCCCATTCATTAGTTACATATCCCTTATTAGTTTTCCCATAGTTCCAGTACAATAGCAACAAGTTGTATGTACTTCCCTATGACACATTGCGGCGATAACAAACACAGTGACTTACAGCAGTAACTTTGTTTAAAGTTTTTCACGCAATAACTTTTTTTTAAAAAAAAGCAAAATTAAAATTAATTAAAAATTCGAATACTTCATTTTTTGAGAACTTAGAACTAATACAACTAACATACAAAAACACTAACTTAGTAGTAGACATTAGTATATGCACATTAACTTATGCATACTTTAATTACCTATACACATGTAAAAATAAAATTGTATTGGGTTTTACAGTCCTTATTCAACAGCTTTAAATTTTTGTTACTATATCTGACAAACAGAGACTACCTGCTGTTTTTACATTTCCTCATTTTTTGTTAATTTTTCTGTTTTATTATATCAATATTTTAACCCAGCCGAGGCATCCCTACGCCACTGCTAAGCATCCAAAATCCCAATATTATCATACTTTTTCTATATCTAAGAAAATTCCTGTTTCTGACGTCAATATAAAACTAAACCTATTCATTTTAAACGGATCCACTGTCTTTTTACTTAACGAAAATTTATATTTTTCCAGCAAAAGAGCTAAGCCAACTTTCGTTTGCATTAAACCAAATCGGAAACCTGTAACAAATTATCGTTAATTAATCTTTTGGTAAATTTAAATGAAAAATAATACCTATACAAATTCTAGGTCCTTCCCCAAAAGGAATAAACGTAAAGGGGTGCCTTCGCTGTTTGTTTTCTTCCGCAAACCGTTCTGGATCGAATTTCTGTGGTTCCGGGTAATGTTCAGGATCATGGTGTAGTCCCAAAATTGAAATGATAACGTTAATTCCTTTTGCAACGACAACGTCCGTGTTTGGGACGTTGTAGTCTTTTACGCATTGCCTGGTGATGAAGGGAAGTGGAGGATATTTCCTTAGAGTTTCTGAAACGGTAAAGTTAATCAGCATGAAAAATAATAGAACATTTGAATTGCTATTGGTTTAAATATTTACCATCCACAACTTGGTTCATGTATTTCATGTCCATAATAGCGTCATAACTGAGTTTTCCATCGTAATTTTCTAAAACATGATTTACCTCTTTTCTTACTTTGTCTTGTATATCTGGATTTTTTGCCAGTTCATAAAGGCAAAAGGTCATGGTCGTGGAAGATGTCTCAAATCCTGCAAAGAAGAAAATGAAAGCCTGCGCCGCCAATTCTTCAATGGTAAGACCATTCCCATTTTCGGAATTCTTTATGTCAATCAATAATTTTAACATATCTTTACGATCTATTCCGTTTGTTTCTCGATATTTAACTGTTTCTTTAACAACATTCATAAAAAAATCTGTAGTTTCTTTAGGGAAAAACGTTATTCTTAATAGATTTCCCAGACTGTTGTTAGAAAATGCCAACATCAACCAAGCATTTCGGAGTTTTGAAACAGGGTCAAATATTTTCTTACCATGCTTTCTAAATTCAGCGTCCGGACTTTTGAAACTATTACACTCTAAACCAAAAGCACAAGATCCAATTACATCGGTTGTGTAGCGTGCTAACACTTCTTTTATATCAATAGCTTCGTTGGTTTTATGATAGTTATCCATGGCATCCAGCATTTGATTACCACATTGCAGTAAAGTATCAAACATCATTTTCATTTTCCCCGAGGTAAAAGTTGGTGTGAGTTTTGTACGAAGATTTCTCCATCTTTGACCCCCGAGAGCAAACAAATGTGCACTTAAAGGTTCATCTAATTCGTTGTAATAGAAACCACGATCAGTGAAATACTGAAAATCCTTTTGTAGTACGTTTTTTACGAATTCTGGCGCAATGGGCATGTATTGGGGAACGGCGAACATGTAGGTTCCACCATGTGGGGCACCCACTTGAGACTTTAATTGGTCGTAGCGATTCTTAGCGGCTATTCCTGGAGAGTTTTTCTTAGTAAATAGATTTTCCATAGTTCCAAACGGAATGCTCGGCTCTAAGGTTGGTAAATTTCTTCTTTTCCAATATGTGAAAGCCCATTTGAAGTATGTTATGGTTATTATTAAAATTGCTATAAAAACAGCCAAAATTTCCGTGTATCCCATTTTATAAATACTGAAATATACTTATTATATACGCAGTTTTAAAAGGTTTTGGCTTTACGAACTTACCTGATTAAGTAATGTTAGAGATGCAAATAACACAATTAAAAATTCGCGTGATGGTGTAGTTCAACTAAAAATGCACAAACTCGTCAAATGTCGACCTACAAATCTTGCGGCGTAGTATTGTTTTCTTATATTCTGCTCGAAGATAAACTATTAACGTGTTTAGTTCGGATTGTTCGGATACGATCGCTCGAAAGAGTTTCCTTCGTATGCAAGATCTTTTCCCCCCTGCTTCAAAGTTCAAGTTCAAGATCGGCCTCGCGGAGTTAAGAAGGAGGTAAAACATAATGAGAGGTTATTGTGCTACTCTACCTGGTCGCCGTCTTTTGGCCAAGGTTGAACCCTGCAATTCAGGACGTTTTTTTTATATTATTTGTACATGTATTAGTCTACTCTATCTATTAATTAATGGAAACGTTTTTTCAACAAAGCGCTTTCCAGAAATAAACTTAGAGTATTATTTTCTATTTATATCCTCTATTTTTATTTGCAATACTTTTAGCAGATTACGATATCTAGCAACAACACTTACGTTTATTAGTTTTATTTTTATTATTCTTTTTTTATTATATGTGGTGAATCAACACGATATTCTTTAACATGTAATTTATCATTTGAATTCGATCAAAATTGTACAATTACAAGTCACTTGTTTGGTTTGTTCATAATGTAAAATTACTAGTCATTCTACATGACGTGTTGTTCCCACGTACTAATACTTAATCTTGATATTTAAATTTAAAATAACTGCGCCATTCAACTATTGAAGCAACTACAGCAAATTCATCATTGTTAATTAAAGCCCTTTTCTGTCGAATTTGTTTAAACCCAACACTTCCGGTAGCATTAAAACGCTCTTTTAATTTCTCAAATGATGTTGCATTAAGGTGTATTCGCTCGGGGTACCTCGCAGCGTAAACTAGGGAAGTTAGGACACTGTTATTTTGATATTCCCCCGGTAAATAAATCATTTCGACATATTCTTCTTTGGAATAATTTATTTTTGATAAAACGTGGTTTGTATTAGTAAACAGCACGAATATGAAGCACTAAAAGTGTAACTGCAACTGTATTTAACAGTTTGCTAAAATTGTTTTAATTTTTTCACGGCCTACTGCTTAAGTTTTCACTAATAATAATTTTCCCGTTACTGCTGATTATAACAATTGCCACAACTCTTAAACTACTAATTTTAGGTATAGTACCTGTCACATGTTATTGATAGAGGAATAAATTGTGAATAAAAAAATATAAAACATGTTTCATGGGTGTTTCATTTAAAAAAATTGAAATATTGCAACTTGAAGTTTCCGAGAAATGACATTAAATATTGTACAGGGTACATCGAAGGTGATTTTTCAGTACTACAATACTTACCTCTCATAGTGGTTGTACCAACATCAAAATAGGTTTTCGGAAGTGCTTTGCGCTACCGAAATTTTCGTCACCCCACTCGCACTACATTGCTGGATAATTTCAAACAACTGTAAATATTTTTTTAACGACTAGGTTTAGGTAGAGAAATGAATAATAAAAGCGGCATAAAAGAATTTCGCACTATTGGGGCGTTCTATACCGTACTTTGTCATTCATTTGTTTTTGTAAAAAATAACTTAACCTGCTGCACATGCTCAAAACAAAGTTTCCTGAAACTTTCGCACGCTTAATGTATCTAAAAGTAGAAGTAAATAAGTAAATAATTTGTTTTACTTCCATCAGTTCATGGCTTGCTAGAATTTTTTCAAAATCAATTAAATGACGTGGTCTCTCCATGGCATTTATGAAATTTTTATTTTCTGTAATAAAATGCTCAAAACTCAAACAAAATGCAAAGTGTGACACATCGTTGAAATAACAATTAAAAACTCTATTTAAATATGAAAAAAATTAAAATGCCGACCATAAGTAAAAACAAGTTGAGAGTTGAAAATGAACAATGGTAACAGTTACACCAAATCTAATACGAAATTTTGATTCAGCATAAAAAAGTGTCCTAATAATGCGTTAACTAAAAATATGCAGCATAAATGATAAATGGTTATAGCCGAAAATAAAAAATTAAAAATTTCTGTATTTTTCAGATTTCTGAAAAACCAGACTGGCTACTTTAAATTTCTTTATAGAATATTGTTAGGCATAAAATTTGGCAACTTTGCCTTAATTTAACCAACTCTCTATCCCTTCAAATAAGCGAGATCCCCATGGTGGGCCTCGAATTTGAAACAGCCTGTATAACTACTACCACTTTGATCTATTTTTTCAACAAGAAAAACACTACCATATCTTTAGCATCTTTTATCTTTAAAAAGTTATCACCATTCCTATAATCTTTTTCTAAGAAATTGCAATAACTTTAGTATTCCCAGTCATATCACAAATAAGAAATCTTCCTTTGGCTACTCCGTTGCAAATTCTATTGACAAACAAATTAAAATTTCTCTTCTCTCTTCTCATCCAGGGGTTTGCTGCCAATTTCTTAACAAAGGCTCGGTACTTCTTCATAAATATTATCATAAAACTTAAAATACAATTGTACATTAATTCAGAAAACACATGTCACAAATTAGAAAAGAGGTTTACTAATTGACCAAAAATTTAACAAGAGGCTCACACGAGCTCGTCCGAGCCCGCCCCCAGCCCGCCCCTCACAGCTTAAAAATGCATAAAGGCGTTGTCGCCGTTTGTACATTTTTGTTGTGTGCAATAATTGCATTTATTGTTATTATTATTTTGTTTACAACTTTAACAATTATTTTACAAACTGCATCTGTAATAAATTACCTCTACATTGAAAAAAAACCAAAATTCACAATACCTTTTGTACATACTAATAAGGCATATTGAAAAATTCTTCATTTTCCCTGAGCAAGTTATATATTTTTGCCATATTTTTATTAATGTTTTCAGCACAAGTAGTGAAATAAACAAGTTTAATACCTTTCTTCTGAAATTCAAATTCGAAATAAGCAAACCAGCATTTCAATGTATCAACATACGGAGTTTGGGCAGGTCTGTGCCTTTTGTTTTGGCGCCCCCATCGTAAGTGATGACGTAGAGGAGGGTTCGGGGGAGAATTGCAAAAATTTCTTTAAAAAATACAGAACTTTGCGCACAAAATTGGCTATTTTTCTAATTTATTTATTGTGGGAACAGGAAACAAAACGAATAAAAAGAAATTAATATTTATTATAATACTAGCTGAACTCGTGGGCCACACCACACGCAAGCATTTGTTTTTCCATTTTTCTCTTCGAAAAGCCATTCAAAAACGAAAACATACGAAATGTCATACAAAAATATCGTACAAAATCATCTTTTGGATTTTACGAATTTTCCGACTTTTCTGGTGCATTTTCCCAAAATTTTCTTTCATACAAACCTTGTCCTGACAATTACGAACACAACAAAAAAAAATGAGCCAAATCGGTCGAGCCATTCTCAAGTGATGATGTACCAAACATGCGGCAATTGATTTTTATTTATATAGATAGAAGATTCACTTAGGTTTGCAGTTGCACCGAAATGCGCAGAACTAGTTTGTGTCTAATTAAAAAAAAAACGTTTCTGTGGGGGGTCCGCACGGCTCCGGGTTTTTTTTATTTGTTTTTTTTTAAGAATTAGCGCCCTCTTTGCGTTGACGCTATAAAAAGTTGTTCCGGATGAAAAATCAAAAACTGGGTCATTTTTCCTATTTTTAAAGCTGTTGTCTTAATAGGCCGTTTATTACTTTACAACGTACTTATTTCTCACAGTCTAGACATCGATTTTTACATAAAATACCTTCTTTTTAAGTATACTACGCGCACCAGCAAGAAAAGTAAATAAGTTGAATTTCGAATTAGAAATTAAAAAAACCTTTATTTGGCAAGGATGTTTTAGTAACAAATGTTAAGTATAATCCTAAAGTAAATAATACAACTAAAGACATCTATTTAGTTTATTTTTTTGATGTCTAACCAGACAGCTCCTTTTGTTGTAAACACAATACCTAGCGGATCGATTTTCAAAGGTACTTCTGTCTTTTCATTCAGAGAAAATGTGTAATTTTTCAATAAAACTGTTAAGCCAACCTTGGTCTGCATGACTCCAAAACGTAGACCTGAAATAATTGTCATAATTTTTTTAAATTCCAACAACAAAGGTAGAAATGCAGCTGGCAACTGCCAGCGAGATTCGAACTGAGAACCCAAACTATTTTCTCGAGTAATCTAATTAATTTAAATTTATACCTATGCATATTCGAGGGCCTTCTCCAAATGGTATATAAGTGAAAGGACGTATTTGTTTCTTGTTTTCCTCTGAGAATCTCTCCGGGTCGAATTTTTCCGGATCGGGGAAATATTCGGGATCACGCTGTAAACCCAATGGAGATATAAATACGTTTGTTCCTTTTTCTATGATTACGTCTGTGTTGGGAACCTTGTACTCCTTTACACATTTTCTGGTTATTTGGGTTAATGGCGGATACTTTCTTAAGGTTTCTGAAAAATTAACTTGTTATTAAAGGTAAATCTAAAACACCAGTTACTAAAAAGTAAAAATGCGGCCGTGGACGCTACATTTTTACCGATCCCTCTCAGTATACCATGCCTAGTGGTATTGTCTTTTATAAAGCAGTATGTTGAAATAACCGAGGTTGATGTTAATAGCAAAATGATATATGTAAATAAAAATCAATACTGAATTAGACAAATTAGTTTGACTTTAAAAATCAGACGGGCATAAGTTTTAAGTGTTGTAGTAAATAATCATAGGTTCCTACAAAGCAAATGTATATTTTACCTTCAATAACCTGACCCATGTATTTCATATCTGACATAGCTTCGTACGTGATTTTGCCATTGTGTTTTGCTAAAACTTCATTTATTTCCTTTCTCACTTTTTGCTGAATTTCCTGATTTGTGGCTAATTCAAAAAGACAAAATGTCATCGTCGTAGAAGATGTTTCAAATCCCGCAATGAAGAATACAAAAGCCTGGGCTGCAACTTCTTCTATAGATAGAGCTTTTCCATCATGTTTATCAACATCGATTGGACTACTTTTATTTTTCAACTCAATTAATAACTGCAACATATCCTTACGTACGACGTTGTTTGTTTCTCTGTAGTTCACAGTATCTTTTACGACATTCATAAAAAAATCTGAAGTATCTTCTGGTGTAATTGTTGCACCTAATGTTCGCCCAATTTCAGGTTTTGAAATCAGGAAAATAAGCTTGAAAAACTGGAACTTACTAAATTGGAAAACTTTTTTTCCAAATTTTCTAAATTCCGCTTCCGAGTTTTTGAAACTGTTACAATCTAAACCAAAAGCGCATGATCCAATAATATCTGTAGTAAAACGAGCCACCATTTCTTTTATATCAATTGGCTCTTTATTTGTCGCATACTCATCCATAGCTTCTTTCATAGGATGGCTAGAGGCCACCAACGTTTCGAACATCATCTTCATTTTTCCCGAAGTGAAAGTTGGTGTCAATTTTGTACGGAGATTTCTCCATTTGTCTCCACCAAGTGCAAACAAGTGAGCACTTAAAGGGTCATCCTTTTCGTTATAATATATACCGCGATCCACGAAATGGTGGAAATCCTTTTGCATGACGTTTTTTACATATTCCGGATCAATCACGAAATAAACTGGTGATGTAAAATTGTAAAGCCCTGCATGTTTATGTCCAAGAGCCTTAAGTTTATCGTATTTATCTTTTAACCAAAATCCGAAGGAAGATTTACTAGAAAATGGATTTTGCGTGTTTCCGTATGGGAAAACTGGCTCCAAATAAGGCACTTTCCTTTTTTCCCAATACGTAAAACTCCATTTAAAGTAGGTTATTATTCCTATAACAAATGTTATCAATATTGCCAAAATTTTCACGTATAATGTTCCAAATGGCAAAACCATTGCTGATGTATAAATTTAATATTTGCACTCTTTTAAATTTTTTTACACTCACGCCTATACGAACAAAAGTGTTTTGGTATGAATTATCTGCTTTGATATTTTTATGCGTTTAAAGTAGTTGTGTTATAAAATTATCTTCTCGAGATAATTTTAAAGATTAAAATAATATACGTCTTGCCAGTCACATTACCTAGCAGTTTACATGTCGAACGTTTTAGTAATACTAAAAGTGTGTTCCAACTTCCAAAACAAGTCAAGGATACCTTGAAGTAAAATTATCTTCTTATTACAAATCACACGTGCTCTGTTGCTAGTTAGCGGCAAATCGACCTTCAGTTACACAGTTCTGCTACCACGCACGAGCAACTCAAACACACTGTTTATTTCAGTAATTATCAACAGATATATGTAACTTAATCTTGATAATAAACATTTTCAAGTCAAGTATCAGTTATGATAAAATTCTTTATTTTATTTTCTACTACCATTCGGCCAAAGAAGGCCGGGCCCCAGGAGTCTTTAATAATTCCCCGTTCTTATATCGACTGCGTCACTAAAGCTTGACCAAGGAATGAAAATAGTTGTATTTACGCGTGTTTTACGAATGGTTTCACTAATTGCTAGTTTTTTACGCGTTATTGCGTTTCACATCTGCAAGGTTAGATGATGTTTGTTGGCGGCTAAGGCGGCGCGTGCACTGGCAACTTTCAGTTGGGCAACTGTTGAGTTGCCCACATAAAAGACATATTGTTCAATACAGAATGTACAATGTTTTACGGAACATAATTATTATTATTATTATTATATGAAAGTAAATATAGAAGCTTAAAGCTTGTACTGCGTCAGCTCTGGCGCGTCTTGCTGTGAGTGTGTATCATTGAAATAGAGAGGGATACCTCTCTAGTTCAATGGTGAGTATAGTAAGGTTCAAGTTAGCTAGACGATATTTGTAGGAAAGGGCTCGATAAGCACCAAGCCAACGTGATGGTGAGCGCTAGATAGTATACATTACTTTCTGCCGCATGCCGACCAATCACGAAGAACGGGCGGAATTTCCTACCTTTGCTTTAGTCGACACGTGTATGCCGTCATACAGTTTACTAGCTTGTTTACCGATTTCAAGGGTGCTTTCGCAACGAGTCTCGGTACTGTAGAGGCATGAAGCGCCGTATAGCAAGGCAGGGAGTCTGCGTTCGATTCCGAGCACCGCCGTTGTTTTTTCTTAATTTTTAATTCTATATACTGCTTTTTTTAAAACAATGTTTTTGGTCTTTACTGTCTACCCGAGGTTATGATTAAAAGCAGTTATATTTTTAAAGAAAAAAATACGAGAACAAAGTTGCATCCACTCACTGATGATGCGCGCAAAGCTAAACCAAAAGTAAAAATGCTGGCTTGTTGCTACAAGTAATTGCGTTTAGGATTGCCTAACCAGTAGGCATATTTTTGAAATTTTTGAATTTGGTGCAATCTGTAAACTCCGCCTCTTCTTCGTGATTAGTCGGCATGAGGCAGAAATTAATGTATTCTGCGCTAAATTCTCTCCAGAAAAATCTGATCACTGGTGTGGCAATGTCCACGCTGGAATGATAAACTCAAGATGAGAACGAACCTAAGTTGTGAATAATTTCGAGACGAGCTGTTGCGAGGAAAAACGAAAGGACTTTTTCAGCATCCAAAGAACGGGGTTAGCCTTCTTTACAACTTTTGTGGATTGCTCAGACCGACACTATGTACCGACTTGATTAGGTGTCTGTTGATGTAGAAGTTGATTGCAGGGTTGCTTTTACCGATGTGTAGGACTGTGCATTTATCCGGGTTTAATGAAATTAGCCAGTCTTGGTACAAGGGTCGTTAGCTTCTAGATCGGACTAAAGGAGTTGGCTGTCATTGGTGGGAATTTCCATACATACAACTTTGTGTAGTCAGCTTTACGGCGGCATTACAGCATTATCTTAAATACGAATAATAACTATACAACTAAAAAAATATACATTTCTGTTTGAATTTAATTAATAAAATACCATTAAGTTTATTATGTTTTCCACACCTTATTTATCCCACTTTTTTGGTAACTATCCATAAGAATTATTTAGTTGTAAATATGTTCATATAAGGATCTATTACCAGAGTAACTTTAGTTTTGCTGTTCAAAGAAAATTTATCTTTAGTAGAACCCTTAAGACAGCGCATACGCATGCACGGACTCACGCGTCCACACAGTCACCATACTGGGTGGCCGCGAGAACAGGTAACAACCGGCCATTTACTCCATTTTCAAATTATTAATTTTAAATTTTGGTGGATAATATACACATAAACATGCATATTACGACATAAAACGGTGTTAATTTGGACTTTCGGTTTAACCGGAAGTGATACCAATTTTTAGTTTTTAATATATTTTTGCATATTTGGACAGATCTTTTAATTTCCTTTACAGCTATGTATAGTACTTACCCAATAACTTTTCATTTTGGCCGCCAGACGCCGTTTTACACTAAAACATCTTACACGTCAAAAAGCATTACTCTTGCAGATGTTTTGGTATACTCGAAAATCATTACCTCCTCCCTTTTCAAGTAGTGAATTCATAAAGTTTTTTTTTAATTCACACTATATATTTTTAATTTCACTTACGGTATTTTCTTTATGGTAGTATAATATTTTTAAAGATTAAAAAACAAATGAAATAGATGTGGTACTATTTATTTTATTAAGTTGGAATAGTTTTACTTGTAAATAATGTACACCACAAATAGTTTGGCAATGGTATAAATGCTGTTGAAATACACTATTTGTTTTTTGTAAAACATTCAAAGGCGACTTCGTTTTTTAAAGGATTTTTAGAGGTTTTCATAATTACATACAAATCACCAACAAGTAATATTCGTACATATAAGTATTTGATAGACAATCTGAAACGAACAAAACAACGTCTGTTCGATTTTTTTTCTGAACATTGGTTACAGATGCTGCTTTGAAACGAGCCCAAAAATGATTAAATATGAACAGGCATGATATTTTTAGCCAATATTTATTTATTTGGAAATTGACACGCTGGTGTCGTCACTGGTACGAGACGCGAGGCCAAACCGCGCTCAGACATCCCTACTTACAAATCATTCCCACTATAACGTTCTCACATAACTCATAGGGTAAGTTAAGGGTATAAAATCAATATTCCGGGATGGAAGAGTCACTTCAATTTCTCGAATTCTTCGAGCCGACAACAACCGGCACTCCAGTCAGGCAGGCATTTACAAATTAAATCGTTCGCATTGTAATTCGGTTTGTATAGGCCAGACGATTAGAAATTTTGATATTAAGTATAAAGAACAATACGTTGTTACAAATACAAACACCCACATAAATCCAATTATGCTAAACACTTACTAGAACACCATCATTTAATGACATCTAATGACACTGTAAAATGTTTACACTTTTATGATGACAAACGTAAATTGGATATACTAGAAGCATTTGATATTCATAAACATTTAAAACTGTACCGTTAATGAACGGGCAAGTTGATATCTCTAATTCACCTTTATTAGACATTTTGGAATAAGAAATCAAGATTCAGGCGGTTACCCAGATCAAGTCACCAAGTTATATTGTTGCTATAACAAAAGAAAGTGTTTGTCTTTCAATATAACCTTTTATAATGGCATGTAAACATGTCGAAATACATGATATGCGTGGTCTTGTACTTACTAGAAATCAATTCCCTAAATGCCTGCAATTCACGCAATTCCAAATTATATTTTTTATGAGACTCTTTATTAACTTTCTCAGGGTCGTTATTATGCTTGGAAGTACAATATGAATCAAAAAGAAAAATACACAAAATAATATCAACGTTACACAAGGTTTTATTCAATAATTCAATTTTTTGATCAAATTTTCGAAAAATCAAACAATTTCTACTAAATCCTATTGTTCTTAAAACCGAACACTTATCTTTGTGTCTCCTTATTGAGATATCCTTCACTCGACAAACGATGAATGTCCAATTCCCTCTTCTCTAGTTTGCAGGTTTTCCAAATAACCACAACACTCGCCTTTAGTTTGAATCCTCCTCTGGACTGCTTTTATGTTAATTTATACTTGGCTTTTTTATTATCATAACTGGAAACTCGTTCGGGATCGCTTTATATTTATTTATTCTTTTGGATTTTTCTTTAAAATTCAAAACCACGTTTATATTACTTTAAACTCGTTTTTCTTCTCTATACATTCAGAGAATACAAAATCCTCTGTCTTTGTTTACAAAGACGAGCCGTAACTAACTAAACAAATTTGCCTTTCTTCTGTCTTCTCTCTTGATCTTTCATATGTTTTAAACAAATAAATCTCGTCACAATGAGTATTATTTTATACATTTGTCAAATTGACATTCAAATCCATAACCCCAACAAATGACATTTATCGATGCACAAACAAGTAAGTCTTATAAATTAAACCTTTTAAAACAATTCTGAATTAACATAACAATAATCGTATCAATTTGATTGTGTTCTTCTTTCTTTCAGAGTAAACAAAACTTCACAAATATGAAAATACAAACGATATAATGGTAACCACATTATTTGAATTTTAACAACAAGAAATTATAGCACTAATACGCAACCCTGAGTTTATAAGTTTGAATATCAAAACCTCACAGTCTTCACAAACCTCCAATCATAAATTGAATTGTAACAAACATCCCAAAAACTGCCAGGAATCACAATACCCCAGTCAAAACATACAACTCCGAATATCATAGCAAGATATAAGGTTGAAATAAATAAATATTGTTAAAGTAATTAAGTATTTTATTTATACTCAATACTGAGATATAAGCTTGAATCCATACTTTATTAACAGCCTGTATATGAAGATAAAAAAAATAAAATGTTGTGAACTAGCTTCTTCCGTTTAATGGAATAACAATCATTGAAACTCCAGGTAGCACAAAATCAGTATGTACTATTATAAAATGTTTGTGAATATTAAAGTAATGTTTATGTAATAGTATATTATATACCAAGGGACTGAAGTGATTGATTTAATCCCGAGTGTGAAAGTAGCGGAGCGAGGGCAATAATCATACGAGAGATGAATGAAACACCTCAGTCCTGTAGAATATAGATATACGCTATTTTTTGCACTTCCGAATAACAACAACAACAACAACAAAGTTCTAATTATTGTTATAACAATCACAACTTCGAATTGTAAAATGCTGTTATCTACACAAAATTACTTCTAAACTTGAGACGGTTGAATAATTTTTACTAAATTTCTTAATTTTTTTTGTATTTTTTTTCTTTTTTATATTCTAATCGCGAAGATTTTGCATTCTTAAATATTAAATTATAAGTAAACTAATTACCAAAATGTTATAATTTATATTTGATTACTTACTGTAATTGTTGAATTATGTGTTGTTGATACTATTTAAATATATTTCTCAATCATGGTAGTCGAAAAAAATTTTAAAGTTTGAGCATTAATAACTCCTTAACCAAAGAGTTAACACTAAAATTGTATTCGAGTTTTGTGCTTGTTTTTCTACGTTGAATTGCGTGGTGTAATTATTAGCCGCATGTTTTAATACACCCTGTATATTGTTCCGGCCACTGATTATTAGTTAAAAGCTACACTTTTTCTATTTCTAAGAATATTCCTGTTTCTGACGTCAATATAAAACTATACCGATCCATTATCAACGGATCGACCGTCTTCTTGCTCAATGAAAATTTATAATTTTGCAACAGAATCGATAAACCAACTTTGGTTTGCATTAAACCAAATCGGAGACCTGCAACACATTATACTTTAATACTTTTCCTAATTCGAATTAAAAAAAATTACCTATACAAATCCTTGGTCCTTCGCCAAACGGAAGATATGTAAATGGGTGCCTTTGCTGTTTGTTTTCTTCTGAAAAACGTTCAGGATCGAACTTTTCTGGTTCTGGGTAATGCTCAGGATCATGATGCAAACCCAAAATTGGAATGTTAACAGTAATTCCTTTTGGTACGACAACATCCGTGTTTGGGACGCTGTAGTCTTTTACACATTGCCTGGTGATGAAGGGAAGTGGGGGATATTTCCTCAAAGTTTCTGAAACGGTTAAGTTGATCAATACTGAAATGTAATAAAAAGCTTAAATTGCTTCATGGTTTAATAATATACTTACCATCCACAACTTGGTTCATGTATTTCATGTCCATGATGGCTTCGTAACTGATTTTTCCATCATGATTTTTCAAAACACGATTTACCTCTTTCCTTACTTTGTCTTGCATATCTGAATTTTTGGCCAATTCATAAAGGCAAAATGTCATGGTAGTGGAAGACGTTTCAAATCCTGCAAAAAAGAAGACAAACGCCTGCGCCGCCAATTCTTCAATAGTAAGACCATTTCCATTTTCGGAATTCTTTATATCAATCAATAATTTTAACATATCTTTACGATCTATTCCGTTTGTTTCTCTAAATTTAACTGTTTCTTTAACAACATTCATAAAAAAGTCTGTAGTTTCTTTAGGGAAAAACGTTATTCTTAATAGATTTCCTAGGCTATTATTGGAAAATGCCAACAGCAACCAAGCATTTCGAATTTTTGACAAGGGTGCAAATATTTTCTTTCCATGCTTTCTAAATTCAGCGTCCGGAGTTTTAAAACTATTACACTCTAAACCAAATGCACAAGAACCAATTATGTCGGTTGTGTAGCGTGCTAAAACTTCTTTTATATCAATAGCTTCGTTGGTTTTATGATAGTTATCCATTGCATCCAGCATTTGATTACCACATTGCACAAAAGTATCGAACATCATCTTCATTTTTCCCGAGGTAAAAGTTGGTGTGAGTTTCGTGCGAAGGTTTCTCCATTTTTGACCCCCGATGGCGAACAAATTTGCACTTAAAGGGTCATCTTTTTCGTTGTAATAAAAACCACGATCAGTGAAATACTGGAAATCTTTTTGTAATACATTTTTGACGAATTCTGGATCAATGGGCATGTATTCGGGAGAGGCAAGGATGTACGTGCCGGCATGTTGGTACCCTTGTGACTTAAATTGATCGTAGAATTTCTTAACGGCTATTCCTGGTGTGTCTTTTTTATAAAAAGGATTTTCAATGTTTCCAAATGGAATAGTCGGAGGTAAGGTGGGCAAATTTCGTCTTTTCCAAAATGAGTAAGACCATTTGAAATACGTTATAATTACTATCAAAATTGCTATCAAAATTGCCAACATTTCCGAGTATGCCATTTTATTAGTACTGAAAAATACATTATATAAGTTACCTACTCAGAATTTGTGACAACGCCTACGTTACGTCATTGATAAAATTTTGCTTATTCCTTGAAATAGGCATATTTAATGAAAATAGAAAAAATATATATATATATAAATAAAAAGTCAATTATGTGAAATAGGCAATAATTTTCTTGACATTATTTCAAATATATCTGTTTCAACTAAGCTAAAGACCATGGATACGTGACAACAGCATAATCTGGACAGAACATAAACATAAATTGCTGCTTATTTTATTTGATCTACAAAAATATTATTGCCGATTTTATATAATCGGCAAAATTGAGCCTAGTACAAGGGTTAGGAAAATTATCTTGCGTTTTTTATGGAACACGCAAAACATTGCCGATTAAGTGAAATAGGCAATTTCACAAATTCGGTTCAATATAAATATCGTTATGCTTTAAATTCGAAATTTTTAGTTTAAATAGCTTACCAGGTACGTTAAGTAGAAATTTAGATTACACAATAAATAGCATGAGCATGCGATTCATATGTACAAACTTTATCAAATGACGAGTAATACAAAACTGTTTGTAATGTCGTTTATCGGCGCACTGATGTCTGAAGATAAACTATGATTTCAAGTGTTTGATTGGCCGAGCCGATTTGGATGTGGCGGCCGCAACGCATTGGCTGCGTAAGTGTGTATTTACTATGCCCTAAAATAGCTGAGGAACTAAAACAACGTAACGTCCTTGTGCAGCGTTTTTCTGGCCAAGGTTGAATTCTCCTACTCATGTAATTTTGTAAACGAACATTAATTAGTTATACCTAAATTGTTAGAAATTTCAGCAATTTGTACTTTTGCTTTGATAATAATCCGTTTTAATGTTCTTAATATTGCAGTGATAAAAAAAGTTAGTTCACACACCATGTTTTAATTATTTACTAAAAATAAAATTATTTTTTAACTCACTAATGTTGTGTCATTATCATCAAACATATTTTAGCAGCGTCTCTATTCCAAGTGTTCCTTGGGCGCCCTCTGTATCTTCTTCCTTCGGACCTCATTTCCCATATTCTTCTGATATGTCGCAGTGGCGGTCCGCCCTATTAAGCAGAGTAGGCATTGCCTACCCATAATTTTTCAAATTAAAAGAAATCGAGTTCTAAGTTTTAATAAAATGTAAGTTACCTTTACATACAATTTTTACTTTTTAACACAACTGCGCACCGTTAAAAATTGGGCGCCAAATAAATACATGCTACTTTATATACACTGTTCCCCATAACGGCAGACGCAAAGGCGATTCTTATCGTTACCAGCCATGACACAATCAACCAATCTGTTATTTTTAATATGTCTGCTTGCACATTGATAAAGGAATACAATGGTCCGATGCAAAAAAATAGTGACATCATGGCGCAATCACCACCGAATAGGCGCGCCTGTTTCTGGCTCTTGAAGTTTGATTTGCATTAGTCAGTCAGCGGCAATCAGCAGCGTACAGGTTTGTATTTTCTTTATACGTTGTTTGCACGTTTTCAGCAAAAATGAAAAATCTCGTGGATCAACTTTTAAAAGACAAGTATTTATTTTGTTAATATTTGATGAGAATAATGAGCTTCATTTTTAAAATACGCAATTGAGTTTTTTCTTGTTAATGATTATTTTAGGATTTGCATTTGCCTACCCAAATTTTGAACCTACGGAACGCCACTGGTGTCTCGAGTATCTTGCGTCTGTACTAAGTATTTGAAACATCGCAGCTGATTGCTTTCAATGCCCACACATAACGCTTCCATCTTCAATCGTCTAATGTCTGTGTCCATTATCTTATCTTTTCGTGTTATGCTTAAAGTGACCATACGTCCCGTTTTCAACGGGACAGTACCGTTTTTAAGCCATCGTCCCGTTGTCCCCTAGAAATCACTCGGGACGCAAAAATGTCCCGTTATGCAAAATTAAAACAATACTGTCCGTCAGTGGCGGCTCGTGGTGTGGTGTACTGGGAGGCATTTTAAAGTGTTTTTTTGTTTTTTTTTGGAAAAACATTGTTCTTACCCAAGTTTTAGGTAGCCTTATATTTCAAACCCATCCTTTACGTTGCCCAAATGATCTACTTTTACCAACATTTTCATTAAAGTCTTTAATGGACTTTCGATAAGCACTCTCTAATAAAATTATTGTAAATTGATACCCACATTGCCAGTGTGTCAAAATGCACAAAAATTTTAATGTGTTTGAATTTTAGTTTTTAAATGTTTGCAGTCAATATCACACAATGAATTATCACAAAATAGCAGACAGTGGAAACAAGTGAAAGCATTTTCCCAATGAGCACACATACATTTTTAAAACGTTGTTTTAAAACGTAACCAAACGTTTACCAATAGTTGTTAATAAACGTTGAAAAGAAGTCGAAGTGTCCGCGCTTTCTACCAATTTTTCAACCAATAAATGAACGTTATTTGTGGCACTAATTGTAGAGCTATTTCAATGTATAAAAACAATCTCAATATAACGTGTATAGTATACGTTTGTATTCAGTCTGCTTTCTATGTAAATTTTCATTTAAAGAACCAACGTTTTCTTCCCGTAGTGATTTCAATTATAATTAAACGTATTTCAACAAAGTTGATATAACCAGGGTAACTATAACGTTAAAAGAAAAGTACAATGTAACGTTTACATTGCGTATGTTTTCTATGAAAACCTCAATTAAAAAATTAACGGATTAGTTAGATGAGTAACTTCAATTATGATGCAAGGTACTGAAACAAAGTTAATTTAGCCAAGGTTACTTATGTCGTTAGAAAAACGTATAATACAACGTTTCTTATGTCACGTTTTCTAGGTAGTCTTCATCCACAAGCAAAAACCTTAATTTGATATTCAATTCCATGTTTTAAAGAAACACAGGCAGCACTTACAGAGCCAATATTTATTATACTTGTAAATAACAATATAGTAGATATTTCATTATATTTTAAGGAAAGAACTATAATGCAGTTTTGTTTAAAAAATCAGATAATATAGATAAACCTTTTCAATTTACTTTCCACACATGTGCATCTGTACATATCAGAAAACAACTAAAACACAGAGCTGATTTGTTGCAAAACACACAGTTAAAATAGGAAAGTGTTTCAAAAAAACTCTTAAAATACAAAAAAAATCTAAAGCATGGAAGATTATCAAAAAAACTGAACATTCTGAAAAAAAACATAATTCTCAAAAAAAACTGACAAGAAATTACATTTGAGGTTTATTTATAGAAGATCGCTTGCCGAGTCGGGCTTTTCCAAATTTTAACCAGTCCTTCACAGTTTTGGTAGTTAGGAAATCATTTCTCTCATCAGCGGCAAAATGCAGCTTTGACGATTCTAAAATTATATAATTAAAAAATATTGTTACACTGTGGTGTTGTCTTACCGTAAATTACACCCATCAAAGCTGATTTCTCGAAAGACAATTTATCGTACCTTACCTATTTGTACCTAAAACAACCAGGAAATCTAAATAAACGAATATAATTAATGTAAATGAAATAAAATACCTATTACGTTTTTTGAATTTTAGTTGCTGAAGAACGGTATGTTGCACAACCATCTAATAACGGCCCTCGATAAATGTCAAATGTCCGCTATGGCAGCCACACATAAATTTTGCTATTCTTTAAGAAAATAGATAACCACACGTCAAATTTATACTGATTAAGCGCCCAAACCTATATTAAACGCAATCTCAATATACCATATCTTACCTTTACTTAAGCTGCTTTAAACCACAAAAACGCACTGTACTGCATTGAAAACAAACAACAACATTCCAGAAATGGCTAACGCAAAAGACTAACGCCAATTTGGTGCGGAAGGGGTTGGAGTAACGCGGAATCAGCAATTAATTCATCGGCTAACCGTTTTTAGCAGCAATCATGCGTGGGACAAGAAGGACGATCACGTGGTCATATTACGCCACTAATACTGTTGCAGAAAAATCTATTAGTTTATATAACGTTACATTTTAAGATTCATCATATTAAGAAATAATCAAGTCCCTTGATGATCAAGACATTACAAACGTGGTTGCAAAGTAAACAATTTGTATGTTTTACAACCATACAAAAGACATTGCTTATTCGGATAAGTGATTGACATAACATAATCAAAGTCAAAACTAGCAGTGTTTTTATATAAATGATGCTACCCAACTGTAACTTTTCGAACCTGATAGAAACCATAAAAAGTGTAAGATGTTTTCTTCCAAACTTAAATGTTACAAACATGTCAATTTATAACGTTAATATGTATAACGTTATACTACGTTACACTTCCACGTTATATTATAATAACAAGTAATGCGAATTTCTACTAGCTGTTGATTTGAAAGATATTATTTACGTTATTAGAAGGTATGTATTTATATATTTTCCAATGCTATAAATAACCGTTTGTTTCTAGGAATAATTTTTTTGATATACAACGTTAAAAGATAACCATTTTTTATATCAGTTTTATTGAATAATTGTAAGTTTCGGTTGAAATTAAAGTTTCAGAACACGTAAAATATGCTTTAAAATTTATGGTTATGTAAACATTGTACTAAAACGTAAGACATTACATTAATTCAAAAATACATTTAACGTTAAAATACAATGTTGCATTATATATGTTATACTTTTCTCACTGTAACCAATCGTTAATGGACAAGTTAATTACAACGTAATCGTTTTGCTAAATACATATGTAACAAAAACCAATTGTTGTAACTATTTTAAAACGTATAAAGTTAACGTACTTTCTATTTAACGTATAAATTTTGAATAATTTAAGTTTAAATAAACGTTAAATAAAACGTGTTTATAATCAACCTAAAAATAACGCAGATGTCTTCAACCATTTTTCAACGGGCAACCACAATTCAACCATAGTAACGATTTTTCTACGTAAAAACAACGTACGTGTGCTCATTGGGTTTCTTACATGGCATTCACAATCCAAAATTATTTTGCACGGACATCGTACAACACAAAAATTTGTTCTTCAGAGAAATATAAATGACTTTAAAATATTGATAGTTATTGTATTTTTGTTTTTCTTTTCTTGTTCATCTGTATGTGTAAGTATAACATTAATAAACCAATAAACTTTATGTGTTCTTTAATATTTTATTCACAATAAAACCATTAAAGTGTGTTTCGTACAACATTTTGTGTTTTTATCGATTTTTATATAATTTTTATTAATTTTTAAAACACGTCCCGTTTTTGAATAAAAAATAAATGGTCACTTTAGTTATGCTTTCAATCCTCCAAAGAATTCTCATATCGCTTGCTTGTAATTTGGGTTTCAACACACAGGTTTCGCTTCCACATGTCATTGCTAGTGCAAAGACTGATATATGGTATACAGAATGCCCATTTTAAAACTCCGAGTCTAACTTTTTTTACACACAATGCAACCCCCAGATCACTATGCATTTCTACCATTTTTTTTAAAATTGAGATCAGAGTTGTTTTACAGTACATGTATCTACTAATGATTAAGTACACATTTAAGGTTACTTTAATAACTTAAATTTAATATTTGACAACAATAACTACAATAATTTAATAGGAACATAGTACCAAAACTAACGAAGCAGGTGTTCAAATTGCCTCCCCCCTTCGTTTTCGCAGAGTATAAATGAACATTGAATTATCCTTTCGCGTAAATGTTCTTCATTTCGAATGGGCACTTCATAGACATCATTTTTTGCCGCACAAAAAGAAGTCTACTGGAGTCAAATCGGAACTACGGGCAGGCCAAGGATGCAATGCACCTCGTCCAATTACGCGTCCCTCAAAACGTTGGTTAAGATAATTTCTCACATCCCTATGAAAATGCGGAGGTGCACCATAATTTAAAAACTACATGCTATTCCGTACGTTTTGAGGAACTGTTTGGAGGAGAGCCAGTAGTTCATTTATTAAAAAATTTAAATACATTTCACCATCTAAATTTCCATTAAAGAAATGTGGACCTATTACAAAATCGCCAATAATACCGCACCACAAATTAAGAGAAAAAATTCTCTGAAAATGAGTTATCCTGATCCAGCGGGGATTGTCTTGGGCGTAATAGTGGCAGTTATGTCGATTAACCATGCCGTTGTTTGAAAACCTCGCTTCATCACAGAATAATAACATACTGAAAAATTCCGCATTGCCGTCTAAGAAATTGACAATACTGAACACGATGCTCATAATCCCTATCTTCAAGATGGTGTATGGTATAAACATTGCAGGGGTGAAATTTGTTCGCCTTAAGAATATTGAAAACAGAACCTTTGCTAATGTTTAAGGCATTTGCAATCGCTCTTTGACTTGTATGGGGATTATCCGTAACCAGTTCAATTACAGCTACTTCGTCATGTTCAACCGTAACTTGCCGTGCCCTTACTTTTGGTTTTGAAAATTGCCCATACTCTTGTAAATTCAGAAGAAGCATTCTAAATGTTTTGTCTGTTGGAATTCGTCTACCTGGAAAGCGTTGCGCATACAAAATACTGGCAGCACTCGCATTTTTTCGACATTCACCCAGAATTAAAAACATTTTGCACTAAAGATTAGTGATCGATAATCTTTGTTTTGCACCGTTCAAGTAATGTGGCTTAACGAATTTATATGATTAGTAAACTGTCAAGTTAATGCAAACATGATTGCCCTGATCTTAATTATAGAAATATTTTGTTTTAAAATAATAGTCGGCAGTGACTTGTATTGTGTGTTGCCTATTTAAAAAAAATTAGGTTCGGAGTTTTAAAATGGGCATTCTGTATTCTCACTTTTGTTTGTTTCGAGACTTCATTTTTGTTTAAAAACACTTGACTTAGTATATTAAACAGTTTCTCTGCTACTCCTATTCGCTTGTTTATTTCAGGCTCCATATCTCCATTGGTGTTGACTATCGATCCCTGGTATTTAAAATTATTTACTTATTTGATGTTGCTCTCTCCTATTCTCATGTCTGTTTCTTGTTGGGCGTTTCCATCCTACAAGTTTAAAAAAACAACTTTCAAAATTTCCAGTTAAGATACCAGTTAGGCCAGCCGTCAGATAAATTAACTATCCGCTAAATCTTACGGTTATCGAAAAATGCGTTTTTCAATGCAACTTAAACTTATGGCTAGCTAACCGTTCATTACGGATGCGTTGAGTACCACTGTTCTGGATCTATTTTAGGAATTGGGAGTGTGAGTTACCCCACGCGCACTTAGGCCACAATAGGTGGGCCCATTGTACTTCCTCCCCAGCAGCTCTCCACATTGGACGTCACCCAAGCCATCCAACCTATTGGATGTACTTAAGGACATCCGCAATTGGAGTGTTGCTGATTTCAGCTATGTTAGGCCAGAAGTCCCCCAGCATGGATCCTCTGGTTGTTGCGAGAGCTGGACAGTGACATAGGATGTGTTCTGCCGACTCGTCGCCTTCGTTGCATGCGGCTGTCCGCCAGTGCCATCCTGTGCATGTGTTGATTTAGGGTGCAGTGTCCAGATAAGATACCCACAACTAGTCGCAAGTTCTTTCGCGACAGTTGCAAACAGTATTTGGCTGTTTTTGGCGAAGATGCAGTAATAGCAGCCCTTGCTTGACGACAGATTTGAGTGTTAACCCATCTTCGTGTGAAGATTTTTAAGGTTTCTTGGTATAGCATAAAGCTTAATGTCTTTAGGGATATGGCAATTACGGGTTGTAGTTCAAGAATTGCATTTGCACCATGCATTATTCCCACTACCTCCGCTTGGAAGACAGTGGCAATATTGCCTAGTGGTATACTCTGGCGTAGTTTTAAGTCGTCGGAGAAAATTCCGGCACCCGTTCCATGCCTTATTTTAGATCCATCAGTGAAGATGGATATATCCATATACTGGGTTGGTCCAGCATTCGCATAAATACTAAAGTGTCTATTAAAGGCATATTGTAAAGGAAGGTAGTCTACCATAGCATCCAAAAGAGGAGTCTTGACGATTGCCTCATCCAGGATACGGGTATGCCTGCCTCCCTTGCCTAGTATGTGCCACAGCCCCTTATGGCGCAGCTTCAAAGCAGTCCTCACAGTTATTTTCTCCACAAAGAGATCAAGTAGAGGAAGGCATCTAAGGCGGCCGGGGGGGTTGAGCGCATATCACCTGCAGAACTAAGACAAGCGAGACGTTGCACGTGTCCTAATTTAGTTGCTGCCGTAGCCTGTCTGACCCTGAGCAACCAGACAAGTGCTCCGTAGCATAGCATGAGCCTAATCACGGCGGTATACAGCCACATGGTAATACTAGGAGGGAGTCCCCAGGATTTACCTAGAGCGCGGCGACACTGCCAGAAAGCCATGCATGCTTTGTCAGCCTTCAGGTGTTTCTCCCAGTTCGGCTGTTTGTCAAAAATAACTCCCAGATATTTGACATTATCTATGAATCTGAGAGAAGTGTTGAATAGAAGAGGTGTACGTAAAGGTCCAACCTTCCTTTTCTTTATGAAGAATACCATTTCTGTCTTCAAGGGGTTGACAGAGAGGGACTGCTCATTACATCATTTTTCTGTTATTCGAAGAGCCGTCTGCATTATGGTGCAGAGCATGCCCTCAAACTTCCTCGTGATGAGGATGGTGATGCCAACCGCATATCCAATGGTATAGAACCCAGCATCATTGAGTGAGCTTAGAAGACTGTCCAGCATTGCATTCCATAACAGTGGAGACAGAACTTTGCCCTGTGGACATCTTTTTATCACAACACCTCTAATAGAGCTGTCTCCTCAATTGCAAGCATGTGCTTTATACACTCACAAAGAGTAAGTGCAACACCATGTCTGCATAAAGCAGAATTTATACTTTCAAAGGTGGCCTTGCCTTCAATATCAATGAAAACTCCCAGGGTAGACATTTTATTGTCTAATGATCTCTCGATCCGATTCGCTACAGCATGTAGCGCCGATTCAGTAGATCTCTCTGGGATGTATGGATGTTGGTTCGGGTGCAGTGGGTGTGAAACAAGCACCTTCTTCCTTATTTCTCTGTCACAAAGTCTCTCAAGCGTCTTTAATAAGAAAGATGTAAGACTAATGGCACGATAAGATTTGGCCAGGGTATAGTCGGCACGCCCTAGTTTGGGTATAAAAACTACCTTCATTTTTCTCCAGCTCTCCGGTATATATCGAAAGGCGATACATGCCCGGTAGATGCGCACCAGGTGAACAAGTATCAGGTCCAGTTCCCATTGTAATAGGGCTGGGAAGATACCGTCCACTCCTGGCGACTTGAAGGGAAGAAAGGAGTTGTAGCAGCCGCCAAGGGGAACGAAATTGTCCAAAACAAATTGGTTTAAATATTAAATCCAATAGTAAATTAAATGATATACAGAACTCGTGTCGTGAAAAGTTAGTTGAAGTTTTTACATATTCCCACATATTAAAAAAGTGCAAGTTATAAATTACGCTAAGTAATGTCCGGCAATAAAGCTAAAAACTTAGAATTTGGAACGAAATACATAAAGCTATGTCAGTACTTCAACACACATGAGCGATTCTTTACATCCAACTACGTGTGGGAAATGCAGTGTTTGCAATAAGAAGTCCAAGCAACTTGCGGGCACCTGGATTAGCTAGTAAAAGACAGTATGTAATAAACAAACGACAGAAACCGTAATGCCTCGGAGGCGAAGAGTGTAGCTCGAAAAGAACGCGAAAACTGCAGGGCATTTCGGGTTTACGTCTTTAAGACAAAAAGTCATTTTTTTTCTCGTACTCGCGAAATCGGTTTTGGTTAAATTAAATTCAAAAAATAAGTTCATTTTTTAATACTTGATCTATAGCCTGTCAAAGCCGCCCAATCTACACCCAAAGCGTTGGTTACGTACAAGCGTTAGATAGGTAATGTGCTCTCGACCTCCGGTCAAAAATGGTTAAAACAACTTTATTTATAGGAGTATCAAAAATTTCCAAAACTTAAAATATTTTTTTTGTTATAGCTAATTGATAGGCGTAGTTAAAAAATCATGTAGCTTCCGAAAAACGCGTTGTTGATACTAAAAAGTATCGTTTTTGTTCCTTAATTTTCAAAATAGTTGAAAATTCTTGCTAATCCTAGTAAAGTACTTCAAATAGCCTATCAAACTGACAAATGGATATAAAAATGGGGCGATAGCGTTTTTGAATAAATAATTAATCAATTTCAAAATTTTTTAAAATTCCTGGAGGGCGTCAGGGTAAACTTTGGGAGATAAATAAAAATAAATTTGTAGTTTATTGCAAAAATGATGTGAGCTTGATGAATAATTTTTTGAAAATGTCCAATATATATTTACAATTTACATATTTCAATTTGTATTGATTGGATATTTTGTTTTTGAGTAATCGGGCATTAAAAATAAAATTTTCAAAAATTCGTAGTGCCCTTCATTTTGAAGATACAGCATTTGGAAACAAAGCATTTGATTTGTATTTAGATGCATTACAACGTCGTGTATTCAAAATTGCAAAACAGTGTGCAGAAAAAAATCTATACCAAAAAAACACGTCTAATTTCCGTTTCTGGTTCCAGTTCCGATTAATGACCTAACAAAAAACTACTTGCAATTAAAAAACTTTCACACACAAAAGGAAAACGAACGCACCCACGCACACACCTACCCACACAGACAGTCATTTTTAAAACTACTTTCTTGGGTTCCTTGATCCCCAAAACACGTATTTCCGTTAAAATCTGAAATTCGAAAATTCACATGAAATCATAATTTCCCTTACTTCAGTAGAAATAAGAAAGTAAAAAATTAAGTGAATTTTCGAAAAATCGCTTTGTTGAGTAAATATCAAAAAAAATGGTACAAAGGCCAATTATAATGCCATATTTAAAATTTGGAACAAAAATATTAAAAAATTAAAAATACCATTTTTTAAATATTTTTATATGAAATCACCAAATCTCCATTTTTTCTTCTTTGAAATAAACCAATTCTAATAAAATTCATTTGTTGAAGTAATAATTGATATACTCTCTAATAACGTTTTTGATATTTTCTCAAATAAAGCGATTTTTCGTTAGGTAATTAATTTATTTTCTTTAATTTCCTGCCAAACCCGAAGTCACGTGCCCTACATCTAAATCAATTTTTACGTTATCTGAGTAGCAGCAGCGCCCCAAAAATAAATTTTTGGAAAATTCTAATAACTGAAATTTTCCCCGTATGCTGCGAAGATTTTTCCGGTCATTGTATGTTGTTATATCTTAACAACTGTTGGGATTGACTTTTAATTTTTGTTTTATTTAAGTATTATTCATAATTGTACAGTACTGCAAATATGAGTTGGCTTAGTTTCCTTGAAGTAGGGAAATTTACTAAAGAAAATTTCCGTTTCTCCGTTTTTCTGGTTTATTCGTAAGAACTTTTTTATGGTTTTTCCAGAAGAATTTTTTTTAGAGTAGTTCTTTTTCTATGATAATTTTCTCCGCTAGCTATTTTTAATCTGCTAATAAGAGACCGATGTTTATTAATTTTATCTAGTACAATAAAAAATGGGATTAGCATTATTTATTGAAACTTGAAATTAAATGTAGTGAACTTGGAATTAGCGTAAAATAATATAAACTAGCGCTAACCGTAGACTACGGCCCACGTTTATATTTGTGTGTATTTCGTTAAGAAGAAATAATCAATACGCTGTGTCGGCATATTCGACATGTACAGGGTGGCGTAAATTCGTTGGTTTGCAGGTTATCTCGGTTATTATTGCAGTTAGAAGAAAGAAAAAAAACTGAAAGACATGTTATGGAGTATTTTTAGGGTATATAAAGATAACGGAAAAATGAAAGAAAAACTAAATCCTGGAAATTTGTGATTTCTTTATCTAAGGAGCTTTTATTAAGGAATTTTTTATTTGATGATTTTTCATCAAAGGATTTTTTCCCAGGACTCGTTTTTAGGGTTTTTTCCTCAACGAAATTTTTCTACGATTTTTTTCCTAGGACCTTTTTCTCAAGAATCTTAATTTGAGGTGGTGGCACTGAACTCACCTTGTCATATGAAATCTTTGCATATGGTGGACGTTGCAGTCTTCTTTATTAAGGAAGTAGTGTTTTTGGTGGAATTTCAGTAGCCTTGGTTCCATTATTCAAAATTAAGTTTTGTTGATCTACTGCATTGTGTATCCACTTCAAAGATGTTCAGTATTTAACAGTAAAAGCATTTATAATACAAAAACTAATTACATTTCTTAGGTTGTAGGTATAGCTCGTCGAAAAGAAAGAGTAGAGCAACTAGTAACAAAATTGCGAGGTGCAAGTGGCAAACTCTATGCTCTCAAAGCTGATGTTAGCAAGGAAGCTGACATTTTTGAAGCATTCAAATGGGTTAAGGAAAATCTTGGACCTATCCACATACTTGTCAATAATGCGGGTATTTTTGTGGAAAAGGCTTGACCGATGGAGATACACAAGCGTGGAAAGAAATTTTAGATACCAACGTCCTTGCTGTGCATCGCGACGAGGGAAGCCGTTAAGGATATGCAGGCAAATAAAGTGAATGGCCATATTATCCATATAAATAGTATCGCAGGACACGCTGTCCAGGAGGTGTTAGAACAGAAATTGGTGAAGTTGGTGGCTCCTCCGGTTTAGATTAATACGCCTTGTGTATTAAACCCCGAAGATATTGCAGATGGTGTTGTTTATGTTTTATCAACACCTCCTCATGTACAAGTAAATAATCTATTTTTTATGCCACACGAAGTATGTTTTTATTAGTGATGTAAGGAAGAGTATGGTGTTGCAACTCCTACCATTCGTCTATATAAAAAAAATCATTCTAAAAGTTTGACAATCTCGGAACTCTTTATAAGATTTGCGCATAAATGACGCTCGTAAAACTTCAAATTTAAGGTATATGTCAAATTTGGCGCGGTGTGATAATTATTTATATTACTACTTGACCATTTTGGCACCTATCCTGCATACAACACTTATTTGCTAAGGTTAGGTTAATAAGTTACTTTCGTTTTTACTTTTATTAATGAAATATGCAAGTAAGTCAAACATTTATTCTGCATTTTTACGTAACGTTTATAATTTATATTGTAATTATTTTTGTGGTGGTTTTTAGTTGGAAAAAAGGTATAATAATACCAAATTCAAATAATACCAACAACCAACAACATTGAACAAACAAGTCGCCACAATAAGCTGGTTTTGCAAAAGCAAACGTATTCATAACAGAAGTAGTCAGCAGAATAATAGAACTCGTTACTTACTACTACGAAATGTAAGCGTTTTTTCAGTCACTGCATAAACTTAAATTGGTACAAAGCATAATTTTCACACAAACCATTTATTTACTGATTATATAAGTAGCAATTATAGATAAGCAAAATAGGAAAATTCACCTTGGGAACAGCAAATAATGATAAATCTTTGTTTTCGTTTTTTGATAAGCTGCGCAAACAGTACAACAGTATCTTGGCATTTTTGCCTAGAATATTACCGTGGTAATAAATAAATAAAAGCACTTCTTACATTTCAAATTTGTTTTAAAATAAAATTGACAGTTACAGTTGCGCCATCTGTTGTTAAAATTTACAAGGAACCCTGAGATTCTCAAAGTTTGAGATGAAAACAATTGAATAGTGTGCAAACACCAGTCTTTATTACATCACTTTTCTATTGTAAACCTGTTTTGCTGTTTGTTTTTTGTACAAGTAATAAACAAATTTTGCAATTTACAGGTAAGTGTAACTATTTTTAAGAGACGAATTTGCTATCAACCAGCACATTTTCTACTTATTTATATAAACTAGAAAATATCACCCATTTACTTATATTAACGTAAAGCTGGAAATACGCCGAGTTTGTTATTATGTTTAAGGTTTATTTTATTTGAATTTTTTCGATTGTTATATTTATCTAATTTTTATTTTATATTTGTAGGTCCAAGAGTTAACCATTATACCCTTATTGGAGAAATATATTAAATAGTAATTCAGATTGAGGAATTGGGATTATAAATGTAAATGTTTTAATGAATTTCAATATAAACTTGATGTTTTACAGTCTTTTATATTATTATAATTATTGTTGTAGTAGTTGGAATAAAAACTGTTATTGTTGTTGAAAGTATGGTTACAATAACTATGTGTGTAGAAGTAAACTACTTACATTATTTTCCTCTTTTGAGGCTATTTTTGGTAATAATGCAGAAAAAAGGGTTATCGGAAGGTATGGAATCATGCTTTCGCTTAAAGAACAAACAATAGGCTATAATTGGGAATTGTCAGTTTTATTTTTTTTTATACTATATTTGACTAATAAAGTCCGATATTTTTTCAATTAGAACCCTCTGTTTTTCATATGAAATTTTTTTAATACAATTAAATTGACATAGGTTTGTGTAAGAAATTCTGAGGAAGTTAAAATTTTTATCATGTATTAGTGCGGAACGGGACGTTTTGCCGTCGCCGTTTCGCCGACGCCGTTTCGCCGCCGCCGTTTCGCCATCGGCCGTTTCACCGCCAAGAATTTCTTGTTTCGAGCTCTTCCAGTTAATAATTTTATACATTCCTTCAAATATCAAAAACCACTTTTAACATTAAGTGTTCTGTGCCAAAGCCATTAAACAATTGTTTTAGTTGAAATACTTGGGCTTTTTTGTAATATTGTATTTAATTGTTTAGTTAATAAATGTATTTAGGCGCTTAGTGTTGAATTTTTGATTTTTTTTTCTTGGGTTAGGGTAGGTTAGGTTAATAATAAAATTAACAAATATGTATTTATAACTTTTATAAAGAGTAAAATATTTTGAGAAACTAATAATAAAAGACTTTCCCGTTTGTTGCATACTTTTTGAGAAACAATGTATATTGGGTTAACGGCAAAATACCCGACGGCAAAATGGCGACGGCTAAACGGCGTAACGGTCGACGGCGAAACGACCAACGGCAAAATGGCAACGGCGACGGCAAAACGTCCTAGACTGGTATTAGTGTTACCTTAATTAGCAACAAGGGCCAGCAGGTGGTTTAGTGGTTAGAGTCCCAACCTCTAAAACTAGACTACCGACGGCAGTAGGTTCGAATTCTTTGCCCGTCGGAAAATTTTCTGAATAAGTTAATAATAATAATAATAAGTTCTGAAATGTCCATGGACGGTGTGTGTGGTGTGTATGTTGGGGTGGTGTCTTTCAGGGGTGGGACATGTTAGACCGGTGTATAGCGCAAGTCCGCTGAGCCCGTGTAAGGGGATAGGATGGGAATCATGAGTCGTGCTCACGCACGGCCTTATTATTCTTAAAAAAATAAATAACAAATGGCATAAATGTTGCAAATACGACGTATTCAATTTCGCTTCTGAGAAAATGCTAAGTATAATAATTTCAACAAAAATTTTATTATTATTTGTTTTCATAGGAATTACGTTAAAATCAGCTTTGTGTATTATGAAAAACTTTTTAAATCGTTAAAAGTATTTCTAAGAAATAACATTTTCCAGTTTCTTCTAAAATGCATTTCTATAATTTTGTTGAAACATATTTACCAAGCGCTTTTATTTAACACTTGACCAGAAACATAGGCGCCCTCTGCGGGGGTACTCAAGCATCCCACAGAGGTACTAAGCAACGAATGCTCGGTGGGCCGGATATTTTTTCGAGTCGGCCAAATATGTGACGAATATTCGGCGTTTTGGCGCACTAAATAAAATCGTTACTAAACTGCAAATATTTACATACAATTTGACGGTTTCATTAAAATTAAAATGCATTGTAACAAAATTATAATTTTGGTTGCCAAACAGGAACGCTTACGTGGCGCAAACTAGCTTACGCATTGGTTACCGGTAAGTATTCGACACTCGGCCGAATAATTGGCTAGAGTTGCCCAACATTTGGCATTGTACTAGATAATTGAATTAATATTTCGGTACTGGGTCGAATATTCGTCGACACTCGGCCAAATATATGGAGTAGAACAATTGGACGAATAGTAGCCGAATATTTGGTATTCGGCCAGTGATCAAAATCGCTATTCGGTAGATTATTACCAATAAATATCAATTATATGTATATCAACCATACTAGCTACACAGGCGACATATATTTTTGTAGTAAACGACCTGTTTAGCCCATAAGACAATAAAATGGCAGCAAAAACTTTGTGGACTATTATATAACATACATTTTATTTAGCCAATCAGCGGCGTGCTCGATTTTCGTCAACAAATCAATCAAATTAATTTTAAGGTGAAAAAATCACTAGTGGATTATACTAAGTGAAAAAAATACGATGACAGTACTATAAAACTACCCTCTGCCAGAGCTGCGTTTATTAGCGACAAAGGCAGCAAGTTAAGATCGACAAAACGCAAAAAACAACAATCATCTCCGATATGATCGTTAATTTAAAATACGTCGTAATTATTTGTGTGTGATACAGTTGGGTTGATTGTTAGTTTGTGCTACTTCATTTTAGAAATCATCTTAACTAGCAGTCGTTAACAATCAATTCAAGTTTATAAAAAAACAACGGAAGCACTAGTTGTATTATTTGTTAAAAATGGAGTTTCTGCATTTAGCAATTAATATAGAATAAAACAAAACTTGGATTTATTGTTGTTTTATTTATGACCAATGTTAACAAAATTGTGATAATTTACTAACATTGAAAAAATTATACACTTCAGCATTTCTCAAGAAAATACTTGAGAACCCTTGAGGATTTATAAAAGTCGGCGCGTATGACACAATAACCGATTAATTGTTAAAAACTGCTGAATACGTTTACATATGACATCATAATGATGTTACCGTTTTATTCTATTAAAGATCAGCGTCGTCATTATTGGAAGGTCACTATCAACTCGTATTATGTACGATATGTGGAAAGTCAAGGTTATCAATTTTAGGCAAAATATTATTGTGTTTGTAATGCAATTATCATGATGACCAGACGAATCGGATACTTCAAATTAGTGCACCTATAAAACCCAATCGCACTAAACTACACCATTGCAGTATACACCTTAGCACGTAAAGCACGAACTATCATCTTTTATTATTCATCATGGTAATTTCAATGGATCGCTGGAAGGGCAAAGTTGCTGTTGTAACAGGAACAAGTGCGGGTATTGGAGCTGCAGTTGCAGAACAGCTTGTGATTGCAGGACTTCAGGTACATTTTGAATTTCCTATTTCTATAAATTGAATTTTTAATTATTAAGTGTCTTAGGTTGTCGGTTTAGCTAGACGCAAAGACAGAACCGAAGCTCTAGCAAAAAAACTCGAAGGTAAAAGTGGAAAACTTTACGCCGTCAAAGCTGACATAAGCAAAGAGGAAGACATCGTTGACGCTTTCCAATGGATTAAAAACAACTTAGGTCCCGTTCACATTCTTGTGAACAACGCTGGAATTATTAGAGGGACCGATCTGATCAATGGAGATACGAAAATGTGGAAGGAAATATTGGATACCAACGTCCTTGGTCTGTGTATCGCCACGCGGGAAGCTGTGAAGGATATGAGGGCTAACAACGTCGATGGACATATCATTCACATCAACGGCGTCGTGGGACATATCGTCCCTAACCTTCCCCAATTTAATGTTTATCCTGCATCTAAACACGCTGTGACTGCTTTAACGGAAACACTTAGACAGGAACTGAATTCCATTAAGAGCAAAATTAAAATAACCGTAAGTAAATTCTCTAATAATTTTTGAAAATTAAAACCGAGTCTAATTTACTTACCTGCTGCTTTTATATTCTACAGGTTAACATACACAAAATACTTTGTATTATAAGTACAGAGCCTTCGTCAATTACTGATACCCACGTGACCCTTGGTCCGCAGTGACTTAGGGAGTTTTAGATTTAGATGTTGAAGTCAGTTCAATATTGGTACTCGTGGTAACTAAAAATTCCCTGTAAGTGTCACTGTCAATACTCAAAATGAGGTTATGTATGTAAACAAGCAAGCCTTGATAAGTTAACAAACGGCTTGGGAATTTTTGGATAAAAACCTTACCAGCAGTATAAGTTGGGTTGCCTATATTTTGTGGTCACGTGGGTATGAGTAATTAATGAAAGCTCTGTATAAAATATTTTCTACGTAGATGTAACATTTTGTTTTCAGAGCGTCAGTCCCGGACTAACCGAAACTGAAATAATACAAGCTACAGGAGATTCGATTCCAAAGGAAATAGCAGATTTTTTTAAGGCATCTGCTGCTATTTTAAAATCTGAAGATATTGCAGATGCCGTGCTGTATGTTTTGGCTACACCGCCACACGTGCAGGTAAAATATTACAGATAATGTGCATGTTACACAAATTACATTTAATAAATCTTAATTCCAGGTTCACGAATTGACGATTAAGCCTCTCGGAGAAATGTTTTAATATTTTTTAACAGCAAACTAGATTATTCTAAACTCGAAAATACAGAAACCTGAAAATTTTAAAGTTTGGTGTAGTAGGGAAAAATTGCTTATTATTTTACAATACCGGAGAGCAAATGAAGCAGTTGACAATGCACTTTTGCAGTGTTTGTTATTGTCTTTAGGCTTTATTTTAGGTTAAAACTATAAGGGCTGTGATCTCAACAATTGCAGCTCCTAAGAAGCACATTAAAATAATTGTTTATTTCTATTATTATAGTTATTACAAATAGGTACATATGTGCAATAAAAACTCAAAGTTATAAAGATCACGTGTTATTTATTTATTTCCATAAGCTTGTAATGTTTTGTTCACTTGTTTATAGATCAGTGATTACATCATATAAAAATGTGAGTAATTTCCAAGTTTTATAAAAATACAGGAACAAGTAATTGTTCAACTAATCATTCTTGAAATGCATAATACTGTGATTTACAATTTTCTTAAATAATGAACTTATGGCTAGTCCACGGCACTTAAGAATTTTAAATTGCATTTAAAAAGCAAAGATACAAAAAAACATTTATAAATCAATGATACAAATAAAAATTAAAATTGCATCTGACATTAAAAGAATTCCAAGGAAAGTTTTAGTATAATATTCATACAACTAAAAATACGACGGTACGTCGATCGCAATAAAAATGGTCATACAATACTTCGTTTCCAAGATATTGATCTTCAAAGGTGGCACTTCCACCTAAAACTACAATTTATCTGTTAATATTGAATAACCATCATGGGCGGCCGTAGGCTAGTGGTTAGAGGGCATGGACTGCTATGTGTGGAGTCTGAGTTTCAAATTCCCGTACCGGAACATCTGATTTTTAACGGTCATTCTCCCTCGCAAGCCAATGACAAACCAGCAAGGTATTCTGCCATAAAAACTTATTCTGGAAAAGAAGCGCTTGCATTTCCTGCGGTTTGGAGCCCCGCGTTAAACAGTGGGTCCCCGTATGTCTATGTGACTCCCTAGAACACCCTCAACTACTTGTCAAACGTCTACATACTAGCCCAAACTCATAATAGTTAGACCAGTAAATTGTTTGCACATTTTGCAAAACAAATCAAATTTTCGCGGCTATCTTCACTTTTTAGGACAAAAGTTGTACTAGAAGTTTAAATATAATATTTTATTAGTTCATGAGCCAGTTTACATGTGTATGTAAGTAAAATAAAATTGCCAGTGGCGTAACCATGGGGCAGAGAGGGCAATGGCCCCCGGGCCCGAGGATTAGGGGGCCCTGCCATGACCACGACTTTTTACTTTTTTTATTTCTCTATTACGAAATTTTTTAATAAAAATTTTTGATTTTCGAAACTCTCTACTTTTATATTCAACAAAAAACATTTTAAATTTCATGTAAGTAAGTATGTACTTCTACAATGAAAAATACTAAAGTCAGATTATATTTAGTAATAACACAACACCCACAGTTTGGTACCGACCCAGACACATTACTTCAGAAAATTTAAGATTTGCTGATCTTAATTATACACGGCTTTACTATATTTGTTTTCATTTACTAGACTGCAAATAATTTTTTTCCTATTGAAGAAATTGTTCTTATTATCAATTACTTTATTATTGAAGTTTTTTTGAGGATGGGGCTGGGGCTTTTTAGGTATCTTGCCCCCGGGCCCAAAATCTGAAGTTACACCACTGAAAATTGCACATGTGAACTAAAAATTTCGCGCTACTTGCATTTGCTAATCGTTTTTAGGTGAACATGCTGTACTATTTTGTGTATAAAATGAGCAAAAAGTAGAGGTAGATGTAAATTTCACTTAACTTTATTTTATGCTCTACGTACTCATATAAAAAATATTAAAATGAAAATTTAAAAGTACAAATACTTTACGTGTTATTTTACGTAATCATTGTTATTATATACATTATATATTTATGTCATCAAATGACAAGAGTTCTTCCCGAATATAATATCAAACATAGTTTCCTGATCTCCTTTGTTATTCTCGCCCTTCCGTGAGATTTTCACGTTTTTTCTCACGTGGAATGTATGCATTTGTAGATGCTAAAATGCACGTGCGCATTGTGCAGCATAATTTTTAATATGCATTAAATGTTTATCCACTAAATATGACAATATTTTGATAAATTAGAAAATTATTTAAAATACAAATTTCCTGTTTTATACCGAATGCTCATTACAAAATTTTAAATTTTGAGTCTTGCAAATTTTAAAATTTTTCATGAAATTTTGAAAAATGTAGAACCTATATAAAAAACAGAAACCACGTCTACTTTCTTTCTTTAACATGTTTATATGTTTCTGGCACGAAAAAGTTGTTATCCATTATTAGATGTTTAGTACAGTAAAAATAGCTCAAAATTTGAGAAATAGCGAAAATAATTCGGAAGTGAATGAAACTTGGTGAAAACCTTTATTTACACATACTTGTTTAAAAACCGTCTCCCTGACCAAAATTCGGGGTGGAGAAATTAGTTTTATTGGGGTTGAAAGGGGTGAATAATCGATTGTTCTGTAGTAATCTGAAAAGTAATGTATTTTTCGAAAAATTTTTTAGTTAAAAGTTTTAGCTTATTAAATTTCCTTTAATTTGTTTTGTTTTTCATCTTTGTACGTTAAACATTGACCGCGTTAATGAGCAACCGAGTAAAGCAAGGTAATATGGTGCAACGATGTTTCACTAAAGATGTTTTATCATCATATGTGATTGCGAGGCCTGCTCTTTCGAACATACGTGTAGCTGTTGAAGACTATTGCAACGTCCGTTTTGAGACAACAGAAGAAGAATTGAACACAGTGTTATCCAAACAAGAGATATTTTTATCATTGATGGAGGCTTTTTGCTGCATAGAGTTAAATGGGGTAAACAATGTACAACCTTTCAAGATGTTTGCTATGCTTTTGTTAATTATGTAAAGAAATTTTACAAGTCTTCAATAATAGTACTTGACGGATATGCCAATAATAATAGTACAAAACTCACGGAACAGCGACGCCGATATGCAGCCAAAGTATCTCCAGAGTTCACTATAAAGAAAAATACTTCCGTTATGGTAACCCAAGACAACTTTTTAGCAAATGCTAACAACAGTTAATTAAAATGTTAACAACTACATTTAATAAAGAATTAATCGAAGTTAAGCAATCATCAGGAGATGCAGATACTCTAATTGCCATTGAAAAGTCAGAAACCTTGGAAGGTAACTATTGTGGGTCAAGATGTTGATCTTCTAGTTATTTTAATAACTTTAACTCCAATAGGTAACAATACATATTTTTTGAATCCTAAAATCGGTAAAGTTCAAGCAAAGGTTTTTAATTCGTCAAGCTTACAATCTCAATTTGCTGCAGTACAAAATTTCATACTTACAGCACACGTGTTCAGTGGTTGTGACACTACTAGTGCAATATTTGGTAAAGAGAAAAAACTAATTTTAAATTTATTAGAAAAAGAGTCAAAGTTGAGCGACGTGGGGACCAGTTTGAACACTGGCCGAGAGCAGACGTATAACAACGCCGCTCTAGCTTTTAAAAGTGAAAACGAGATTTTTCGCCGTTTAAAATGGCAAATTTTTAGTGCAATTCGATCCTAGAGTGAACGTCAAAGGTAGTGTTAGTGAATTAATACCTTTGGCTCAGTATAACAGGTAAACAACAGGTAAAAACCTAGCGAGCGTTAGGGGGTTCTCTGTTTTGCCAGAGCAAAGTAGGTGCACTTGAGTGTTTAGTGCGCCAGCTCTCAAAAACAATCAAACAAAGAAGTAAGCATTACCTGCAACGTGAAGTGAAACACCTGGACTACCTGCTCATTTAACAACAGGTGAAAGGAAACCGGTTAACCAACACCCACTCAAAGATAAGTAACAGTAGTCTAACAGTAACAGTAGTCTAGTAGATTTAAATACTTTGTAGAAGACACATAGATAATCCCCAAGACAGTGGTAGATCAGGTGTGCGTAGATAATAAACAACTAAAAATAATTGTAGAAAGTAGATACTGTTATTTTGTTGGAGCAGTCCCTAGTGCAATAGAGTCGATTATCGCTTAAACCTAGCTAGTGCTAACACACAGCAATTCCTGGAATTGCACCACCAAAAACAAGGGTCTATGAGCAGGTAGAAAGTTTCTGAGGAAGGGTCACTTTTGACGGACAAGAAGCGATCGCTTACAATTTAAACTTATTTTAACTAAAGCCAAAATTTCTTTTACATAAGCCGCGCCTATTGAATTTCAAATCGCGGGTTAAACACAGGAACGAAAACAGGTCCTCAAAAGAGGAAAATAATGTTCCAACAATTTCAAATACTTAGTTAAAAGGCAGCAAGCAATTTAGTTTTTTTTATCAGTGTGATTTGATTTATTGATTGAATTATTGTTATTTGCATCGAAAATAGTCTTTTAATATTAAGTTTGAATAAAGGGTTACTTATAATATAATCTAACGTAGTTATTAATGCCTAGCATTTAGAAATTTTATACATTACGTTGTAGAGCATAGTATCTATGGTGTACGATTATGTTTATGTAATTTTAAGTACGGTTTTGAGCGTAACAGTTTGAATTTAAGGCTCAGAACCGGGTAAGTCAAATTAGATACCGCAAATTAGATAACGCAAATTAGATAGGTTCCGATATCTAACTTTAGCGTCTGATGTCAATCAGAACTAGTAGTATTTAGAAGGTGCGTAAACATATACACGGAAGTCTATACACACCAGCAAACCAACGAAAAGTATTAGAAGCGGGAAATATAATACGTACCATGGAATAGGAAATAGTATTTACGGACAGACACAGGTTGACAGTGCGGAAAATTCCAGGAGATAGAAATTGTTTATTCACCTCAACAGCAGATCAGAACACAAAAGGGACAATAACGCGGGAACAGCTCAAAAAAAAGACGCTCTCAACTTAAGGAAAAATCATATCATACATCAGAGAAAATGCACAAGATTTCCAATTGCAACTGGCGGAAAATGTAAGAAACTTGGCTCCGCATTACAATCCTCTAGCTCTAGCCCAGCACTACAAATGGAAGCCTACTTAGAAGCCCTAGGGAAAGAAGGATTTTGGGGAGGAACCGAATCAATAGCAGCAGCAGCAGAAATACTAAACGCGTCAATAGAAATCCACTACGAAGCAGGTCAACTTCCACACACACTCCGGTAGACAACAATCAACCACCCAGGGCAATAAGAATAGCGTTCAGGATGTCAGGAGACGGTTCCAGAAACCATTACGACAGCATCACGGCTAAAGAAGAAAATAAATCCATGAGAAGTAGGAATGGAACGCCAAATATGATCATGCTAGATCAAAGAATAGAGGAAGAAAGTGTAGCAATACCACCCGGACGATACGTAATACTAAGAAGTTTATTAGTTATTAGGAAATTAAGATATTTGCAATTTGTAATCTTAGAACAATAGATATGTGTGAAATAAGAACAATGTGAAACTTTGATACCAAAGTTTATTAAGTTAAAATGCATAATCGCATAACGGTCTTGGTTGCGTACTCAAAAACCCCATTGATGGGTAGCCTACTAACTACCCGGTGTTGCAGCAGCGGTGTCTTGCGGTATGCATTGCAGACATGCTAACGCGGTTCAACACCCCACCCGATCCCACCTATCACATAAATTCCTACCCACCTTACTGGCATGGGGTGGGCCTGGCGTAATCCAGGATCGACCCTCGAGTCAGCTCCATGTCAGATGATGATGATGATGATGAAAAGAGTCAAAGTTGAGCGACGTTATTCAAATTACAACAAACTGACAAAGAACTATTTTTGATCTTATACGGCGATAAAAGTGGTAAAGTGACCCTAAATCAGCTGAGATGTGATAATTTTACAAAATCTCTGCAAACAAAATCCAAAGTTGGAATCATTGCTACCTACAGTAGAAGGCAGAAGCAGCAAAGCAGCATTCATTTAGGGTTTACCACCAAATTCAATCATTGGTAGGAAACAACAAGGATTCTGACAAATGGGGTTGGGAAAAAAAGAGTTTTATGAGCCAGTAATAACGCGTCTAGAAACAGCACCAGAAAAAGTTTTAAAACCTATATCATGCGGATGCACCGGTGACGTCAGCGAGATGCAGCTGCCAAAAAGCAGGAATTAAGTGTTCCATTATTTCTAAAAACTGCCAAGGTAGTGAGTGTTACAATTGTGATAGTAATGAAATTGACCTTGACTGCATAGATGTAGATGATGAAAATCCTAACGTAGTAATTGAGACAGACGTCTTTACTGATGATGCCGATATTGAGGAAGAAACGGTAAAAAACTTTTAACAATTTTTAAAACATTAATATAATAATTAAATTCATGAGTGTATATTATTTCTAGAGAGTATAGCTGAATAGCTGGTGAAGAATTATTTACATAAATATATTTGCAATTTTCTAATATTTAAATAATAGTTTAAAAAAATCGCAATTCTGCAAAATTAACTGCAAACTTTTAATTTCTTATATATATACAAACATATATACGCATACAATGTATAAAAATGCATGTAAAATCTCAAAAACAGCGTTTTTTACTAGGGGGTGAACAATACACAAAATTAAAATGCGCATAACTCGGTCAATTTTTAAAGTACAAAGATGAAAAAACCAAATTAAAGGCAATTTAATAAGCTAAAACTTTTAACTAAACAATTTTTCGAAAAAATAATTAATTTTCAGATTAGTAGAGAACAACCGATTTTTCACCCCTTTCAAGCCCAATAAAACTAATTTCTCGGCCCCGAATTTTGGTCAGGAAGACGGTTTTCCAAAAAGTATGTGTAAATGAAGATATTTACCAAGTTTCATCCACTTCCGAATTTTTTTCGATATTTTACTTATTTTTATATAATTCCTTTTACTAACACGGAATTCATATAATACTAAAAAGGCAATGCACAAAGAAAATTATTAAAACTGTTATAGGAACAGCATTTATAACTTAATTAATATTCCAATAAGAATGGTCAAAGTTTAAAATACCTTTCAATATACTACATAATATATATTTAGTGTTACATGATGTTAATATTAAATGTTAAATTTGTTCAATACCCTCACTAATTTAGAAAAAAATAAAATATTTGTTTTCCAATAAATGTTTCGGCCTATTCTATTTACATTTGCAATTATTATTACGAAAAAGTCCTTTGAACTTTGGGCACTGGCTGCATTGACGCAGTTACGCTACTGTGCTTGTTTTTAGTAGATTACATATCGAAATCGCATATTTATTATTTTTTTAAATGCTATAATAGATTTATATACCATTGGAATATCTGCTACGGCTACTTGAATTGTCGATTAGTTTTAGCCATAGAATAACAGCGCTAACTGCAAGTTAACGCTTAACTAGACATTGAAAGACAGAAAAGTTCGTAAACTGCAAGATTGTCCGACGATTGACAATCTTTTTATTTGAAACTGTTTTCTAAAGCTGATAAAAACGAAGATATGGAGGTGTTTTCAAATTTTTAGCTATATATCTGCATTTCTGAGTAGCGTTATGGTATCAGTATAGCCGTGTTAGTTATGACAAAAATATTCGAAACTGTCTTAAACAGGCGAGTAGGTAGTTCTCGAAGCATAAGAAAATAATCTGTTTTGAAGTTCTTAATACTCCTATGATACCAAAAACGTTACTCGTTTACACGTTTTAATTATACACGATAAATAAATAGCATTCCATTACTTACTAATGTTACTAATTTAATGTTATATCATTTACATACATAAAACGCAGTACACATAAAATTTTTAACATATGGGTTTCGATCTAGTACAAATATCAATATTCCATTCTTTTAACATTTAACCAAATATCCCCAAGTGTAGACAAAATAAAATTTGCAGGATCCATTTTTATAGGCACGTTAGTTTTGCCATTTAGTGTAAATATATAATTTTTTAATAAAATAGTCAGTCCAACTTTGGTCTGCATTACACCAAACCGTAAACCTGAAATACCAACAATAAAATTAACTAATCAATTCGAAATAAGAGAAAATAACTAACCAATGCACATTCTAGGTCCTTCTCCAAAGGGCAGGTACGTAAAAGGAGTAATTTTGCATTTATTCTTTCCGCCAAATCTTTCTGGATCAAATGTCTCTGGATTAGGGAAATACTTTTCATCGTGCTGAAGTCCTATGATAGGAATAATAACTGAAGTTCCTTTTTCTATTGTTAAATCAGTGCCTGGAACTTTGTAGTCGACCACACATTTTCGGTTCAGTGATGGCAGTGGTGGATACTTCCTTAACGTTTCTGCAAAAGTAAAGGTTATTAAATGTAAATAAAAATACAATACCAAACAACACTTTTAATGGACAAATAAATTATGGCATACCCTCAATAACTTGCCCCATATATTTCATCTCCATGATGGCGTCGTAGGTAATGCTTCCATTGTGGTTTTCCAAAACGGAATTAATTTCATCTCTTACTCTTTGTTGAATATCGGGATTTAAGGATAGCTCGAAAAGACAAAAGGTCATCGTAGTGGACGACGTTTCATATCCAGCAATAAGAAAGATATAAGCCTGCGCAGCCAGTTCGTCCATGGTCAAACTGTTTCCATCGTGTTGATATTCACCTTCGCCTTTCTTTGTATGATTCTTAAGTTCTAGCAAAAGTTGCAGAAAATCGTTACGTACAACACTGTTCTTTTCTCTGAATTCAACGGTGTTTGTGATGATATTCATAACAAATTTAGATACTTCCTTCGGGGTTATTCTTATTCTCAAAAATCTACTTAAATTGGGAACGGTAAAACTGAGAAAACCGTTTACGCCCTCTAACTTTGTACTTGTAAAGATCCTTTTCAAATGCTTTCTAAATTCTGAGTTAGGATCCTCGAAACTGTTGCAGTTTAAGCCAAAAGCACAAGAACCAATAACGTCAGTGGTGAAACGACCCAATACATCTTTGATGTTTACTGGCTCGTTTTCAATTTTCCCCATGAATTTCTTTAATTGATCACCACATTCAATTAGGGTTTGAAACATCATTTTCATTTTGCCAGATGTAAAAGTAGGCGTTAATTTTATGCGAAGATTTCTCCATCTGGCTCCTTCTAGAGAAAAAAGATGGGCACTGAGAGGATCGTCCCTCTCGTTGGAATAAGCCACGTGATCAACAAAATGGTTGAAATCTCTGGTCATGATGTTTTTTATATATTCCGGATCTATTGGCATGTAAAATGGAATCGACATGATAAACATTCCTATATGTTTATGCCCCTTTGCCTTACACTCGTTGTATTGCTTTATGGTTTGTTCTCCAATAGCCTCGGAATTCCATAAAGGACTCTTCATTGAACCAAAAGGAAAACTGGGCTTAAGAAAAGGCATATTTTTCCTTTCCCAATATTTGAAAGCCAATCTGTAGTAGGTTATTAGACCAACCAACATTGTAAGAAAAATAGCTAACATGCTAAGGATACAATCAGAAATTATTGCCATTTTGGAAATCTGAAAATCGGTAACAAATTATAGAAACTGCAAGACACTAGTAGTTATATACAGGGTAATTTAAAATTCCACCGAAAAGCTTCAGGAGGACAGAAGACAGGGGAGGGAAGATCGTGGACCGAGGACGGAGGACGGAAGACGGGGGACGGAGGACGGAAGACGGAGGACGGAGGTCGGAGGACGGAGGACGGAGGACGGAAGACGGAAGACGGAGGACGGAGGATGGAGAACGGAGGACGGAGGACGGAGGACGGAGGACGGAGGACGGAGGACGGAGGACGGAGGACGGAGGACGGAGGACGGAGGACGGAGGACGGAGGACGGAAGACGGAGGACGGAGGACGGAGGACGGAGGACGGAGGACGGAGGACGGAGGACGGAGGACGGAGGACGGAGGACGGAGGACGGAGGACGGAGGACGGAGGACGGAGGACGGAGGACGGAGGACGAAAAGCGAAAGACGAAAGACGAAAGACGAAATACGAAAGACGTAGGACGGAGGACAGAAGACGGAGAACGCTGGACTGAGGACCGAGGACCGGAAATCGGAGATCGAGAACCGAAGATTGAGAACCGAGTACCGAGGACCGGGCATACAGTCAATATTATATAAAAATCGTAGTAGGCACCATTCATAAGCCAGAAAGTTCGGAAGAAGGGCGTTGGGTTTGCCCGAAATCCGTTATTACATTTAAACAAATTCGTTTTCCCAAAGAAACACTAACAAAAACATACGCCTACCTTCGGATTACGCTATAGAAGTTTCAAAGTGCAACACACTCACTCAATTTTTCACAAAAATTGAATTATCTTGAAAACCGTTTTGCGACTTTTGACAAGAGTACGTTTTTTGTGTATTGTAACACGGGGTTTTAAATCATATGTTAGAAAATATCGAGTATACTCAAAATACCTTAAAAGGTACGTCGAACCCCTCTTCCCACGTCTACGCCTTTTGATCGATAGATTTGAACAAAAACAAATTTAATTTACTTTCATTTATTATTTCTGCTTGAAAACAAGCTAAATTTTCCTAGTGACGCTGTAAGGAAAAAAATATGTTTAAAAATAAACGGCATTTCTGTAAAACCAGAACTAAACTAACAGTAGCAAAACCCGCGTCGGTATCGAAAATGAGAGCTGCTCCCGGAAAGAAAGTTCCTCGGAAAAAACGAAAAATTCCGGAAAACAAACCCAGCAAAAGGAACCTGTAGAAAAGTATGTAAGAATAACCACGCGAAAAAATTTAAGACAGAAATTCCCTAAAATCTTCAAGAAAAACATTCTCCGAACACATCGTACCATACACCCAGAAAAATTCCTGTAAAGAAAAGGGGGAAACAGTTAGTTTGACTTTTTCGCAGTTTAGAGGTACTGCCTTAACAGAGATTATCAAAATGTTTTTGTAACCAGTATATACGCAGAAAAAAAATGTGGTGTTAGACATTAATTTGCATCTAATTTCAGAATGAAATTCGCTGTTATTCGTAGAAGTTGATCAACAAGAAGAAGACATATATTTTTAACGGAAAACTTTTTCCTAATTATTCAGTGATTCACCAGCAGGTATTTATGAACAATAGTAATAGTAGTAATTTAGACTTAGTTGCTAGTAATTGTTAAGAGCTGTATAAAACCGAGCGTCGCAACGATAAAGATTACGTGTATGTAGCGTCTATCTATTAAGGGTGTATACTAAGGCGATCTGTTAGAACGATTCCACCGAAGCTGTTTGCTGGGACAGCTTAGGTGGGTGCCGGGGCTATACGGCCATGCCGAGAGTGTTCGAGTTATAAAAGCTATCAGCAGATTATGTTACAATAGTAACAATAAATATTCTTTTATGAACATGTTTCAAATTAAATTATTTCCTAAAGACCGCAGCACGCGGCCTTGTTAGCAACAAAGCATGCATTACCAAAACACGCCCGATAAACACAACTTATTGCCAAAACACGGCGGATACATTGTGTCGAGATGTAAAAGCCCGTCGTTCTGTTATGGTGGGACAGTTACGGTTTTAGTATATAAATTAATAATAATGATACAGAGAGAGAGAGAGCGAGAGAGACAGAGAGAGAAAGTCATGGTCACTTACAAAAACTTAAATAATTTAAGTATTGGAATAGGACGTTTGAGCGCGGCCAGTTTAACACGACCGTTTTGACGAGGTCGTTTGCACGCGGAGACATTTGAACGCAAAGACGTTTGGACGCAGGGACGTTTGAACGCAGGAACGTCAATAATGATTATGTTCATAAGCACATTCTTCTTGTGTGTATTTTCATATTTTGATTATCTGTATATTAACAACCGGCCGCCTTCAAACGTCCTAAACCAGGTCAATATGTAGTTTAAAACACAATGATATCAATTTTCGAAATGTTTTAATAACAGAAGTATTAAACGCTTTATTGTTATAAATAAAAATGTAAATCGTCAATAGTGACTTTACTCTTAAAAAAACCTAAAGAATCGCCTCCCGAAGTTTGTCGGTGGAATTTTGAATCAACCTGTATAGAAACACATACGAATAATGTTTAAATATGCGGTTTTATGTCGTCACTAAATTATGTTAGAACTCGAATTGTTAGCAATAAAAAACACACAAATGTTACTACATTATAAATAATTGTATAACGCAACAGTTATTTTGGTTTTTACCAGTAATAAATAGCACATTGTATAATAAAAACTCATTTAAATGTATTAATGTCTAAATTTTCTATTTTAAAAACGCATAATGAAATTTAAATTCAATAAACTAAACATAATTTAAAATACAGATGAAAAATTCTTACCTTATTTCGTGGGTTAGTATAGACACCCTTTTCAACTAACTAAATAAATTTGTTCGTAGATACTAGGTCACATACGTAACAATTACAAAGAACCTGTTGGGGCATCGATCTAGTATGCTGCGACTCACGCGGTAATCATGTGTTGGGCAATATTTTTATTTTGTCAGACAGCCTTGAATTCGGCGAAAGCCTCTGGGGAATTGCTGTGGGCGTTAGAAAAATATTTCATAGTTATTTCGGTCAGCCTGTTGTAGCACCAAGCTGCAGTTGATCTAGAAGCCTTTAAGGACAGCATTGCGGAAGGGCAAATGTCCTTTAAAAAAATTAAGTATTTGCCAAGTTTACAAAAGTAAAAGTTATAAGTAGAATTTTACATATTGTGTTTTTCTTGTTTTAAACAAATTAGCAAAAATGCAGGAAAACTTCAAAAGTTAGACGTTTCGTTAATGGCACATAGTGTCAATTCAAATGTTTAGAGTAAATTTTGCAGTGAATAATGTTTATACTGTAATTTTTAAATGTAACGTTTGTCTTAAATAAAATACACAATACACATATTATTCCACGGGCGCGCGCGGCGTAACTAATTGAGAATTAGGGTCAAGACGGGTCGGCTAGAGGATGAGAAGAACACGCCTTAAGTAAGGGTCGTGAACACGTCATGTGCTTGAACAGGGGTAGATCGGTAGATCGTTCTTGCATACGGAGTGGTTTAGCACGTGCCTTGTTTGCTCTGCATGAAAACTGTGTGATTTACTTGTAAAATTATGTAGTGCACTAGTAGTTAATTAGTAGATGGTCAGTATACTGTTCTGGTATGTAGCTACAATGATCTGTGTTGTTCGAACGGTGAGAGCTCTCGAGTTTTGGCCAGGCGTACCTGTACATGTGTGGTTAACCACGGACTGGCAAAAGAAATTGCTAATCAAGACCTAAAAATTTTAGATCCTGTGATATGATACGTGTTATGCAATTCTCGCGATATCACATTGACATAAGCGGTCGGTTTTCTTACTGTACAGTATATCAGGTAGCGACAGATGGCGAGTTTCTATTCTTTGCTTCATGTTTCCAAATGTGGCGCCTTTTCTTTGTGACCCTTGTCGGTCGTTGGCGCCTACACGACTCATTTCCAACAATCCACCCCCGGTTACAAGGAATGTGGGAAGCCTGGTGTATATTAAATGAACTTGGGTTAAACTAGCCTTATACGTGTCTTTGTTGTTAACAAAAGAAATTTGTACTCAGAAACAGTGCTCCTAACACAAAGTACTTTTATAAACCAAACACAGAGACCTATGTTTAAGTATTTTCTATGAATCCCAAAGTCCTTTGATCATGCTGTTCCTGGTAGCAGTTGAATTTTATCAAGTAAGTAACAGCAAAGTTTTAGTATATTCTCCACTCTTTAATGATGTTTTCCCAAAAGGATTGCATGTCCAGTTGATAAATTATTTACCCACGATATTCACTTGTACAGACTAGGGAAACTACAGGAAATTTAGCTGGGTAGTGAGCTTAGCGTTCTCAAGGTATAAAATTAAAGTAACAATTGTGTATGGTAACATAATGTTCAGTGACACAAAGTGCGACGCACTGTCGTGTACGGACGCCATGGCATAAGAGAATTGTCGTTCAAAAGTATGTAGATGCAGATATACCGTCATCACTCCCCAAGAAATATTTCAAAGTCGTAGCGGAAGCAGTGACGAGTCGTGAACATTTTGTCATTGTATGCCAATCACTTCTTCTTCTAGCCTCTGTCTATCCAAATACGGATATAGGCCTCCTTTATACCCTTTCATACTTTTCTGTTTTTTGCTAATTCTTGCCATTTAGTTACGGCTGTTTTTCTTATTTAATCTGCCCATCTTATCATTGGCCTGCCCACACCTCTTTTTTCCACATAGCCTCCAGTCTAAAACCCTCTTACCCACTTATCTGACATCCTGGCAACATGTCCAGCTCATTCCCATTTTGTCTTGCTATTCTTGTTGCTATATTTTGCACTTTCGATCTTCTTCTTAGCCATTTGTTTGTTATCTGTCTGCTAGAGTTGTACCCACTATTTTTTGCTCCATGGCCCTCTGTGTTACTTGTACCTTATTTATGATTGCTTTTGTAAGCACCCAAGTTTCCGTTCCATAGGTCATTTCAGATGTCACACACTGACTGAAAACTTTGGCATTTAGTTTAGTCGGTATCTTGGTTTCCCATATGTGATTGTCAATTACTAAGTCATAAAATTGTTGTGTTTTTAATAGTATTTATTATCTTATTTTAAATCTTCAACGCATTATTATAAAAAATAGAAAAAGCACTTTAGACCTGCAAAGTCTTAGTCAACAGAAGTATACATATTTTTCACACATTTTCTGTATTTTTCTATTGTCATATTAACTAATTATAAGTTAGAACAAGAGCGGCCCTATATTTTTTATCACTTCATGGGTCAACTGCTGCGAATTTTATTAATATAAATATTTTTTAACGAACTCATTACAACCGAATACTACAAAAGTACAACAGCAATTCTTTATTAAAGCTGACCAATATTGGCACATGAATTTTAGGCGCTGTTGGACTCTGTGATCGTGCCATTCCGCGGGAATATATATTACTGCGATAGACATTACAAGGCAGACAAAACTACTGTATCGATAATATTCTTCGTTTCTGTCCCTCACTATTACGGCGCAAATCCACCTGCCATATGCGAGTTTTGCAATTGTGTATGTTTTATCTCGATTGTTTACATAGCCGCTATCTCATTGTATTTTTGGAATTTTGCCGTTCTCAATTTTATATTGTACTGCTCTCTTGCGGTCGTAAAACTAAACAGGTTGCCTGCCACGGCATATTTGACAACTTTGCTCAAAACAATTTTGTGCATCAAACAGGAGCACACTTAACTTTGCCATTTGGTTTGACGTTCACATGTGTAAACATAATACAGGGTCATAGAAAAAAAGTATGTGATTTTAAAAATTCATTTCTTCTAACAAAAACTGAAAGTACAACCAAACTAATTAGATGTGATAATAAACATACTCCAAAAGTTTTTATTTACAATTTTGCAAAGTCTCGATGCTTGCGGTAATCAACCTTGATGGAAGTCCGGCGAAGTATGCCGGGACGTAGAGCTAACGCCAGATCTCGTGAACCTTTGCGCAGTAGCCTAAACGTTCCGTGTCGTCAAAGTTGAGCGACAAGACCTTGTTAAAAACGTCGTTCTGTTTCTCAGTATTTTGGCGTGTTTTGATTGTTGCGTAAATAATAACAGTTCCCCGCGTGTTTTGCTATTTTCTTTGCGAACATTTCAATTTTTAAAAGTCGAACAGTCTTTTTCAAGATTCGGCAGAGTTTATTAAATTTAAAATGCGTCATGCGTGATACACACGCATGATTCACCAAAATTTCTTCAGATCAAAACAATTTGAGTCGCTAAGCTGCCTACAATCAACACAATCTGTGTGTAGCTTTTACTGGGTTATTTATAAACTTCTGAAACTGCGAAGTTTTTTGTTTGATGACGCAGCTGTAGTTGGGTGTCAAAACAGCGCCTCAATAACACAGGGGCCAAAAACAGCGCTATCAATAATAGCGTCCAGTAAAATAGGGGCAGGGAAAAATGACGTTTGCAAAAATAGCGCCTGCAGAAATGTCGCCGGTCAAACTAAACCGCAAAAATAGCGACCATCAATAATGTCGCAGACAAAAACCGCGCTAGTCAAAAATGGCGCGCTAAAAATAAACGTCATGAGACACATTGCCCTACAATTACTTTGCATTTTAATGAAAGTTTGATTTAAGGATTACACTGCTGACATGGCACAAACCCTGCAGCTCAGATGCCGTTAGTACCCTATTATTTAATAATTGGAGCACGATAAAACATTTTCTATTTAAACCGCGTTATTGGAATAAACTTCTATCAAAATTCAAAGTTGTCAATGCAAGTCAATGCAACTTGTACGACGATCTTTCTTAAAGCGTTTATTTAGGTGCGCTATTTTTGCCGACTACATTTCTGACGGCGCTTTCTTTGTCTGTGGCATAATTGACCGGAGCTATTTTTGCCGGCGTAATTTTTCATCATCATCATCATCCACGGCGCTACAGCCCTGCGTGGGCATTGGACTCCTCAACCACGGTCTTCCAGGCGTCTCTGTCTGCTGCTGTTGTTAACCAGTTTCTTACGCCTAATTTCTGAAGGTCTTTTTCCACTGCGTCTCTTCACCTGAGTTTAGGGCGTCCCACCTTCCTTTGCCCTCCGGCTTTGCTAGCATCAGTTTCTTCGTAGGTTGTTTGTCACTCATCCTCGCCACGTGGCCAGCCCATCGAAGTCTTCCTATTTTCATTGTTTGTACCACATCGGTGACCTGGTACAATTCGAAATTATATCTTATTCGCTATTCGCCTGGTTCCTGCACTGCTCCATAGATCTTCCGCAGTATCTTCCGTTGAAATGCTTCTAAGCCGGTTTCATCGGATTTTGTGAGGGACCACGTCTCGGATGCGTACGAAGGACCGGCCTGATTAAGGTTGTGTATATTATAGGTTTTGATTTTCTGGTGAGCAAGTTAGAATTAAGTTGTTTGATAAGCCCAAAATAGCACCGGTTTGCCAGCATGATTCTTTTATTTATTTCTTCGCTTGTGTTTGAATCGTAATTTTTTACCGCCGCTATTTTTTACGGCGCTGTTTTTGCCCAAGTCATTTATGACTGGCGCTGTTTTTGCCAGAGGCATCTTTGCCTGGCGCTATTTTGACTGGGCGCTAATTTTGATGGCGCTATCTTTGGCGGCGCTATTATTAAGGCGCTATCATTAGCGTATACCACATTAATATTTTAAAGGAAGCTCCACTCTTGGGCGATTGCTACCTTTTGTTTACAGTTGTGTAACATAAACAGTTGGCTTTGGCTATTCAATGCGGTAACTTTGGCCTTGCCTGTGGCGGTAGGATGAGTATACGTTGGTTTTCAATAAATTCTGTATTTAGGATGATTCATATGAAACCTGTTTGTACTGGAAGTTAATTCAAAATTATTGGAAATTTGATGGGACCTTAAAAAACGTCTTGCAATAAGCTAATCTTGTTTGAAATTTTCAATGATGCAATAATGCCAAGAATTTTTATTGTTTAAACATATTCCAGAAAAGACCCGTTGTAATTAAATTGTAAAAATAAATAACAGTCCATTAATCACAAATGTCATATTTGTTATTACCACATAAATACAAGCATCAAATAAGCTACTGTGTTAAAACACAGAATATAAAGTAATACAAAAATTATTATTTCACATTTTCGACATTTAACCAAACATCCCCAAGTGTAGACAAAATAAAACTAGCAGGATCGAACTTTAGAGGCAACTTAGTCTTGTTATTCAGCGAAACTATATAATTTCTTAATAAAATAGTTAGTCCAATTTTGGTCTGCATTATACCGAAACGTAATCCTAAAAACCAACACAAAAATAAACTCACAAACTTGTAATTCTAAAAAATAACTAACCAATACATATCCTAGGTCCTTCTCCAAAAGGTAAGTACGTAAAAGGATTGATTTTACTTTTATTTTCTTCGCTAAATCTGTCTGGATCAAATTTCTCTGGATTAGGGTAGTAGTTTTCATCATGATGAAGCCCTATGACGGGAATAATAACTGCGGTTCCTTTGTCTATGGTTACATCACTGCCTGGAATTTTGTAGTCAGCCACAGATTTTCGGTTCAGTGTTGGTATTGGTGGATACTTCCTTAACGTTTCTGCAAGAGTAACGATTACTGAATGAATATTGGTACAAATACCACACCGCCAAATAACACGTTATGGACCATTAAACTGTACTTTACCATCAATAACTTGTCCCAAATATTTCATATCCCTGATGGCGTCGTAGGTAATGTTCCAATTGTGCGTTTCTAAAACGGATTTAATCTCATCTCTGACTTTTTGTTCAACATTAGGATTTAAGGATAATTCATAAAGACAAAAGGTCATCGTAGTGGACGACGTTTCATATCCAGCAAGGAGAAATGTAAAAGCCTGAGCAGCCAGTTCGTTCATGGTTAGACTCTTTCCATCGTGTTGGGATTCAACTTCTCCATCCTTTATGTTGTTCTTAAGATCTAACAAAAGCTGCATGAAATATTTACGCACAACATTGTTCTTTTCTCTGAATTCCGCAGTTTCCTTGACGACACCCATAATAAATTTAGACACTTCTTTTGGTGTAAGTTCTAATCCTAGAGACCTGCCTAAACTGGGAACAGAAAAAGAAATAAGGCCCTTTAGGCTTTCAAATTTTGTAAGTGTTAATGCCCGTTTTAAATGCTTTCTAAATTCTGAGTTTTGGTCTTTAAAACTGTTGCAATTTAGTCCAAAAGCACAAGAGCCTATAACATCAGTGGTGAAACAACCTAGAACATCTTTGATGTTTACTGGTTCGTTTTCAATTTTGTCCATGAAATCTTTTAGCTGATCAGCACATTCAGTTAGGGTTTGAAACATCATTTTCATTTTGCCGGATGTAAAAGTAGGCGATAACTTCGTGCGAAGATTTCTCCATTTAGCAGCTTCAATAGAAAAAAGATGGGCACTAAGAGGATCGTCTTTCTCGTTGTAATAAGTTCCGCGATCAACAAAGTGGTCAAAATCTCTGGTCAAAATGTTTTTTACATATTCCGGATCTATTGGCATGTACAATGGTACAGATAGGCAAAACAATCCAATATGTTTATACTCTTTTGCTTTGCACTCGTCGTAATGCTTTTGGTTTAGTTCTCCAAAACCTTCTGTGCTCCATATGAGATTCGGTAGTGTGCCCCAAGGAGGTAGGCTCAAGGTACGGCATGCTTTTTCGTTCCCAATATTTGAAAGCCCCTTTGTAGTAGGTTATTAGACCAACCAACATAGCTAGCACAGTAGCTAAGATGTCTATGCATGCACAATCAGTTATTATTGCCATATTGGGAAACTGAAAGTCAGATCAGATAAAAAAAATACCAATTCATCACTTCCTTCACGAGGATTTGAATTATTAGACATTTTAGATAATTGTATCGGCCAATGAAGAAAGTGGACATGTCCACTTCAGAAAATTTTTTGGGAACTACAGAAAGCAGTTTATAATTAAGCCATTTGTCTATAATAAAATAATAATTTTGCTTAAGAAAGGTTACAGTATGTCGACTTAAACTGTAAATTTTGAGATTTGCAGAACTATACATATTTGTTTGGCAATTTTGTTGTTCTAAACCTATCCACTTTCTGCATTGGATTAATATATTAAATTAAAAAATACCAATGATGTCTTTTACTACTTTTCATGTTGAAAAACATCTATAAGACCATAAATATGTTACCACGCTCTAATATGATTTTAACAGGATTCCACTGAATATTATTTGCGCATGTATATTAGATTTATTGAAGTGAAACTTTTTTGTCGGCAGGAGCAACCTCACCAATGCGAGATGGAAGCGATGAAACTGAAGTCATGGAACGGGAGTAATGGGACGGAAATAATAGAACGGAAGTGAGGTCGCCTGGATGCAAACTGAAGCAATTATCGTTCAGTTCAGTTCACAGACACGCAATTTTAAACGAATGTATTTTGTTGTCTTGCTTATATATCCAGCCTAAAACCAGCAATAACAAACAAAAAACATCCATTTTCAATTTAAATATTCACATTTGAAACTTTAATAACATTTGTATATGAAAATAAATTATAAATTGATAAAATTTGCATGTAAATTGGTTAAACGGTAAAAGTCGCATCCTTCATAAAAATTTCTTTTTCTTTGTACAACTACAACAAAGCAACACATTATTGTTAAGTACGATATTTACTATACAAAATGGACATTTAAGACCTTTCAGACCGGTACCGAACTTATTTATTAATAAAAAAGTGACCAAATCGCCGATTTTCAAATTAAGCATTTTTAACACATAATAACGTAATATCTCGAGAATAACTTGGCATATCAACTTGCCTTTTTTTTTGTTTAAAAGCAGATGAATCAGCGCTGTCTATGATGTCATTATAATATACGTAAAAAAAAATTTTGCCGAAAGAAATAACGTATGTGACTTTTTGTTTTCGATGTAGTTAATTTTTTACTAAGCGACTAACCTTTTTATTTGTAAATTTTATCATATACATGCAGCAAACAAAATTAAGAATAAACGCCGAGAAATATTTTAAAGCAAAAAATAGAAATCGCGTGGCCATAATTTTGATGGTATGAATTTGTTTAATAAAACGGAGCGCACTTGTCTGTGCCGCATCAAAGAGTGCTTGAAGCTGTATACATATAAAAATAACATTAAGTTGTACATTTTCTTTAATTAATAATAAACCACGGAAAGAAATAATACATATATGTGTCGTGATATAAAACTAATGCTGTGTAAATAAACGAGTAAATTTTTCTTAATAAGTTTCTCCTGTTTCTGAATTAGGATCTTCGAGTAACCTTACTGAAATGTTGTTACAATATTTACAATTGCATTCACGGCGCATTTCAGTCCCTCTTTTGTGCTAAGGTTCATCCACGTTTGTTTGGATTTTCTAACTTAATATTTGAACACTGACTTGAATACCCGATTTGTGACTGAAACCATATTAGTTTACTGTTAAAATCATAGAATTCAAAAAAAAACTTTCAGTGAGAACACGTTAAGAAGTTTCACTTAGAACTTGCGTGCACGGCACGGTGTCCGGAAAAAACATCTCTGGCAAAAAGTCCCGGAAAAAAATTGCCGAAGAAATCCTGAGATAAAACATCCCCGGAGAAAAAGACCCGGAAACAACATTCCCGGGTAAAAACATCTCTTGGAAAAAATATCTTCGGTAAAAACATTCTCGGAAAAAATCTCGTGGAAAAACATCGCCGGTTAAAACATTCTTAGAAAAAGCATCTCCAGAAAAACAGCTTTGATACAAAATACTTTTTAAAACAAGTAATAAGCATCTTACAGAAAAAAAAACGTGGTTTTTGCCGTGTTTTGTTTTGTTGTTTTGCCGTGTTGCTCGTTGTCTCTAAGAAGAATACTAAATGTTATAAAGTGTAAAGCGGCAGTCTTCAGTAATTAATTTTGTTTGGCAAAAATCGAAAAATTGCATTAGGAAATGCTTGGAGGTCCAAAACTTGTATCAGTTTTGTATCGTTTTTTCCGGATGTTTTTCCTATTGAGGTTTTTATTTCCAGAGGCTTTTTTCCATTCTTTCCGCGGCTTTTTTCCTGGGGCTTTTATCTCAAGGAGCTTTGTTCCGGGGAATTTTTTCTGGGGTTTCTTTTTCTTGGGGATTTTTCCGGGAATATTTTTTTTGATAATATTTTTTCGCGGCTGTTTTTTCAAGGGTTGTTTTATCCTAGATTCGGACTTTTTACAATTACACTTGTAAAACCGATTGGCGTAGGAATAAAAATGCAAGAAAGAAAATTTTGCGATTCTTAGTAGACAATTGAATTAATTACATAGAAAAGATGCATCGTTTAGACCACAGATCTGGGCAGCTGCTTCTGATTGCTTGTCGCATGACAAACGCATGCAAATCCTTTTATTCTTGATTTATTAGCAATTTTTATTCAGCACACCCGAATTTGTTTCAATTTATTGAAATTTTACGTAACTTTCAAATAGAAACTTATTGACGAATTGTGAGTGCGAAAGACTACATTAGAAAAGTGAAAACAACAGTTCGTGAAAGACACTTGAACAATTGAACAAAACGCTTTTGTAATGTGTACTTATTTTATAAATACGCGGCGCGCCGCACGGTAAACTTTAATTTTTTTATGTAAATATCTTTTGTACAGGTGATTAGATTTCGATGGTTTATCCGTTATTAATGAAATCAATTTGAATGCCGCAAACAAAAGTTCAATATCTACTTTCGTTTCCGAGATACACGGTAAAAATGAAAATTTCGGCATTTTTTCAAAATAAAACGAGTTTATTTTTATAGATATTGAAAATCCGAAAACACTCTCTTAGGGCAGTTTAATTCAAAATTTTAATTGGATTTGTTCCTAAATTTTTATTTTGACTGCTGTGACAAAGTTGTATTTTTTTAAATAAAAACCATAGCTCTGGCCATGGCATTATTCGTATTATTGTTTATAGTTCGTCAAATCTGACTTAAATTTTGAATTCTACTTGAAAAACTACCCTAAGAATGTGTTTCCGAATTTTTGAATGGTTATAATTTGTAAAAATTCCGAAATTTTCTATTTCACCCTGTATATCGGAAACGAAAGTAGATATTAAATTTTTTTCACTACTAGTAATATGGCGTAGCATTTTGACATAATAGAATGCTGTGAAATTCGATTTCTCTACCTTTGCTCACTGACATAGGTAACTAATTTTTCATTATTAACCACTGGTAAATAATGAACAAATTTATATTTTTTGATAATCCTGTGACAGTTTTAAAGAGAACGTTTTTATAGCACGATTTAATATAATAGAGAGATTCTATTTAATGGTATTTTATGCATAAAATAGTTGTTTAAATAAATTAATTTAATTTTAAAAACTTTGGTTTATTTGAATATACGTTTTTCGCGCCGTAATAAATGACAACTCTGTCAATATCAATTTCGCCAATAATACAACAACACAAAGTAAAAAAGAGAAAATTGTTAATAATTTCAGTATTTTAGATGAAACCAGTTCTTAAAAACAATGTTTATGAATACCAATGATGGTTTAAAAATTTTCAAACTACTGTCATGCCAAAACAAAACAAAAAAACTGTAATTTGTTTTATAATTTGAAATAAACAGGGATTTAAGTTAAAATAGTCATTTTTCGACAATTATAAGGGTTTATATCACTAGTAGTGAAAAAGAAAGTATATACGCCTCGGTAGAAAAGTCTTATAGCCCTCGGGCCTTACATCCCCCGGCGCTACGCGGCTCGGGATCTAACCTAAGCCCTCAGGCTATAATAGTAGACTTTTCTACCTTGGTGTATAATATACTATTTGTTTGTGGCATTCAAATTTCCTTAAAAATTTGACTAAATAATCCAGTATCAGTTTTTGTTTCCTAGCTTCATTAATAACGAATAACGGATGTGTAAAACCATCGAAATTGGACCACCCTCGAAATTGGACCACCCTATACTGTAATGATTAACATTTTTGGCACATATCTGTTATCATGTTTTCGTTTTGTATATTGCGTATCTAGTTTTATGTTCATTTGATGTTCTTGAAGATACTGTTAAAATGGCTATTGTATGGGGTGCATGTGTTTTTTAATCTAAAATTGTTTAACCTTCAACTACAGGTAGAGGGATTACTTCTAGAAATCTTATTTAAGTGATAACGATTTATAATCCCTAAAATGTACTTGCGGGGCCCAACTCCTACGCCCGAATTAAGATCCTGGGTAGACAGGGCCCAACTCAACAACTCCGGTTTGAAAGTCTCTCCTGCCATTTTCTAAATTATTGAGTACATCAAATTTATTTCTGTGTTAAAGCTGTTTGTTGCCTAATAAGCTACTCTATGTCAAATTCAAAATTTTCCGTACTATCACGTGAGTGAGCAGCAAAGTCATCTACAATTTTCCTGAATGGCAATATAAATGCTTTCTTGGGCAGTTAGATAAAAATGTGTTCTTGTTTTAATGATGTAGGTAAAACTTTCTGCACGTTTTTAAATCGAGCGACACTGTTTTAGTGGTTTGCGGTGTCCTGGGTCGCTATTAAGTATGGTACCAACGCTCTTTGCTAAAACGGTTCAAGGTCGGAACTTGAAATTTTACAGGGCTACGCAGGTAACACATAGGAATATTGTAACATGCTTTCCAGTTGTTTTTTGAAGATGACGCAATAAGATGGGTCGGAAATACCTGTACACAATCTCAGCAATACTAGGCAATATTTGACACTTTGCATTACGCCGCCATACTAGACAATACTCTGTACTACTCGGTCGTACGAGGAAATACTCGGTGTTACTCGGCAATACGCAACAATTTATTGTTTTTTTATAAAGAATCATGAAGCCGTGCGTGAGCACGACCCCATGATTCCCATCCCACCCCCTTACCCGGGCTCATCACACTCAGTGCTATACACCGGTCTAACATGCACCCCACCCCTGAAGACATGCAACCCAACATACACACCTACATACACCATCCATGGACCCGTCGGATTTAACTTGTTCAGAAAAATTACCGACGAGCAGTGGAATCGAACCAACTGCCATTGGGAGTCTAGTTTCAAAGCCTGGGACTTTAACCACTAGACCACCCTCCGGCCCTACAATTTTTTGACATGGTTTCAACAAAATTACATGTGAATTTTGCTTTAAATCTGCGATACCGGTAATAACTATAATTTCAGCAATACTCCTAGGGCTTTTGGGATAATGAGCATTTTAAAATGGCAGTATAGGGCATGCTATTAAATCATCAACACGGCACCTTATCTTTAAAAAATTGAAGGGTGAAAGATAGAGAAACTCGTCACAATTCTTGTGGGACCCCGCAAGATTTCAAGTTTCTACCACAAGTGGTTTTGGTAGTAGAGCGTTGGTTGCCTACGTAGTAGCGACCATATAAAGTCAAGTTTGATATAAATTGAGACCAGTCCACTTTTTGTGTTGACTGATTCAAGTGCAATAGTGTTTCCTAAACACTAAAAGGAAATTTAGCAAAGAAAACTTTAAAATAAACAATATCTTATCTGCAATGGTTAAACAATTACAGTAAGTAATTTTAATCTTTAAGTAGGTAATAAGGTAACATTGCGGTATAAAAATACTAGGAGCTTTATGGAACAAAAAGGATTTTTTTTAAATGATGAGATTTAATTTTTAACCATCTACTAAATTCCGTTGAAATATGATTTACATTAAACATCACCGTAAGGAAATTTACAACGCTACAGCTTTTTTGAATAATAACTTATTTTTTAATACATTAATGGTCCCATAAAGCCAAATGACACATAACAATAATTCTGACCTTTTTTCAGGACTAATTTCAGCCCACTTCAAAATCAACTCATTCAAATCGGCATTTTCTACGCACTAGTGATGTGTTTAAAAATAAATAAGGGGCGTAAATGTATACACATTCTTTCCGTTCACGAGCAAAAGGAAACTGCCAGAACATAAAATTGATCCTACACAGTGTAACCTACTTTTATTGCGATCCTATGTAGTTAGTCAACCTTATTCGGATTTTCTGTTAATTCGGAGCCAGATTTTATTTACACTAGAGAATGAATGCTTTATTTCAAGTAGAGAATTACCAATTCAGTCGATAAGAATTTTTGAAATATGGTTTAAAGAAATATATCTTGCATTTTCTCTACCCTGCCACTGATGCAACAACTACGTAGGAAATAAATTATTTCTTTAAAGAAAACTGCTGAAGACAGAATTTTATATAATATACATATATAAATTTGAAGTCAGAGTAGAATAGGGTGGTGATGGGTATTTTGGATGAAAATAATCGAACCATTTGATTATCGAAATATCTCGAAAGGTGACAGAAAATCATTTGAATGATTTTACGATTTAAATATTTTCAGTATTGTCCATGTCGGAGGCGGGCGTTGAAGCGATACCCCGTACAATAGCTTGCTCCAAATGCCCAATGCAAATACATGATACGATGACGCAACGAGTTGTGTTATTTTATTATGAAATTATGATGCGAGTACACAAATGGAGATAAAATTTTCCGGAATGCTATTACAGAAACACGCCTCGGCGGCGTATTTATCTTAGCCGCGCAATCACAACAGTATAAAAATGTTTAAACTTAAACATTTCATATTATTGATTGATATTAAGAATAGCAAACAGAGTAGTTTTAACTGAACTGTTTTGTTTCTTAACGCAGGGTAGTATTTGAAAATTTTAATGTTGCCCTAAAAAGTATAAATAAAAGAATTCAAAAATTTAAAAAAGAAATTATTACTATTTAGAATAATACTGTACTATTTTTGATAAAAGCAAGTGGTTCACTTTACAAAAAATAATAAAAATTAATTATTAATATAATAATTAATAATCGTTTTGGTGTTTTTAGTTCAAACAAGTTATTGTCATAAGATTTTGTAAAATAGTTCCAAGCAACAGATGTTTTTGTCTTTGATGTCGATTTAAAAAAAATTGTTGATTTATAGAAAAGAAATCCACTTTCGCAATATATAGAAATATTGCTCAAAAAATAGGCAGCAATTAGCAGTGAAATGTAATAACTAATATAATTTAAAATAATGTAAACAATTATAGTTGTTTTATTTTTGTAAGAGCAGCCGAAAGTTTATTGTTGCGTAAGTAAATAAACAAGATTGTTCTTAACCCTCCGGCGGGCGCGCCTGCGGCAAAATGCCGCATATTTCAGATTTTAGCTCGTAACTATTGTAGTTTAAGACTCCTACCAACCTGCTTCTAGGTATTTGTTTTCAATAGTGTTGACCCTCCCCTCCAAAGCCGATTAGCCATAATTTCGGTCCACATCAGTTGCAATCTTGCGTTTGAGTTGAAGTGTGTAATTTTTGCGGCTGATTTGCCGCGGCGCGCCTGGTCAAGTAAGTATAATATGATATTTTAGTATTTTGTTTTTTTACAAATAAAAATATATTTTGGTGCTTTTTATTGTGTCTCTTATTGATGTCACATATTACGTGTGTACGTGGATTTTTAAGCGTTTAGCTGCCGTCGTTATAGATTTTCTAATTTTTAATTGCAGGGTATTTTTGAAAAAGCTATCACTTGAACTGATGAAAGATCAGTTGAAACCTATGGTTGAAACAGAGAGCTCTGATGCAATCGCTGCCTAAAGAGATTTATTTCTTTTTGTCCAAGTACAGAACTGAAGAAGGACCTGCGAGAGATCAAGTGAAGGCTGGCATTTGTTTTATTTGTGGCAGTCACAAAAACAACAGAACCAAACCAGTTTGTAATAACTGAGGAAGAAATACTTGTAAATGGCATAGTTCCATACACATAAACTGTCTGAAATGTAAAGAGGGGAAAATGGAAGTAGAATAAGATGTTGATCTAGATGTTTGTGCTCTTAGAAGTCCTATTTGTTTATATAAGATTATTTGGAACATGGTTTACTTTATTTACTAAAAATTTTGTTTTAATTCAAGAAAAATTTATTTATTTATTGATATATATTTTTGTTTCATTTACTAAATAAATTTTAAAGTATTGAATGGCATTTTTTGTACAATTTGAAAAATAAAATACGTTGCGGCAAAATAGCCGCGGCGCGCCCGTTCGTGGAATTTTGAAAGGCGCGCCCGCCGGAGGGTTAAGCTACTAAGCATTAAGGCCGAGGTCGCATAAAGCGTAGTCTCTGCCTACCATACGACTACCTGTGCATCACTGCATAAATGTGCATCAGGATTCAGAAATCAGAACATTCCAATTTCGAACTATCTAGCCGCGAATTCCGAAGTAGTTGACGGTGTACAAATCATAAGAATGATTTTATTTTTTAAACATTCCAATGTTGTTTTTGTCTTCAGACTTATTTTAAAACACTAATTGATTTATAAAGCAAAAAATTTCATTCACTTTCGCGTTTTATAGAAATAATACTTAAACTCCGGCCGAAATTAGTGATGAAATGTGATGAAATTAATAAACTTACTATTTAAAGTTGAATGTTTACGCTGTTGTGCCAAGCGGCGCGAGGAAAGACTATAAAACAGAGAATTGCTTCATAGAAGCAAGCAAGCGGCGAGCGTTTTACTACTTTTTACCGCGTAGACGGAATATTATTGTAGGAAATTGTTTTAAACAACGTAAAAGCTGTAAAAATTACTTGTTTTTTTCAGAACTTTTTAAGAATTATGTCTCTAGGTCTTTCTAGGTACAAGCTAATAAATGGCTGTTTCTATTTTTTAATGTACAGGTGTCTGTTTAATACTTAAAATTAACTCAGCTGATCATTTCTCGGTAAAAATGAAAGTGATTGGCCCAAAATGTTGTTATCCGAAAATGCAACCCTGAAGCATCACAGAAGCTTGTTCCTGCGTCGAGTTTGAGTGCTGTATAATACACAACGTATTTCGTTATCCGAAATTTCTGATAATGAAGAAACAGAAGCAAGTAGTTTTGAAGAAGAATTTGGTAGTTCAAAATTGTGCACATTTGCCTTTAATTCAACATTAATAATATTATATTATTTTTCAGAAACTTATTTGCAGAAACTTCCTTTTGTTACAATTGAAGAATAATGCGCTAAAAATATAATAATATATTTTAAGTGATGTTATATTTCTAAAATATATAAATACACTTAATTTAGTATTTATTCCAGTGAAAGGTCTTTTTAAATAGAAAACCATTTAAAGCCCGTAATCGAATGAAGTATTTACATTAGGGTACTGCAGGCGCTTAGATTATTGCTCATAAAGTAGTTATTTATTAAACAAAAATAAAAATGATAATCATTAGATTCGTTTTTAAATTCTGCGAAACCTTTATTTAAAAAGACCTACTTAAAGCCATTAAAAATGAAATACTTTTTTTTTGTATTTTTCCATAAAGTTGACCTGTTTTATAAAATTGATATTGTGTTAGAGGTCACTCTCACACATGTTGATATTTGATACCACCCTTGATGGAATCACGTCCAGGACCCGAAGGAACCCTATATTTAGATCATTAATAATCAATGTTATGGTTCTTTTAAATTTATGTGGAATGTTATGAGTTTTTGAATTGTGTAGCTGAAAGGGGAACACGATGTTATGGTTGGGAACAGGCAGTTATTAAAGCATATTCGTTCGAACATGTTGGTTTTAATATATACTCCTTCTAACAAAGTCAGAAGTGCGGATTTTTAAACCCGTGTACGTTCCTTGGAATATTTTATTTTGTTGTTGACAACTTAAAAGTGTGTGAGTGTGTAAATACATTTCGCTCCTGTGTATTTAATTTAATCTAAGAGTGTTTAAGTGTATGGTCACATTTAGCCCAACTAGAAACTGTTAATTATTTTTACGATGGATACCGCGCGTCGAGTGGCCAGCCCTCGGGCAGTGCAAGCCCGGAGCGTAGCACAACTCCGCCGTTATCTGTACAGCAGCAAGTGTTGATGCTCCGTAAGGACATAAGCCAGATGAAAGAAATACAAGCAGCGAGTACGAGTACTGCCATAATTCCATTTTCGTGGGAAAATATACCTAATTTTGATCCCGCCGTTAAAGATATATCTATTGCAAAATGGGTAAAGTTAATTGATGAACGAGCGTATTTTTTACGACAGGACGATGTCGATACCACAAAATATGCAGTAAGTAAATTACAGGGACGCGCACGACAGTGGTTTTTCGACAAAGATGATGTTTGTAGAAGCTGGGCACAACTGAAACGATCCCTTGTAGATACATTTGACGTAGATGCCAATGCAGTAGGTTTTTTATTCAAGGATGCCGCTAACTACACCTCTGCACAGGTAAACTCTTTGCTAACGTATTGTTCAATTAAGGTCCGGAAATTACAAAAATTAAATTGGAATATTCCAGAAAAAGACAAAATTAATATCATTATTGACGGTATCACTAACGCGGATGTTCAACGAACTGCTGCGTCCCAAAATTTTAGTTCGCTGGAAGACTTAAATACGCATTTGAGAACTTGCGACTTCAATATAAAAATGAAAAATATTCAATCACCTTTCCTCAGCAAAATCACGTGTTTTTTGTGTAACCTACCAGGACACAAGAAATATACTTGTCCCACCAATCGTTCTCAAAATACAGATTTTAACAAAACTTTTAATCCGAAATGTAACAGGTGTAATAAATTTGGTCATACCAGCAAGCTTTGTAAAACAAAAAGTGTTAACTTTATTTGTAAACATTCTGTTAATTTATATTATAAAGACGTTTATCTAAATGGGACGAAATGTGTAGGAATAATAGACACTGGCAGTGAATCCACTCTTATTAAAGAAAGTGTTTTTAATAACTTGCATATTGAGTTTTCTGACGAAAAATCTTACCTTATTAAATCCTTCCGAGGTGACTTATTACAAATACAAAAAACCTTTTACGGCTCTTTAACCGTTGATAGTGTAACGGCCCGTGTAGAACTTTTAATAGTTCCAGATTATGCCTGCCCAGTTGAAATATTAATAGGGAATTCATTTCTCGCCCAAACACATGTAGGTTTCACTAAAAACGGAACGGACATAAAATTTTATGACAATAGTGAATTGCTAGCCACCTATAGGGTAGGAACACTTAACGCCATTTCCAAAGACATGATTGTGTGTTTACAAAATAATACTGAGGTAGTGAGTTTACTAAATAAATATCGTGTTTGTGTTGCTACCAACTTGTCGGAATTGGGAAAAACAACATACACGAAAATGACACTAACGTTAACCACCGAAAACCCAATAGCTTACAATCCGTATCGTTTATCTGCCAGCCAACGAACAGAGGTGAAAGAGATGATCAATGAGTTACAACAAAATGGTATCATTCGAGAATCTACGTCTTCGTATGCCAGTCCTATAATTTTAGTTCCACACCAAATGGAAAGTCGCGTATTTGTTGCGATTACAGAAAACTAAACAATGTCACCGTAAAGGAAAACTATCCCTTACCACTAATTGACGACCAAATTGACAAACTGCGAAACTTCAAATACTTCACAACGCTTGATTTATACTCGGGTTACTATCAAATACCCATGGCAAATGATTCAATCGGTAAAACTGCTTTTATTACCCCAGACGGGAAATATGAATTTCTAAGAATGAGTTTCGGTCTCTGCAATGCACCATTTGTGTTTCAACGACTGATGAACGGCATTCTTGGGCAGTTGAAAACGGCACTTGCATTTGCATACCTTGATGACGTAATTCTTCCCTCAACGTCCCTTGAAGAAGGGTTGAAAAATTTAGAAGAAGTACTGCAATTATTTCAAACACACCATCTAACGTTGCAATTGCCAAAATGTAAATTTTTCATGGAGGAGATAACGTATCTTGGTCGGGAAATATCTATGAAAGGCGTTAAACCTGACCAAAATACAACTCACGCAATTTCTCAATTAGATTTACCTTTAAATAAGAAGCAGTTACGACAATTTCTTGGACTTTCTGGATATTTCCGTAAGTTTGTCAAAAATTATGCATTCATTGCTCAACCACTTACTCAATTGTTAAAGAAAAACACTATGTGGTTTTGGGGTGACCCGCAAACAGATGCGTTTGACCAGTTAAAAACAATTTTAACTGACAGACCAGTACTGAAAATATTTGATCCCGAGTTACCAACAGAATTACACACAGACGCCAGCAGCATTGGAGTAGGCGCTGTTTTAATACAACGGCATAAGGATGGTTGCCATCCCGTTGCATACTTTAGTAAGCAATGTTCTTCTGAACAAAGTCTTTATCACTCATACGAACTGGAGACAATGGCGTTGGTGTTTGCTTTAAGACATATTTGATACCACCCTTGACGGAATCACGTCCAGGACCCGAAGGAACCCTATATTTAGATCATTAATAATCAATGTTATGGTTCTTTTAAATTTATGTGGAATGTTATGAGTTTTTGAATTGTGTAGCTGAAAGGGGAACACGATGTTATGGTTGGGAACAGGCAGTTATTAAAGCATATTCGTTCGAACATGTTGGTTTTAATATATACTCCTTCTAACAATTGTTTAAACAAAAGTTTACAATATTTTAGTCAATTTGGTTTTTTTATTTTGTAAATCAACTAAATATTATATTAAGTATGGAGAACGGTAAGGGAGTTTTACCGTTCGAAGACAATTATTGTCTGAGAACGGTAACCCTTAATCTTCGACGTCCTTATAACGTTTTTTGCACGATCGGAATTAAAATTATGCAAAAAAATATAAATTTTCTAGTGAGAAATCTAAACGAGCGAAATACATCGAAATTTGTTATTTGTCAAAAGTGAAAAAATTTTCATAAAATTGTGCATGTGGCTCTTTTGCTAGCTTTGCACTTCAGTTATGAGCGATTCCGAAAAAATACCGGAAAAGTCAAGGGGCCGTTACGAGAATACCTATAAAATTTTAATGTAAGACTAATTTTGATTGTTTTTTAAAAAGGCGTCGGCGTCAGTTTTTAGATCGGTAAGTAATTTTGTTGTCGTCGTAGCAACTGGTAAATTCCACATACTGTCATGGAAACACCCACGGTAAATAGTCAGAAATGACCCATGATCGTGCAAAAAAATAAGTAAGTTCTGACTTTTAAAATTTATCGTACTCCGCCATCTTCGATCCGCCATATTTTTTATCACAAACATTTGTCCAAATGCCAACCTACAAAAACTTGTTATTTGGAAGTATACTAACAAACCCTGTGGTTTTTCAATTTTAGCATGATCTCCAAGCGATTTTACCTAAGCCAATTGACTATCAGCCATGTTGTAACATGCGACAAACGGTAAAAATTCAAGGCTGTGAGGAATTTCAATTTTTTATTGAAATTTTGCACACTTTATTTATCCACATAAAGGCACTTTTAAATGTTATGACAGATGGGTTAAAAAGTATTTCTTTTCGTTTCCTTTAATGTAAAATCTATACGCTGGACCCCAGAGGTCAGGGTGTTGTTCTTAGGCCGCTATGTCTTGCCTAGCATTTTAAACTATGATTTCAAAATATTGGTATTGCCACACCGACAGCACACCTCAAGGTAGTATAGCGGTGTACAACATATAACGATTATAGAAGTCAACCTGTTAAAAACGGTTTTACACGTTTTAGAAACGTTATATTTGCTAGGGAGAGTGGCGCACAGCTTGCCTTCCTAACTAGCCGCCACAGAAGGGGAAGCAACCACGAGTAGCTTAATATAAACCTCAAGTACTAGGCTGCAGAATCACCCTCTATTAGCAAAACGCTAAGATCATCGGATAAACTTTAAACGTTGGAAAAAAGAAGCACCCACGAGAGGCCAACGGCAATCTTAAAGCGCTGGACGGAAGGAGTGCCCACAAGCAACCAAAGGAAACAAACTTCAAGCGATGGGCAGGAGTGGGAGCGATTAATTAAAATTTTTAAATAATGTGTATGAAAATAAATTTTTTCATTTTGATGCTCTACAATCTACAATATTCATAGAATGCTACCTTTAATTTTAGTGCGCCAAGATGCACTATTGGAATGTCACTTATATTTGTATTTCGAATTTAGAGAAAAATAAAAATTAATAATGTTGTTGCTTCCAGTTGTTGACAATACATTAAGTTTCATTGGTGGAAAGTTTAACTAACAACTTCAACCATAAAAGCCATCACCTCTACCTTAACACTATTTAAAAAACATTTCCAAATCGAACTTGGATTGTTGTAAAAATAAAAGCTGATTTTACGTATATTACTGTATTAATAAGTTCGCGCTTTAATTAAAAAAAAAAAGATTTTAAATTAGCCATTCAAAAACTTTATCCGAATACCCCAACTTCATCCGATACAATTAAATATGAATCGATCCCATATTTTGGTGACAAATCAGAAAGAATTGCTAAAATTATGAACAAAACAAATAAATATAAAGTAAGTTTTAAAACAACTAGAAACAGCTTAAACACTTTGTTTAATGCAAAATCAAAAACAGACGATTTGCTAAAATCAGGCATTTACAAATTAAATTGTTCGCATTGTAGTTCGGTTTATATAGACCAGACAATTAGAAATTTTGATGTTAGGTATAAAGAACACATACGTTGTTACAAGTACAAATACCCACATAAATCCAATTACGCTAAACACTTACTAGAACACAATCGTTCAATGACATCTAATAACACCATAAAACGTTTACACTTTTGTGATGATAAACGTAAATTAGATATACTAGAAGCTTTTGAAATTCACAAACATTTAAAAACTACAGTTAATAAATGAGCCAATTGATCTCTTAAATTCTCCTCTATTGGACATTTTGGAATAAGGAATCAAGTCATCTGCAGACGATTACCGAGATTAAGTCACCAAGTTCTATTGCAATAACAACACTAACTGTTTACTTTCTAATATAACCTTTGACAATGCCATGCATGTAAACATGCCGGGAAACCTATAAGGTTATAATAAATAAATATTGTTAAAGTAATTTAGTATTTTATGTACCTATAATCAATCAAGCTTTAGCGCCTTAAAATTCATATTAATATAAATAAAATAATAATGAATAACTTCAACGGAAGAATGGTAGATACAAGAGGGAAAACCATCGCAGAAGCAAGGATTTTGGCTAGAGACAGAACCAACTACAAGAAATGGACCAAAAACCCAACGCCGTGAGGCATAAATGGGATTTAGAGAAAGAAGAAGAAGAAGAACTTCAACGGATATTTATCTTAGCCTTAAGCGGCTTGTACATTATCAATAATATTGTGAAAAATGTTAACGATTACCGAAAAGGCTTGTGTAGTTATTGCTCTTATTTTCTGTGTGAAGAAAGAAAAGAAAAAACGTTGATGGATGACACATTGGTACAAAAAGCGTTCACGATATACCCATGAAAATGTTCTGAAAGATTTGAATGCATTCAACTAAAAACTTTCTCTTGTTAGTTTTGGTAGACATTATTAATCTTATAAACCACCCGACACAAGTGAATTATTACAAGATTTTACGCAATATAGCACGTACACTGCACAATATTTTCACATTGCGCAATAAAATAATCAAACTGCTCAATCTTTTCAAAACATTGCGCAACCTTCAATATCTTAGATTATCGATAATATTGCGCAGTATTATTAATAATATAAGGAACTCTAAATTTTTTACGTGTGAGTATTATCAAACACGTTGAAATACGTACTAGGCTCAAATAAATATCTGTTGAAGGTATTAATTATAATTTCTTTTGATATTGACTGAATATTAGCTAAAATAAAATAACAAACGATTCAAAAATGCAATGAAATTTTAATGTTTTTAAGTTAATGTTTATATTAAAATATTAATTAATTACTAATTATATTACAAAGCACGCTTTACTCGTAGGCGAGTGTTCCCTTTTATTGCGGTTGCGTAACATAAACAGTTGGCTTTAGTTATTCCGTATTCGTTACCTTTGGCCTTGGCTATGATGGAAGGTCGAGTGCTGTTTTTTTCATAAATTCCTTTTTAAAATGATACATACGAAACCTGTTTGTAATTAAGCGGAAGTTAACTTAAAATTACTGGAAGTTTCGTCCGATTTTAAATAATGTTCCGCAACTACTTAATCTTTTTCGATATCTTAAAAGATTTTGCTTACACATGTTTTTGAAATAAATATTCTCTAATTATTTTTTTATAGTAAATGACAGTTCATTCATTATACACTAAATGTCATATTGTTATCATTACATCTAAATAACTTCAAACATCAATAAAGTAGTATGTTACAATATGAGTCATAAAATCACAAAAAAATTATTGTTTGACATTTTCGACATTTAACCAAACATCTCCAAGCGTAGACAAAATAAAAGTAGCAGGATCAAACTTAAGAGGCAACTTAGTCTTGGTATTTAATGAAAACATGTAATTTTTTAATAAAACAGTAAGTCCAACTTTGGTCTGCATTATACCGAAACGTAAGCCTGGAAACCAATACAAAATTAAACTTACAAATATGTAATTTCAGAAAATAACTCACCGATGCATATCCTAGGACCTTCACCAAAAGGCATGTACGTAAAAGGATTAATTTTACTTTTATTTTCGTCGCTAAATCTATCTGGATCAAATTTCTCTGGATTAGGGTAGTAGTTTTCATCATATTGAAGTCCTATGACGGGAATGACAACTGCAGTTCCTTTTTCTATTGTTAAATCAGTACCTGGAATTTTGTAGTCGGCCACACACTTTCGGTTCAGTGTTGGTACTGGTGGATACTTCCTTAACGTTTCTGCAAAAGTAAAGGTTACTGAATTAATATTGTTGCAAATAACACAACGCAAAGTAACACGTTGTGGACTATTAAACTATGCCTTACCATCAATGACTTGTTGCATATATTTCATGTCCATGATGGCGTCGTAGGTAATGTTTCCATTGTGCTTTTCCAAAACGGAATTAATTTCATCTCTGACTTTTCGTTGAATATCAGGATTTAAGGATAATTCCAAAAGACAAAAGGTCATGGTAGTGGATGATGTTTCATATCCAGCAAGGAGAAATATAAAAGCCTGAGCAGACAGTTCGTTCATGGTTAGACTCTTTCCATCGTGTTGGGGGGATTCAACTTCTCCATCCTTTATATTGTTCTTAAGATCTAACAAAAGCTGCATAAAATCTTTACGTACAACATTGTTCTTTTCTCTGAATTCTACGGTTTCCTTGATGACACCCATAATAAATTTCGACACTTCTTTCGGTGTAATTTGTATTCCTAGAAACTTACATAAACTGGGAACAGCAAAAGCAATAAAGTTCTTTAGATCTTCGAATCCCGTTCTAGTGAATACCCGTTTCAGATGCATCCTAAACTCTGAGTTTTGGTCGTTAAAACTATTGCAGTTTAGCCCAAAAGCACAAGAACCAATAACATCAGTGGTATAACAACCTAGGACATCTTTGATGTTTACTGGTTCGTTTTCAATTTTTTCCATATAATTTTTTAGTTGATCAGCGCATTCAGTTAAAGTTTGAAACATCATTTTCATTTTCCCAGATGTAAAGGTAGGTGATAACTTCGCCCGAAGATTTCTCCATTTAGCACCTTCAATGGAAAAAAGATGGGCACTGAGCGGATCATCTCTCTCGTTATAATACACCCCGCGATCAACAAAGTGGTCAAAATCTCTGGTCATAATGTTTTTTATATATTCAGGGTCTAGTGGCATGTAGAATGGCGCAGAAAGGATAAATAATCCAGCATGCGTATACCCTTTTGCCTTACACTCGGCATAGTGTTTTTTGTTTAGTTCTCCAAAGGCCACTCTGCTCCACATGGGATTCGGTAGTGAACCAAAGGGAAAGCTGGGCTCGAGGTAAGGCATACCTTTTCGTTCCCAATATTTGAAAGACCATTTGTAGTAGGTTATTAGACCAATCAACATTGCTACCAAAATAGCTAATATGTCTATGCATACACAATCAGAAATTAGTGCCATGTTGTAAAACTGAAAAACAGATAATATTGAAATAAAAAAATGGGCGAAACAGGTCACTGGTACTTTCTCATACATTTTAAGTTTCTCTCGCGCCAATAAATAATCTGAATAACATTGTTTTAACAAAAATTAAAGCAAGAAAAAACAGAATTAAAGAATTAAGAAAAAGAGTGACGCTCTAGTTTTGACTTGAACTTGTAACAGCCTGTGTAATACGATGTCGCATAACTTATAAGAATATTAATGTAGCAGCCCTTGGTTTTAAGATTATTCAATTGTATTTTGTAACTTGGTGACTGGTGTTGCTATTTACGTTGCTATAAGTGGGTATCAAGATTATCTTGTAAAAAGTAGATAACACATTAAAATTCCTCCTGCAAACTAGTGTTTTATTTACAACAACGAACCTAACATTACAGTACAATAACTTCGTCTAAATTGAATGCGAGCACGGTAACGGGACGCCCTACGGATTATTAGATTCGTATCGAACTACGAACCAAAAAATGGTTGGAAATTCTTGTTAATTCCAATCGACTACTTTAAACAGGCTATTGAACTATTTATAGTTTATAACAATTGGCGGTACGTTTTTTCAATTAATAATTAATCAATTCCAATTTTTCAAAAATTCCTGGAGGGCGTAAGTTTAAAAATTAGGAGATTAATAAAAAACAAATTTGTAGTTCACTGCTAAATCTATTGGCTTAGACAGTTTTTAAAAATAATATACGCAATTTTTGAGGAATATTTTTTTAAATTGACAGTGCTGAGACTACTGAAAAAAGGGAACCTAGGGGTAGTTAGGGGGACCAAATGTTTGAAAGAGAAGAGACCAGGGGGACCACAAACTTTAAGATTTATATATTTTCTATAATTTACTACATACATGTTTATGTGTGCATTACCTAGAAAAAATTTGAAAATAATAATTTAAAAATTGAGTTAATGGCCGGTTGTTACCTGTACTCGCGGCCACCCGGTATATCGTATATATCGGATATTTGGATATTTATTATAAATACCATGATATTTTTGAACCATGCATTAACATAACACATAAAGCAACATTTAAAAAAAGACTAGAAAATTGCTACATTAATCTGAATTCTAAATACAAAACTTTTATGTATTAATATTAGGCCGCTCCTAAAATGAATATATATATAACCAAAATTATTTGAGTTTCCTCTTTTTTAAAATTACATTTATTAATGAGTCTTTGTTTTTCAATTTTGATTTTTAAGGCATCTTTTTGTTGCTCTGCTACTTTTATTTTCAACGGCTTACGCTAATGCAACGTCTTGAAATTTCTTTTCAATGCTTTCTTTAAATTTTCATTACCACTATTTAATGATTTAATATTTACACACATGGAAGCGGAAGTTGAATCATAAAAAAAGCGCAAAATATAAATTTGGAGAACTTTCGAGGACCATTGTTAATTTTGGGGGACTTTCGGGGACTACCTTTGAAAAAGGGTACCTGGTCCCGCTATGGAGGACCATTTGGCAGCCCTGATTTAATCAAACCTTATACACGTTTCCTATTTCCAAAAATATTTTTTAATCACTTGAATATATTTATTAATATGACAATTTGTATTGATTGGATACTTTGTTTTTGAGAAATCGGGCATTAAAGGTAATAGTTTCAAAAAACCGCAGCGGTGTTTGTTTTGAAAACACAGCATTTGAAAAGAAACAATTTGGTAAGCCGTTACAACGCTATGTTTCAAAATTTCAAAACGTTCCTACAAAAATACCTATACCAAAGAAACATGTCTTATTTTCGTTTCCGGTTTCGTTTCCGTTAAAAAACTTTATAGAGAACTGCCTGCAACTAAATGACTTCCACATACCAAATCTTATAAAAATCACGCAAGGGGTTCCGGAGATATAGGGAAACGAACGCACCCACGCAGCGGTTCCTTAGATCCCAAAACGCGTATTTCCGGTAAAATCTGAAATTCGAAAATTTGCATGAAATCATCTTTCTATACTGCAGTTGAGAAAGTAAAAATATGATTTCTGCACTTCCGTGTCTAAAATTTGAATTTTCACACATTTCAAGAATTGCAATAATAATTCCCAGAAAATAAAGTAAGGCAGCAGTTTAGTGTAAAAAAACACTAACAGATTTAAAGAACAATGCTGCAAATTGTTTTTAAATGATGTAGTAATTCACAACCTGACGTCACCACTAAATAATATTACACCATAGTTTGTTAGCATTAGGCAGGGCATGTGCAAGTAATTTTATTTTTTACATGTTAACCTTATTTTTTTAACATATATAATAATGATTAATGATCGAGTAAAGCCAAGAGCCACATAACAATAATTCTGACCTTGTTTTCCGAATTAATTTCAGCACAAAATTTGCTAATTAAATTAGGCACTTCCCACGCACTAGACCTATTTAAAAATTAAATGTACTAAATGTACCTATATACCTTTTAGTAGTGATCAGATCACACGCTAAAGGAAACTGTGGACGCATCAAACTGATGGTATACACTGGACCGTTTGTTACCTGTTGTGGTGTACCCATAGTTAGTCAACCTTGAACGTACCCGAACGCCACTTAGGAAGTGCGAGCAGTTACAAACCGGTGATAGCCGAGATGACTACGCAATCCCGATGTTTGGATATCGGAAAGCGGTGCAAGTACAAAATTCCGTGTTTGGTACCTCTTTGGATTTTCTGTTAATTTAGATTTTATACTCTAGAATTTTAGATATCTAAAGCACAAAAATTTTGATTCAGGCGATACGGATTTCAAAATTACACTTTTAAAATATGTTTTGAGGAAATGTATTTACAGTTTCTATACCTACAATAATGGTATTGCGGTTTGAAAATAGAATTAAATAAATTTTAAATTAGAATACGATAGACCATAGCAAAGCAAATCGAATGATTTTTTTCCTGTAACTCTCTAACTTTGAAATTGCGTCCACTAAAATTTTGTGCGAATTTTGTCTTTTTATTGTGTATTCCTTAAAAATAAGCTACAAGTTCTCGTTAATTTTGTTAAAACAATCGTTTTCCGGCAGTGGCGTGGTTTTAACTACGCCTTACAATTAGCTTTGGTTAAAAAACATATTTTTGATAACTCCTCAAATAAAGCTATTATAGCAATTTTTGTCTGACATTTAAAGCGGAATTTGTAGGACGCGTGCAGTTTAGTCTCTGCTACTAATGGTACAGTTACGGTGCGGAAACCAATTGCACAGGTTACCGCAAGTTTAAATTTCTGCTGCTTGTTTACTTAGAAATCTAATACTCGGGAAAATGTACAACGTTATAATTATAAAAAATTACACTTTTGCAAATACGGCAAATATTAATATCTAGTAGAGGAAAGTCCACTCGAAATTAACACTTCAGCTTATTTCAATTTATTTTATTATTTTTGTAATATACAGTTTACGTTAAAGTTACTTTAATATAATGAGAAACTTTTTTAATCTTATCTCTTTTTATATTTTATCTCTTTCTATAAATAGAAAAGATGACACCCAGTTTTCGACAGTTTACAGTTGTATAAGACAAATAAAATACCAAAATAATGCTATTCTGAAATAGCAACGTTTTTTTTTGTTGAACAATTAGCAAAATTTTAAATAAATTTAATCACTGGTGACCAAAAAAATGCACATATTGCGAAAATTATTTAGTTAATAAATATAGGAACAGTTTTTAAATTTACATAAAACATAAGTACTTACGATAATATATTTTAGTCATAGCCAGCATAAAAATTAACAAAACCATTATCTATAGTGCAAGCCCTACAATAATTCATTATTAGGTGGTAGCACAAAGTTGCTTAGTAACCAGATTAAATTGTTAGCCTAGCAGCTTTAGTCTTTTCTAAAGACTAAATCTTCTCAGCATTCAACCAAATGCCCTTTTCTGCAGAGAGAACAAATGTTCTAGGGTCCATTATAAGCGGAACTTCCGTTTTAGGATTTAATGTGAACTTGTAATTTTTCAGCAACGTAGCTAAACCAACCTTAGTTTGCATCATTTCAAATCTTAGACCTGTAATAAAAATAAAGTAAATTTTCTGGCGTGTTTAATTATTAATTCTAGATTCGAGTATAAAATTTTTCGTATGCGTATATGACGTCATTGCATTTGTTTTTCTGTTCAATAACGTTATATACGCATACGAAACATTTGACACACGAGTCTACATAGCGTCTCTGTACTGAAAAGTGACTATTGTCAACTTACCTATACAAGTACGAGGTCCCTCACCAAAAGGTGTCCAAGCAGCCGAATGGCGAGCAGCTTTATTTTCTTCAGAAAACCTTTCAGGATCGAACTTTTCCGGATCAGGAAAGTAATCAGGATCGTATTGAATTCCCATTGCTGGTATGAAAACAAAGGAGCCTTTCTTCAACACCAAGTCTGAATTTGGTACTTTATATGTTTCGGTGCATTCTCTTGTATGTACAGGAACTGGAGGATATTTCCTTAAAGTTTCTGAAAAAATCAAACAGTTTACTATTTGATAAAAGGTTTTCTTAAGACTCTTACCGTTTATGCATTTTTCCAAATAGGTCATTTCTATAACAGCATCGTATGTGAGTTTTCCTTCATGCTTGTCCAAAATCGTGTTAATTTCTTTTCTGGCTTTTTCTTGAACTGCTGGATTTTGCACTAATTCGTACAAACAAAAGGTTGTGGTTGTGGATGACGTTTCAAAACCTGCTACAAAGAAAACGAACGCCTGAGCTGCTACTTCGTTCAAACTTAACGACGCATCCATTTTATTGGCAGTTCCGTTACTTTCAGTGGTATTTTTTAGATCTGCCAAGTCGTTTTCTCTAATTTTAACATTGTTCTTCAGTTGAATTAGCAAATGCATAAAGTCCTTGCGAGCAACATTATTTTTTTCTCTGAAATTCACGGTTTGTTTTACAATGTTCAAAAAAAAGTCAATTACGTCTTTTCTAAAAGTACGGATCTTGAAGTAACCAAGAACTTCCGGTGCAGTAAGCGTCAGTAACCTGACTATAGAGTCAGCCAACGAACCGCCATCGAAAACCTTTTTTCCATATTCTCTAAATTCCGAATCTGGATTTTTCAGGCTGTTGCATTCTAATCCAAAAGCACAAGACCCAATAATATCGGTAGTAAATCTAGCAATAATTTCTTTAATATCCAGCGGTGCGTTTCCTTCACCTGTTTTATCTACCACCTCGACTAACCCTTCAGAACAATCAACTAATGTTTAAACATCATTTTCATTTTTCCCGATGTAAAAGTTGGAGTTAGTTTAGTTCGCAGATTCTTCCATTTTAGACCTTTTAATGAAAAAAGATGCCCTGTTAAAGGATCTACTTCTTCATCGACGTGATTTACATGGTCGGTGAAATGTCTAAAGTCTGTTGTAAATATTTGCTTTACTAAATCCAGGTCGACTGGGATGAAAACTGGTTTACCGAAAAAATAATAACCTCCATAGGGTTTGCCTTTGTTCTTGATATCAGCGTAAGCATTCTTCATTTCCACGCCTAGGGTAGTTTTTTGCAACAAAAGAGGTCCGGCGTTTCCAAATGGTATCGACGGTGCCGCTGTATAAACCCCTCGCCGTTTCCAGTATGTAAATGACCATTTATAAAATGCCACTATAACTGCTAAAATCGAAATTATGATGGTCATAAAATCCATAAAGATACTTCCCGTAAAAATTGCGATTCTTGCGTTTGCTGTCCTAAAAGAATAAAACGTATTATTGGTTGATAAAATAACATTAATCAAATAAAAAATTTTGTTTTCCAACGCAATGTTTAGTAATGAATGTTTTAATGGTACAATTACCTACGTATTATACAGCTGATGAGATAAAATATTTTGAACTGATTTGGACACCACCTACACTGGTTTGTTTTTGATCATAAAATTTTTAAGCAAAGTAATTTATATCTATAAAATTGCAAGTCATAAAATAGACAAATTACTCTTAAACACGCGTATCATCAAAGAAAGATAAGTCTTCCTCTCGATGATGTGCTTGAATTAAACATAAAAGCTGCTGATAATTTAATTATCTAACTTCAACTTTTTATTGGATTATGTTTTCATGACGATTAAGCATGGCTCTCTGATACGATATTATAAATTTTAACTATAACATTGATCAACTCGAGCACGCGTTTTTTGATGTTATTGATTATGAGTTAATCATTGTCCTACAAGGTCAGATTTTTAGCCTCTTTACCGTTAAGTAGGGTTTAAACATGCACTGATTCATTGGCGCCAATATCCTTGCTAGTCGAACTTTTGCGCCGGTAACAGTTTACACACAATGATTTTTCGCGCCAGCGTCATTTTAATTGTCACTTCTGACCTTTAATTTTTGCTCACTTTTTACACAAAATAATACATCTTGTTTATCTAAAAACGATTTGCAAATGATTAGCAAATACAACTGGCGCGAATGTTCAAGTTACCATACATGTGCAATTTTTATTTTTAATTGCATACATACAGGGTAATTCAAAAGTAAGAAATAAAACTCGTATTTCTGTAGCGAGTTTGTTTTTGGAAAAATGCTCGGACACTTAAATGGATTTAGATATAACTGCATCTTTACGTGATATCTTTTATTTTTCAATATCAACCTCCACACCCCCAACCACCTTGACTTAATTTTTTTAAATAGCGACCTATACTTTGTGTGGGCTCGTTGGAAAGCTTGCAAAAAAACTGCATTCAAATCTACCATCATAAATGAACTGGGATGGTTTGTTTTTAATTTACAGCGATTGATAGAAAAAATAAACTTCTTCCATATTTTGTTAATAAGACGTTAATATCAAGTAACCAAAGACATAGAACGCAATTTATAACCAATGTTAAAAGGGTTTTCTTTCAGCATAACTTCTAATTTTGAGACTACAGTCCCGCATTATCAAAATTGCAATTCTCTGTCTTTTTGATAATTGAGACAATTTTTTCTATTAGATTTTGCTAAATTGAAATGTTACAACACGTTGTATATGGCAAACAAAGTGGCAATAAAAACAATTGAACAATAATTTATAAACAACATGAGATGACCCACCTTATAAATTATTGTTATGGCTTTACTTACTTGATATTAATGTATTAATAAAAAAAATACGCAAAATTGTGCATTGTTTCTTTAAATCGCTATAACTTAAAATTAAATTACATTAAATTAATTTATGATGATAGATTTGAATGCAGTTTCTTGCAAGCTTTCCAACGAGCCCACACAAAGTATAGGTCGCTGTTTAAAACATTAAGTCAAGGTGGTTGTGGTGCGGAGGTTTACGTTAGAAAACAAAAGATATTACATAAAGATACAGTTATACTTAAATCAATTTAAGTGTCCGCGCATTTTTTCAAAAACCAACGCGCTACAGAAACTTTAATTTTATTCCTTACTTTTGATTAACCCTGTATATAAACTGTCGCATTGAAAATTTAGAAGCCGACCTACATATTTTGGCGAATAAACGCGTTTAGATTTCTAGGATGTCGTGCGCGTTCATAAACGTGTGCGTGGGCGTATGTGTGTGGACTTAAACGTGATTTTTAATAAAAATGTATGAAGCGGCTAGTCTAGATTTTCTTAACTTTTACTTTTGTAGCTAACAACATTTTATGAAATTACATCCTAACCGCAACAGTTTCTGTTAACTTCATTTTTTATATATTCGGATTTTCTGTGAACATTTATTTTTATATGTATATATCAGGTAGGGCATGCAATCCCGGACCATATCTTCAATCACGGGATTTCGGGATCAGGATTGGTTAATCCCGGGATCCCGGGATTGATCCCGGGATTCTAAAACCACACGATCCGACATCGCATGCGATCTTGCATAAGAAAGAAATATATGAGCGTTCGCATGCGATTGCGGACCGCCTGTTTCGACAATTAAAGACTTCATAAAAGAATAATTTATTGGATTCATCATAAAATTTTTATTAAGTTTTATTTGCAAAATGTATACATAATTATTCATATTATAAAAGTAAAAAGTTAAGTCTAGGTATTATAAGTGTTTTCAATAATTTTTAAACCAATTCCTTAATAAAATGAGTCTGTCAAGGGTTTTGTCCCTAAGACTTGATCTAATTTTTGTGCAAAGAATACCAGCTGCTGAAAAAACTCTTTCACCTTCGACGCTTGTCGGAGGTATCGACAATAAAAAATCGTACGCAAGTTGCAAGTTTAGTCCGCGGGTTCTACCATTTTCAAATAAAAGCATTTCTTGTTTCAAAGTTGTCGACAAAAGAATGTTTTGTGGCTGTGAACAGGGTTTCATGGTTGTATTTAAGGCTTCCCTTAATCTTTCCGTGAGTGTCGAGCTGGCTTCTGTAGGTTCTATTGCAGTTTCTGTGAAAAGTCTCGAAATCAGTATATTATCGTCCTCATCATCTTCTTGCTCTTGATTGCTTGAACTTCTTAACCTGCTTATTAGTTTCTTTAACTCGAGCCTGATAATTTTTTTCTTTGGAATCTCAAAAAGTTCGTCTTGAAATTCTCTGTCATTGTCATTAGGGTTATGGAGATAACGCAGAATTCCCGAAAAGACAGTGCGACGTTGTTTCATTCTTCGCTTTAGTGACTCTTGTAAGTCGGCGCTTAAGGGTGAATTAACTTTCTTTATTTCCTGTAGTATGAACTTCAGGGCCGTGTCCGATGTGCACAGGTTTGCGTCACACTGACATAGAGCTTCCACTGTCAATTTAACAGGCTCCTATAGCGTTATGTTAAACGTTGCAACATTAGGAAAAGACTGCTCCACCTTGTTTTGCAGTCCAAAATGAGCTTAAGTTCTTTCTTATGGTTATCACATATTTTTGGAGCAAGTCATTTTTTGTGGGCGATCTTCTAAAAATTTTAATTATTTTCCTAACTTCGAGAATGGTTTAGTAAATATTATATCTATCAGAAATCTGAAAGATTCCTCTTGCTGGCACTGAGGGTCATTTACACAAAATTCTAGGCTTCCGCCCTTTTCTTGATCTTCATTTTTATCTTCATCATCGTCAGTTAAATTTGCTTCTTCTGCCTGATGTTCTCTGTTACCTTCAAAACGATTCCCTTCTTCGATATTGACCTGTTCTGGTCTTTGATATAAAACATCCACCACTGCGAGTTGTACTGCATGAGCGAGGCATAGCTGCTGATCTGGAATAACTAACTTGCCGACTTTGGTCATAGTACTAGCTCCATCGGTGATAATAGACACTATATCTTTAGATACGGAAACCTTGTAATCACAGAATCCTTTTTCCAGCATTTCAACGCAAACCTCGGCTGTCATCGACTTTTCAATCCTCAGAAGACCGATATTCCAGAAAACTCCATGACTATGTACATTAATATTCATATAATATTTATTAGAGTTAGAAGTCCACTCATCGAACGTTAAACTGAACTTTTTGTTTGCATTCTTATATTGCTCTATTTGCTGTATGATCAGCAAACGAATCTTTTCGCTATACTCAAAAACCATAGATCTTATGGTATTTGGAGACCTAGGTGCTACAAAACCCCTGGCCTGTAGTGATTCGCGCAAGTCATGGGATGTAATAAATTTGGAAATTGGAATCCCGTCTAAAGCTATTAACCGAGACAACACTGCATCGAGTGTTTTCTCATTCTTAGCAACATAAAAACCTGTCATTTTTCTTTGTCTCTTAGAGGGTGAAGCGGAGTCTGCTTGATCTTGCACTGATTTACTCGTAGTGCTCGTATTAGCGATTCCTGCTATGTGTCTGTTCATCTTTGGGTCAAGTTCATGTATTTTGAGTAAATGGGTCACCAAACCTTTAGTTGATCCGCCTTTTGTTTGTAAAATAGCAGGGCATTTCTTACATTTAGCAGAGCCCTTAGTGTGACCACTTTCAGATTTCTTTTCAGTTAAGAAAAAGTACCAAACTGAATTTTGGTCACAAGCTTTAGTCGGGTGATCTACATAATTTGCCGTTGTTGTTGCTGTTGTTGCGTCTTCGTTACCGGGCATTTTCGGAATCAATCTAACATTGCAGTGCGGTTTTAGTCAAGAGTTTTTGATTACATTTCATAACATGTACTTACTTACTGGTTACTATTATTTCAATTTAATATTGGTGAAAACACACTAGTTCCTCAGTAATAATTGTGTAATAGTAACAGAGCAGAGCACCATGTTACAAGTAACGGCAACAACCGATAATAGCACACTGCTCACTGGGTCACTGCACAATACATAAACCCAAATAAAACGAACGAACTAAATTTGGGAAGTACCGAGCGCAGACTAATAGTATAACACGAGACACGCCGACACGCGTTTGGATGGCGCCAGGAAAGTACAGCTGAGCTCGAACATAAATCAAGGTTAGGCCAATACCGAAAATCCCTGCATTGACTGTAGGGTAATCCCGGGAATTTCGAGACCAGAAAATCGGCCGGGATCCCGGGATTGCATGCCCTAATACCAGGTATAAACGAAACCTGGTTCACCCTCTGTTTTCTTTATTTATTCAGATAAAAGAATGAAATTTGGTATGGGTAATATATCCATAAAATTCAAGTACTTGATGGTATTAGCAAATTTAGCGCTCAAATCTGTTTAAAACATTTGAACGAACAAAAAGCGAAAAAATGTGTACAGGAAATTATGAAATGACGGAATCAAAAACCATAAAAACTGTTGAAAATGTTCTCCGTTATGATTGCTACATAATATGACTTTTTCCACTGTTTTACGCATCACTTCATTTAATTATTCTGGAGTAATATTGTTTATAGCATTGATAAGATGAGTTAAGAAGTGTTAGATCAAGTGAACAAGGAGGCCACCTAATAGGACCATTCGTTCCTATCCATATTTCGTTGATATTGTTCAAGAATTCAATGATACTTCTTGCATTATGAGGCGGGGCTCCGTCTTGTTGAAAGAAGACGCCATGAATATTGGCTAGCGGTACTTCATCCTTTTCATTTTGCAGAAAATGCAAGTAGCGATCTCCTGTCAAATGCCCATCAAAAATTATTGGTCCCATCATTTGATTTTTCAGCATGCCTATCCACACATTTAATCCAAGTCAGTCCTGATAGTTTCCTTCTCTAACCAATCTTCAATTTTCTTTAGACCAATATCGAGCATTTCTCTTATTAGTAAAACCTAAAACGGTGTTCGTCCAAAAATAAAATACTTTAATGAACTGCCTATTTTGTTGAATACTGTTTAGCCACCAATAACAGTAACTGAGTCGTTCTTCATCTACTATAAAATTTCCTGCTCATCAGGATTCTCTTTGAATTTTCTTTCTCGATCCGGCGGAACCGGAAGTGTTAAAAAATTGTTAATACTATCAAATAATCGAATTTTACAGCAAGGCGGAACTTATCGCAAAAAATGATTCCAGCTACGACACAATCAACCAATCTATTATTCTTAACACGTTTGTATGCACATTGACAAAATAATGCAGTGATCAAATGCAAAGAAATAGCAGGGATTTTAAAACGCAATAAGCACTGCAAAGACACGGCCCTCTGTAGTTTTTACTTTACTTACACCGGTCAGCGGCAGTTAGGTGCAGCGTGCAGCTATTGTGTGTTTATTTATTTCGTACCCAGTTTGCATATTTGCAGTAAATTTGGAATTTCTCGGTGAGCAGCTTTTAAAAGAAACATTGGATGGATACTGTTACGAAAAACAAATAGAAATAAAAAGTAATGAGCGATGAAAATGACTAGGATTGTTAAAGGCAGGCAGTAGGAAGAAACTTAGATAGTTTAATACTGAATGGTATTAAAGAATGGACTGGCTAACTGGTAGCGATATTAAAAATAAACTATTTTACTGAAATTGCTTACTATTTTTATCTATATTGCAATGATATGCTTGTCTTTGTGACTACTAGAATACAATCCCTAAACTGTCTGCAATTCACGCAATTAAATTTAAACTTGCTATGAGACTCTTCTAATTTTCTCAGGGTCGTTATTAGCTTGTAAATAAGTTATTTAAATTAATTTTAAATAGAAATAAACACACACAACGATATCAACATTTCAAAATGTGGTTTCCGAAAGATTAAATGAGTTTTTACTAATGACTAACGTCCTTTTTTTTAAATTAGAACACTTATCTTAGCGTCTTCTTATTATGACATTCCTCGCTCTAGCAAAACGCTGAGTATCCAACCTCTATTTCGTTCTGCTGGCCTCTCGAGCAACAAATAATACTCGCCCTTAATCCGAATCTTCTTCTGATCTGTTTTATATTATTTCCAATTTACTTTTAACATCATCACAAACGAAGAAACTTTCTCAATCGCCTTTTACTTGTAATACTTCTGTACTTTTCACAATTCGTAGATAATCACTTATATTTTCTTCTTTTATATTGAAAATCAGTTTACATTACGTTTTGAACTCGTTCTTTCTATTTTCATCCAGAGGATATCAAATTCTCTGTCTTTTTTTTCAAAGACGAGCCGTAACTAATTAAAACAAATTCTCTCTTCTTTCTTTATCTTTTGTCTTCCTCCTTTGATCCCCATTTTATAAAACAAACACATAAATCTCCAAATGTAAATTGAACTGCAGCAAGCATTCCAAAAATTGCTTTCCAGCAACCACAACACCCCAGTCAAATCAAACACCTCTAAATATCATAGCAATATCAATTGTAGGGAAAGGATACCAAATGGGCGCAGATAAAATTAACATATCAGGATATGCAGACGATATTGTAATAATAGCCGAAACCGAGAACAATATTTAGAGAATATTATATAAATTCAAGTTGAATGCCTGCCAGTACAACATGCAAGTAAATATAGATGAAAACCTTCACAATAGCTAAAGGACCCACTCGATGAAAATTATCAATAAATAACAAATCGATAGAGCAAGTACCTGGGAGTAGAACTATCAAGCCACGGTGACTTTTATGCAAAAGGTGATGAAAAAACCATCAAAGCAGCCTCGCTCTCTGGATGTCTACGAAATATAATTTTGAGAAACAAAATATAAAAATAGAAGGAAAAACAAAAAATGCAAGACAAGTATACGACCAGTAATGACATACGGTATTGAAACCAGAGCCGACGCTGGAAAAACCAAACTGCTGCTGCGGGCTAACGAAATGAGAATAACAAGTACAATATTTGAAAAGGCCCTACATGACAGAATTCAAAACACAGAAATTAGAGAAATATGTAATATCAAAGACATCGTATGATGGGGACAAAATAGAAGAGTACTGTGGCGAGAACACGTAAAAAACAGACCACTAACGCTTGCCAAAAATATACACGCCCAAAGACTACACCACACTGCTGGCGAGACTGTTGGACATCATCGTCACAGGAACCAAGCTAGCAAAAGAAAGAAATAAATCTTTGACCTGAGTAAAGATGAAGAATTTCTAAGGTGTAGGAAAGCGTCAGCGAAGACTTCGCTATTTTTTTTGGTAAATGTTCTACCGCAGCTCATGGAAGACGCACAAACACGAAGTCAAACGTGATTCATTTATGATAGAGTTCTCCAGCTCAACTCCTCATTCCTGTTTGGATAACACCTTTTGTAAACAAGTGGACACATCCAGGTGGACCTGTTCCATGGTCTCCACGTTCACCTGAACTTAATCGAATATTTTTACTTTCCCATACCTTTGGCATTAATTGATTTCAAGAAAATGTTTAAAATCGAGATTTTAACGGAAATACACGTTTTGGGGCCCAAGGAACCAAAAGAGATGGTTTTAAAAAAATGTTTGTCTGTAGGTGATGGGTGTGTAGTTTAGAGTGAATAAATTTTTTTTTTGTATATTTTACTAAGGGTGGTGCTTAAAAATTGTAAACTGGGTTTTTTATGACTCACTTAAAAAAACCGTCGTTATAAAATAACATTTATCCGAACCCCTGGGGCTCCAAAATTTCTTGCCTTTTTTTAGAATTTTTTGTGGTACAAAAACTATTCAATACTTATTTGCCAATGCGTAAAAAAATATTTTTGATATATCACAACGTTTAGACGAATCTCCCTATCATACTCATAACAACTGTCGACTTATAGGGATGTAGGTAATGGAGCACCACTTACTGATAAGTAATACCTAACAAAGTCTCAACAAGTGCTTAGCGCATGTATCCAGTCGTATAGTTTGTTAAATACATACAACCTTGCGGTGTTTACAAAAAAAAAGTATACGGCTAGGCAGAAGGACCGTATAGTTACTATGGATCAATTGGATCTCTCCTTACCTACTGAATGTAAAAAAGCACCTGTTATTATATTGAAACCAATTCAAAGTGATTTGCCACAGTTGGATCTATTACTGATCAGCAATATTTGTAAGATATTTGCAATACAATTAAAAACGGATATTGTTCTCAAAGCCTAGCAGGGGAAAATTCAGGTAAAATGGCCCACTTAAGATAGTTAACAACGGCAAAAAGCTCTGGGAGCTGACTAAATATTAGGAATGTAAATAAATATATTCTTTAAGGCTTTCGCGGTTTCTCTAACTGTCAATATTACAATTTACGTTCGGCTTGTCCTCCCCAAGGTTTAAATAATCTAAGCACACGGCCCTGTTTAGGCAGCCATGACCTACGGACAAATATTGCTCAAACTTCTAGAGCAAATGCTTGTAAAGGCAGACAAGCTACAGGTCGGTCCTGACTTGATTATGCTGGGTGTAGTTCCCAAATGACGACGCGGTCTAAGCCGAAAGTAAATTCTAATATTGACGATGTAAATAAACCTTAAGAGGCATACGGGTACCTACAAGAATACATTTCTTAACTACACTAGATCGAATTGAATAAATAAATCTCAACCTTCTTTCACTCCCAGGGGCTCAGCTTGATATTGATCAACATTACTTTTTTGTATGGAATAATAGATATTCACCACACAACTTTTCTGCACTACTATGTCCTAAATTTCTTATAAAAAATATTGTTTTTTTTGGCCTACTCTAATGTGGGTGGGTGGGAATGTAAATGGGCGACGTAAGTACTAGACCGATTTTACCGGAAATTTAAGTGAAGAGGTATATCAAAAAATGCAGTTCTAGTTAAGCATTTCAAGAAAATTCGAAACCGGAAGCGGAAGTTAAAATTTTTTTTTCGATAGCGCTTTTTCCAAAACAATTATTTTGAAATTAAGCACATAATCGGAGAGAAAAAGTTAAGGCAAATCTAAAACTGTTTTACCGAGTTCTTTAGCGACAAAATTGCGGCCGCTACGGTTTGTTTGCAAATCTCGACTTTAACGCCCATTTACTCAAAAAGTAGTTATCTGATCGGAATCAACCACATTTTTGGGTAGTATACAATGAAACAACTATTTTAATTTCGAATATCTGAAGACGATCGCAACGGCGCGGCGCTTTTCTAAAATTTTGCAAATATAAAAATAAATATTTTTCAGTAACCGCTCGCACGATTTTTTTTAAACTAGTAAGCTGCTAGAACCAAAAATTGGCTACAATTTGATTTTTTGCTGAAAGCTATACTTTCACTATGACGCTTTCTATGAATTTTTGAAAATCGGTAGTTTCTTAATTTATTAAACAGGAAACAATAAATTACTTCTGCTTAAGAACAAATACTCTTTTTGTTTAGCAGAATTACAGCAAATTCTAATTTTTTAAAAAGTATTTCCACTCACAAAAGCTTTTGGCTTTGGACAAGTTACGATCCGAGCACCATTACTAATCCCCAGCATCATTATTGCTGACGTCAACAATTGACAGCTGTAATGAAGGTTGAAGTATGGATGGAATGGAGGGTTGCCTATATAATTTGATTTCTTAGAAATCTAACAGTCGGTGAAATGGACAATGTTATAATTATAAAATTTACACTTTTGCAAATATGGCAAATATTAATATATTTACTAAGGGACACTTCAGCTGAAGTTAACACTTCAACTTTTTAGTTTTAGTTTAGTTTATGAAACTATAGTCAATTACTATCATATTTGCAGCACAGTATTGAGTACGGTTGTAAAACAACTAGAGGCACAAGGCAAGTCATTAATTAGAGTAACGTACCGTGCTCTTATGTGGAGATGAGCAGCTTTAATGTAGATGCTATCCGGTTGTGGCTCCGAAACGGCCACATGTTTACGTACACTGTATTTTATTGTTTCAGTTTGTGAACCAGACACCAAAATTTGACGAAACATTTTTTAATCACCCTGTATCCTAGTTTTCAACGTTTGGTGTAGTAGAAAGTTGCTGACAAATAAATTATAGACAGAACGTTTTACGAAATTACGACAAAGCTACACCTGTAAGAGAAGTTATTAAACAGTTTTCAATTACAACTGCTTTTTACTTTCTGATATCTTCGTTATAGGGACGTATTTATTCATGAAAATTTTTAAATGCTAGATTTTAATGAAAATACACGTTTTGGGGGCCCAAGGATACCAAAAAAGTGGATTTTCAAAATGTCTGTCTGCTGTGTGAGTGTGTGTGTGTGTGGGTTGGTGAGTGGGTGGGTGAGTGGATGACTCTTCTAAAGGCGAAAGTACTGGACCGATTTTGATGAAAGTTTAAATCAATTTTGAAAATCTCAATTTAAACGCCCATTCACTCAAAAAGTAGTGGTTTCATCGGAATCAGCTACAACTTGTCTGAGAGCCCGTTGTGGGTAGTATACGATAAAGTAAAATAAATTTCGAAAATCTAAAAAGGATCGCAATAGCGCTGCTTCAAAATTTTGAAAATTAAAACCAATTACTTATTTACTAATTTTTTGTTATAATTAGAATATGATATTTATGATCTAGATTATTTTGTACATGGCACGTGGACCATGCATGGCGCAAAAATTTAACGAAAATGAAATCAAAGGAAAAACAGGTAGGGTAATAAGACTTAGATTAGAAATGAAAATTCATGATGACTTTAATAATGTTATTAGGTTACAGTTTACAAACAATTAAGAACGCTCCTGGAGGAACGAGATTCAACTGCCTACGAGAAAATGATCAAACGTTTTTGCAATATGACCGATGATCCTAAAACCATAGATTTTGTAAAATATTTCGTAGATAATTATTTAAATAACTACCAAAATTGGGCGTTTGCTTCAGATTGCATGCAGGAATAAACACAAATATGCATTTAGAGCGGATGCATAAGACCATAAAATACATTTATTTAAAAGGCAAAAATGTCAAAAGACTTGACAAGGCAATTGCAGCAATTATAAGATTTGTAAGGGACAAGCTAATTGGTAGGCTAATTGTGGTAAATAAAGAAAAAATTAGTAGTAAATTAAAAGATATTCGTTCTCGACATAAAAATATGCAAACTTTGGATCCGTCTTTAATTATTCAAGTTGAACGCGGTCGGAGAGTACCCTCGAAAACTAAGCATGAAATGTATTTTCTTCAAGAAATAAATAAAAACTGTACTTGCCAATTAATTTGTAAGAATTGTGAAATTTGTATACATCACTACTGTTGTTCATGCTTAGCTTATCAATTAAATTTAACATGTGCAAGCATATCCACCTACTTGCAAAGTTTAGAAGAAACAACGAGCCTCCAAACGAAGAACAACCGCATAGTGGTGAGTGTACATAAAATTTTCAGTAAAATTATTTAAAAAATATTTTTGTGTTCTTGAACAGTAAAGGAATATTATAAAAAATACAAGATTTATCTCACAGGTTACTTTCAAACAATAAAGAAATAGATAATCAATCGATTTAGTTAGATAACTTACTCTAAGAGTGTATTTATTAAATTAAAAAACTTATTTTATAATTAGGAATCCCCCGCATTAAGTGCCATTTTAAAACAAGGATATCCACGCAATAAAATTAGGTAATATTATGGAATTTTTACGCTTGCGGGTGGTACTGGTTGGTTGATGGTTATTTGTTATATTTTGATGTACTTTTTTCTTCACCGTGATTTAACATATATTATTTTTATTATTCTTTAGTATTCGGAGCCCTGGGTGCGGGTGATAAGTAACGTAGGGTGGTGGTGGTAGATTCAATCAGTTTTTGTTTGTTTTTACTTTAAATGTCTCGTTACATTAGTTAATATTTATTTAAAATTTTAGTAGTTGAAGCTGAAGCAGAAGATGATGACAACAATTTGTACATTCACTACGATCAAACCGTAGACGAGTCAGAAGCCGTCGTAACACAGTTGAGCAAAAAGAAATCATATTCTCTAGAAGAAGAAAAAACAGTAATGAAGACACGACTTTTAAAACACTTAGATAACATTGAATCGCCAACTAAAATAGAAATTTTCAAAAACGTAGTTGCTCTTCTTACTCCCACTTTGGCAGCTGTCGAAAACAAAACAAAAAATTTTTCCGATCTCTTCTAAGGGAACTCCCCATAATGAAAATATTCCTGTACAAAGAAGGTTATGGTCAACAAAGAAAAAAAAAACAAAAAAAGAGAAGATTCAATTAAAAAGCCCAATGAGCACGAATCTCTAAATATAGCCATTTCGATTTTGCATGACTTATAGTTTCATAGTTTCATATATCATATAGTTTATTTGTATTATTATATTGTTAATGAGTTTGTATTAAAATTAACAACTTGATGACTGATTTTCATTTTTACAAGAAAGAATGTTAAAATAGATATTTATTATACAAGGGAAAAAAGTAATAGATTTTAGCTCGAGGTGTCTGTTACACCGAGAGCTAAAATCTTACTTTTTTCCTGTGTATAATACACTATTTTTTTCTGTGACGGGAAAAATGTAGTATATTAAAAAACATATATAATAAAGTCGGAAAATTGGTCAACGTGGAATTTGAATTTTTAAACTAGTAAGCTGTTGTAGCGGGAAAAAAGTAATTACTTTTTTCCCCGGGGAAAAATTAATTACTTTTTTCCCCGGGTAAAAGGAAAAAAGTAATTTCATAAAAAGTGATACTTTAGTACCTGTCAAGAGAGACAAAATGTTAAACTTTTTTCCCGTCACAGAAAAAATATTTTTTTACCCTTTGACTACCAGCGGTACTACAACTGCAATTTTTTCTAATTTTTTGTTTGTTGATAATAGATTAAATATTAAGTAATTCCAAAAAATTAAAAACACCGTTTCCTATTTAATTTATTTTGTAGAGCTGTTTAATAATAATTCGTGTTGAGTGTGGTGCTACGCCCACCGCACTGAAGCTCTAAGCTTATTGTGCCCCAAAGATTCTTTTACTCCATCAGTCCAGTATTCCTGATAAAGTTCAGGATCCTGTTGATGGGTGCTTCCGCTATTTCATCGGGTTCTGAAAATTGCACCCCGAAGTGCATATGCCTTTTGTCTCCTAAAGCAGGGCATTCACTTAAGATGTGAATTGGTGTTTCATCTTCTTCACCACACAATCGGCTGGTGGGGTCTTCTTCCACTCCCAATAAATTGAGGTGTCTTCTGAGGCCACAATGTCCTGTTAGTAGTCTTATTATTGCCTTCATTTGTTTCCTGCTCAGCTGCACAATTTCCTTTGTTTTATTTCTGGATGGTTTGTTTATAAGCATCCGGAATTGCCTGTGTCCAGGAATGTCATTCAAATGAATACAGTGTTGTCTATGTAGCCAGTCCTTTACCGTCCCCTTTGCGGTCTGATATGATATCCCGCATGTGGGTTCGGGGCCGACTATAGGTTGTTCCGCTCCCAATTTCGCCAATTGGTCAACTTTTTCGTTTCCGTCGAAGCCCTCGTGTCCCGACACCCACTCCAGAACTACTCTGTTGTGTCCTGCCAGTGTCACAAGTGCTTCGAGACATTCTAAAACCACTCTGGAGTGTATCGCAACCCCCTCTAAAGCTTTTAGTGCCGCTTGGCTATCGGACATGATGTAGATTTGTCTATTTGCATATCCTTTCTCCACCATTGTCTGTGCACATGTTGTAATAGCTATTATCTCAGCCTGGAACACGGTAGTGAGGTTGCCCAGGTTAATGCTAATGCTATCCCATGTGTCTGCCTCAAAGATTCCCGCTCCCGAGCTGGTTGCCGTTTTGGATCCATCCGTATACCAGATCGATCCTCCTCGACTCCTCAATTCCTGTTTTCTTTCTTCGCCGCCCCTCTCAGGTATTAGTAACCTGAAAGGTTTTCTGAAGTCGAAAACGGTATTAATTCTATCAGAATGCATATTTAGTATGCTATTTTTATTCAATTTGTCGAAGATTTCGGTATGGTCCCCTGTTCTGTGGAGGATTCTCCCGTATCTGTTCACCTTCATTCTGTATGACGCCAGAAGTGGCTGCGCTTCCACTACAAAGTGTAATGGAGGCAGGTCCAGCAGCGTCTCCATTGAGGCAGTGGGTGTCGATGTCATCGCCCCTGTTATACTTAAGCTTGCAAGTCTTTGCAGCTTGCTAAGTTTGCTTACAACAGCTTTGGTTTTGTGGTTGTGGTGTTTTCTGGTTTTGTGCCACCATATCAAACCACCTTTGTATAAAGCCATAGCATCATTGTTGGTTGTAGGCCCCATGTTTTGCCAATCATTCTTCTACAGGCCCAGAGGGCCCGTGTCGCTTTGATTGAAATTCTCTCCAAATGGGAATTGAAGGTCAGTTTGGTGTCAAGAGTGACTCCCAGGTACTTCACTTCCGTCCCCATTGTCAGTTCTTGTCCGCACAGTTTTAGTCCCTTCAGGTCTTGAAGGTTTCATTTTCGCGTGAATGCTATTACAGAGGTCTTTGCCGGGTTAACGGATATGCCCTCTCTATTGCACCATCTTTCTACGGTTTTTAGGGCTTGTTGCATCATGTTTGATACTGCTCCCCCGTATTTCCCGCCTACTAATATGGTTAAATCATCCGCGTAGCCTTGTGCATACACGGCTTTTTCTTCTAGTTCCAGGAGGAGTCCATCAACTACCAGGCACCACAGCAGGGGAGAGAGAACCCCCCCCCCCCTGAGGACAGCCTCTAGTGACTGACACCTCCCTGTTTAAAAAATAATTATTGTATGTTTTTTTTATTATTTAACTTTTAAAGCAACATATACAACTGACGTTTTCAATTTTAAAACACGCGCGTGTGACTAAGGAAGCTTACGATCTCTGCTGACAGCGATAGCTTTACACACATCATTCCAGCTATATGCCAAAGACGTGCGCAAGTCATGAAAGTTAGAATGAGGTAGGATCGGCTGTTTATCCAAGACACCAGACGCTAGTCCGAATTTGCAGGGCACGGCGCTCACCTTGCTTGTGCACTTTAGTCTCTGCTGCTATTCGAACAGTTACGGTACGGAAACCAATTGCACAGGCTATTGCAAGTTTATAGTCCCGCTGCTTGTTTTCTTAGAAATCTAATAGTCGGTGAACAATACAACGTTATTAAAAAAATTAGACTTTTGCAAATACGGTATTAATATCTAATATGGGAAAGTCCACTCGAAGTTAACACTTCAGCTTATTTCAATTTATTTTATTATCTTTGTCCTATATATTTCACGTTTAAAGTTACTTTAATTTCTTAAAGAACTTTCTAATCTTATCTCTTTTTATATCTTATCTCTTTCTATAAATAGAATATAAGACAGGCAGTTTTCGACAGTTTACAAATATATAAGACAAATAAAATACCAAAATACTGCTATACTGAGATAACAACGTAGTTTTTTGTTCAACAATTGGCAAAATTATAAATAAATTCAATCCCTGGTGACCAAAGCAATGTATATATTGTGAAAATTATTTACTTAATAATTATAGGTACAATTTTAAAATTTACATAAAACATAAACATTAAACGGTAATACTGATGATAATCTATTTCAGCGATAGCCAGTATAAAAATTAACAAAACCATTGTCTATAGTGCAATCCAGACAATTATTCATTATTAGATGGTGGCGCATAGTTACATAGTAACCAGATTAAATTGTTAGCGTAGCAGCTTTACTCTTTTCTAAAGACTAAATTTTTTCAGCATTCAACCAAACGCCCTTTTCTGCAGAGAGAATAAACGTTCTAGGGTCCATTATAAGCGGAACTTCCGTTTTAGGATTTAATGTGAACTTGTAATGTTTCAGCAATGTGGCCAAACCAACCTTAGTTTGCATCATACCAAATCTTAGACCTATAATAAAAATAAATTAGATTTTCTGGTGTGTTTAATTACTAATAATTAGATTGCGGCAATGCAAAAAAATTTGCTGTTACGATTTCTGAGCGCTATTCTCGATTCGAGTCTAAAATTTTTCGTATGTTTATATGACGTCATACACACGCATACGAAACATTTGACAAACAAGTCTAAATAGCGCCCCTGTATTAAAAATTAACTGTTGTCAACTTACCTATGCAAGTACGAGGTCCGTCACCAAAAGGTGTCCATGCAGCCGAATGGCGAGCAGCTTTATTTTCTTCAGAAAACCTTTCAGGATCGAACTTTTCCGGATCAGGAAAGTATTCAGGATCGTATTGAATTCCCATTGCTGGTATGAAAACAAAGGAGCCTTTCTTTAACACCAAGTCTGAATTTGGTACTTTATATGTTTCGGTGCATTCTCTTGTATGTACAGGAATTGGAGGATATTTCCTTAAAGTTTCTGAAAAAGTCCAAGCAGTTTACTATTTGATTAAAAATTTTCTTAAGACTCTTACCGTTTATGCATTTTTCCAAATAGGTCATTTCTATAACAGCGTCATATGTGAGTTTTCCTTCATGATTGTCTAAAATCGTGTTGATTTCTTCTCTGGCCTTTTCTTGAACTTCTGGATTTTGCACTAATTCGTACAAACAAAAGGTTGTGGTTGTGGATGACGTTTCAAAACCTGCTACAAAGAAAACGAACGCCTGAGCTGCTACTTCGTTCAAACTTAACGATGCATCCATTTTATTGGTAGTTCCGTTACTTTCAGTGGTATTTTTGAGATCTCCTAAGTCGTTTTCTCTAATTTTAACGTTGTTCTTTAGTTGAATTAGCAAATGCATGAAGTCCTTGCGAGCAACATTATTTTTTTCTCTGAAATTCACGGTTTGTTTTACAATGTTCAAAAAGAAGTCAATCACGTCTTTTCTAAAAGTACGGATCCTGAAGTAACCAAGAACTTCCGGTGCAGTAAGCGTCAGTAACCTGACTATTGAGTCGGCCAACGAGCCATCAAAAACCTTTCTTCCATATTCTCTAAATTCCGAATCAGGATTTTTCAGGCTGTTGCATTCTAATCCAAAAGCACAAGACCCAATAATATCGGTAGTAAATCTAGCAACAATTTCCTTAATATCCACCGGTGTTTTTGTTTCAGCTGTTTTATCTACCACTTCGACTAACCCCCTAGAGCAATCAACTAATGTTTGAAACATCATTTTCATTTTTCCCGATGTAAAGGTTGGAGTTAGTTTAGTTCGCAAATTCTTCCATTTCAGACCTTTTAATGAAAAAAGATGCCCTGTTAAAGGATCCACTTCTTCATCGACGTGATTTACATGATCGGTGAAATGGCTAAAGTCTTTTGTAAATATTTGCTTTACTAAATCCAGGTCTACTGGGATGAAAACTGGTTTACCGAAGAAATAATAACCTCCATAGGGTTTGCCTTTGTTCTTGATATCAGCGTAAACATTCTTTATTTCCACACCTACAGTATTTTTCAACAACACAAGAGGTCCGGCATTTCCAAATGGTATCGACGGTGCCGCTGTATAAACCCCTCGCCGTTTCCAGTATGTAAATGACCATTTATAAAATGCCACTATAACTGCTAAAATCGAAACTATGATGGTGATAACATCCATGAGGATACTTCCCGTAAAAATTCCCATTCTTGCGTTTGCTGTCCTAAAAGAATAAAACGTATTATTGGTTGATAAAACAACATTAATGAAATAAATATTTTGGTTTTCCGACGCAATGTTCAGTAATAAATGTTTTAATGGTATAACACAATTACGTACCTATTATACAACTGATGAGATAAAATATTTTAAACTGATCTGGACACCACATACACTGGTTTGTTTTTGATCGTAAAATCTTCAAGCAAACCAATTTATTTATATAGATAGAATTGCTAGTCATGTAATAAACAAATTACTCTTAAACACGAGTATCATAAGAAAAAGATAAGTTATAGTCACGATGATATACGTAAAATTTGCTGAAAATTTAATTATCTAACTTTAATTTTTTATTAGTTTATGTTTTCATGATGATTAAGCTTGTCTTATATGATGTTATTGTAAATTGTAACTGTAGCATTGATAAACTCAAGCACGCGTTTTTTGAAGTTATTGATTGTATCTGTTAAAGGAATGATTTAATAATTGTTCACCAAGGTCAAATTTTTAGCCTCTTTGCGGTCTATAGATGCAGAGATTCATTGGCCCCAATGGCCGTACAGTAACACTTTAGCGCCGGTAACATTTTACAAATATACTGATTTTAATTTTACGCGTCAGTGTCATTTTAATAGTCACTTCTGACCTTCAATGTTTTCTCATTTTATACACAAAATAATACACCTTGTTTATCTAAAGCCGATTAGCAAATGATTAGTAAGTGCAACTGGTGCGAATGTTCAAGTTGTCATACATGTGCAATTTTTATTTTTAATTACATACACGTGTAAAGTGGCGCTTCAAAAAGTTAGAAGGCTTTTATTGTCTATGCATGAGAACACTGGCGCGCTAGTAAAGATTTACGGCAAATCAGCGCATGTTTAAACCCGCTATTAATAATACTACTATAATACATCGCAACCGAAGAGGGTATTGTATTTGCCAAAAATACGACCTAATATTTTGCCGAATAACCGCGTTTAGGGTTCTAGGATATCGTGCGCGTTTGTGAACGTGTACGTACACTTGAGTGTGATTGTGTACTTATACGGATTTTTGATAAAAATTTATAAAGCGCTTTGTCTAGATTTTGTCCTACTTTTACTTGTATATTTAACAATATTTTTAAAATTACATTCTAACCTCAACAGTTTCTGTTAACTTGAATTTTCATATGTATATTAGATTTTTTGTGAACACTATACAGGATATATATCAAATTGTATGTAACTATTTGAATCTCGCAAATTTGAAGAGATACGACGACGGTTAAGTTAGAGAAAAGTTGTGGAATTGTATGCACACTAATAATCTAAAAACAAATTGTAGTTTCTGAAATAACTGGAAAAAACTGAAATTTTGGATTTTTTGTTGTTGGGTATAACTTAATTTTCATTTATATTATACTCTGTGTCTATAACGTAACCCCCCCCCCTCCCCGTCCAACTCACTTTTGAACGACTTGATATTGTACTGTAGCAACAATCGTATTTTAGTAACTTAGCGACTTGGTTGCTATTTACATTCATCAAAACAATTTCATCTAAATTATTTGTAAAGTGAAAACTCCATTAAACTTTCTCCTCCAAATAGTGTTTTATTTAATAACTACGAACCAAACATTACAGTACCACAAAATTTTGCGTGTTAGAAATGGGAAATTAAATACTATTTTTGGTCCATAATTAAATTTTGTATCATTCAAAATGGTGGCTGGGCGCTATTTTGAATTCTTTTTAATGGAAATGGGTGTCGAGTGACAGCTCATTTGAAAGGTCTTTTAGTTCTACGCCTGATCCTAGAGTTTTAAAGAAAAATATTTAGCCATATCAAAATGACAATGTTTGAAGTCTATTTAAAAAAAAAACTAAGAATTAAAGCAAAAAGAAATAAAATTAAGTGTTCGAAATGTTCACCATTCACTTCTTGGCACATAAAAAGTCGGTTATGAAATTCCTGCCTTACATTTTCATAAGTTTCTGGAGTGATATTTCTGCAAACATCTGTAATGCGTTGCTCCAGTTCTTCAATTGTTTCTGGACGGATTCTGTACACTTTCGATTTCAAATATCCCCATAGAAAAAATCCAAGGAGGTTAAATCTGAGGAGCAAGCAGGCTATTCTACAGACCCCCGTCTACCAATAGATCTTCCAGGAAAATGTCCGCTAAGAAAGTCAGAAACAGACCTATAATAAATAATAAGGTGGCGCACCATCTTGTTGGAACATAACGTTTTCAATATTATTTGTAGCCACCCGAGATATTTCTTGGAAAATTTTGTTCTGCAAAGGAAAAAGTCGACTACTGAATAAAAAAATCTAACAATCTTGAATTGAGTGTGTTCATTTGTTTAAATTCCGCCATTTTTTTATGGCCAAATATTTGTTTTGAAACTCTAGGATCAGACGCAGAACTAAAAGACCTTTCAAATGAGGTGTCACTCGACCCCCATTTCTATTTAAAAAAAACATTCAAAATAGCGCCCAGTCGCCATTTTGAAGGATATAAAATTTAATTATTGCTTAAAAAATAGTATTTAATTTCCCATTAACGCACACCAAATATTGTGGAAAAATATCAAGTCGTTCAAAAGTTAGTTGGGGGAGGGTGGTACTTTATAGACAGATGGTATATTTCTAGTTAATGCATTATTAGGATGCTTTTTTATGCTGAATCAGATTTGGTATAACTGCTACCATTGTTTATTTTCAACTCTCAACTTTTTTTTCTTATGAAGCGCATTTTAAATTTTATCCCATTTGAATAGTTTTAAATTCTGATTTCAACGATGTGGGACACTGCATTTTGTTTAAATTTTGAGCATTTATTAAAAAAAATTTAAATTTCATAAGAGTGCCATGGAAAGACCACGTCATGCAACTTGTTTTAAAATACTTCTAGTGGGCCAGGTGGTGATGGAAGTCAAACCAAACATTACTTTGACGTTTAAATAACGGGTGTCCAGAAAGTCTTTCAGTCAGAGCGGCTATGGATTGTATAACGCATGTCTATTATTCAGTCATATCTAAGTAATTTATTTGACATAAGTTAAAGTCAGTTTAAATTAAAAGGTTTTTATTTTGAATTATTTACTTTCTGCATATTTCTTGTTATAAAATGTTTACGCACGAACAAAAAACCTTTATTGTGAAATCTTATTTTCGCAATGGTCAACAATTAGAAAACGGAAATTGGAATTATTCCATCAATGCGTGTAAACAAGAATTTCGACAAAGATATCCAAAGACATACGTTATACAATCCATAGCCGCCCAGGGCTGAAAGACTTTCTGGACACCCATTACATCAAACGTATGTAAAAATTTCAAGAAATTTTGTTTTGAGCATAGGCAGCAGGTTGAGTTATTTTTTAGAAAAACCAATAAATGACAAATTTTCTAACATACACAATTTACTGAAAATTCCACTTGCAGTTTTAATGTTTGCAACCGATAACATAACAAATTTAATAAAATGATAAATAAATGTAGCAGATAATAGCCAAACTGCACTAATGCAAACAATTATATACTACATACTAGAATTTTTAAAACAAATTACACAACGTGGTCTCTCCATGGCACTCTTATGAAATTTTTTTTTTTTTTATAAATGCTCAAAATTTAAACAAAGTGCAAAGTAAGACCCATCGTTGAAATCAAAATCAAAAACTCTATTTAAATATGAAACGTTAACTAGAAATATGTAATATAAACGACAAAAACAAAAATCCGTAATTTCAGATTTTTTTTGTTCTTTCAGTAACTAAGCGAGATAGCTCCAATTAATTTTCAGATTATTAGTGTGCATAAAATTCCACAGCTTTTCCCTAGATTAACCGTCCTCGTGGCTCTTCAAATAAGCAAGATCCCAATAGTTAACAAGCAATTTGATACAACATGTATATATTTATACGCCAATAACCTTTTTTCAAGAATACAATCACAATAGTAATTACAGCTGTATTTAGATAAAGGTTTGAAGATTTATTAATATTAATCATCAGCATGAGTATCCCTTAAAGCATATTCATGTCCAAGATAGAGCGCGCGTAAGCAAATGCACGCGCTGTTCACGTGTTTGTGTGAACCACTTTAGTGCGATGCAGTGAACAAGGCAGTATTGTCGACGGTAGCGGTTAATAGTAGCGGGAAAGATTTGCTACCAAACACTAAACGAAAATTTTATTCAGCGGAAACATGTTCACACGAGTTCATTGTCTGTATCAGTGCTCGACATATTATCAAAATGCCTTTATTAATACGCGATCTTGCACAGACCGGCGATTTATTTTGATATTTAATCTCCACAGCCTACTGGATGTAATACACTTCACTTATCAATCTTGCATCTCGGGAAAAGTTATTACTATAACATAATAGCGAGCTTTTTGCATGTCGATGCAGTTTGTTGAGTGCTGTCACTTATGTTGGAATAGTTTGCTTATTTATGGCTTACTTTAATTCAAGCGATTCGGAAATGTGTATGATTTACTACGTTAATGACAAGCAAATAGGAACATTCCAGACGAATTCTACAGTTCATTGGTAGAAATTGGAAGCTCGACTATGTTTCGCCTATAATTAAAAAGTGTTTACTACAAAACTGTTTACTACGAATTTTCAGTGACGATGCAGTCAGTAAAATTTGCCTTATAACTCGAGACAGCTTAGATATTTATTATGCTTGCGGAACAATATTTACTGCAAAAACACGGTGCATGATTGGGAACATGAAGTTATATGACATGTATTAATTATTATGTAATTATGCCATTATATCTCTGATATATGTATGTATGAATAAGGGCGGATTTAACTTTGGAATGATATGCAAATATCTAATAACATTTTTTAGTGCGTATTTTAATAGTTTCAAAAACATTTTGAAAATCTCCGTTCAGACACTTACCGTGAAACGAGAACAAGTGATTAGTTTCACTAATTTTTTTCTTTGTGTTTTAAGGAATTTTTCGGAGCTGATGATAGGATTTTTTGTGGGATGTTTTTCCTGGAGATTCTTCCAACAGGATTTTTATTTTAGTCTTATACGTATTTCGACAAGTTGACATGTCAGTTTCGGAAGCAAGATTAAAAGTAAACAGTTGGTGTTGCTATAGGAACAATAAATCTTCATAACATGATCTTGGTTTTCTATATCTGCGTCCAGATGACTTGATTTCTCATTCCAAAATGTTCAATAACGGTAAATTTAAAAGATCAATTTGCTCATTTATTAAAGGTACAGATTTAAATGTTTGTGAATTTCAAATGATTCTAGTATATTCAGCTTACGTTTGTCATCACAAAAGTGTAAAAATTTTATAGTGTTATTAGATGTCATTGCATGATTGTGTTCTAATAAGTGTTTAGCGTAATTGGATTTATGTGGGTGTTTATATTTGTACCAAGGTACGTGTTCCTCGAACCTAATATCCAAATTTCTAATTGTTTGTCCTATATAAAACGAACTAGAGTGCGAGCAATTTAATTTGTAAATGCTCGATTTTAGTAATTTGTCTGTTTTTCCATTAGCGTTAAACAAAGTGTATAAAATAGTTTACTTTTTTTTGTTTTATTTATAATTTTAGCAGTTTGTTCTGATTTATTGCCAAAATACGGAATTGAGGCGTATTTCACTTTGTCTGATGAAATAGTTGGATAAATATTAAATTTTCTGAATAGCTAATTTATAACCTTTCTCTTTAATTAGTGTTTCGATAAGTTGAGTGTTATAACCATTATTGCATGCAATTTGTTAATAATCGTAAGTTCTCTATTATAAATAGTTTTACCTAAAGGAACCGTTAAAGCTCTGTGTATCATGGACCTGTATGCTGTTAATTTATGTGTTTTATACCGACAAGAATCGTGTGGTATTGTAATGTCTGTTGGTATAGCTTTTTTTTATATTTTCTCTTAAATTCATCACTTTTGGACATTTTGAAATGAGAAATCAAGTCATCTGGACGCAGATATAGAAAACCAAGATCAAGTTATGAAAATTTATTGTTCCTATAGCAACACCAACTGTTTACTTTTAATCATGCCTCTGAGAATGAGCACTGACCAGAAATAAAATTATGCACCACCATTATCATTTTCTGGTTTTTTATTAATTTAAAGTGTTCGCTCCTACGTAAACCTTCGCCAAAGAAACCAAGCATCTTTACGTCTTCAGGTTGCTTAGTCTCTACCAAAGTGTTTAATATAGGTACTTGATAGAATATCAAAACCCTTTGGTACCTACATTTACACACTATAGCGGAAACATTTACTCCCAGTCGCAGATGCGAAACTCGGCCGTATAGTGTCTGAAGAAGTTGTAGTATACGAATTACTGTGATATAAAAGTACGTATGATGCAAATTATTTACATTATATCAGCATTTCTTGTGACTAATCTATTATTTTATTAAAAATTTTTGTTTTGTTTCCTTGCAAAAAAATGAAGTTTATTAAATCTTAGGAAAGTACTTAATTCTGTTACCTCCCGTCCGGATCTGCTCTAACGGCAAACAGGCCACTCCTTTTTAAACGACATTTTTGCCTGCCAATTAATAGCCTCCAACTGACTACTATATTTGCTAGGCAAATGTAAACTATAACGAGAAAGGTTTTAAAATTTATAAAAATTTGTTTTGTTGCTTTGGTTTTAAGGCAACGCGCAGGCGACGCTTTAAGTGGATTTTAACCCCCAGAATGACCGCGGCGCCGGAATGCCGTTCTTCGGAAAAGCTCGACCCCAATTTAACCCTTCTATTAGTTTCATCAGGTATAAAACCTGACGACCAGACCAAAGTGTTTAAGTATTCGTCCGGAATTATTCTTACAGAAATCTTTTAAAATTATTTCTGACTAGAACTCTAAACCAGAACAAACGGTCTTTTTCAAAGAACTAGATTTGAATTGAAACCGTGATTAACCTGATATTTTGATTTTGTTTGAATCGTTAAATTTTCTGGAATCTATTTGATTTCATTTTAACCGTCGAGTGCCAGAAATATTTTAAATTTTGTTTTGACCGTCAGGTTACCAGAAATCTTATTAATTGTTAGTAAATCTGAAAGCGGATTCCTTCAGTTTTACTTTAACCGGTTTTTACCAGAATTTTTTTATTTACTGACCGACAGGTTATGAGAACTGTGCTACCATAAACTCGTTTTATTTTAACTAATCTATAAAGCCTTAATTACCTGATAATTTTGATATTTTCAGAGGCATTCAAAAGTAGTTCATAGCTTGCTGAAATATTCAATCAGAGTGTGGAAACAGGACATCAAGCAAAAATCTACATTTAATTATACGTTATTTTATTACTTTGTTTTAATTACAGAAACGCCGGCAGCCATTTCGATCAGAAAGCGCATATTGATAAATATTTGATTGATTCTTCGACAGCTGTTCCGCTATCATCGGAAGAAAATCACTACTTACTTTTTTCTACCAATCTACAGCCAGAAAGAGAGAAACGTACCGTTTTGGAGGAATAAATCAGCTAGTGGCGTACCGTTCCGGAGAGTCGTTTTGCTTAATTTTCATATAATTTTTGTAGACAATATACAATAATTCAGGCACATGAAATACACAGTTACATATTTAAAATTGTATAAATAGGAATAATAAAAAATATTTAAAATTGTATAAATAGGAATAATAAAAAATATTTGTGTATAATTTGTATTCACAATCTTCTATTTATTTCTGACGAACTCTGGCTTCTGAGCTACCCAGGGTAATTCAACATTTCTTAAACATTCAGTTGAATGGAAAGTTGACGTATTACAATACAACCCGTTGAGTCTCCGCAACATAGTGACCGTAGACGCAAGCCGTCGCTAGGTACCGTCGCGCAGGTGTTTGGAACCCATCCTTAAGAATAGTGTACGGTCTATTTAAATTTTATCGTAGATTAAGTGCAGATTATTTCTAATTATTCAATAGTCAACACATATGCTTCTTGTGTAAGATGAATTGAATATTTTAGCTTCTATACTGTTTAATGATCTAATAAATTTATCTTGACAACATTATTAGTAACTTCCTATTTGCTAGACAACTTCAACTATAAATGTTAATATAATAATAACATTAAACTAAAGATACCCTTTCAAAGACATGCTAAAACAATCAGAAGTACAAATAATTTTTTGTTGTGACTGACCTCTGGCCCTCGGTATTCATAATTTTGCAGATTATTGTTTACTTCACTGGTTAGTTTATTGTATGTTGTTATACGTTTGGTACATTATTGAAAACTAATAAATTGTAACTATTTACAAAATATAATTATTTGTTCGAAATCTTGACAGCATCTAACCAAACTCCTGTCTTAGACGCCAGAACGAAGCTTCCTGGATCCATGGTAAGAGGTGTTTCCGTTTTCGGATTCAATTTGAATTTGTAGTTTTTCAGAAGAACTGTCAGACCAACTTTGGTTTGCATTATACCAAATCTCAACCCTGTAAATTAGAAAAATTACAAGGTATGGGTCTCATATGTAGTGTATACCTATATTCTATTGAATATGTTACGTTCGAATGTGAAATTGCTCGATTTGTAAGATGGGCAAAATTCTGACAATTTCCGATTCCCTGAACTGGGCTCTCATTTTGCAAATCTCTGCATCTGTTTTGCACTCATGCGGTTGTAGACGTCGCCTACCGGCTCGGTCTACAACGTTTGCATTCGTTCAAAAAGTTGCTCTTTTGGCACTTGTTGCATAATATACTATCTACAATCTAGTATCTATGGTAACTAGTAAGTTGTTTGACATGGGAGCAAGTAAAAGGTTTTTTTCGCATTTTGGACAGTAATGTGACATATTACATCGTACAGTAATGAGCGATTTTACAGCATAGCAACCATTACTGTATAGTAACGTGACTGTCATTAAAACACAATGTTTGATTACGTGGTGTTACTATTATAAATTTAAAAAACACAATTAGTCAAATGGGAAAAAGTTACATTGCCTGATCTTACTACGCCAACCTGTTGTTGAAAACTGGTTTCGTCCAATACGATTTCTGAACTACCTTTTCCGATTTCTTCTGGTTGTCCTTGACCAAATATCTTTTTTGACGTTTTCATTTTATTGGCATTGCTATCAGATGTTGCTGTACTACTTATTAATCTGCTTATTATTTTTTTCGGTTTTTGAAATGACAAATGTCAAAATTAAAAAGGTTAAATAATGTTTTATTAAAAATTTTCAAATTTAATAAAAATGCAAAAAGATAGTATACACACCACGTCAGAAAAATGATTTTACTTGACTCGTATGTCATTTAAGAACTCGCTATCGCTCAAACTTGTCAAACTCGTCAAGTAAAATTTCACTTTTTTGTACTTGGTACGTAATATACTATTCCGCGTACTATAAGAAAATGTGCTATATTTCTTTTTTATTTAGAAAAGTTGGTACTTTTCCACATAGCAACACGTTTCTGCATAGAAACACTTTTCAACATTGTTGTTTATTTACACAGCGTAATACCATGTTAAGCAACCTACTACTTTTTTATTAGTTATTTAATTCACAATCTCTCAACTAATTTATAAAGTTTTTCTACTGAAATTTTTAATTTTTCATTCATTTCCGTCTAGTACGCGAAAAAATGTTGTGTGCAACACGTAGGAGACGTTCCTTTTTCCGTACTCGGCGCGTTTATGATCTCGGCTTTGCCTCGATTAAATATATGGCGCCTTGTACGGAAGCAATGGCAATTTGTCTCAACTTGATGCACCAATAACTATCTTTGCATTAAATTAAAAAAACTCCTGTTTCGTCAACTACTTTAAATACCCTAAAAACACGATAACATTGTTTAACAGTAAATGTGATTAAATAGTAAATTATACAACCCATATGCACCTTTGTTTTTTAAATCAGTTGAAAGCTAGATCTTGGGGGTTAGTACCCCAACTGCCAGAGACAGCGACTATTTACTATGTGATAGTCGCTGTCTTTAGAGCTATTCATAGTAAAAATAGCGGAGACAACCTTATTAAAGTAGATTTTAATCCTAACTGGCCGGCTGTAAATTTTATTTTCGTGAACTGGACGAACCAAGTTTTTACATTATGACAAGTGATCTACAAACATTTTCTGGTATGCAATTTAGCAATATTAATGAGTTTCCATTTACTTTCTATTAAAATGAGCAAGTAGATTGATAATTAACTTTTTGATAATTTGACGGCAGTCAGCAGTTGAGAATAAAGTCTACTTGCATAGTAACGGGTCAAAAAATAAATAAATATAAACAAACATAATACTAAAAATCAGCGAATATTTTTTTATTTGTTTGAAAATTGACATGCTGTAAGAAACGCGAAACCATACCCCGCGAAGGCATCTCCACTTCGACAATCGTTTCCCCTGTAACATCTTTACATGACTCAGAGAGTGAAAGTTAAATGTATAAAATCAATATCCCGGGATGGAAAAATGAATTCTTCGAGTCAACAACAACCGGCACCAGTCCAAACCCAGGGGAACTCTACAAGTTTTCTGTGAAGCCAGTCTGCCGGATTGTGAGTCAATACCAGACCAGTTCCAGGCACCAGCAACTAAAGCCGTCAACCGAGAGGGTGAATTGGCTCAGTCAAATGTAATTTAGAATTTAAATACCTGAAGCCTGCTGTGAAGTTTCACGCGTTTCTAAATAAGAGCTTCATTTCGGCGTTAAAGAGTTTCAATTTATTTTGATCTTTTTTCCCAACTTTCGTTAATTACTCAAGATTCCGGAACGCGCGCTTGGAGGATTTCAACGCACATTCATACCAAACCAGCAAACAAAGGGGTTAATTTTGGCGTTGAAAGGTGTAACTCATTTGCATCCCTTTTTTCCATAATTCCACTAACTACGAAGTAAAAATCAAACTTAATTCTGAAAGATATTTGTAAAGTTCATAAAAAATAATAATTCGAAGACACATGACGCGACGTTAATAGGTACAAAACCGTCAGCAATAATTTAGGAAACATCAAAAAAACTCCGTGATAACTATTCAAAAATGGTCGTCTAATTTACGAGATTCCCGGCAAGAAATTCAGTTCATGCAACATAATTGTTAGTAAGTTGTAACTTGCTTAATTTTATAATAACTTTGATTAATAGCGGACCAGCTAGCAGCGACTCCATTTATACCGTATTAATCATAACATCGTTTTTAAAATTTAGCAGATAAATACAAATTTTCGTTACGACAAATTGTCAGGTAAATTGCGAGGTCAATCATCCTTCCGATTACACTTACACGTAAATAAAAATAAGGCAGTCAAGGTGGTCCAATGCAATTTAATAGTGAATAGGCGGTGTGAACGTTAAAGAACTCGTATAATACAGTAAGCAAGTTTAACCTGGCGTATCCATGGATGTTGTATGTGGTGTATATGTTAGGTTACATGTCTTTTCGGAGTTGGGCATGTTAGACCGGTGAAGAGCGCTAATGGCGCTGAGCCCGGGTAAAGGGGTAGGATGGGTGTCATAGAGTTGTGCTCACGGACAAGGATAACGTGTTATTTTTTTTTATTTCAAGATTGATTATTTTTATTTAAAGCGGAGAAATATTTTATTTTAAATAAATACAGCCTTTAGTTAATTATTTTACAACTAATAAAGTGAAATAAATATATGTTAAAAGGTTTTGATCGTGTATCTTATTATTTCAGTATCTGTAGCAAGCAAACCTTGGCATTAAGCTACACAGGCTGAGTGTGTTTTTCGAAACGTTACAACATATTAAATTACCAGCTCACGGAATGTGCGGGAAACAGTTTAAATTTTGCCCGGATCATGAAATGGACAAGAGGAGAATTCAGTTCACGGAATGGGCAGAAATTTGTCCCGTTTATGAAATAAGCAATTTCAGAGTCGGGATGCAACAAATATACCAAATGCCATTATTTAATGCAATGAGTCATTGCAACAAAAAATGAAATTTGAGTTATCACATTATAGAACACATTTGTAGAAAAAGTTTGTTTGTTTAGAGTGGTTGAAATACTATTTGAAAGTTATAGGTTCATTGTTGATGTTAGAAGAATTGCTTTTCTTTGTGAAATTTAGTTACCTAGTTTAACTGCCAGAGGTTACATAAACAATTTATGTTATTAAAAAGGGTGGCAAAATGAAAAAATTACCAATGCAAGCTCGTGGTCCATCTCCAAACGGTGTCCAAGCAGCCGAATGTCTAGATGCTTTGTTTTCTTCTGAAAATCTTTCGGGATCGAACTTTTCCGGATCAGGATAGATTTCAGGATCAAGTTGGATCCCGAGAACTGGTATAAAGAGAAACGATCCTTTTTCCAAAACAACGTTTGAGTTGGGCACGTGGTATGTTTTCGTACATTCCCTTGTATGAACCGGTACAGGAGGATATCGGCGGAGGGTTTCTGAAACATAAAGCTCGGTATAACAAATCGACTTTTAATAACTCGTGGATTCTTACCGTTTATACACATATCCATGTAAGTCATTTCCATTAGAGCGTCATAGGTAACATTTCCATTGTGTTTTTGCAATACTCGATCTATTTCTTCACGAAGTTTCTCTTGAAGTTCAATGTTTCTGGCTAGTTCGTACAGGCAAAAGGTAGAAGTTGTAGAGGAAGTTTCAAAACCTGCCAAAAAGAAGACAAAGCACTGAGCTGCCAGCTCGTTTATGGTTAAACCTGCATCTCCGTCCTTTTTTATTCCATTGGTTTGTAGATCCCCTAAGTCGTTTTCGGTTATCTTAACATTATTTTTTATCTGTAGTAGTAAGTGCATAAAATCCTTCCGCACTACCTTGTTTTGTTCCCGATAGTTTACCGTTTGCTTTACAGCGTTCATAAAGAAATTGGTAACGTCTTTCCTGTGAGAACTAATTTTTAAGTAAGTAAAAATTTCTGGAGCGGTTAGCGTTAATAATCGAACAATAGAATCTTTTATGGATGTATCGAAGAACTTCTTCCCGTATTCCCGAAATTCCGAATTAGGATTCTGTAAGCTATTGCATTCTATTCCAAATGCGCAAGATCCTATAATATCGGTTGTAAATCTTCCAACGATTTCTTTGATGTCAATTGCTTGCTTTTCGTAAACAAATTTATCCATTACATCTACCAGTTCGGTTGAGCAATCCACCAAAGTTTGCAACATCATCTTCATCTTCCCTGACGTGAAGGTTGGAGTCAACTTAGATCTTAAATTCTTCCATTTAGCACCTTTCAACGCAAATAAGTGGACACTTAACGGATCAGATTCTTCATCCATGTGGATCACGTGATCAGTGAAATTAGCAAAATCCTTTGTCATGATACTCTTTACCAAATCCAAATCAACTGGTACAAATATGGGTTTCATGAAGAAATAATAACCACCGAAGTTTTTCCCTTTCTTTTTGATTTCGTCGTATATTTTTTTGAATTCCAAACCAATTGTTATTTTCTGCATGACAAGATCTTTCGCGTTTCCAAAAGGTATCGTTGGTTGAAGGGCGTAAACGCCTTTTCTGTCCCAATGGCCAAAGCATCGTTTGACGAAAACCACAAAAACTGCCACGAGTGAAACAAATACTGCTAATAAATCCAAGGACCAATTTCCTGTAAAAATTGCCATTTTTATTTATATTAAATTGAAAACGACACGTTAATTACAACAAATCACTTAAACGAAACTTTTATCGTGCAAACATTTTCGACGGCCTCACAAAATTGAAATACAATATAAGAACCAATGTTTTACGCCCTAAAAGACAAACTAAAGCAAATGGTTTTGTGATGTTTTATATAAAGCTTTTAATCTGTATTTAAAATACATTAGTATCGTGATATGCGGTTAATAAAAATTACAGTCATTTCTTTGAATTTTCCGTGAGAATACTTTTGAGTCATCAATTTTATTGTATTAATGTTTTTTGTGGTTTTCGCATTAAAATTGGCGCTTACAATTTTAATTGCCGTTTATTACAGCACTTTTTTGTTCATGCAAATAATACACCATTTTCATATCAATGTTTGAAATTATTGTTTGTACAATATTTAAATTATTGGCGACTGTAGAAAATTGCTCTCTCAATGTAAGTTAATTTTTCCACATTTATTTTCTTCGAAGTTATAGAAACCTTTTTTTAGGAAAATAGAAATTAAATTTGTAATTATTAAATAAATACAGAAATGGAACCAAAGTTTTTATTTATTTCCTATAAAAACATTTCTCACGTTGATGTATTTTACATGAATAATGGTTATTAATTAAAAAACGATCTTTTCTTGTTCTACGCAGTTATTAACAAGGGCATGTCATTTTTGGCAAAAGTACATATTAAGTATTATTATCTCATTATGCTCACGCTATTATGGAGCCACCAATAGTACTTAATTTCATGTAACAATGCTAACTATTTTGACAAATGGTTACAACGTATTGCGGTTTCCTGTTTCTGTTTACTGCAGAAACAATATAATATGTAGAAGAAACAGGAAAATTAGCAAACCATTTTGCTTGAACTTTTCCTTACTTTAAAAATAATTATATCTTTTTGTTTGCAAAAATATTTTACAACATACAATTACAGGCATAAGATGTAGGTCTAAGACTACTACTACATAAGGTTGTAAAAAATTTTAATTCGTTCGTTCGTTCATTTCGTAATCAGCCTTTACGTCCCACTGCTGGGCACCGGCACTCTTCTCTGCCACGTACTCTCCTTAGCGCTAAGGTGGAGTACGGGAGACCTACAGTTTAACGTCGAATCCGAACGACTAAATTCCAGAGAAGGTTTCAAGCATTAAGACCCCACGGCCTACACCGGATTGGGGAATGTGAGTGGCGGGTTGCGGCATAGATTTTTATTGCTGCATGGCTTCGGCGGGGAATCGAACCCTAGACCTTCAGCGTTAGAGACTGAGCGCCCAACCTCTGAGCTACCGCCACTCTAAAAAATTTTAATCCTGACAGGTAAATCAAAACATAATATTGTGCTTTTTGCCATATCGCATGAAATGCAGATATGACATAACACTGTAGTCAGTGGCGTAACTACCATGGGGCAGAGAGGACAACGGCCCCCGGGCTGGAGGCCTTACGGGGCCCTGCCACGAGCCACGAGTTTTTATTTTCTTTATTTCTCTATTACGAAGTTTTTTAATAAACATTTATGATTTTTAACAGTCTTTATTTTTATATTCAACAAAAAGCATTTTAAATTCCATGTAAGTAAGTATGTACTTATAAAATGAAAAATACTGAAGTAAGATTATATTTAGTAATAACACAACACTCACACTTTTTGGTACCGATCCAGACACATTAATTTCAGAAAATTTAAGAATTGCTGATTTTAATTAGACACGGCTTTAATATATTTATTTGCATTTACTAGACTGCAAATAATTTTTTCCTATTGAATAAATTGTTCTTATTATCAATTACTTTATTATTCAAGTTTTTTTGAGAATGGGTGCAGGGCCCTTCAGGTATCTTGCCCCCGGGCCCAAGATTTTATGTTACGCCACTGACGGTAGTCCCATAACAGAGAAACTGCTGAAACAGAGGTAGCCACGTTTTAGACTTAGCTTGGCACACTGACAAGTCAAACGTTTTTAGACTATATGCTTCGTTTAGCGACACATCTTTTAAAAGGTTTAAAGAAAGATGTGAAATAAACTGGTTGTGCTGAATAACATAATGTTGTTGCCGGCAATACTATAATTAGATATACTATAAATTAAATAGTTACTAACTGCAACAAGTATTTATTTTAGCATTATACGTATTGCAACATGTATATATGTCATTATCAAACGCAAGATCAAAAGTGTGTTGCTATAGGAACAATAGAACTTGATGTTGGTTATGTATGTTTGCAGATAACCTAATTTTTTACTCTTATAATAGCGAACTGAAGAGATCAATTTGCTCGTTTATTAAAGATATAATTTTAAGATGTGTTTGCAATTCTCAAATGCGTTCAGCATATCGAATTTACGTTTATCTCCACAATAGTGTAAAATGTGGGTGTTTAAAAATTTCTTATTGTCTGGCCTATACAAACCAAATTACAGTGGGAGCAATTTAATTTGTAAATGTCTGATTTTAGTAAATCATATGTTTTTTTCATTTGCATTAGACAAGGTGTTTAAAATTATTTTGGTTGTAATTGTTGTAATTTTTCCAATTTATTGCAAAAATATGGAATTAAATATTAAGATAACAATAAGTTTATAAACCAATTTTTAATTTTTTTAAATTAATACTAGCGAAACTGGTGGGCTATGCCACAGGATGTTTTTGTTTCGGTTTTTTTAATATTAATTAGGTAAGCTAATTAAATAGATAGTGTAGCGGACCACGAATCGAAACCCAAGTTTTAAAAATTATGCAGAGATTGCTGTAGTTTGTTCTATATACTAAATCCGGATTCCTTCGACCTGTTTTAACTTAAGAGGAACAGGGCTTGCAGCTGAGATAATGCAATCCAAGCGGCGCGCAGTGGACAATAGTTTTTTTTAAGTTACCAAAAACTGAGTAAAGTACTTCTCTTGGACTTTCCAATACTTCAGAAGACATTATTACTTATCATATATTCAAAAGAATTTTAATATTGATGTTTCAAGTCCTACCATTGACTGCCATTCCTACTACTCTAATAGTCTAAACTTTTTAAAAATCTTTCTTTTTTAAAATTTGTTAAAACTAAACAAAATTAAAATGAAAGGACAAATTTGTCCACCAAAAATTGGGTGGGAGGAAAAAATTTAACCCCTTCATTTTTGCGACATCTAATATTTAAGTTGTGAACCTTAATGCTTCTATTGCTCATGAGCAATGTAGTGTAAATAAAAAAATGTTTATAGGTCCCTATTTATTAAATAAAGGGACATACATTTTCAATTTTAAAAAACCCATAGAAGGCGTAACAGAGAAACTAGCGAACTAGGACAAAAACTAAATTGTAGTCTATCCACACCGCATTCTTTAGAACATTTTCATGCCACAGTTTTTTATGTATATTAAAATTATATGACATAATAACGTTGTGCTTCTTTAGGGCTAGTATAGCACCAAATTTCATTCTTATCTGTTTACTAGTTTTTGAGTAATAAGGCGTTAAAATCAAAATTTTCAGCAATTCGTAGCGGCCGCCTTGTTATTGCCAGTACGCTTGAAAACAAAACATTCGCTTTGTCCTAAAGTCTTCCGTCAGATTCCGTTATTAAAGTTTAAAATTTCCGTTTTCAAAAAAAATGCTCCAAAAAATGTTTAACATATCTAACTTCTGCTTCCAGTTCCGTTTTAAAAACTTATTTTGTTGGTATATGTTTGAACTACTAAATTTTAAAGGTTATTTTTCATTCAGGGATGATGAGGCATCACACACATGCCCCTACACAGACATACATTTTCTAAACTATCTTTTTTGCGTTCTTGGAAGTCCAAACATGTATTTCCGTCAAAATCTCAATCAAATCATAAAATCAAAACTAAAAGTATAGGAAAGTAAAAATCAGTGGGGCGTAGAGTTCAGCTAGTTCTATGTAAATACGCGCTGGTAGACGTAGCAGCTTGTTGGTTCGTTATTGTTATTAATTGTTTGGCGTATTTTGAAACATGAACGTCAATACACGATAAACAGAATAAACTCAGTTCATTTCATCTCATACCTCGGGTTTACCCGAGATAACCGTATCTATTTTAACACTTTATGAAATCGCTTCTAATGTAAACTAGTAATGCAGTTACATTCGGACCGGGGAAATTTTATTTCTTACCTCTAATAAACAAACGAAGGGGTTTCAATTGAAAGATGCTCAATTTTTTAAATTTTATTAGAATAAATTGAAGACATACTACTGTTGATTTGTTGCGACCCTCCAGAATCAAAGTAAACCATAAATAACCAAATTATACTAACGCTAGTGACAGCAACATAAACTTTCCTTGAAAACAACCAATAAACTAAATCAAGATGCAAGGGCTCGCCGTTGTGTTATAGTGACAAATTTTTGCCAAGGTGCGAGAGCCCGTTGTCTTGTTATGGTTAGACAGTTAAAGCATTTAAGATGTAGATATTTACAAGTTGAGTATTAAAACCATTGCTTTATATAATGCGTTAATTAACTGAAAATTCTTTATTATAACTTAGTTGCTCTGAAGGATTGGTTAAAGCCTTGTGTATCATAGGTCTGTACGCTGCTAATGTGTTTTATGATGACAAGAATCGTGTGGTATTGTAATGTCAGTTTATGTAGGTTTTCTATAAACGTAGTATACAATTTCATTATTTGAATTAATTTTTATGCCTAAATCTAAAAATTAAAATAATTGTACTATTATTAAGTATTAGATTAAAGCATAAAAATAAAATTTTATTTTTTTAACTCATCATGATTGGAATAAGAAATAAAGTCATCTGCAATAATGAATAATCAAGTTTCTATAGCAACATCAACTGTTTACATTCATACGTGTCTTTGATAATGACTTGTAAACACATTGAAATACGTATAAAGCTAAGTTATTAATTATTGCATTCAGAATATATTAATGTAAATACGAATGAAGAACAACATATTCTATAAATTCTCACAATTTCTACCTTATGGAAGATATGAAGCCAGACAGCACATAACAAAGAATGATTACAATTTTAAGTTTTAAATATCTGAACACAAATTGAAATTCACTAACGCAGAAAAGCCAAATTTAGCTCAAAGACTGATAATTAATTGCAGTTGGATGAAACGCAAGAAAATGAGGTTGGTCGGCCAAAAACAGAAGGAGAAGAAGAGGGGTGCTTTACTTCATAGTAGACGCGCTTGAAATTGAACTTTGGATTTGTATTCTACCCATGTTGAATAGCCGATCTGCGGAAACACGATCTCCCTCGGCTTCAAAAGCTGCATGAGCATATTGAATGACAAGAAGAACAACTTTCCATTGACAAAACGCCACTGAAAGGTTTCTCTTTGGTCGTTTACCTTAACAGTTTAATTGAGTAATCGCCAAAAAAAACGGCTATCACCAAATTATGAAATCGATTTTGAGATGTCAAGAGATGAACATTGCCCGTATAACCAAATCTATAAAGATGTCCTAGGCGATAGAGATATTTAAAGATGCGGTAAAGATTACGTGATACAGGTGTAATATGTATCGGAGCTGTACTTTAGCCTATACCTTAACTGTATAGATTAAATATTTACCGCATCTATATGATATCTATACTTGTTTCCAGTACAGTTTTATCTTTATCACATCTGTATCACATCTTATTCTATGCTATACCGCACCGGTACTTCAAGCAGGGATTTATCTTTATCGGATCTGTAGATAATATATACTGATTGTCTTTACAGTTGTACCTTTAACAAATCTCTACAATATCTTCATGCAGGCTATATCGCACCTGTAGCGCAATTATCGATTTTGTCTTTATCGAATCTGTGCTAAATATATACTGCCTGTCTTTACAGTTTTATCTTAAGCCTAAAACCGCTGTGTATAGCGTCAATCTAAACAGTATCTTTATTTGTTGGCCTTGTGTATAAAAACGTTAAAAATGGCGCATCAACAAGATCAAGAATTTAAAGTTTACGAATTTGATGGAACCTTGGATATTTGTGTGCTGCCTACAATTATAATAATAATTTATGACATAATCATTAACCAAGGCTGCTGTCTCCAATGTGAAGTTATTTTCGATAGGGGGATCATTTACCACAATATCTATAAACCACAAGTAAATAAAATGATAACTTTCATCATAAACTGTTATTACACCTATAACCAATACTATACCTTTTGATGTGCCTACAGCAGAGAGCATTTTCTCAGTTCTGCTGTACTTATAACGTCCAACCGCGGATTTACGGGGGTGGTGATGGTAGTAGCGGTAATAACCCCCCCCCCCCAGAAGGCCAAAAAAATCACCTAAAGCACTAGAAGTAAAGTGTTTTTGAACATGTAATTGGAAAAACTTTGTAAATAAATATATTTCATCGGCTAAAAGTTCCAGCGAAACACAATAACAATGACTCAATTGCAAAGAAACTTTCTTAACGGTAAAATCTAAAACCAAGCCGGACGTTAAACAATGCATGGCTGAAGATTAGCCCTAAACCTTTATGGGGGTTTATAAACAGACCTGTTTGGAAAGTCCACTCACCAAAAAGATAAAGATATTTAAAGCTTATCCCAGCGCCAGCAGTACAAAGTACGAACCGACATCAATACAATGATCATATTACGTAATATTTTTTTCTTGAAATTATAATTCTGACCTCAGAAATGGCGGGAAATTCAGAAATAATGTACTTTAAAATAGTTGGTGGTAAAATAATACAAAGACATCAATTATTTCGAAGTAAGATTCTCGAAATATCTGAACCTACTAAAACTGTTTTATATTTTATCCCCTATAATTCTTCACTGTTTATTTTTCTTAATACTTTAATAATCTGTTGTCTTTTTTTTTGTTTCGGCATCAGTTTATTAAAAACTTAGCAAAGCTACAAACGATACACTTTACCAACTATTTATAAAATGATTTTACTCTACATTAAAATTAATGTAAAAAACAAAATTAGAAAATGAGAAACATGAAACACATTTAACTTTAAAAATTTCAAGAGCCCACAAAAATTTCTAACTTTATTATTAAGCGTCCAATGCGTTTTCTACGTAGTCCCTGTTAATCACGTTTTATCCAAGCATACTATACGCCCTTAACGAGATATTATGCAACGTCACTATAAATTTTACTGCAAAAAAAACGGTTTAACCCTAACTGTAATTCTTGGTAGTACATTTGTATCATATTGTCCATCATAACCTTCTGTAATACTCTTAAAACATTTAGCGGTCGAATCTTATAAGAGGCGAGATTAGCTCAGGGTGCAAGGAGACCGACTCACAAACCAAAGATGGCCAGTTCGATTCCCCGCTAAGGTAAAGTATGCAGCGCATTTTTAAAATTAAAAATCTATCAATAAATACATTAGTGTAAATGAAATTAGCTAAAAAAATACAGAGGGGTTGTATAAAATATTATAAAAGAAAATATATCCGCGTAAAAAAATATTTTTTTTTATCTAAAATTAATTGCTTGAATTATCTATACCGCACCTTAATTTGGACGATACAGCATCGGAATAGTATCTTTAAAAACCTATATCGTATCTTTACAGTACCTTCATGTGCTCTATACGCAATCTTAACCGCATCTGTACTTTAACTATATGTTGTCTGTACAGGAGCTTTACATCTTATATACAGAGTTAGTAAAGACAACTATACCCAATCGATATGTAATCTCTATCGTCGCGCTATCCATAGGGTACAGAAAGCCTGTATCGACTAAAGATTTAAATACAGGTTCGATATAGGTTCTGTATTGTGTGGTTATACGGGTGGTTGCGACTAGAAAACGCAAAATCAAATAAACGGGCAAATGTCAAAAAAATTTTAATTTTTTCTAAATTGTTCAAAATTTTCTCAATTTTCAAAACTTTTCAGTTTTCAAAATTGATCTAAATTATTAAAAATTTTCGAAATAATCAAAAATTTTCAATATTTTCTAAAATTTTGAAAATTTCTAACATTTTTAGAACCTAATTTTTTTTAATAACATTTTAAATTTTCTTAATCTTTCAGATAATTTAAAGTAATTCTAAATTTAACATAAAACATTTTTTAATTTCTTAGATTTCAATTTTTCAAAATTTAATTTCTTAATTACAAAATGTTTCCAAAGGTTATCAAAACAAAATGTTTAAAATTTATGAAAGTTTTCAAAATTTCATATTTTCAACTAATTACAAAATTTCCGAAAATTTTCTAAATTTCAAAAATTATCTTTTGCAATTTATTTTTGAAATTTCTCACAAAAGTATCCAAGTGTTAACATTTTTCAAAATTTTAAAACACTTAGAAGTTTCATAATTTTTTAATTTTCAAACTTTTTAATAGTATTATCCGAATTTTTTTCCGGTCTCAGACATTCGACGCGGAAACGAACCGGACATTTAGCCTCTTGGGAACCTAAAAAAAATAATAACCAAAACAAATGGGGTGAGATATTGTCGATCACCTGCAAATATGGGAATTTTTCTTTGAAAAAAAAAATGTTAAAAATAGAAAGCGCTTTGCAAACGAACTAAACAGAAGATCAAATTCCTTGTACAACCCTCTTCTTTCCTTACTTCTGGAAATTCTTAAAACGATTTTATTTTCAGTTTCCTCGCGGATATGCATATTATAGATACCTTAAAGGAAGGTATTGTATTCGCGAAGAAAATTAATGTCAAGGCTTTGACGAAAAAATGCACATTATGTTGTCCCTGGATACCAAACAACGGGTTTGATATAAAGTGTGTATGTGTGTGGGTAAGAATGGGTGTGCAAATATGCATAGGGGCTTTTGTTCACGGAATTGTACAGTTTAATCTGAACGCTGGAACACCACATTAATCTTACAAGATTTGTATTTATTTACGCAGAAAATCGTAAGAGGTGGGAGAAAAAGGGCAGCTTTCCTAAAAATTATTATCCCTGAAAATAAATTTCAACAGTTATTTCTTGAAATAAAATAACATTAATATGAACTTCCACACAGTAACCACAACATCTTTTAATAATTTAAATTTCTCTTGGTTCATTCTTATCATTGGTCATCCATTCTTTTAAAAGTTCTAGATATTCGACCAGAAATTTGGCCTCAATAACCTCAGAAATAACCTTTCATTAGGACAAAACTTCAATGATGTTCAGTTTTGGTCGATTACTCGAACAGGTTTACCTGGTGCGTAATCTTGATGCAACAACAATGTAGTTATACGTTTTTATTCATTTTATTATATTACATAGTAATAGAACGAATATCTGAATTATTTTATCTTATCTTATAAATACATTTTTATAGAACAAATTAGTTTAGCTTTCTTATCAGAAAAAATTATACAGGGTGTTTCCAAAGTACGTACAGAAATTGTTTGAATAAGTGCACCAGAAAGCCTCATATGGAGGGATCACATAATATTTGCTTCTAAATGCTTTAAATACTTAGTTTTATCTAGAAAATCTTATTTTCCATTTAAAAATACACAAAACAGGCACACTTGTAAAACCTTGCTATATCTAACAGTTTTTTTGAGATAAATCAAGTTTAATGGAAAATCAAGTTGCCATGAAGGTCCGAGTGTTTCCCTAAGATGCAAAAAAATAGCTGGTGCAAACTTTGAGGATAAGTTCTACACATCGAAGCAACAAAATAAGTTTGTACAAACAAAGGCCCCGAATAGCTTCCTTGCGGAGCTACAGCCTCCTGAAGAGGCAATAGTTAGAATTGCTGAAATTTTCCACTACTTCTGTAACAAAGCGTTTTCGTTTATAGGAACTTTTTTCATAGTTTTTATGTGTAGAACTGTCAAAATTTGTGGAAACCATTTGGTTATTTTGAGAGAACACTTCACGGTAACTCGATTTTCAAAAAACTGTCTAACCTTTCATAAGTTTAAAAATTTAAAAAAAAAAAAGATACTACATGACTGACCCTTCCATATGAAACACTTCTAGTATAGTTGTTCAAAAAAAAATCAGTAGAAATACTAAGCTAAATTGGTAATGTTTATATATAAAATTTCAAAATTTTAGTGCAATTACTGCGAAAGTTATTGACAAAAAATGAATAGGCTGTTGTTACTTCCTTAACTCCGCAAGAAAGAATTTTCGGGTACATGTCCATATGAACTTTTCGTCGTGAAACAACCAAAGAATCATCTCTGTGCTTACTGTATAATAAATAAAACAATACAGGGTGCGGTAATAAAGTCTTACAATCTGATATCTCTAAAACTGTAAAACACCGAGCTAGAAATTTTGTTTTAGTTTTATAGGACGAAAGGGGCCGTATATTAGGCTAATGGTGAGTATTGTAATGCCCCCCTATTTTAAAGGAATAGAAGCTAGCTTCAAAATTTTACATGGGATGATATACAGTAAGTTCTTCTTTTTTGTATACATATCAGCTATGTATACTTTTCTAAAAAAACATGTCAATGCATTGTTTTACTGCAATCTACAGGCAACCAACTGTACAGGAAATAATAGAGAGAGAAAGACTATTCCTCATAGTGTGAGGTTATGTTCAATGAGTATGTTTGTGAATAAAACGCAAAATTATTTGAATATCAAAAATTTTGTAATGAAACTATTATTTTAAAAATATCAAATATCAAGAATACACAAATTTTATGCTAAATTCAAAAATCAAAACTAATTGCTATTAATTTGACATTAAACAATTTGATTACTGTTGCCACAGCAAAAATTGAATCATCGGAATTTAGTGTATAGTTGGTTGCCTACAGATTGTAGTAAAACAATGCATTGACATGTTTTTTATAAACGTATCCATAGCTGGTATGTATACAAAAAAGAAAAACTCACTGCATAATTTTTAATATCCGATTTAAAATTCGTCCACCCTATTTTCAGATGTTTTGATAAACTTTTAATGCCTTTGGAAAATAGGGAATAAAATTCTGTAAATATTAAAAATTGTTACGAGATTACGTTTTTTTTAGTTTAAATGTGTCGACTAAAAAAGCTACAGAATTAGATCAAGCAAAATTTCATTTACAATTAAATTACAAAAATAATCCCGTTCCGCTGTTTAGTATTTATAGAATTTATTCCCTCATTTATTAAGGGTACAAAACGTTTTTCAAAAAATCTTAAAAAAGAGCTGTAACTATTTTTAAGCGAATGTTAAAAATTATGTATTACCCCGTTTAAAATTGAAAATTTTTAAGTAAGTAAGGACATTTCAAAACTAACTATGAGCCTAATATATAGCTTGCAACAAATAAGTTGCCGCACCCTGTATTAAAAAAAATAAATTTTCATCACAGATTACTTGCAGGATGTGTTAACTTTCTCTGTGTTAAGCCAAACTCCTCCTTCAACACTTAAAATAAAGCTTTTTGGATTCATCACCAAGGGTGTTTTTGTTTTAGAATTAAGACTAAACCTGTAGTTCTTCAGCAAAATAGTTAGGGCAACTTTTGTTTGCATCATACCAAAACGAAGGCCTAAAACAGATTAATATTGGTTAAATTTTATGTGAAGACGCTGATTATAAGTTTTTTTACCAATACAAGCTCGAGGTCCTTCTCCAAAAGGCAACCAAGTAAAAGCGTGCCGTTTAGCTTTGTTTTCTGCAGAGAACCTCTCCGGATCAAACTTTTCCGGATTGGGATAATGTTCAGGGTCGTGTTGAATTCCTAATATTGGTAGAAACACATGCGTTCCCTTTTCCACAACAAGGTTTGAATTAGGAACTTGGTATGTCGCGGTGCATTCTCTGGTTAATACGGGAGCTGGTGGGTATTTACGAAGCGTTTCTACGAAGAAAACCATTAATAAAGCACCTATTCTAAAACTACAAAATCTTACCATTGATACATTTGTCCATGTAAGTCATGTCCATGATAGAATCGTAAGTAATATTTCCATTATGTTGTGCTAGGACTTCATTAATTTCTTTCCTTAATTCATCTTGTATTTGCGGATTGTTTACTAACTCATAAAAACAAAACGTGAGGGCAGTCGAAGAGGTTTCAAAACCAGCCAAAAAGAAAACGAAAGCTTGAGCAGTCAATTCTGGAAGGGACAACGTTTTCGCTGCTTCCCCATTATGCGCAAAACCATTACGGTTTAAATTTCCATCTTCATCATCTCGGATTTTGATGTTGTTTTTTAACTGAATCAGCAAATGCATGAAGTCCTTTCTCGAAACGTTGTTTTCTTCTCGATAATTAACAGTTTGGCTTACGATGCTCATGAAGAAATCAGTAACGTCTTTACGAGTTACAGAAATTTTAAACCATTCCAGTACTTCAGGAAAACATATACTTAGGAAATTTTTTATACCTTGTACGGAATCAACTTCAAACACTTTTTTCCCGTATTCTCTAAATTCTGAATTGGGGTTCTTTAGGCTGTTACATTCAATTCCAAAAGCGCATGACCCAATTATGTCAGTGGTAAATCGGCCAACTACGTCTTTAATATCGACGGGTTTATTTCCTTGTGCAGATTCATCCATTATTACTATAAGCTCAGCAGAACAGTCAACCAAAGTTTGGAACATCATCTTCATTTTTCCAGAGGTAAAAGTTGGTGTTAGTTTAGCTCTTAAATTCTTCCACTTGCTACCTTTTAAACTGAACAGATGCCCACTTAGAGGATCATTTTCTTCATTTACATAATTTGCATGATCCGTAAAGTGTTGGAAGTCCTTGGACATTATCGACTTGATAAGTTCTGGATCGAAAACCATCAAGGCTGGTTTGGTCAAAAAGTAAAATCCGCAATACCTTGCGCCAGGTTTCTTATAATGTTTATAAACATCGCTTAATTCTTCTCCAAAGTTTTTCTTCTGCAGAAATAAATTTGTTGCATTTCCAAAGGGAATTTTTGGGGGAGGTGTTTCAATACCCCTACGTTTCCAATAGGTGAAGCTCCACTTAAAATATGCAGCAATCACGGCGATAAATGCAACACAAATTGCCACCAAATCTGCGCGAATGTCACTTGTGATAATTGCCATTTTTTAAATAATATTTCTATTGAAATTCTACACACACGTTTTCTGCTTGCTACATCAACACTACTGTGATAATTGTTGTTTCCGGCATAATATAGATCTCCGTTTTGCTGAATCATAGTTTAGGATTGAAGAATTTGACTGTCATGGTCCGTTGCATGTAATTATCGGTAGGTACAGCAAGTGCCATTTAACCTTGCAAAAAAAATGACGATAAGTTTAAAAGGCGAGAATCTGTTACACTCTCAAGCAAAAGCAATCCCGTAGTTTGAAAGCTAGTATAATATCTAGTTGCTGTTAATTATTTATGTCATTATTATTTTGTCATACGCCAAAATAGGAAAGTATTGGTTTTTGAAAATTCTTCTTGCACGGCCTTTTAATTTGTCAACAAATCCGCAATTTTTCGTAAACCATACATAAATTGATTTTCACTTTTTAGTAGAGTGTACCACACTGTCCAACAGCCAATTAGAGCTAGTTTAAGTTACGACTACCGACGAAACAAAGCGTAAGTAGACGAATCAAAGCCCACTAAAATTTGCAAGGTTAGGTGGCACATGCTGTAGGTAACTGTCTGACGCCTGGAGCTTAATATTTTGGACGCACGTGTAGTGAATGATTTGGGTGATGACATGGTTGTTTTAAGATGATTATTAAAAAGTAATGTAATATTGTGTTGTATTTTCGTTCCCAAGCCTTTGAAAAACAAAAAAACTACATTATTATTTGTGCTTATATAATTTGTCATTACATCCTATTCTATAAAAGCGGAACTATTATAATTTTAGGGTTAAGAAAAATTGGCGTTGTCAACACGACTCTGCTAGTAAACTTTCACATAAATCATCAATTCCAGCCTATTGCAATGAAATGCGTAATTGTACTGAATCTAGGTTGTTGCTGACTTGCAACAATTTCAGAAAAAACTGCTGTATTTTGCATGTCACAACTCATTACCGTCATTAATATCAATTCTAGTTTAATAACAAAAAAAGTTTGTTTACTATTTTTTCTTAATGATAATGAACACTGTCAATGAATCATCAAAACAAAAATATTTAATTAATTTGAATAATTAATAAGCAATTATCTAAACTTAATAACATATTTAAATCGCTGTTTATAAAAATATTGAAGGTCATGTTCATAATTTTTGGTCTTTGAACAACGTGGAATTTAAAGCTTTCATTATTCTGTGTATTTAAAAAAAATGCTTGCAAATTTCTTCAGAAATCTCTTATTTATTTCTATACGAAATTAATTAAATTTGCGTTATGTAAATATCTCTTGATAAGATTTTTATTGTTTCTCAAAATAAGAGTCATTCAACGGCTGTTGACCTTGTGATTACATTTTATCAAATGCAATCGAATACTGAAAAAGCAAACCAGTTTATAAAAATGTTGCTAATGATATGTAATAATATTACTAAAACAAGTTATTCATCGGTTATCTATAATTAATATAATCAATACAAAAATAAAACGTAATAAATACTTTCTAATATTTAAACAAAAAATTATAATTTATTTATTGGTATTATCATATACATGTATGTATTTATTATTGACCAATAGATGTTAAGAAAAAAAATGCTCAATTATTGACATATTTTTACATTTTTACTGAAAGTTGTCCATTCTTCTTAATTTAACTTCTTGGTACAATTTAAAATGACATTATGAAACTCGCTAAAATAACCAAATCATTCTTCTTCTGCTTCTTCTTCTTCTGTTTCTTCTTCTGCTTCTTCTTCTGGAGGACTCCTTACGATTTCATTCACAACAACGACCACACAGTTTTTAAGTTTTATTCCGGTTTGTCCTTCGGTCTCACCTTTGACATTTTCACATCGTTCAACTATCTTGTTTATGATTTTATCTTGCACTTTTTGAGGATGAGAAGACTTAGGAAACATTTCCCCAAGGAATTCTTCCAATGCTTCGGAATTGATGGTAGCATCCTCATTCATGACGCCCCTTCCCTTCCACACGCAAACGTAGAAGCGTCCGTACATTTCGTGGTTTTCTGGGGTGTCGGGTTGTTGGACGGTACTTCGCATTACTTTTTCGTCAAGTTCTAATTCCTCTACGCATTTGTCCTCGATACCTTCTTGTAGCACAGCCCTGGATTCGGCCTAAGAAAAAAATAAAATTTGAGAAAAAAATTAAGTTTTTTTACGATTAAAGTTGGAATAAGTAAAAGTAAATTTCTTTAATTGTTTTGGGTTTGATTTGAAATATCGAATAGAACAGTGGCGTAGGTAATAGAAATGAAAAATTAGATTTTAATCGTCTTTTTCATGTTCAAAACGCATATTTTGAATATATTTTTTAACGGTCGGATGATAATTGTATAAATGTTACAAATTTTTTACTAAAATAGAAATTTCTAACTTCTTACCTGCAAAACAGCTAATCCAAGAACAAGAAACAAATCCACAAGAAGCTTCATATTGCCTGATTACAACTAATTACTTTTGTTTTTCATTTCCTTTATATATCAAGACAATATCAGGTTTAAAAGTCACAAGCAAAAGATGAACTTACATGTGATAACCTTGGGACAATAAACTGCAAATGGGATATTATTATTTTTACTATGGTTTCTTTCTTTGTTAGTATTTTTAAAAAAGTTTTAATAATATGTATTTGTGAGGAAACATTGACCTCATACTGTAAATATCTTTAAAATTTCGGTTCCTCATAAACATCCATTTATTATACTATTAATAAAGTAAAGAAGTTTAATTAATTTTTAAAACCGCTAAACACATTTTAAACGCTTTGTCTATTGCTAAAGCAAAAACGGATAATTTACTAAAATCAAGCCTTTATAAATTAAATTGCTCCCAGTTTAATTCGGTTTATATAGGCCAGACAATTAGTAATTTTGGTATTAGGTACAAAGAACACGTTTATTGTTGCAAATATTAACACCCACATAAAAACAATTATTAGAACACAATCATTTAACAACAGCTAGTAAGACTAGACATTTCTTACACTTTTGTGATGATAAACGTAAATTTAATATACAGGAAAAATTAGAAATTAACAAACATTAAATAATCTGTACCTTCAATGAATAACCAAATTGATCTCTTAAATTCAACGTTATTGGAGGTTTTGGAATAAGTAATTTTCTCGTCTACAGTCATGGATAACCAAGATCAAGTCATTACGTTCTATTGTTCTTATAACAACACCAACTGTTTACGAACATGTAGAACTACGTATAAATTTAGAACAAATAATAATATTTATTTGACACCTGAAAGGAAGTAGGAGATGTGAGAGCTATGCGGAGACCTGAGATATAAAGTGACCATGGTAATAGCAAAAATTAAAAAAGAAAAAAGGAAGAAAACGGAAAGGGATAGCAAAGAAGTGAAGGAAAAAATAGATTATGAAACCATAAAAGCGTACAAGTTACGGAAGAAGAAGTACAGCAAGTGCCATTTAACCTTGCAAAAAAAATGACGATAAGTTTAAAAGGCGAGAAGCCCTTACACTCTCAAGCAAAAGCAAGGTTTTTTATTACATTTCTAGTTTCTTTGCTGTATTTTTTATACGTAGCCTAAATTATCGTTAATCCCTTCTCAAAGCAAACTGTTTCTAACCTTATGGCGCACGGCCTTTTAATTTGTCAAAAAATCCACAATTTTTCGTAAACCATAAATAAATTGACTTTCACTTTTTAGTAGAGTGTACCACACTGTCCAACGGCCAATTAGAGCTAGTTTAAGTTACGACTACCGACGAAACAAAGCGGAAGTAGCCGAATCAAAGGCCACTAAAATTTGCAAGGTTAGGTGGCACTTGCTGTAGTTAACAAGTATAAAGACATAATAGAGAGCAAAATAAAAAATAATAGAAATTAAAGACGAGAAACATTACGGAATATAATATTAGAATCTGCAAAACAAGTATGTGGTAAACTGAAAACAAATAATAAGAGAAGACAAACAGCATGGTGGAGTCAAGAGATAAAACAAGAAGTAAAAATGAAAAAGGAAAAATGGAAACAGTATTTGGGAGAAAGAACAGGAATTAGATATGAAGTGTATAAAGAACAGAGAAATAAAGTTAAAAATATGGTGAGAGAAAGCAAAGAAATGAGCTGGACAACATTGTGAGATCAGATGGAGAAAAACAGTAAAGAGAACCAGAAACTATTTTACAAAATCCTAAGTAATTGCAGAAAAGAAAAAAAAAGTGAAAATATAGCGGTGAAGAACAAAAAAGGAGAAATAATAACCGAAGACAAACAAATAATAGAGAGGTGGAAGCAATACTCCCAAGAGCTACTATGCAATGGACAGGAACTTAATACAGACTAAAATATAGGCAGACAGAAACCAGAAGATCAGAAAGAGAAAGAAAGACTAGAACAGATTAAGACTGAGGATGTAAAAGAGGCCATACAAGAATACAAGAAGATAATAATAACGCGATGAAATATATGAAAATATAAAAAAGGGATTAGCGCCTATAAACCGAAAAATCAAAACGATGACGCATCTACAGATATCGATGTTCCGGAGTTATTGCTCCTCTTCAGTGTAGCGTAGCTGAGAGGAAAAGTTGTAATACAAAGAAACACAGCAAGGTAGGTACCAAGACACACATCTCAAATTTGTGCCTTTATGACTAACAGCTACTAATTTGCAGGCATGATAGCCAGTCGGCCCGGATGGGAATATGATGCTAAGGACCAACTTACTAGGGCAAGTGTGAATACACAGGAAAATAATAATAACGCGGTAAAATATATGAAAATATAAAGGAAAGGATTAGCGCCCATAACCGCAAAAATCAAAACGATGACGTAGCTACAGACATCGATGTTTCAGAGTTATTGCTCCGAATTTAAACGAATTTAAATTTAAACATTAACAAAAATTACGTTTAATACATTTATATTATGACTATGCTATTAAATACGTTCAAAATATCGCACTAAAACGGTCAGATCTTAATTTCTAACATAAATGTATATTTTTACAGTGATATTACAAAAAGTTAAAAAAATCGCAGTCAAATGGAAAATGTTTTATTTGAAATGTGTGAAATATTTTTATTACGACTGTGATACTAAAAACATGAAAAATGTCGCTGTAAAGTTACAAATTGTTGATTTCTAACATTAGGTACATTTCTAATCTCACAGTGACATTAAAAACGTAAAAACATTACAGCACATTTGAAATAGTTAGATTTAAAATGTGTGGTAAACACTTTTAATATGACTGTCATATTAAAAACATAACTATCGACGAATAATCAAAAATTGTCGATTTAAAGTATGTGGCAATTTTCATTATCACAGTGATATATATTAAAAACGTTTAAAATATCATAGTGAAATTAAAAATGTTAGATTTACAATATGTGGTATTTACATCATGTCTGTCATAATAAAAACACGGAAAATATCGCTGTCAAGTTTAAAATTTTGATTTCAAATATGTCGAGAGATATGGTAGTTGACCAAGGCGTAAAGCGCCGCAGTCAACTAATTCTCGAGACAGGAAAACTTTTCACCGAGGTTTGCATACTATTTAATTCACAATCAGTTATTAATTAATTATTGAGTTTTGAACATAATTTCCATTAATGTTTATTGACAGTTTTATCATAATTTGATTAGTCTACTTTAACAAAGAGATCTGTGGAAGTGTTGCTAGGTAACATGTCAACATTTTTATTTATTCTGTCACTGCAGTTTTCAAATTATTTGCTTTGATAACTATTGTCATTTTAACGGATATTATGTCTGATAGTAGTAGTAGTAGTAGTATTTATTGACGATAAACCAACAGGTGTAGTCAAATAGTTACATAAAAACACATAAAGTCATCATAACAACAACAAAAATTAAGGATAAAAAAATTTACATATAAAAAATATAGTAGTACCTACAGATTGTACATATTACAGTAGTGTGTGAGTTAAAATTAAATATTGTAAAGTAATAAATATTCAAAATAAAGTAATTTATAATTGACATGGAACATTTGGATTTTTATTTTTGTCAGTAAAAAAGTCATGTAAGCTATAATATGCTTTAGATAAGAGGTGTGAGTGTAAGGTTTTACGAAATTTTAAGTTATTTGAAATATTTTTTGTATGAAGTGGAAGGGCGTTGAAGATTTTTTTACTGGTATGAAGTAGAGAGTTTTTTATTAGCTGTGTGTTAGGTCAAGGCAGATAGATATTAGTTTCACTAGTTCTTGTATTGAAAATGGGGGAGGGGCTTGATAACCTAGTAGATTTATATTTGTGGATTAAGCAAGCAGTTTCCAATATGTACAGAGATGTTACAGTTAAAATTTTATTACTGATAAAGAGAGGTTTGCAAGAATCTCTGACTCCTGCTTTGCACATATATCTTATTGACCTCTTTTGTGCAACAAAAATAGAATGAAGGTTTTCTTGTGACGCAGCACCCCAAAAAGCTATGCCGTAGCGTAAATGCGATTCAATCAGAGCAAAATAAGATTGTCGTGCTGTTTGGTAGCCCAATTCATAAGAAATGGTACGAATTGCAAAACAATTTTTGGATAACTTACTTAAGAGTGTAGTAATGTGGTTAGTCCATTTTAATGTATTGTTGATATATAAGCCTAAGAATTTGACTGTATTGTTTTCCAGTATCACTGAGTTGTTAAGAGTAATAGGATTTATAGATCCGTTGAAAGTTATAATATTTGTTTTTTGCGTATTTAAACACAGATAGTTGGAATTGTACCATTCATTTATTTTTATAATATCGCGTTGTATTTTATTATTTAAAGAGTTTGGATCTGAATCCGACCATAGAATACATGTATCGTCAGCGAATACAGTAAAAGTGCCGCTGATGTTTAGTTGGAAGATGTCGTTAATGTATATAAGAAATAGTATGGGTCCAAGGACAGATCCTTGGGGTACGCAACATGTGATAGAGGAGGAAGGGGATATTTTATCTGAAACTTTAACTAATTGTTTTCTATTATTAAGATACGCTTTGAACCAGTGAGTTACAGTGATCCTGATCTGCGAGAAACGATCGTCCTTGCATATTTTATTAATAATAATTATCCTAAGGATGACAAAAACGAGTAGTTTTAGTAATTTGATTAAGTTATTGTTTAGTTTTTTATTAAATAAAACATTATCTTCATTGTGGATAGTTTTATTACAATTCGACTACTCAAAATGACACTAACATTTAAGCTGTTGAAAAGTGACGTTTAAGTAGCCGGAAAAGACTTTTACATCATACTGTACTGTTATAGATCGTTTTACGGCATACTGCACTGTACTGTAAAACGCGTTATTACAGTACAGTAGGTTTTTACAGTACTCAATTCAAAGCCACCTATGCAGAACAAATTTATTAACAAATTTATAAAAAACACAAAAACTAAGAACATTTTAGTAAGGCAAAATTAAAATTAATGGTACAGTTTGGATTGAAGGGATTTCCACACAATCAGGTAAGGATAGAGTATTAGTACCAAATACTTGGGTCTTTATACTCATATTTCTTTTGGAGTTAAATTTGAGGTTTGAATTGTTTTCAGATACAACTTCTGACGAAGATTCTTCTTCTCGCCGACTTGCAACGACTTCAGCGAAACTTTCTCCACCTTGAATCATGCGAGCAATTCTGTTTTTTCCTTCAAGATAATCTTCAACATATTTTTCTGCGACGGTGTTACTTTTCTATCCTCCAAAACGCTTTAAAACAGAAACATCAGCCCCAGAATCAGCGAGGAGAGTAGAACCTGTTCGTCTAAGCGAATGTCCTGTGTAGGTTTCATGGTTTTTTAAACCCAAAAACTTTGCTATATTTCTTGCCACTCCACCAATTGTGTGAATTCCAGCTCTCTGATTGATGCGCTGTCCATGCCGGTAGCCCAAAAACAGCTTATTGTGATTAACAATTTTTGGTGGTAAATTGACATACTTTTAATACAGCTCCAAAAATTTAATTCCGTCAGCTTCTTTAATTACAGTAAATACCCGTGACCGGTTAGTCTTCCCTGTTCGAGGAATAGTAATAACCATTTGAGAAACAGAGATTTCTATATCGCTTAGAGACATTTCATAATGTTCTTGTCTGCGGCAGCCTCCAGCATCTCCAATCATAGAAACCACCTAAAAATAGAAAACGTTTGCTAAATAAGTTGCTTTACAGTGCTTAAAAAAGTTCTCACCTTTGTCAGAAGATATTTCTTATCCGGAGCATTTCTGAGAAATTCATAAATTTCTTCTCGGCTGAGAGTTTGTGCCTGTTTAGCCTGGTGACCAACTGACGTTCGTTTTAAAAATTGTTTCAGTCTCGGGAATGTTGAAATGTCAATATTTTCAAACACTAGCAATATTGACTTTACCATGGAATATTTACTCCACAAAGAAGTACCACAATATTTTTTACACTAGAAATGAAAGAAGTTGTACTACAAATATTTAAAATGCCAAAAAAAAACTTACCAAATTATACAAATATGCCAACATAACATCCTCATCAGTTTTTTCAGCATTATACGAGTTTTGCCGCCGCCATTCTGTAAACACGTCATATTCTTTTTTATACCGCTCTTCCGACTTCACGGGAATAAGATTAGCCGTAGCTTCTTTAGATTTTCGCAAAATTTCTTCGGAATGCTTCTCATTTATTTTTAATTTATTGGCGAATGACAAAAGTAAACAAACTAAGCGTCCCTAGCAACTCTCTAGCCATGCCAACTAGCGGTTGTTTGTGTAAATTGGCGGAAGTTTGAATCAGATTCGGTTTATTATAATTTTTTTAAATTTTAGTTTCAGTATGAAGTAAAATGTGTTACGTCATTCGTCCGGTATCAGATATTACGTACTCATTGCGTAATAAAATTCGGACTCGGCTTTGCCTCGTCTGAATTAATTACTTATTCGTACGTAATATCTGTTTTACCGGACTAATGACGTGGTAAATAACTATTCCGGCTAGGTACACAATGTAAGACTTTCCAACTTTTTAAAAGCCGGAAAGTGACATAAATTACTACTTAATTGTGAATAAATATCTTAGTGATATTGTAAATCGACGTATTTCTTGCTCAAGAATACAAGGCGCGCTAATCTCCAGATAGGTTAGGTGTCTTTAATTCAGTAGATTGTCATGTAGGAATCAGCATCAGAAGGAAGAAATTGTTTGTCGCCAGAGTTCAAGAATAACACCGTTTAATATTATCGATCGTACATACGGCTTCATTCCTTACAACAATTTACGATTTAGATTGATTCCGCTCTTTGTTACGAAGGGAAATATAAATTGAGTTGTTTTCGTTAAATGTTAACAAAAATTTTAACCTCTTACTACAGCACATAACAAATTTTCTCATATTTACTCCAAACGGGATCAAGCTATATTTGCGAAAGACTTTTGTGATAACAAACGTAAGTTGGATATACTAGAAGCATTTGAAATTCACAAACATTTAAAATCTGGACGTTTTGGAATCAGAAATCAAGTCATCTGCACGCAGATATAGAGAACCAAGATCAAGTTATGAAGATTTATTGTTCACCAACTGTTTACTTTTAATCTTGCCTTTGATAATGACGTGTAAACACGTTGAAATACGTATATATGAAAACGCTGATCTGACTACTCAAACCTTGCTTTTTCGGTATGTTGAATAAGTCATTTAATAAAAATGTTATCAAAGTGAATCTTTGGTTTATTACACTAATAACCTCATCCTGATTTAACACTTTAACCAAAATTTGAAGCTGTGTGATACTACGCAACCAATCGCATTGAGGTCACAGCGCTTGAATAATTTAAGAGTCGTATATTATTAAGCTTTTTAAGAACGACACAGTTGGACAATTGTTGAAAAATACGTAATGAACTTGTAAAATTTAAAAATATTTTGATAGAAAACGAGTGACGTGTCGACAGGTATTACGTATACCATGGTCTTCGTGCCAAAGAAAAACCAAGAAGATTTCAGTCTGGGGATCGAGTTGGCCAATGCACAAGATGCACAATATAACAAAGCATAGTAAACATCTACACACAGGAAACTGGTTTTAATAATGTTTATTGTCTGAAGAATTCGTGGTTAGTTTTAGCGCAGACCTTTTAGAGAAACTCTTAATTTTTTACAACATTAAAAACCTGTTGAAAAAATGCGCCTTTCACTATTTTAATACTCACCCTAATGCAAATCAGTTTGTTAAATGTGACAATTTAAAAAAAAATCATACTGTGAGAGCTAAACTCAAATCTTTGAAGGCGGCCGCAGATAGACGCTAAAGCCTCAGACTTTGGAGCTATTCTGCTAAAGCAAGTGGGTTCGATTTCCATTCAATGCATTTTTGTTTAACTGTGGGTAAATTATTTTTATTTTAAAGCATACTAGGTAGTAAGACCTCCGTAACCCAACAAAACGAATAAATGCAACACGTTTGCATATATTGCAGCCGTAAGTATATCTTTATGGGTGTATGTTATTTAATTTTTGTTGATATTTTGATTTATAGAGGGTTGGGCAAAAGTAGGGAACAATGCAAATATCTTTAATACGGCAACCGCGATTTTAACAAAATTTCTTACATGAAGGTTCCGATATACGGCAGATACAGATCGACGGTTTAAAAGAAGTTCCGGTTTAGCCGGAAATGATATCAACTTTTTTATTTTAAATGGAACACCCCGTATATTTTTTAATATATCGATAAAACTCTTTTTTGCAAGTTCAGTAATATAACGTTTTATGTTTTTTTTTTCGATAATTCTACAGATATTGAACAATAATGTTTCGTAATTGTTATCTAGCAGCTCATGAAAACAAAAGAAGGTGAGAAGCATAAACAGTTTTGTAAAGTTATCAAATATGCTTGGTTCGTGTTGTGTTGTTTTGATGCTCGATAGGTTGAACAGTGTGGTTGCAGTAATCAATTAATTAACAAAATTAATTAAAACTGCTGAATTTAACATCAGAAATGGTTCAATTAACAGAAAGATTGCAAATTGTTAAATAAAGTACAAACTTCTTGCTGAGTTCTATGACGCTCACCAAAACCAACCATAATTAAAATTTGAATTCGTTCTCTTTTTGTTAATTTTGTTAAATTCATCAGTTTTAATTAATTTGGTTAATTAATTGATTACTGTAACCACACTGCCCAACCTATCAAACATCAAACATAACACGTACCAAGCATATTTGACAACTTTACAAAACTGTTTAGGCTTCTCACATTCTTTTGTTTTCGTGAGCTGCTAGATAATTACGAAACATAATTGTTCAATATCTATAGAATTATTGAAAAAAAAACATAAAACGTTATATCACTGAACTTGCAAAAAAGTGTTCTATCGATATATCAGAAAATATACAGAGTGTTCCAATTAAATAAAAAAGGTGATATCATTTCCGGCTAAACCGGAAATCTTTCTAAACCGCCGATACTTTCATTGTATCCGCCACGCCGTATATCGGAACCTTCATGTAGAAAATTTTGTCACAATGGTGGTTGCCGTATTAAAGATGTTTGCATTGTTCCGTACTTTTGCCCAGCCTTGTATACATACCGGTGACAGCTTGCACTTCTCTGTCGTGTTATAGAAATATAAACTCAAGGATGCATTAATTAAAACGTCATTTTTTAAGATTTTTGTATTAAAACCTATCCTAAACTGCTTAACATTGTTTCAAAAATATCCAAAATAAACATTCATTGCCTTGTTATTTGAGCCCATTGATGAGGAAATTGCGGTTAGATGTCAATAGCTGGAATACCGGCCTGCAAATAAAATTATATCAATAACGAGATTCTAGTATTTTTAGAATTTAAATGTACCGCGTTCCTTTCCCTTGTAAAACATGTGTACATGTTTACTGCAGTTTCACATTCATCAGCAGCATCGGTTACTACAAATAATAAAATAACACTGATAACTAAGTTTATAAAAGTTTATATAGACTACCTTCAGCTGTACAGACATCGGCGATTTTAATCATTTTTCCATAAAGATCTTCGTCAAATGGCTTAATTTTTTCCATTAAGGCATACATTCCGTCTTTATCAATTTTTCCCGATGCGTCTTGCTGTAATTTTTATCAGATTAAGTTTGTGAATAATATTGAATACAGCGCACTTACACAACCGAATTTCTTATGCATACAGGCTATGAAACATTTTCCTTTTTGGGTGGTTGGTGTTTGCTGAGCTTTAATAGGAGCAAGATCGGCTGAAAATGACGAAATACATACTTGATTATTATTTTTTTTGTATTTGTTATTGACGGCGTATTGCTGCTGCTAAGGCACACTAGCCTCTAGCGAGTTCGTGCAACAGCCGTTCCTACTTCTTATTGGAACTTGCATGACTTGCGCAACCTCGTTTAATATTGGCGCGCTTTGTGCATTAGCTTGTCAATGTGGTTGTTTGTGGGATTGTGATAACTTTACATCGAAAGAAAAAAGCTAATTGGTAGGATAATTGTGGTAAATAAAGGAAGTATCTTAAAAGATTTCTGTTCTCGACATCAAAATATGCAAGATTTGGATCTGTCAAGTTGGACGCGGTTGGAAAGTAACCATGAAACGTATTTTCTTCGAGAAATTAATAAAAACTGTACTTGCCAAATAATCTGTAAGGATTGTGAAATTTGTATACATCAATACTGTTGTTCATGTTTAGACTCATCAATTAAATTTAACATGTGCAAGCATATCCACCTACTTGCAAAGTTTAGAAAAAATAACCAGCCTCCAAACGAAGAACAATCACATAGTGGTGAGTGTACAAAAAATTATCAGTTAAATGATTTTACAAATATTTTTGTGTTTTTGAACATTAAAGGAATATTATAAAAAATACAAGATTTATCTCACAGATTACTTTCAAACAATAAAGAAATATAGAATCAATCTGTTTAGTTAGGTAACTTACTCTAAGAGTGTATTTTGTTAAACTAAAAAACTTATTTTATAATTAGGAATAGGTGAGGCTAACGTGCATCTCAACTTTTTTGTAAGCTGCGCCGTGAGATGCAAAGTTGCATCACACGTCGTAATGTTTTCTAGGCCGCGTGAGAATTCGTAGCTTCTCGCTATTCATATGTTAGCATGGGTAAGTTGTTATATGCGGCCTCGCATACCCAGCAATGCTTTTAACTAGCGTCTAGCCCCTTATATTCCTGCCGATCATGAATTGCGCAATATCATGTAATATTGGCTCGCATATGTGCGAGTGTGATATTTACATCGAGATTTGCATTGTTAAAGCCGATTTTTCCATTGCTAATAAATTGCGTTCAATAGAAAACAACAAATCCTTTTTTTTTATTTATTACCATTTTTGCGTGTTAGTATGCCGTCAATCAGTGAATGAATGGAAATTTGTCTTCTTATTTTTTCTTTAAAAATATAACTGCTCTTAACAAATAACCTCGCGTAAACAGCAAGACGCAACTGCAGTGTTTTAAAAAAAACTTTAAATTAAAAAAAAATTTTGGTTCCAACCGAGATTCGACCCCGCAACTACTTATACAGTAAAAAAGCAACACAACCGACATACCCGCATATCCATCTGCACCACTACGATGTTGTGGTTTAAACACATTTCAGCTGCATGCAGAGGAGGTGTGCTAGTCATGTAAGGTATGATCGGCAGGAATATAAGGGGCTAGACGCTAGTATGCTACTACCCCGGCGATAACATATTGGGTTGCCTATCTGTAGGGGGTAATATATTATGCGTGTTTTAATTTTTTAATTCTTTCATAACTTGTGTATTCATTTACCAGATAATGTGTTCACGGTGAATAAAAAATTTTATTTTCTTAGTAAAGGCCAGGAATACAAATTAAATCGTCATTTGCGTTTATGGAAAGTATACCAGAAAAGATAAAAACATATTATTGGGGCCGCGTGAAGCTAAGCAGCATCTCATTTAAAAAAGGGGTAGAAAGGCAAAATAAGCAATTTTATAAGTTAAGTAATGAAGTTAAGCATGTAAAAAGCCGATTTCCCCAGAAATAACAGTTGGCCCCCAAAACCCATTTTTCAGTTAGTATTGCGGCGATTAACGTGTTAAGTGCCATTTTTAAACAAGGATTCACGCAATAAAATTAGGTAATATTATGCAATTTATACGCTTGGGGGTGGTAGTGGTTGGTTGATGGTTATTTGTTGTATTTTGTTGAACTTTTTTCTTCACCGTGATTCTGTTTATCCTTTTTTTTTAATTTATAACATTCACGGTACATCGTAGAAAATACAAAAGGAAGGTAATTTCTGATTTTCATTTTTTGCAAAAAGGGTTGTTAAAAATAATTCTTTACCCTTTAACTTTGACTACCAGCGGTACTACAACGTACATTAAAAAAGTTTTTACCCAGAATACCAAACATATTAATACTCAATTGTTTTGCAATTTTTTGTAATTTTTTTGTCATGAATAGATTAAATATTAAGTAATTCCAAAAGTCAGAACAACAAAATTAAAAACACCGTTTCCTCATTAATTTATGTTGTAGAGCTCTTAAAAAATAATCATTAAAAAATAATTTTTATTTTATATTGTACGTCTTTTTTATGTTGTTTTATTTAACTTATAAAGCAACATATAAGCAAAACACCAAAAAAAGTCGTACAACCAAAGTGTAATGCATTATACTTTGGTACAACTGACGTTTTAAATTTTAAAACACGCGCGTGTGATTACGGAAGTCATGAAAGCTCCAATAAGAAGTAGGAACGGCTGTTGCTCAAACTCGTTAAACGCTAGTCTAAGGCACATCATCGACGTCAGAAGTTAGAAAACTACATGTGTTTTTATAAGCAACTTACCATCATCAGCCCCAATTTCCCCTTTGCATTCGCCCATATAGTTAGACATTTTTTCCTTGATTTTTTCTACTATTTCCGGCGGTAGCTGTAAAAGAAGCATTTATGTCGTTATGTGTGTTTTTTATTAAAAAGATTTTTAACTTACCCCATAAGCAACGACTACCAAACAGGAGAGCACTACGAGGTATTTCATTTTGGCTGTTTGTCGTTTATAGGTAGGATGAAACTAAGATGTCTTTTCCTGTTTTTGGTTAGTTTTTATACTAAAACTTGAAGGTTGCATGATTTTTTAGATTTCTTACATACGCAACTTTAGCGTTTAAAATTATATAGTTCGCATTTTGTACCTAGTATTTTCTGGTGATTTTTAAGTATCATTATACGGTAGAATTTCAAAAATTGCTGCATAATTGAAAATAATAATAGGATGACTATATGCAAATTACTAATTTGTAGTTAATACGATTTATCGGACAACATTGAAACATTTTATCTATAATATTTTCGTAGTCTTGCAATCAATTCCAAAATTAAATGAAATAAATTCAAGGTTTTAAATTAAAACAGAACCAAAATCTACCCAGAAGTCTTGATTTATAAAATTTAAAGTTTAGATCTCGCTTATTTGAAGAGATAGAGTTGGTTAAATTGAGGCAAAGTTGCCAAATTTTACGCCTAACAATAATCTGTCAAGAAATTTCAAGTAGTCACTCTGGTTTTTCAGATATCTGAAAAAAACTGACATTTTGGATTTTTTATTTTCGGCTATAACGCCGCATTTATCAATCATGCTACATATTTTTAGTTTACGCATTATTAGGACACTTTTTTAATGCCGAATCTAACTTTTTTATCAGATTTGGTGTAACTGTTACCATTGTTCATTTTCGACTGTCAACTTTTTTTTTCTTATGGTCGGTATTTTAAATTTTTTTATATAGTTATTATTTCTGATTTCAACGATGTGTCACACTTTGCATTTTGTTTACGTTTTGAGCATTTTATTACAGAAAATAAAAATTTCATAAGAGTGCCATGGAAAGACCACGTCATTTAATTTATTTTGAAAAAATTCTAGTAGGCCATCAACTGATAGAAGTAAAACAAAACACTTCTCTTATTTACATTTACTTTTAGATACATTAAGTATGCGAAAATTTCAGGAAACTTTGTTTTGAACGTAGGCAGCAGGTTAGATTATTTTTTACAAAAACGAATGAATGACACAGTTACCAACACGCAAATTAGAGAGTTCATTTTAGACGAGCTTCTGAGCATGTTTTACAAAGGCGACAAATGTTTTAAACATTTATTTAATAATTGTTCGTATTAGTGTAGTTCTAGTGTTATCTGTTGTGTTTATTTAACCTGTTATTCAAATTTGTTAGGTATGTTAGTTGCAAACATGAAAACTGCAAGTAGAATTTTTAGTAAAATGTGTATGTTAGTAACTTTGTCATTCATTTATTTTTGTAAAAAATAACTTAACCTGCTGCACATGCTCCAAACAAAGTTTCCTGAAATTTTCGCATATTTAATGTATCTAAAAGTAAAAGTAAATAAAAAAAGTGTTTTGTTTTATTTCCATCAGTTTATGGCCTACTACAATTTTTTCAAAATAAATTAAATGACGTGGTCTTTCCATGGCACTCTTAGGAAATTTTTATTTTCTGTAATAAAATGCCAAGTGTGACACATTGTTGAAATCAGAATTAAAAACTCTATCCAAATATGAAAACAGTTATGATGCCGACCATAAGAAAAAAAAGTTGACAGTCGAAAATGAACAATGGTAACAGTTACACCAATTCTGATACAAAAATTAGATTCAGCATAGAAAAATGTCCTAATAATGCGTTAACTAAAAATATGTACCATGATTGATAAATGCGGCGTTATAGCCGAAAATAAAAAATCCAAAATTGCAGTTTTTTTCAGATATCTGAAAAACCAGAGTTGCGATTTTAAATTTATTTAGAGATTATTGTTAAGCATAAAATTTGGCAACTTTGTCTCAATTTAATTGACTCTCTATCTCTTGAAATAAGCTAAATCCCCATGGTGGGGCTCGAATTTGAAACATCCTGTATTAAAACAACGCTAATTCCTCAAAGAGTACTTGTTTTCTGTCCAGTTTTTACCCGTAAATTGACATGCTTACAAACCCTAATCTGCTATCAGTAACTACACGACTACACCGAAGCGTTATTTAATTAAATCAGTTGGGTCTGTTTTAATCTTTTTTCTAAAGCTAGCTAATTGTAAACGCACTGGTCACAATTTGTTTTTTATGAAGTATAACCAGACAGGTACTGTATTCGTTGAAACTTGAGAACTTGAGATTTTGATGGATATACACGTTTTGAGACCCGAAAAATTCGAAAGAAAAGGACTTCAGCGTTGTAGGTGCGTGCCGTTTAGGTTTAAAAATATATAATCCCACTGAGACGAAACCGCAAAGTAACTAGGTTGATTCGTCCAACAGAAGGGGAGGGGGTGCTCTACTTTAATAAAGCTGACTAGAAAAATAAGCTCAAATAAGTATTCTACGCACACCTACTAGCCTATCTGCGCAATCGTGATATTCTTATCCCCACTTTCCAGTAATTTCCAGCTTGAATTTTATCTTTATTCAACAATTTAAAAATTTTACTTCAAAGTATGTCATGTTTTTTTATATGACAACAGGAAAAACTTTCCGTTGGGAAAAACTGTGTAAGAAGATTCCTTTAAATCATTTGGCTGAAAAGTTTAACTGGATAATAATGCTAAAATATTCGTGTTTCAGTCCGCTATCTTCACTGTGCTATCACCCATGCCCTGTTATAAAATAAACGGGGGACGTTGACTATTATCTGTTTAAGCTAAATTTCTTATGGGTGATAGTAGAATAAGATTTAAAACTTAATTTTTAGGTGAGGCAATAATTATTTGTACCGTTATTTTTGGATTTCTGCAATTAATCGAAAAAATCTTTTTTAAATCAATTAATGTTTATTTTTGTCAAAAACATTTCGGTTTTAACATAAGTGAGGTATTTTTTATAATTATAATACTTCCTATGCGGGAAATAGATGAATGTACGTGAGTAAGTTTCACTCACAGTCATGCACATTTCACGCTTGCTGCAAACACACGCTCACTCACGTTCCTTTGTTGTACCTACTCAAATATTTTAAGTTTTAATTAATTATTCAAGTATATCTGATGGCGCCTTTCATTTTTTTTAATGTTAATTAATAATACTTTTAGTAAAATTAGTTTTGCCCTCAACTTTATATTTTATTTGTTATAACTTTAAAGATGTTTTTAGAGGTTGTAAGAAGTAATGTAAGTTTATTAATGTTTTTTAGTTTAATATGGATACAATTAAATAAAATTGTAAATTTTTACATAATTTAGATTAATATTGTATTAATATTACTATATTAATGTTTTAATTGGATTTCTTAAAGAGGCTTTTCATAATTTTGAGTTTTGCGCCAATTTATTTAGTTATTTTACCTGTTTTAGGTTTGTAATTCGATACTATTTTGGTGTTATGTAGAAGTGTTAAACGATACACATGTAAAGCCAAATTAAAAATTTTAATAATTTGATTTATGTAATTCATTACAGTAGGAAATAAACTACAAAACCCTGAAAAAGAAAGAAAATCATAACACCAAAATTGTTTCAAGATAATTTATGTAATATTTTTAAGATTTATACGAGGGGGTATTGATATCTAGTTAGCCTTGAACGTTTCTAGTAAAGAAAAGTGAATATGGATCCTATGGTTACAACTATGATGTTAAATAGGTTGTCAAAGTTTGACATCCATAAGTTGAACGGTGATCAAACTGTGAATTTTTGAAAACAGCATTTCTGACAAAAAGATAGAATTTGAAAAAGTCGAGTTTCGGTCAGTTATTAAGTATTTGTTTTTGAAAGGGTTATCGGGCAAAGACATTTTAGCTGATATGATAGAAACCTTAGGTGATCAGTGTCCTTCATACGCCACTATTAAAAACTGGGTTGCGGAATATAAAAGAGGAAGACCAGATGTGAAAGATGAGCACCGCCCTGGAAGACCAATTTCTGTGACAAAGATGGAATAATTCTGATAGATTAGTTGGAACGGGGTAGAACTATCACGGGAGCATATTATACTGAGTTGTTAACTAAATTCCGTGAGAAAATTGTAGAAAGACGCCGGGGAAAACTTGCCAGAGGTGTGCTCTTTTTGCAAGACAACGCTCCTCCTCACAAGTCGTTGATTGCACTGCAAAAAATTGATGAAATTGGTTGACCACCCGCTCTATTCTCCGGATTTAGTACGTCAGACTATTATTAGTTCCCAAAACTCAAAAAACATTTGAAAAGTAAATGATTTTCGACAAATGACGAAGCAATATGTGCCGTTGAGGAGTGGTTTGCAGACCAAGACAAAGATTTTTTTTAAATGGCTTAGAATTACTTTATGAACGTTCTGCTAAATGTATAAGTCTTAAAGGAGATTATGTTGAATAAATAAAATTTTGTTTTCAAATATTGTGGCGTTTTATATGGTAGGCTAAGTACTTATCAGTACCCCCTCGTAGAATAAGAAAAAAATTGTTTTAAAGTAGATTATGAAAAATTTTCACTATTTAATAAGTGTAATTTAATTAAAAAAATTTTTCTTTTCTTATTTGCAGTTTGTATGTAAGATGTAAATGTTTTATTATTAAACATGAATATGAACCTCGTTAGGTTCGAAACATCGTTCAAACTATGTTTGTTTTTTTTTAATTAATATTGGGCCAAAAAAATCTGTGAAGTAAGAATGTTTTACATTATTATAATTTGGCCAGGATAAACTAAACCATAATACAAATACGAGGATCGTTCGAAATGTACGTGGCCTAACAAAGAAAACGCTAGTTTTTTGGGCAAAAAATCATTTTATTTTTTAATGTAGTCTCCTGCTCGCTCAACGCACTTATTTCAACGATGCTCCAAAGCAGCAATGCCGTCTTTGTAGATCGACGAACCCAAGTCCTCAAAATAACTATTTCAGCAGCAATTACCTCAGAATTGGATGAAAATCTTTTACCGCCGAGCCATTTTTTCAGGAAATAGATAAAAATCGCTGAGAGCGAAATCTTGCAAATAGAGCGAATGAGGCACTAATTCGAATTCCAATTCATGAATTTTGGCCATGGCGATTGCAGACATGTGTACAGCTGCGTTATCTTGATAGAAAAGCACTTTTTTTTGCAAAATGAGGCCGTTTCTCTTTGATTTTGTCTCTCAATTGCTGCAAAAAATTGGCATAATACTCGCCATTTATTGATTTTCCCTTTTCCAAGTAGTCGACGAAGATAATTCCATGAGCATCCCAAAATACAGTTGCCAAAATACGATCTTTCCTGCTGACAAAACCGTTTTTGTCTTCTTCGGTGGCGGAGAACCTTTGTGTGTCCATTGTTTGGTCTATTCCTTAGCTCCGGGAGTGTAATTGTGGACCGAGGTTTCATCGACGGTTATAGAACGGAGCAAAAAGTCCTTCTGATTGCGGCGAAAGCGTGCCAAAAGGTTGCAAGAAACAATCAAACGATTCAGTTTTTGCTCCGGTGTGAGCAAACGCGGCACCCAACGTGCATTTTAATTTTTTGATTTCCAATTCTTCAGTTCAAATTCTGTGCACACTGTCATTTGAGATGCCCACTATGTCTGTTATCTCGCGCACTTTTACTCGACGTTCATTCAGCACGATACGGAAGACTTTTTTAATCATATTCGAGGTAGTAGCCGTTTTTTGAGCGTCCACTGCGGGGTTCGTCCTTTGTGCTCACACGACCACGCTTAAACTCGGCAACCCAGTTTTTAACCATTGAAAACGAAGGAGCGGACTTAAAAATGTTGAATTCAACTCTGCTTTGATTTCGGTTGGTGTTAAGCCTTTCAAATGAAAGTATCAAGTATTTATCACTGCTCGCAACTCAGTTTTTTCCATTATTTACGAAATCACTAGAGACGGTCACTTTGGGGCACTGTCAAACACAAACTAATTGACAGATCGCTCTATACTGTCATATTTAATCTAAGAAAAGAAGGTTCTGAAAAATGATAATGCAATTCCGTCGAATTAGCGCCATCTCTGTGTTAGGCCACGTACATTTCGAACGATACTCGTAATATCAAGAATAATATCCGTAACTTTCGTTTCCGGTTCCGGACGTTTTTCAAATTTAATGAGATTTCGGGAGACTTCACAAAATTTTTTAACTTTTACTATTATTAGGTTATTAAAGATTCAAAATATGTGTTTTCGTTAAAATCTTTGAATCATGTTTTTCCATAGGTTAGATCAGTTATATTGTTATATAGATGAGAAAGTCTCTTAGCAAAGTCCGAGAATTTATTTGCGCTACTAGCGCTCTTTTGACGTAGTTTTGAACTAAGCGTAATGGCGGTAATTTTAAATTTAGTTGAAACAATCCATTTTTGATATAGGTATAATTTTGTATACAATAAAATACATTTTTTTTAAATTGAAATTTAATATTAATATTGTGATACAAATTTCTATATTAGTAATTTAAAATACCGACAAAAAGAGAAAGAAGAATACAATAATTATTACTAAGAATACTAAGATAAATACATAGCACTACATAAATCTTATTATCATTTTTACTAACACTATTTTACTAATCACTACTGTACTAATCGCTTCATCTTATTAATTTTGGCAGATTTCTAATTGTATTTTAAGAATCTTGCATTTGCCAACAATTTAATTGCGTCTGTCAAATTTTGTTTAATGTTGTGTTTACCCTTTAAAATCCTAGTTACATTTTTTACCCATGTAAAAATGTACATTTTTGTGGTTATATTTTAAAAAAAATTTTTCGTATTATGTTTTTTGCATGAAAAGAAATTGATATTTTCAACATTATTTTCCAGAAAAGAAACAAGTTGCCGTTTTAGTAAGGGTTTGTGACAAATTTTTGCCTGTTTTTTCGAAATAATTTGCGAACATTTTGAAAATAATTTAGAAAATACAGTGTTAGGGTACAACAATGCTTTTGGCCCATAGGCTCTGCTGCGCAAAATAATGTGTTCTTTTAAATTGCGGACATTGCCAACTAAATCTGCCCTACATTTAGAGCATCCTTTTGTCGATCTCAAAATTTTTTCTGCTACAAAACCTGCGATGTAAGAGTGCACACCGTCATCAATTTCATTGGTAGCTTCCACTGTGCAAGGTTCTAGAGTTGGTAAACATAGTGTTTCAATAACTGTAGAGCTTTCTTCCATCTCTTCATCAATAATAAAATTTTTTAATGTATCAAGAGCACCTTCACAGTCGTCTTCTTCGCAATTTGACGATGGGGAATATGATGACATAAAATTGTTAATAACAAGCGACTTGAAAGAAAATATAAATGCTGCCGAAGATGGACTTACATTTCGTGCCCCATGGCTACGAATAGAGCCAAAAAAGTTTTCCACTGGATCTTGATTTAAACCTCGAGGGCATAAAAATGTAAAAATTTTCCTTTTTATTTTATTCCACAAATATTTCATGCCTTGTAGTATCGAAATCCAGTTATCCACTGTTGGTGGAACATATCCTTTGTTACTATCAAAAGAGATTGATTTCAAAACTTGAATAGCTTCATTCCAAAAATCTACATGTGGCGAGGAACTTCTTACAGCACAGCGAAGTAATTTTCCATGTTCAGGTGCAATAGTCGACCCGTTCACACTGTCAAATAATTTATCCACGAATAAAAGAAAATCTGCTGTATCTACTGCAGATCTAGGTAAACCAGCAACACCAAATTGAACCAATCCTCTCATAACTGACGACACTCTCTGGCTAAAGACTTGAGCTGCGATTTTGACTTTCATCAACTTCATTTTATCTTTGTAAACATGAACATCAGTCAACTTGTTGCACATTTTATAATCTGTAGATCCAACATCCAGTTCATAAAAACTAATTATATCACTCCAGGATGCAATTTGCTGATGTTTTTTCCACGTAAATTTGACGGTGCCATCAAGCATATTGTTACGTATACCTTTTAAAAGATGTGGAAAATCATGCAATGGTATTACTTCTTTTGAATCTATTAAAAATCCTTGATATCTGTCTTCCACTCCTTGTTTCCAACAGTATCTGTGAGTCTCAACCCTGAGTGCTTTATTTGCTGCTACATTTACGGATAATTGATCACATACAGTGGCAACAACTGTTAAACCTGCAGCATGCATCGCTCTTATGGCAGATTTAATATTTCTGACTAACTGAGTAGTCTTCATTCCACCCTCCGACAGAAAAAAACAGATTGGTTGTTTCCATTTTCGACCAATACCTCTTGACATAAATACCATAGCATGGTCTGCAAAGGCAGACGTTCGTATGTCTTCGCCACAGTTCTCAAATCTTACGATGCTATCAGAATTGCTATCATAAGATACAGCAGCATCTAACGTCATACATTAAGACACATAATCGGTCTCTTTCCTTCATTCGGTTAACAATTTTAGTAATACTTTTTAATATGGGTTTGTTAGCGCCAATAGTTGAAAGATTCCGTTGTAGTTAGTAACTTAGTTTTACGGTTGGTGGCATTACTGCGTAGTTACCAAAATAAATGAAATGTAATGGCCGTTGCCTGGTTGTATGTTTTGTTTTAATTTTATTTTGATAAATAAAACTTTTGTACTACTTTCACATTTATCTTTAGTTTTATTACGGACCTTAACAGGTTATGGGCCCAGATCATTCTTTAGAAGGATAAATAAGTCGTCGTATTTTCGAAAAGTAGTAGTTCGCGTCGGCATCGGTTACCACGTGTTAGTTTTGATAATTGAGACCCCTTTGAGCGGTTCGACGGATCAAGAAGTAAAAAAGAGAACTATTTAGTGGTTGGCCCTTTTTTCAATAGAATCCACTTAGAGATCGAACAAATAACAATGGGTAATAACGGGAGTGTCGGAAGTTTAGTCCAAATCCACAAATTTAACGGAAAGAATTACCAACAGTGGAAATTTCAAATAAAATGTGCAATGCATGCAAAAGGAGTTTATGACATTGTTGATGGAACTACAAGTAAACCACAGCAGACAGGAACTAATGCAAACGACATTCAAAAATGGATAAAAACGATGCAGTGGCGATGTGCATCTTGACGTCCACGATGGAATTAAATCAAATTTCCTTGGTTGAAAACTGCAACTCGTCGAAATAAATAATGGATAAACTCAACTCAATATATGAGCAAAAGACCGAAACCAATAAAATGCTTGTGCATGAGAGGTTCTACCAATACAAAATGGAACCTAGCGATTCTGTAGCTCAGCATATTTCAAAAATAGAAAGTCTGGCCCGTCAAATAAAAGAGTCTGGTGACACGATAAGCAATACAGCTATAATAACCAAAATTTTGAGCTCGTTACCATCAAAGTATTGGCCATTTAGACAAGCGTGGCTGTCGATGGCAGAATCCCAACAAACGATAGAAAATCTTACAGCTCGATTGCTAGACGAAGAACTTAACTTAAATAGTTTTGCTGAAAATGAAAATGCATTAATGGCAAGCGGTTCATGAAGTGTCAGTACAGGCAATCAACAATATTCGAGGTACAGTAAAAGTAAAGTTACATGCTACAATTGTAATAAGAAGGGGAATTTCCCAAGAAATTGTCGTGCACCGAAGAGACAACCTGGAAATAAAGGTAGTAAAAGTAATGATGGAAATCGCAACAACGATAGTCCTCAGGGCAGTGCATTCAACAGTGAATTTAATGGTGAAATAGAGGCTTTAGTAGCAAACTGTGAATCAACTTGGCTGATGGACAGCGGAGCATCAAGACATATGAGCCCCAATCGAAACTTTTTCACATTTCTTCGTAAAATTAATTACCTAACAGTCAAACTTGGTAATAACGATCATCTTGAAGTTCACATCGATAAATGGAGTAATGGAAGATGGTACGATGGAATTCTTCAGGAAGTATGGTACGTTCCAGGATTAAGAAGAAATTTATTTTCTGAAGGTGCTATAACAAAAAAGGGTTTTACCATCATAAAAGGTGATACAAAAGCTAAAATCTTTGAAAAGAACAAGCTGGTGGGAGGTGCAATTCGTGATGATAACAACTTGTACAAAATGTTAATTCGTGCTCAAACAGTAACACTCGAAGCAAATGCTGTGGCTTCGGGAACATTAAAACAATGGCATGAGAGATTAGGACACATAAATACAAGATCACTGAAAGAATTATTTTCGAAATAACTCGTAAATTGTGCAAAATTAACCAAAAGTGAAGAATTTTTCTGTGAAAGTTGCGTTTATGGTAAACGGCACAAATTAAAATTCGCGCCAATCGAACGAAGTGTGACAAAACCCTGTGAACTGTTCTTTAGTGACGTATGTGGTCCAATGAGCGTCGAATCCGTTGGTGGTGCGCGATACTTCTTGTTATTTAAAGATGACAGCAGCGGTTATCGTGAAGTTAGGTTCATTAAACACAAAAGTGATGTTTATGAATGTTTTCGCGACTTTGTTAAAATGTGCAAAAACAAATTCGGTTACAAGATAAAACGAGTGCGTGTTGACAATGGAACAGAGTATATAAATCACCGAATGAAAGAACTTTTTCGCGATAATGGAATTGTTTTAGAAACCACCGGAATATACACCCCAGAACAGAATGGGCGCTGTGAAAGAGAAAATCGCACAATTGTGGAAAGTGCTAGGACCATGTTATTTACAAAAGACATACCCTTGAATTTGTGGGCAGAGGCTGTTAACACAGCAGTATATTTACTAAATAGAACGCCCACTACCCAAACAAAAGGTTCAACGCCCTACGAACAGTGGACAGTCAAGAAACCAACTTTAGAACATGTAAAGGTTTTTGGCAGTGATGCTTACCTACATGTGCCTGACACTCTGAGAAAGAAGTTCGACCAGAAAAGTGAAAAACTAATACTTGTTGGTTACGAAGGAAATTCAACAAATTACAGACTGTATAACCCAACATCGGGCAAGATTAAAGTTTCTCGTCATGTTATTTTTAATGAAGATAGTGTAGTAAATTTACATAGGAAAAATACAGTGCTGGTCAACGTAAATAATAAAGACCAAGGTGATGACGAAGACAATGCTACAGCGGAAATCGAAGCTCCACAGAATTTTGAAGAAGAATCAGAAAATGAAAACAATGAGCATGAAATAAGGCAGGTAGATGACATTATAGTGAATAATAACCCAAATATTTCAGAAAACGTCACGTATAACTTACGACAAAGAGAAAATTTGAGGTTACCAGAATATTTAAACGACTATAAAGTAGAAAGCGAATTAAATCTAACAGAATTGTAGTGTATTTATCTGTAGGTTTGCTTTTAGAAGATACAATGTTAAGGTTTTATTGTACAAATTATATTCACAAACTTGGTACACATCTTTACATTGAAAACAAGGGAACTCAAGTCAATAATACAAAAACAGCCAACTCAAATATCTGTTAATACATAACACCCAACTGAAAAAAGAATCAAAGCAATTCAAGAGGCACCTGAGCCGAAGAATAAACAAGAACTTCAATCATTCTTGGGAATGATTAATTTTTATAACAGATTTCTAAGAAATATAGCAACAATTGCTGAAAAGTTGCATCGCTTATTAGACGATAATAGAAAATGGGCGTGGACACCAAAACATTCTGAAGTTTTCAATATTTTAAAGGGGCTATTGCATTCAAATGATGTCCTTACACATTATGACCCAACCAAACAGTTAATATTGTGTTGCGATTCATCTCCATATGGTACCGGTGCTGTACTTGCCCACAGAGATAAAGATGGTGAAAGGCCAATTGCTTATACATCACGAACTTTGGGTAAGAGTGAACGTAACTATGCTCAAATTGATAAAGAAGCACTTGCAATTATTAATGGAGTCAAACATTTTCATCAATATATTGCTGGACGTCATGTTATCATCGTAACAGATCATAAACCATTACTTGGCCTACTAAATCCAAAGAAACCTATGCCTGTAATGATTTCACCAAGAATGCTGAGATGGTGCTTACAACTAAGTGGTTATTCGTATGACCTAGAATACAGGAAAGGAAGTTTTCATGGAAATGCTGATTGTTTAAGTCGTTTACCTCTACCGGGAAGTTTTATAGATGAGCCAGCACCACCAGGAGATATTCTTTTGTTGGAAGCAGTTAACGAACCAATTAATGCGAAAGAAATACAAATTTTAACGAGTAAAGACGTAATATTAAACAGAGTTCGTTTTTGGACTTTACATGGGTGGCCAGAAACCAGCCCAAGTGATGTTTTTCAACCTTTTTTCCGAAAGCGGACAGAAATTACACTACACAAAAATTGTTTGCTATGGGGAAATCGAGTTATTGTGCCGAAAGAAGCACAGTTTAAGATTATGACATTACTTCACGCAAACCATCCGGGTATTGTAGCAATGAAGGCTTGTGCAAGAAGTTACGTGTGGTGGCCAAATATTGACAATGACATTGAAATGCAAGTCAGAATGTGTTCCTCTTGTCAAGAACAACAGCACAGCCCCAAGCACGCTCCAAGACAGTTGGTTTGTCGTCCAGAAAATCCGTGGAGAAAATTACATATAGATTTTGCAGGTCCGTATAAGGGAAAATTATTTTTGATTGTTGTGGACAGTATGTCAAAATGGTTGGAAGTTGACATAGTACCGTCGCAATCTTCGAAGGAAGTAGTTAAATCTTTGCGAAAAATGTTTGTAAGTCATGGTATACCAGACGAAATTATATCTGATAATGGAACGGCGTTTGTGTCACAAGAAATTAAATCTTTTTATGCCAATAATGGAATCAAGTACTTTACAGTTGCTCCTTACCATCCTTCTAGCAATGGACAGGCTGAACGTATGGTACAAACAACAAAGCGAGCTCTAGCTGAATTTGTTGAAGGAGACATTGAACTAAAATTAGCAAGATTTTTGTTTCGTCAGCACACTACTCCTCATGCTGAAACTGGTAAAACGCCAGCTGAATTGATTATGGGAAGAAAATTGCGAACTTTATTGGACAAAGTGCATCCGGATTCAATCATGCAAGAAAGAAATGAAACCACGTCTGGAAAGTTTCGAGTGTTCAAAGAAGACGAGTTAGTCTACATACGAAATTATTCATCTGGAAAGAGATGGATACCGGCTAAGATTGTTGAAGTAACAGGTCCACTTTCTTACGTAGTAGGAACCGAGGATGGAAATGTTGTTAAAAGACATGTAGATCAGATTAGAAAACGATATGTACAGTCTACTCAGTTACAGTATGATCAAGGTAAAAATGCTTTTCCAGTTTTGTTGGATAGCAATGAAGACAATAAAAAATCAGAAGATCTCCCAGTAGAAGTTACGCCTGCATGCAATAATTCCCAAGAACAGACTACGCAAGAAAGTCCCCAAACGATAGTAGAAGAAACTCCAGCCCTCTGTGATAAAGACTCACTTGTGCATAATCGCCCAACTCGTATTAAGAAGCCTCCTATATATTTACAAGATTACGTGAGGAAGTAGAGTGGATAAATAAAAGGGGAGGAACTGTTATGTATTAACAGATATTTGAGTTGAATGGTTTTTTGTCATTCTTCTTCTTAAAACATGCCTTCTGGATGTGCCCCTTCTTCTGACAGTAGTGACAAACAGCTTCTTTAAATTTACAATTTTCCCCATTGTGATACGCGCCACAATGATAACAACAGTTGAATTTTCCTTCGATTTTCTTCTTATTATCATGAACTGACAAAATGTCATTTCTTGCTGTCAGATTACGTACACCCATTACATTCTTATTCGCCATTTCTCCTGCAATTGCTAGCTCATAAGCACGACTAAAAGATAGCTTACTTTCTGAAAATAACCTTTTTTGTACAGTCTCATCACTTATACCGCATACAATTCGATCTCTTAACATATTTTCAAGTTCCAAAAAATTACAAAATTTGCTTAATTTTCTTAAATCGGCCACAAAATCTGCAACTGATTCGTTCCTTTGCTGTACACGTTTATTAAAATTGTATCTCTCCACAATTTCATTTGGAACTGGATTAAAATGGTTATTCAATTTAGTCAAAATTTCGGTATAAGTTATATCTTTCGGAGCTAGCGGCGTTATCAACGAACGTAAAATCTCATAAGAAGTGGAACCAACCTGTGTTAATAGGATAGCTCTTTTAATATTGTCATCTCGCACTGCATTTGCCTCAAAAAAAAATTCTAAACGTTCCTGGTAACTGGTCCATGACGAATGAGTATCATAATTTCCCAACATTCCATAGTAGGCTGAACTTGACAGATTTCCATTTACACCTGTCATCATATTGTAAGGCGTATTAATAGACTTACTTTCCTTAATTTTTCAGTTTTCCTCGTCGCCAATTAAATTGTAGTGTATTTATCTGTAGGTTTGCTTTTAGAAGATACAATGTTAAGGTTTTATTGTACAAATTATATTCACAAACTTGGTACACATCTTTACATTGAAAACAAGGGAACTCAAGTCAATAATACAAAAACAGCCAACTCAAATATCTGTTAATACATAACAAGAAATAAACATACCATTGACATATAAAGAAGCTTTAGAGAGCCCAGAGAAAGATAATTGGAAGGAGGCAATTAGCGAAGAATTAGATTCATTGGAAGTAAACAAAACGTGGGAGTTGACAACTTTACCGCCTGATAAGAAAACGATTGGTTCTAAATGAGTTTTTAAAGTAAAGACGTCCCCTGATGGAAACAACATTCGTTTTAAAGCTCGTTTGTGTGCAAAGGGATTCTCACAAGCGGAAGGATTTGATTACAGCGAAACCTTTGCTCCAACAACAAGGTATGACACCATCAGAGTTTTATTAGCACTGGCTGTGAAGAGAAAATTGGAAATGATCCAATTTGATGTCAAAACTGCTTTCCTTTATGGAGAACTAAAAGAAGATATTTACATGGATCCTCCACTTGGCACAAATGTTACTCCAGGAACAGTGTGTAAACTAGTTAAATCATTGTATGGACTGAAACAAGCTCCACGATGTTGGAACTCTAAATTTAATGACTATTTGAACGATATCGGTTTAAAACAGTGTCAAGCGGACAAGTGCCTTTCATCATCATAAATCAGCGTATAATGTTCCATCGTTGGACGAACGCCTTCCCTAACTGCTTCCATTTTTCGCGATCTGTTGTGTCTCCCATCCACTGTATTCCGGCGATTTTGTCGATGTCGTCTCTCCAGCGTGTACGAGGTCTTCCCCGTGATCTTTTCCCTGTTCTCGGCCTCCACTCTGTCACCCTTCTGCTCCATCTGCCGTCCTGTCTTCTCATTAGATGCCCAGCCCACTGCCACTTTAGTCTGGCGATACGGGCTACCACATCTTCCACTTTTGTTCTGTTCCTTATCCACACGTTAGTTATCCTATCTCGCAGTTTGATTCCAAGCATGGATCTTTCCATGCGTCGCTGTGCCACCCTTAATTTATCCAAATCCGTTTCTGTAAGTGACCATGTCTCTGATGCATAGGTGAGTATGGGAAGGATGCATTGGTTGTACACCCTTGTTTTCAGGTGTTGCGAGAATTTTGACTTGAAAACGACTCTCAATTTTCCGTATGCGGCCCAAGCCAATCTTATTCTTCTGTTTAGTTCTTCTTTTTGCGGGTTTTCGATCATAGTTAATTTTTGCCCGAGATATATATATTCACTTACTATTTCTATAATATTGTTATTCAGTTGGATTGGTATTGCGTCGTTACGATTTGTCATAATTTTCGTCTTATTAATGTTCATCCTCAATCCCACCTTCTTTGTAGCTTTGTGTAATTCTGTAACTAGATTTTGCAGTTCTTGCATGTTGTTGGCTAGCAGTACTATATCATCCGCAAACCTTAAATGTGATAGACGTTGCCCGTTTATGTTTAGCCCCTGTGCTTCCCAATTTAGTGTCTTAAAGACATCTTCCAATAGATTCGTGAAAAGTTTCGGAGATATAGTATCTCCTTGTCTGATACCCCTTTTTACTTGGATGGGGTTGGTATCTTCAAAGGTTTGAATCGTCATTGTTGCGTTTTCGTATACATTCCTGATCACTTCTATATACCTATGGTCAATTCTGCATCTTATCATAGCGTTTACAAGGGCCCAGGTTTCGACTGTGTCAAAGGCCTTTTCGAAATCAATAAAAGCCATATATAATGGTAAGTTGTATTCGTAGGATTTTTCCATAATTTGCCGTACTGTATGAATGTGATCTATAGTGCTATATCCATGCCTGAAGCCCGCTTGCTCTGGTGGTTGAAAGGCGTCCAGCTTGTTCGTTACTCTGTTTGTTATTATTTTTGAAAATAATTTGTATAAATGGGACAGTAAGGAAATAGGGCGGTAGTTTTTTATATCTTGTTTGTTTCCTTTTTTGAATATTAACACCACATTTGCGTTTTTCCAATCATGGGGTACTTCACCTGCATCTAAGCAATGATTAAACAGCCTTTCTAGGTGCCCAAGGATTATGCTTCCACTAGCAGTGATTAGTTCGTTTATTATTTTATCCGAGCCTGCTGCTTTTCCGTGTTTCATCTGCTTCAGTACCGTTTTTATTTCGTACTAGTGGACCCGGTGCGGCTTTGCTCGCACATTGCTATCAAATAGTAGCGCGCGAACTGTCAAACGCGCGAACTGTCAAACGCGCTAAGGTTCAAATATTCGTTAAGTTTTCTTAAATTTTCTAATTTTCTGCGCAATTTTCTTAATTTTTCTTTCCGTAAGAACCTTCTACAGAGTATTAGAAAACTTAAAAAAAAATATGAATGAAATCGGTAAAGTCGTTCTCAAGTTATGGCGTGACCAAGGGAAATAGTGATTCATTTTTATATATATAGATAGATTTACATATAGGTGGAATGTCTTCTGTGTAATGTTTGGTAAGAGCTGATCTTCTGTCTCTGGGATTGGTGACCGGTTTTTGGACTTTGGATTCATACAGATCTTCGTAAAACTGTTCTATGTGTTTCAGTATCTGCTTTCGATCTCTTATTATTTCTCCTGTATCAGTCTGTATAGATGTCATTTCAAAATTTCCTATTTTAAGTTTCCTTCTAAACACTCTCGGACCTCTGTTTTCTTCTATAGTTTCTTTTATTACTTTTTCATTAAATGCTGCTATATCCTCTCGTACCTTCCTTCTGATCTCTTTATTTGTTTGCTTTAACGTTCTTGGCGCCATTCTCGATTTTTCTTTGTTTCTGTTATTGATTAGTTCTTTTGTTTCTTCAGATATTTTACTAGTGCCTTTTGTTTTGATTTTGTTTTTAAGCGTTTTATCTGCCGCTTGCGTTATGTTATCTGTGATGTAATTATTAAGTTCGTCCACGCTCGCATCCATTTTGATAGGATTATTTTCTAACCCCAGTTTTAGATGTTGTCTATATGTTTCGTCGTGGTTAAGTATTTGTGTATAGTCAATTTTCTTACTTTTAGTGTGGATTAAGTTCTGTCTTTCCAATTTTGTATTTAATCTTACCCGTGCTCTGACCATCCTATGGTCGCTAACAAGAATTTCGTTTAGGACGGTTACGTCTGTTATAATTTCACGTCGGTTTGTAATGATGAAATCAATCTCATTTCTGGTATTACCGTCGGGGCTTTCCCATGTCCACTTTCGATGCTCCTTCTTGTGGAAAAACGTATTCATTGCCTTCAATTGATGTTGTTCCATGAAGTTAACCAGTGTCTGTCCTCTAGAGTTTCTGATTTTTATTCCACAGTGTCCTACACACGTTTCGCCAGCTTTCCGTTTCCCCAGCTTAGCATTGAGGTCTCCCATCAAAATGGTGTAAAACGTTTTGTCTTGGTTTAATGCTGTTTCTACTTCGTCATAGAAATCGTCAATTTCTTCGTCAGAGTATGTAGAGGTAGGTGCATAGACTTGTATTAATTTTAGGGAATATCGTTTTGTTAATCTGATAGTTATGTATATCACCCTCGATGAGATTCCTACTATGGCGTATACATATTTGATCCAGCGGTTATTTATCAGCATTCCAACGCCGTTACTGCTATTATCGTCCTCGCCTTTATAATATAATAGCCTTCCTGATCGCAGCCTCAGCGCTTCTTCTCCTCTCCTTCTCCTCTTCTCCTTTATCGAGGTGAATTTGATGGTGAATTGGCCATACTGGTTTTGTACGTTGATGTTGGACTAGTGTTAGCTCAAAATAAAACTGTGCTGGAGAATATATGGAAACAGTTTCAGTTTGTTTTTAAAATAACCATTAGTGAACCGAACTATTTTGTGGGACTAGAAATTAAACGTGAAAAAGACAGTGGATCAATTTCAATCAGAGTAAGTGCATTTATTGAACGCTTACTTAAACGTTTTGAACTTGCAGAATCTATTGGTTACAAAATACCAGCCGATTCAAACGTGTGCTTGACTGATCCTGAAGTTCGTTCCATAGATAAAACCGTACCCTATCGTGAGGTTGTGGGTTCGCTCATTTTTGCCGCTACAACAGCCCGTCCTGATATAGCGTATATTACAAACAAACATCCTCAGCAGAAGTCTGCATAATTATGGAAAAATCCATTGGAACGCAGCAAAACGTGTTTTGAAATATTTGAAGGACACCAAGAACTATGGTATTAAATACAGGGCTGCAGATAATCTGACAGTGATTGGTTATTCTGACTCTGATTTTGCTGGCGATCTTCAAGGACGTCGTTCAACAACAGGTTACGTATTCAAAGCAAATGATAGTGCAATCACAAGGAGAATCCAACGACAACAGTGTGTGACATGTTCAACAGCAGAAGCTGAATACATAGCAGCTTCAGAAGCTTGTAAAGAAGCAATATGGCTTAAACAGTTATTGAGCGAAGTCAGTGAAGACATCAGTGCAATAAAATTACGTGTTGATAATCAAAGTGCCCTTAAGTTGATCCAAAATCCAGTCATTCATCATCGTACTAAGCACATTGATGTGCGTTACCATTTTATAAGGAAAAAGTATAATAATGGCGAGATTGATGTAGAATTTGTACCAAGTAAAATGCAAATTGCTGATTTATTCACTAAAGCTTTACCTTTTAATTTTTTTGATAGTTTTAGGAATTTAATGGGCATGTCAAATGTTGCAGAAATATAATTTATTCATGTGAGCAAAATATTACTTAAAATTGTTTTGGTTAGTTTTAAGTACTTTGAATTTCTTTGTTTTGGTTTAACAATACTAACAGGTTAAGAAACAGAATCTTCCGTGGGAGTGTTAGCGCCAATATTTGAAAGATTCCGTTGTAGTTAGTAACTTAGTTTTACGGTTGGTGGCATTACTGCTTAGTTACCAAAATAAATGAAATGTAATGGCCGTTGCCTGGTTGTATGTTTTGTTTTAATTTTATTTTGATAAATAAAACCTTTGTACTACTTTCACATTTATCCTTAGTTTTATTACGGACCTTAACAGGGTTGGACAATTCCACATGCAAAAGGAACTTTTCCAAGAAGAGTGTTCAGGGTTCTTCGAGAAGGCAAGGCAAATACTTTTTGCAACGGTCTGTACAGTAACCGAAATTAACAGAGCTGAATTTAATAACAAATAACACAATATTTACTAAAAATTCTATCAAGGCAAAAAAAATGCTGTCAGAAATTAAGAATTTTCAATGCACATTCTTTTTTTTTTCTTTTATTATAGTTGGCGCGTATTTTGCACAGCGCCATTACGACGTAGTTTAGAACTAAAATTTGTTTTGACCTTGAACGGGAAACTTTCCAGGCCATGCGTTTTTCTGTATTTTTAAACAAATGGTTAACTTTCTGCCATACCTACTATTGTGTTAAACAAAAAGAGTAATGCATTTCTTAATTAAAAAATGTATTGTTTACAATGATGGTTGCAACATGTGTACCTGACGTGATTACCGACATCACTTCTTATTTCCAATTAAATATTTCTTCATAGGTGCCGTTGAGAAAGCAACCTTTTTTCTCTTATATAATATACATTCACGCTCTTATTTTTTAAAGCAGCTTGGTATTTCAGTCGTAGTTTAAGATAAATCACAGGCCGCGTGTGACGTACAAAGTGTGTCAAGAAATATTGTAAACTGCGCAGGAAAGAAATGTGAACAATGGATACAATTGCACTCTGTAAGTAAATAATTACAATGAGAATACATATTTTCTATGTTAATTTGAAATTAAGAAATTGTTTTTGATGTTGTTGTGTGACCAATAATGTAATTTTTAGCAAAAATTGGTTATATTAAGGGAAAGGACAGTAACTACCACCTTAAAAAACATAATTTACTTAAAATAAAGGAAAAATTAGAGGTAATTCCTATTATTTCTGTGTATGGCATTAAAATACAATTTGTACTTTGTAATTATAGCAGAAATTAAGAAACGAAGGTAAATCTCAAACAAACGAAGACGCTCAAGAATTACTACATACTTTAAACAAAATCCTTGAAAACTTGGAGGAAAATGATCCCTTAATAATGAAACTACAAAATATTCACGATAAAATGACAGACAGAATGTAAGACGTACGAGTGTTCTTAATTTTCGTAACAATTTAATTAAATTTTTCCTGGTTTTCAGAGAAACAAAACAAGGGCATCTTCCTGAAAAGTATTTTATGGAAAGAAATTCTTTATTAACTGATTTAGCAGAGGTACGGCATTTGCGTACCATGCGCAGCGTTTTTGTGGTTGTTTTATTTAGCCTTTTTATAAACGCGGTCAACAAAGATGTGGCTAAGAAGGGAAAGTAAGTAAACAGGTTTCTCTCCATAAACTTTTATTGATACAAGCGTTCATCGCACAAATCTTACTAATCAATGAAGAATACCAACATCCATGTTCGCTTGCCGAGAAACTTAAATGTACCAGAAATATCTAAACTGTAGTAGATCTTTTTAAATTTTTATTACACGTGTTGGTGACCAAAATATTATTTCAAGTTATTCATATAATTGAACTTGTTTCCGTATCCCCACCATCTACCATGTACGTTACTGAGATCCAAATTCATCATACAGGGTGTTATTGAAATACGTGCAGATATTTTAACATGTAATAGAACTCACTTTTAAATCTAAATGGTAATGTACATTTTCGATTTCTTCAGAATTATCAAAAGTTTTAAAATTTGACAAAATTTTCAAATTTTTAAAATGCCGTTTTTTGATAAATTATTATCATTTTCTTTATATACAAAATTTTCGAAAAATCATGAATTTAAAATTTTTTTCCTAATTTAATTATCGACATTTTAAAATTTAAGGTATGTATTTTTGAAAATTTCAAAGTTTTCGAAATTTCTAAAACTTCCGAATATTTTGATTAATAGGTTTGTCAAAAGTTTTGTTATTTTCAAAAATGTTTTATATAACTTAATTTTGTTTCAGCGTTTTCTATATATTTGACATTACGGATATTTTCGAATATAAAAACGTTATCAATACGTTTCGAAATTTTAAAAATTTTCAAAACTTTTAAACAATTATATATATTTGATATGTTCAAAATTATCAAAGTTTTCTTAATTTTCGACTTTTTCAATTTCTACTTTGTGCAAAATTATCCATACCTTCGATGTTTGCGAAATATTCGTAATTTTAAAAAAATGTCTATCTTTTCAATTTCTTTCTGAATTATTACCTATTAATTTATTACCTCTCTGAAGTTCATATTTAGTATGAATAATAGTTATTTATTTATTTCATTATACAAGACGATAAAGAGATGTATCGACAAGTGAAAGATGTTTGTTCACGAGCGACGAAGGAGCGAGTGGGCTATCTTTCACGAGTCGATAAAGACTCTTTATCGTCGTGTACAATACACTATTTTATTTTGTACTTAATGTTAAATAATAATCAATAATTTATTTTTATATTAAAATGTCAACTCGCACTGATCTTTTATAGTAATTGTTGCGATCGCGTTAGCAATGATCGTTGTTTTATTAGTTTCTTTACTTGAGTCAACATTCAAAAATTTTAACAAAATTATTTTGCTTTGTGAAAAAACATATGGATATTGAAGCTACGGTGAAAGAAGAAATGGCTAAATTGTTGCCTGCGAAGTCTAGAGAAGCATATGAGAGAGAGTATGAGTATCATCGATAAGTTACCTTCAATTTAATAATTTAAATTTGTGTTGTATTATGCACGAATGTATTATAAATAAAGTGTAGATAAAATTCTACTTTATCTACAGTTAATGTTAAAATATTTCTTTATCTACTAAAAATGAACGCATAAAGCTTACTTTTAACATTAAGTACAAAATAAAATACTTTATTGCTTCAACAATATTAATTTATTTTAACCTTATACGTATTTCGACATGCCATTATCAAAAGTTATATTAAAAAGTAAACAGTTAGTGTTGTTATAGCAACAATAGAACTTGATGACTTTAGCTCGGTAATCATCTGCAGATGACTTGATTTCTTATTCCAAAATGTCCAATAGAGTTAAATTCAATTTGCTTATTCATAAACGGTATAGTTTTTAAATGCTTGTGAATTACAAATGCTTTTAGTATATCTAATTTACGTTTATCATCACCAAAGTGTAAACATTTTATAATGTTATTAAATGTCAATAAATGATTGTGTTCTAATAAGTGTTTAACATAATTAGATTAATGTGGCTCTTTGTATTTGCAACAACGAATGTGTTTCTTGTACCTAATATCAAAATTTCTAATTGTTTGACCTGTATAAACCGAATTACAATAGGATATATAATTTTTTAATTTACGATGTTTTCAAAAATATCAAAATTTATCAAGCATATTTAAAGTTTTAAAAATTTTTTTAAAATATTAATTAATTTTGATAGTTTTTAATTTTTTAGAATAAAAGTTTTGAAATTAAGAAAGTTTTCAAGTTTTTTTGAAATTGCAAAAATTTGGAAAATTTTGTAAATTGAGACAAGTAATGTGATAGTTTGAATCGGAAAATAGAAAAAAAACATAAGGTTTATGCAAGGATGGTTTCATGGCGACCGACGCCCGACTGCTTTTCATTTTAAGTTTATGCCGCTCTTGCTTAGTAAATATTCACAATCCGCCACTATATGCTAACTAATAAAGATGTATCGAAATAGTACCTCGTTATTATTCGGGCATGTAACGCAGCGACTTGAAATAAATAAAAACCATCAAAATGAACTTTCTGATTTTTTTAGAATTACTTTAGGATTTCACCAAATTCTAGACGGATTAAATAATTTTCACATGGCTGTATTTATATGGATCTGTATGGTGTTTTCGACATTTGGAGTGTATGGGGCATTTTTATTTTGGGGGACTGTTCGAACTAAGTTAGTTCATAAACCTAAATGTAAGTCAATCAAATTGTCTTTTCTTTAAATTAACATTACTCTATTTTACAGCGTTAAAGGTGAAACTGTGGGATACCTTCTGGCTCTCATCTTTCACTATTTATTATTTAGGATTTTTGTATTTTACTATACATGCTGTAATAGCGAATTCCTTGCAAATTATGGTATCAAAAGCAATTATATCAGAGATGGTGAGTTTGAAATAGAATATTTTTTGGCTGTTAAATATTTTTGTTTATTTTTTTTAGATCAGAATGCTGATGAAAACTTACGCATTTGTACGAAGTAATGCTCCAAGAGTTTTAAAATATAAGTTGCATGATGAGGATAAAATTTTCTGTCCTAAATTTTCCAAATTTTTGTACTTTTTCTTTGCACCTACTTTGATTTATAAAGACAGTTACCCAAGGTAAGAAATTAAAAATAGTTGTTTGTGTCGCAAGCGAAGAAAGTGATACAGCGGATGCTGTTTATTTCACAAACTGAAGGCGAGTAAAATGGAGCACACGAGGAACAAAAGACACTTTCTTCCCGAGTTTCATATATGATTTTTTCGTCGACCTTGAGAAATTTATCAAAAAACATTCATTTTAAAATTAATCTAAATTAAATTATATTTTCTTAAACCTTGTTAGAAAGTAGACTTTTCAAGTTTCGTTTTGTGGTCGAAAGTTGACAATTGCTACTTAGCGGGAGCAAAATATATTTCTATCCCAAGGGACGAAAAAATTAGTTTGCACCAGCTTCTAAATGCGAATCTTGGTTACGCTTTGTTTGTTTTCTTTGGATACATCTTTTATACCATAAAAAGTCTTAATAACCGGTTAAAAAAGTATCGCTTTCTTCCCTTCTTACACAAGTAGCTCTTAATTTGACAGTTGAGTAAAAATCGACTATTGCACGTAAGATGCCTGTTATCCACGGTAACCAAGATGTATCCAAAGTATACAAGATGCATCCAAAGAAAATAAACAAAACGTTTGCTTCCCGGCGGGAGTCAAAGTAATTTTGCTCCCGCTAAGCAGCAATTGTCAAGTTTCGACCACAAAATAAGAACCAAAAAGCCTACTTTCTAAGAAAGTCGACGAAAAACAATATTACATTGAATCTGAATCTTTAAACAATGATTTAGTAGTTTTTATTATAAATTTCGATCCTCACTATATTTAATGATCGTTTCTGAATTTCAAGTTATTTCAAAATAACTTTCTACGATCGGTAACTGAACTGATTGCTTTGACATCAAAATAATCATTTGCATATTATTATTACCATAACCTACTTTCACATTTCAGAACAACACACATACGATGGAATTACGTCGCTTCGTGCTTTGTCCAAATTTTTGCAGCGTCTGTGTGTTTACATTTGATTCAAGAATACATTGTAGTATATTCATTTGAAGACTACGACTTGAAGAATATAACATGGAAAGATGTGCATCTGTTAATATCAGGGAATGGAATTCCTAGCATGTTTTATTTTCTATGCTGGTTGTTTATAATCTGCCATGCTTCGCAGAACGCTGCCGCAGAAATGTTGCGGTTTGGAGATCGTTTGTTTTACAAGGTAACAATAATTTGTATATATTTAAAAAAAAATTGTTCAATTGTGTCGTTTACTAATTGATATTAAACAGGATTGGTGGAATTCAACTTCTGTCGAGGGAATTCTTACCGGTTGGAACGTAATTGTGTACGACTGGTTTTATACCTACATTTACAAAGATATGTACGAAATAGTTGTGCCAAGAAACAGAACTGCCGCAAAACTGTTGGAATATTCTATAATGTTCATTTTTCACGAATTTATTTATGGGTTTCCCTATAGGTTTTACTGCCCGGTCATGTTTTTTGTATATGGTATTGGTCTTCCTTTATTATCGTCTTTAAAGTACAAAAATGATTTATTTATGAATTCATTAATTTTGCATTGTTTAACGACTGGTATGGGAATATTAAGAACTAGTTTAATGCTAGAATACTATGTCAGAATTGAATGTCCTGTAGAAAATATAACTACAGCAAGTTACTTTATTCCTAGAACTCTCACCTGTAATTTGTCCTAAAATCATTAAAAAATTTTAAATTTTAAACTTTTTTTTCCTCATTTCACATTTTAATAATCTGTATTAGAAATATCCAATACGAACTTGTCAAATCCAGAAAAAAATATGTCCGAAAAAAATGTATTTATTTAAATCTAGCACATCTATGTATGGAAACGCTTTCAAAGAAAATTTTGAAATATGTTTTTAACAAAAATTGTACAAAATCTGGTTAGACATTTACATAGTACTAGCGGAATCCGTGAGCTATGCTCCATGATGTTTTTGTTTCTGTATTTTAAATCTGGATCCCTTCGACTTGTCTCAACTTGAAAGGGATACGGTTGCAGCAACCCCAGCGGCGCGCGATGAATTTTAATTTTTTTATTTACTAAACACTGAGCTAAGTACTTCAAAAGTATTTTAATATTAACGCTTCACACCCCAACGTTAACTGCAATAACAGCTCACCATTCTTACTACTGTACCGAGAGCATAGCTGCATAATAGACATATTATAATAACGCACTACATGATACTACAGCTTACACACAAAAATAATAGAAAAAGAAAAGAAAACTAAAAATAAGAAGATATTCAGGGGAAACAATTAACCCCCTTATATTTGCGACACCTAACAATTAACTTGTGAACCTTATGCTACTATTACTCAAGAGCAATTTATCTTGAACAAAATTTTTACATCGTCCCCGGTTTATTAAATAAATGGTTATGCATTTTTGATTTAAAACAATTTATAAAAAGAAATATTTGTTTGAAAACATTCACGCCACGATTTTCATTTTAAAAAAGATTTAGGCATTGTCCTTCTCTGGGGTTATAATAGTACCAAATTGCATCCCTATCTGTCAACTCGTTTTTAAGTAATATGATGGTTGTAAAGTCAAAATTTTCAAAAATTCGTAGCGACTGCCATGTTAATGCTAGTACGTTCAAAAAAAGCATTCACTTTGCCCTAAGGTCTTTTATCAGATTTCACTACTCAATTTTTAAAATTCCGTTTCTGAAAAAAATGCTATTAAAACACATGTCTAACTTCCGCTGCCGGTTTCGTTTTTTTAAAAGCTTATTGGTTCCTAATTTTTTGGGAATACCTCCACATTCCATAGCTCATTGAAATCGGACTGTTTCTTGGGGGTTATTAGGCGTCAAAAACATATACACACGCACAGAGAGATATTTTTAAAGCAACGTTTTTGGGTTCCTGGAAGTCCAAAACATGTATTTCTGTCAAAATCTCGAATTCGTAATTTAGAAGAAATCAATACTAAAAAAATAGAAAAGTAGAAAACCTCAGGTTCTAGGGTTTAGCTAGTTCTGCGAGCTGCTAGACTCAGTCTCTTTAGTTGTTGTTATTGTTGCGTAAATCGTCACTGCGATAACCAGAATCGGGCGATACCGAGTTCCCTAGATTCTCAGGTTAATCCCCTAATACCAGGACCGAATTCCCCATGTTGATAAAATTTAAGTTGGGTAGGCTTATGGCAGGTAAGATTTGAGCGCAAAGGTAAGTTACTTGTTACTTTCTAGTGCGGTTTATTATTTTTTTTTTTTTTTTTTTTAACTCCAATGCGGAAATTTACAATCTGTTCATTATTTGAACAATAAGTAAATATGTTGTATGCGTTAATGTCTATACAAGTATACAGTCAGGGCACGAGCGAAGTAAGCACCCATTGGTGCCACTCCTAGAAATATAATGTTGTTTTAGTAATGATTATTGATTTTACTACACTTCACTTTTTTGCACTGTCACTACTGGAATAAGTCTGTTGGATGTTGCCGGTTCAGTCTTCTTTGTACTATGCTATTATCAAGCAAGTTGACTGCCAAATAATTTGGGTGAGTTTCTAGTCTCGTTTGATATTTCCTGCTCATTTCATACACCTCTTCTTTAACTGTTGGGATGGCGAGATCTCTGTGTAATGTTGTGTTTGGTATGTACCAGGGTGATCCAGTGATGATGCGCAGTACCTTGGATTGGTATCTCTGGAGTATCTCAATGTTTGAGTTTCTGGCCGTACCCCAGAGTGGTATCCCATACGTCCATATGGGCTTTAGTATGGATTTGTAGACGAGTAGTTTATTTTCGAGTGACATTCTAGATTTTCTGCCTATAAGCCAGTTCAATTTAGCGAGTTTTAGGTTGAGCTGTTTTCGCTTTGACCAAATATGTGTTCTCCACGTGAGACGTCTGTCTAAGTGTATACCCAGGTATTTAACACTATCTGCCTGTTTTAGTTCTTGGCCGTTTAACGTTACGGGTGGGCACGTTTGTCGACGCATTGTAAATGTGATTTGAACTGATTTACTCTCGTTAGCTCTAATGCGCCATTTCTTGAGCCAGATTTGCGTTTCATTTAGCTGTTCCTGGAGATGCCGTAATGCTACATTTGGATCTATGTTGATGGCTTGTAGGGCAGTGTCATCTGCATAGGTTGCAATTTGGGTGTTTTCGGTCACTGGTAAATCTGCGGTGTATAGAGTATACAGGATTGGGCCCAAGACGCTGCCCTGCGGCACGCCAGCTTGTATTGGGTGAAGTGAGGTTTGTTGGGACTGGAATTTTACCATAAAGGATCTATCACTTAGGTATGATTTGAGTATGCCATAGATGGAGTGAGGTAGGTATTGTCTTATTTTATAAAGTAAGCCCTGATGCCACACCTTATCGAAGGCTTGGCTTATGTCTAACATAGCTACTGTGCAGTACTCTTTTTCTTCAAACGCCTTGTTGATGTTATCGACTATTCTGTGGACCTGTTCTATGGTGCTATGTTCTTGACGGAAGCCGAACTGATAAATTGGTATGATTTCGTTCTCTTTTAGAATAGGCTGTAATCTTTTTAGAAAAAGCTTTTCAAAAATCTTTGAAATGATTGGAAGGAGACTTATCGGTCGGTAGGATGCAACTTCGTTCGGTGGTTTGCCGGGTTTGGGTATTACTATAATTTGAGCTACTTTCCACTGGTCGGGGAAGTAGCCAATTCTTAGCATAGCGTTGAAGATAAAAGTTATTAACCTGAGGGCTTTTTCTGGTAGCTCCTTTAGAATTTTACCTGTAATCAGGTCATAACCTGGAGCCTTTTTTAAATTCAATTCACTTCGAATAGTATTTTTAAGTTCCGTCCACTTAATCGCTTTGAACGGTAGTGACATTTGTAGTGGTGTTTCGAGATGTTCTGCAATTTCGTTGTCCTTCTCTGGTTCTATCTGTGAGGGAAAAGGTTGAAAGACTTCAGATAGATGATTGGCGAATAATTCTGCTTTTTCCTCGTTGCTTCTGGCCCATCCTCCATTGGCTTTTCTAATAGGTGGTATGGATTTGGTTGGTTGTTTCATGTTCCTTGTTGCCCTCCATAAAGAGTAGTCGTTAGTATCTGTAGGGGACAGTTCTTCTAAATGCTTTTGTAACGAATCATTTTTCAAGCGGTATAGCATTCTTTTGAGATTTTGAGTTGCGTTATTTAGAAGTCCTTTATCATGCGGGTGTCTGCTGTACTGCCAGGCTCGGCGTAGCCTTCGCTTTTCTGTTATTGCTATTTTAATGGCCATTGGGAGATCATGTGTCTTTGTCCTGTGGGTAGTATTTGGTGTAGATTGCCATGTTGCTTCTTGAATTTTTCGGGTTTGTTTGTCAACTGCATCATCGATGTCTTCCTAAAAACCCGGAAGTAGAGAAAGTCCGACCTATAATTATCACAGTAAAAAATATCAAAGAACTAACAGAAATGGTTGACTCCGTTGCCGAGAATCAATACTCATATAAGCTAGAAAACAGCAACCAAATTAGGTTACTACCAAAAACTAGTAAAAATTACACAGAAATTACTAAACTCCTAGAGAAAAACAAAAAAGATTACAGTTTCCACACATTTCAATTGGCAGCAGACAGAAGTTATAGAGTTGTTCTTCGAGGCATACATCATACTGCAGACCTGGATGAATTAAAGAACGAAATAGAAGACCTAAACCATACAGTGATAAGAATTCATAACATTAGACCCCGAGTAACAAAACAGCCGCTCAACATGTTCTTCATTGATTTAGTCCAAAAGCCAAACAACAAAGAAATTTATGATATCAAATTTCTTCTGCATGCAAGCATACAAATCGAACCACCACACAAAAAACGCGAAATCATACAGTGTAAGAGATGCCAGAGGTACGGACATACCAGGACATACTGCAGACACCCATACCGTTGTGTCAAATGCGCCAAAGACCACCCTACAAGTGAATGTCCCAAGAAAGATACAACAACCCCCGCAAAATGCGTATTATGCGAGGGCTCCCACCCAGCAAGTTATCGTGGTTGTACTGGATTCTGGATTTGGAATTGGGAGTGTGAGTTACCTCACGCGCACTTAGGCCACAATAGGTGGGCCCATTGTACTACCTCCCCAGCAGCTCTCCACATTGGACGTCACCCAAGCCATCCAACCTTTTGGATGTACTTGAGGACATCCGCAATTGGAGTGTTGCTGATTTCGGCCATGTTAGGCCAGAAGTCCCCCAGCATGGATCCTCTGGTTGTTGCAAGAGCTGGGCAGTGACATAAGACATGTTCTGCCGACTCATCGTCCTCGTTGCATGCACGACAGTTTGGGCTGTCCGCCAGTCCCATCCTGTGCATGTGTTGCTTTAGGGTGCAGTGTCCAGATAAGATACCCACAACTAGTCGTAAGTTCCTTCGGGACAGTTGTACACAGTATTTGGCTGTTTTTGGCGAGGGTGCCGTAATAGCAGCCCTTGCTTGACGACAGCTTTGAGTGTTAACCCATCTTCGTGTGAAGCTTTTTAAGGTTTCTTGGTGTAGCATAAAGCTTAATGTCTTCAGGGATATGGGAATGACGGGTTCTGGCCCCCAGAGAGGTTGTCCGGAGGCCAGTCTCGCAATCTCATCAGCCTTTTCGTTGCCGTAGGTTCCGTCATGTCCTTTCACCCATACAAGGGAGACTGCATTATCTTTTGAGATATCGTCGAGAGCTTCACGACACCGCAGTACCACTCCTGAGGTGATTTTACAACTGCCTAGGGCTAGTAAAGCGGCTCTGCTATCGCTGTAGATACCAATACGTTGGTTCTTGATTTGTCGTTCAAGAATTGCATTTGCACCATGCATTATTCCCACTACCTCCGCTTGGAAGACAGTGGCAATTTTGCCTAGTGGTATACTCTGGCGCAGGTTTAGGTCATCGGAGAAAATTCCGGCACCCGTTCCATGCTTTGTTTTAGATCCATCGGTGAAGATGGATATGTCCATATGCTGGGTTGGTCCAGCATTCGCGTAGACACTAAAGTGTCTGTTAAAGGCATATTGTAAAGGAAGGTAGTCCACCATAGCATCCAGAAGAGGAATCTTGACGATTGCCTCATCCAGGATGCGGGTGTGTCTGCCTCCCTTGCCTGCTGTTTGCCACAGCCCCTTGTGGCGCAGCCTTAAAGCAGTTCTCACAGCTACTTCTTCCACAAAGAGATCAAGTGGAGGAAGGCATAAGATCACCTCTAAGGCGGCCGTGGGGGTTGAGCGTATAGCACCTGTAGAACTGAGACAGGCGAGACGTTGCACGTGTCCCAGTTTTGTTGCTGCCGTAGCCTGTCTGACCCTGGGCCACCAGACAAGTGCTCCGTAGCATAGCATAGGCCTAATCACGGCAGTATACAGCCACAAGGTAATTCTAGGGGAAAGTCCCCAAGATTTACCCAGAGCGCGGCGACACTGCCAGAAAGCCATGCATGCTTTGTTTGTTTTAGCTTTCAGGTGTTTCTCCCAGTTCAGCTGTTTGTCAAAAATAACTCCCAGGTATTTGACATTATCTGAAAATCTGAGTGAAGTATTGAATAGGAGAGGTGTACGTAAGGGTCCAACCTTCTTTTTCTTTGTGAAGAGTACCATCTCTGTCTTCAAGGGGTTGACAGATAGGGACTGTTCATTGCACCATTTTTCTGTTATTCGAAGAGCCGTCTGCATTAAGGTGCAGAGCATGCCCTCAAACTTCCCCGTGATGAGGATGGTGATATCATCCGCATATCCAATGGTATAGAATCCAGCATCATTGAGTGCGCTTAGAAGGCTGTCCACCACTGTATTCCATAACAGTGGAGACAGAACCCCGCCCTGTGGGCAGCCTTTCATCACGACACCTCTAATTGAGCTGTCTCCTACGTTAAATTGCACTGCTCTCATTGCAAGCATGTGTTTTATCCACTCGCAAAGAGTAGGTGCAACACCAAGTCTGCGTAAGGCAGAGTTTATACTTTCAAAGGTGGCCTTGTCAAAGGCTCCTTCAATATCAATGAAAACTCCCAGGGTAGACATTTTGTTGTCTAATGATCTCTCGATCCGATTCGCTACGGCATGTAGCGCCGATTCGGTAGATCTCCCTGGGATGTAAGCGTGTTGGTTCAGGTGCAGTGGGTGTGACACAAGCACCTTCTCCCTTATTTCCCTGTCACAAAGTCTCTCAAGAGTCTTTAATAAGAAAGATGTAAGACTAATGGGACGGTAAGATTTGGCCAGGGTGTAGTCAACACGTCCTGGTTTGGGTATAAAAACTACCTTCACTTCTCTCCAGCTCTCCGGTATATATCGAAAGGCGATACATGCTCGGTAGATGCGCACCAGGTGGGCAATTATCAAGTCGTGGTTGTACTGTATATAAAGAGATCCAAAAAAGAAAATATCCAGCCAACACACCTAAAATAATCCCAAACGCACCGCAAACCCGAACAAATCCAACAATACAGCAAACAACATCCATATCGCAAACTGGTAACATACAAGACAAACAAATAACTGTAAATCTACAAAATAGTAATCAACCACAACCACAATACAATCCAAAACACTATGCATTCCCCATATTGCCAACAAATGATTCTCAAGCTCAAACTTTATTCAGACTAGAACAGATAGTAATAAAACAAGTAGAGAACCAAACCAAACTCTCAGAGGACATACGAACTATACTAAATCTACTGACAGCCATAGTGGCCAAACTGAAATAATGGCCAATAGTTACCGTTTAGCACTATGGAATGCCAACGGCTTGGCTCAACACAGCCAAGAAGTAAAACCATTCATCAATATCCAAAAAATAGACATCATGCTCATTGCAGAAACACATTTTACAGACAGGCACTTCTTTAGAATACCGGGTTACACATTTTACAACACAAATCACCCCACTGGAGGAGCTCACGGCGGGGCAGCAATTATAATCAGAAGTTCAATAAAACACTTCGAATTGCCCAAATATGAAACTGACAAAATTCAAGCCACACAAATTCAAATCACAGACTCCAAGGGACCCGTAACAATAGCAGCAGCTTACTGCCCACCCAAACACTTAATTAAAAACGAAGATTTCAAGCGATGCTTTGGAACGTTAGGCCCTAAATTCATCGCGGGCGCAGACTATAACGCGAAACATCAACAATGGGGGTCAAGAGTTACACAAACAAGAGGACGTGAACTATTAAAAACCGTCGATGAAAAACAACTATCGTACTTAACAACAGGCGAACCCACATACTGGCCAACGGATACACAAAAATTGCCGGACCTGCTTGACTTCTTCGTAGCAAAGGGATTAGCAGACGTATACACACATATAGAGTCATGTCTTGATCTCTCCTCAGACCACTCACCTGTTATACTGACCGTTAGTTCTGTCATTATATCTAAGGAAATCCCATTGAAATTACACAGTAAAGATACTGATTGGGAACTTTTTCGACGTCTACTGGACGAAACAACAACACTAGATGTGCCCCTAAAAAGCGAGGAAGGTTTATTAATTAGTATCACTTAAATTCTGTAAGTGTTCACAACCTCATAAAAGTATGGAGCGCATGTTAAGTGAAAACTGCAAATTTTATAAAAACTGTTTTTTGAAACAATGAAAATAATTAATTAATTAAACAAAAATTCACATATAATGAATAACCTTTCCTATTCTCGTTTTTAATAAGGTAGAAGTTTCACAAAATTTTCAAAACACTGCGTATTTAAAATAGCGCAAATAAAGTCGCTATACCTGGGTTTCGCTGTACGCTGCACAGAAAAAATAAAAATCCTCATTTGAAACATTTAATCTACTTATTTAAATTTTAAAATTCTTGTTAATGTAACCATTAAAATTCTTCTTCTTCTTCTCGGTGCCTTCTCCTATCGGAGGTTGGCGACAACTATGTTGAAAGCCTCTCTGTCTTCTGCTGTTCTAAATAGCTCGTGTGCGTTCATCCCGGTCCAGTTCTTGATGTTCCGTAACCACGATGTCCGTTTTCTTCCCACTCCACGCCTTCCTTCTATTTTGCCCTTCATGATTAATTGAAGCAGCCATTAAAATAGGTAGTAGTATAATATTTTTTTTTTGTTAATTTAAGCTATGTATTGGCGATACGAACACATGGGTCTTCCATTATTATTATTATTATTATTATTATTATTATTATTATTGTGATTATAACATTTGTACTTTATTTTTTTGTAAGTATTTTTGTTTTTACGCGTACTTAAATAAATGTTTAGAGGATTCTGACACTTTTATATGTGTAACTATTTCTACATGGTTTTTGTATGTATTTTTAGATTATTATTATAAGAAGAAAACAAGCAAAACAGTGGCGTAACGAGAAGTTGTGGGGCTTGGGTTCCAGATTCAGGTCGAGCCTCTACAATTCTCCTTCTTTCCAGTAGGAGATACAAATAAAACCTTTCGTCACAGAAATACTTGAATATATTAAGAAAAAAACTGTTTCAAAACTCTGTCAATTGAACAGTTTTGTTGCTTTTTCTAACTTTCGTTTTCGTTTTGCGGCACCGGAATTATGCTGGTACGTTTTTGAACTCATTATACCAAACATTTCTCTTCAAACGTTGCCATTGAAGTTATTTCAATGGTCTTGCAAACCGTATCCAACAGCAAGGCGGATGCCATGGTAACGTACCCCCCAAATTTGTCCGGGTATTCAGCACGGCTACTCAGAAGAATAAAACTGTCATACTATTGACTCATTTTAAATATTATCGCTCAGATGAAATGCAAACAGAACAGTGGGACAAATTTATTACTTACCAGTACCCTAATATTTTCAGCCTACAGATATATCGAGATATTCGTCGAAAGATAGTCGTTGAAAAAATAGTTTAGCTTGAAACAAAAAATATGGATATTTGTTTGTCTTTAGGGGTAAACAAGCTGTAAACCCTTGCAGGCCCCACGACTTACGGACCCTGGTTCCGTGTAACCCGCGGAACCCCGGTAGTTGCGCCACTGCAAGCAAACCATTTTTATTTTATTTTTACTATTATTATCATACTACAAAGCATTGTTTGGTTACAATAATTATCTTGGGATTAAAAAATCAATCCAATATTTATTTTTGATCAAAGGTCTTCTGTCTCGGTTCTATTAACAAAATTTTATAGTAAAAAGAATTACCAGTAATAATAAAATTTGCCATTGTCTTCGAACAGAGTGAGTGATTTCATCAAAATACGACGAAAATAAAAATAAATTAAATTTCATAAGAATTCTTTTTGTTTTATGATTTAGTATTCATGTTTTCGGTCTCCATTGGTAACGTGAGTTGCTTATTTCTTCGATTCAACCTAGAAAGATAACAATAACAGTGATTATTTATTCTGACAATGCTGTTTAAAAGTTACACACGCATAAATTATACTTGTTTGAAAAGTTCAGTAAATAAAAAAATACTGTTCAATTTGAAAAGTCAGACAAAAAGAAATAATGTAAGAAACAAATATCTCACCATACCTAAGGTGAAGCCACGTTTATTTTTTTATATTAAAAATAAAATTATAAATAGAAAAGATTATAAACGTTACTCTGAGGTTTGTTTGAGTCCAAAAGAGACAGTGAAATTATACAAATTTATAAAGTTTCTTTAAATTCATTATGATTTATTCATGTTCTTGCGCTATAATAGCGAACATACTAGATATTTTTCATGTCATTATTTATTTGTCATAAACTGGGGCTACTATGCTAGTCACACGGCAATAGATTCCATTTGAACCCTTCCACCTGTCTCAAATTTTGGTGGAGAAGTGTCTCCGCTACTAAAAAACACATACTTTACGCGGCTATTATAAAATGCGCATAATCGTTTGTACAGCGAACCGCTATAGTTTTCAATACAGATAATCAAATTTGAAATATACTGTTTGCTTTTCTTATTGAAACTTATATACTTATACTTATAGCTATCATTACAAAAAAAATTCAAGGGGGTATCATTACGACCGCCAGGCGGCAAATACTGGTAGGCAGGTCTTTACTGATTCACCCTAATATTTAATAATAATTATAACATTTAAGACGTCATAATTATAAATCGATTGGGTTTGTTTATTTATATTTAGCTCGGTTAGGACAACGTTAGATAAACACGTACGAGAACATCACTTACTTGATTTAAGAAGATTCTGGAGTTGCGAGCGTAACTCCAGGATTCCTTCCACCCCGCTTATCCTGGCTCAGCACACTAAGTGCTATACACGGGTGTGACATGCCCCACCCCGAACAGACCATGCACTCGGACATTCATAGTCGAGAAGTCTGATTCTTCAATTTACGAAAATCTTACCATGACTCTAGGTGGATTTTAATAAACAATCTTGGGTTTACAAGCTATCTAGCTAGACAACTCGTCCACCTCTACTCCAACGGGAACTCACAAAACTATTATAAGACAACCCAGAGCCGTACCTAAAAATTCCTTTTTGGGTAAATAAAACACAGTACTTACTAAAAGTCAAAACAAACTTTTAACGACGCGACGATAAAAAAATATAAAAGTGGGACATCGTACAATAAAAAGAGCATACGTAGCATGCAAATTTTAGCTAATTTGAGTGGGTATTAAGTTTTCGTGGTTTGTCGTCCAGATGCGACTGTAGGAATCATGGCCCTATATAGATGCAGTAGGATTAACCATTTAACCTGCTCTTTAGTAATAAATTGCTTAAGTAACATGGAAAGAGAGAGGGGAGTGTTTCGATCTCTGCAGTAGATGCAGGTATACGGGTATCGGTAATATGTGTGTAGTATTGTTGTGATATTTGCTAGCAATGTTAAAATATAAGATGGGTTAGTCTCCCCCCCCTACCCTTAACTTAGATGTGCTATTAAACCAATCGATCCATTTCATTGAGTATAATGCGCTTTTGCATAAGTAGTCTAATACATTTAAAATAAATAATACATAATGCTCTATTTTTTACAATTACCTAAATTATGCTCTTATTTTGTTTAGAATCTAACACATACGGATAAAAGAAGAAAAACAGCGCATCGCTTTATATTTCAGGTAAAAACGAATTGCGAAAAGTATGTTCATAATCGCAACTCCTTACGTATTTGAAAATATAAAATACTGCTGAATGTATTAAAAACATATTTATCTCGGCACAGCGTGTTTATTTTTTTAATTAACAGACAAACCGCCTGTGTAGCCCGTAGGTTCTGCTACTAATGTGTAATAGTCTGCATTTACTGTAAAACGATAAATAAAAATTAAAAAATTTGGCAAGCATTTTAATGAGAAGTGAAGGGTTTTGATTATGCAGGAGTTGGCCGTCAAAAACAAGTTATTTCCACAATTAATTCTAAGTGACCTACATAATACGAGGTTTCATCATGCGGCCACTGTAAATTATTGTTTAAGTTTTTGGAAAATTTAGTTGTTTAATTTCATTTCTAACAAATTGTAACACAAATTTCCATCAAATTTCGGCTTAGACCGCGTCGACATTTGGGAACTACACCAAGCATAATCAAGTAAGGACTAAACAGGGCCGTGTGATTAGACAATTTAAACCTTGGGGCGGACCAAGGATTTGATCTTAATGTATTTTGTTTGCCAGAACAAGAATACTTAATTGGCTTATGCCTGTTAGCTGTTTGTGAACCCATACAAACTAACATTTAAGAAGACATTGTCTAAAGACTGCATCATCTATCTCACGATCACGCTCCACCGGATCCTTCTTCGCCCAACGGTGACAGTCAACCAGAACTCCGCCGTTCTTAAATACCTCCGTTTCTCGAATTTAAATTCAGTGCTCTATTCACTCTTAAGATGGAAGCTGCAATGTCTTGCAAAACGATAGTTTGTATGGGTTCACAAACAGCTAACAGGCATAAGCCGATTAAGTATTTTTTATCTGCCAAAGAAAATACATTAAAATCGAATCCTTGTCCGCCCCGAAGTTCAAATAATCTAAGCGCACGGCCTTAGAGCAAATGCTTAATAAGGCAGACAAGCTACAAGTCGGCCCTTACCGGATTACCGGATTACAGGACACAACGCCCACTCTGCATATTGTCCGCAACGTCCACCGTGCCCACAACGTCCACCAGTGAAAATGCCCATAACGTCCACCGCGGACACACCGGCCACTCATGTCTGGTGGCCACAAAGCCCACCGAGTCCATAACGCCCAACCGTTCGGGTTGCCGTGACTGTCGCCTCGCACGATGTCCGATGGACACAGCGGCCACCGCGACCATAACGTCCACTACCGTAACGGACCACAACGTCCACCGTGACCACAACGCCCAATACTGTAACGGCCCACAACGTCCACCGTGTCCACAACGTCCACTCACGTCTGAGGGACACAACGCCCACCGAGCCCATAACGTCTACCACGGGTATATGTATATTTTTTAGTAACTAGTTAACCATAAAGAAAAAAATTCATACACTAGGTATTTTATACAGTGCGATTGTAAAGTCTGGAACTAAGGAATTCGATAAAATTGAAACTGGCGGATTTAAAAAAAAATCCTCGTACACGTCAACCTTATTTTATAAAGTCTTTTCTCATAATTGTCATTTTTCGGTAGTCTTTTGTTATCGAACTATGACGTCATCGCCAATTTTTTAAATGGCACCCCATATTTTTGCAACTTGTTTAATATAAATAGTCCCTGCCACGTAAATTATATATTTTAAAATTAATATATTTTTTGAAAAACTGTTGTTTTGTAACATATCCCTTAAAATAGTTGTTAGAGTTACAATGTGTCTGATTTTCAATTTCCAACAAGAACATTTATGAATGTTACTTACTTAGATGTATTTTTACAAAATTCTAGTAGAATCAATAAGTACTTGCACAGGAAACATTAAAAGCAGATTTATGCTACCATAAATAAATTTTACACTGATTTCAAATAGGTAAAAATGTACAGAATGTTATATATAAAATAAGAAAGTTGAGGTCAGTTCCAGTAAAACAGGAAAGGAAAATAAGTAAAATTTTAAGTCACTTAGCCAGTTTTTATTACCTAAAAATACTATCATTTAATTTTTGTTTATCTTAATAAATAAATAAAGCAAATCAGGTGGCTCCTTTTCCCCAATTAACACCCGATATATAGGTAATGGTTAGTTTTCTCTTTATAATATCAATGATTGTAAAGGTAGGGCCATGTGTAAATATCATTATCTCGCAAAATCAATTGTTGTTTCTTGGGAAATTGGGCCTCAATTTAATTTCATAAAACAAATAAAGGCGTTATATAAAATACCTAGTATGTGAATTTCTTTTTTATGGTTAACTAGTTACTAAAAAATATACATATACCCGTGGTAGACGTTATGGGCTCGGTGGGCGTTGTGTCCCTCAGACGTGAGTGGACACGGTGGACGTTGTGGGCCGTTACAGTAGTGGGCATTGTGGTCACGGTAGACGTTGTGGTCCGTTACGGTAGTGGACATTATGGTCGCGGTGGCCGTGGTGTCCATCGGACATCGTGCGAGGCGACAGTCACGGCAACCCGAACGGTTGGACGTTATGGACTCGGTGGGCTTTGTGGCCACCAGACATGAGTGGCCGCTGTGTCCGCGGTGGACGTTATGAGCATTTTCACTGGTGGACGTTGTGGGCACGGTGGACGTTGCGGCCAATATGCAGAGTGGGCGTTGTGTCCTCGGTGGGCGATATGGACCTACAAAATACATGGTGGGCGATGTGGCCATTGGACGTTGTGTCCTGTACCCATGAATTTTCTGTAATGTTTCTGTTTTTTATTCTCAAGTAATCTTTTTCCAAAAATTAAAAACAATGACTTTATGCTCAGAAAGCTTTTAATTGGGTTTCTAAATATACGTACTACTACCAACAGAAGCTTTTCGGCTTGAAGCTATATTTTACCTGAAAGCGGACGTTAGTCACTCACTCTGTCGTCCGCTTCGGACAATAAAACATATCATAGTCACTGTTGAGGTATAAAACGTTGATACAAAATACTTTTGACCATATAATTCGCCCATCCTCTTAAATGTTTGAGGTAATTTTACAAATTTAATTGTTCCCACTAGCAGGACAACCTCACTGCATGAGATTTAAAAAATAGTGGAAAAGTCCAACCTATCACGCCACCGCAGCCAATCAGCATCAAGGTGGTTGTTTACAACAGCTAATTTTGTTTCGTTAAGTCGCGCACAGGCCGTATCGAGCGTTAGTCTCCGGTCTAAGGCAAACCATCTCCACAGACTTCTCCAAGAGCTAAGTAAAACCCAACTTTTCCAAGAACTCTAACCTGCTTCTGAATCGAACTAAGAAACGGTCCACATTTAAACAGCCCTACAAGCTCCTTCTAAAACAAGACAGAAGTTAAACTAGGTTTCAACGAAGCCCCCAACATTGCTAGCCTCTCAAGAGCGACGCAGCGGCTACACCAGGTCTTGAAGAACCTGGTACCGCAAGCTTTGCTCTTTACATGTATTTTTGTTTAATGTTTTGCTATGTGTTTACGTTAAATTTTATTAAAAATATAAATTGTTAATACTCAAAACTTTTAAAGTTTGTGTTATGTTTAGCTCAGTGACAATCATAAAACTTGTACAGATAGAGCATTGGAAAAATTTATTTTCAAGTCACCAGTTTTTTTGTGAAAATAATCTGCACAAGCCTTATAGTGGTGGTTGTGTGATGCATTTTTGATGGGGAAATCTAGTAGGAAATTTATAATGTGTCAGCGAGCTACTAATGATATATTCTGTATAGCGACTGAGTTGTGGACCATGGCCCGGCGCGGGCGGTAAGGGAAAGTATAACACTCGAAGTATGTGAACTTTGTGAACGGTTTGGAGGTGTGCGGTGGGGAGTTAGTACTATACGGAAGCACCGTTCGTTTAGGCCCTTAGAGATAGGTATGATGTTAGTGTGATTCCAAAGGTTTACCATTATTTTCGGAGTCTATCTGCACTGTCTGCTTTAAACTAAAAAATGAGTAATAGCTTAGCTGGCCAGGATGTTCATTACAGTGGAACAAAGAGGGCGATCTACTCCCTAGGTGAATTATTATTTATTGAAACCGTATAATAATGGTTAAGCATGGTATGTTGTGTTGTGTTTGCATATGCACCTACTTGGTGGAACACTTACAAAGGATGCTAATTAATTATATAAGTGAAGGAGTAGGTGAGTTTACCGCCAACTAACTACAAATCCCCAAAATGTCTTTCTTATATAAAATAAATACCACCTTACCGTTGAATATTGTTTGTGCGAAGACAGCAAGCTAAATGAAATAACGTGTTCAAAAAAAGTAGCAAGGATAAAATAACGTAAACACGGTTGACTAGTTTAAATAACAAAATAAACAATGAAAATAACTACCGTTGTACCTCCTTGCCTATATAAAAATGAATATAAAATTGCTGCTTTTAATATCAAAGATTAACGCCTCTAACTCTCACCTTATTATCAATAAACATTTTTCTGTTTCTTTTATCAAACGTAATGCACGTATTAACCGATATATAACGGCAAATATCTATTGATCAATATTGAAGCAATTGCTTTATACATAAGATGAGAAAGTTGTAAGAATATAGAAATGTAAAATCAAGTTTTGTAACAGAGATGGCGATATGAATTAAAATACAAGTTTCTTTATTTAGTGGTTTACAAAATACCCAGTGTTGCTGCCAAATGCATGTATACGCTTATATACACAATTAGTGCGCACTATAAATTGAATATTACGTTTACTATGGAAGTTGTAGCATCAAACATGAAGAATAAGAACATTAAGATTGGCAATTCATCTCGGAATACAGACGAGGTTAGTGTTTATAACCTAATTTTTGTTTATTGACTTCACTGTATTTAAAGATGATTTTGCTGCCAATCAACTACGTTCGATCAACTCTCGGTCCATGCAATAAAATATATCTTTGTTATGTTCAACTTCTTAATCACTGGATAAGTGTTCCTGAAGATAAATTAGCAATAATCAGGGACATAATACTGGATATAAATACGTACACCGCGTAAGTTTCCTAGTTTTACAAGACAAAATAGTTAGAAATATTCAGAGGTATTTGGCTTTGTTTTTAATTACAGTGTTGATGATATATTGGATAGTACGATTTTAAGACAGGGAATACCAACAGCTCATAAAATTTTTGGAATCGTAAATACAGTAAATGCATTTGACTTTCTCTTGTGTGATACTTTGGAAAAAGTTTTAAAATTAAATCAGCCAGAGGTAATTAATTACTCTAGAACAATTTTAGTAAATTAATAAAACTAGTTTTAACCTATTAATATAAATACTGTTTTAGGCAGTAGCTATGTATTTAGATGCAAATCGAGGAACATTCGCAGGACAGGGAATAGATTTATACTGGCGCGAAAATTTCGTTTGTCCAACTGAAGCGGAATACGATCAGATAAGTATTTCAAGTATGTATATAAACTAGTTTCACTGGATCAATTTTAAACTTGTTGGCATGATTTTATTACATTATACAAGACTATAACTTTGAGTGGTGTATTTGTATTCAAATTGTAACCAAACTATAATGCACAACCTACATAAATGGCTTTTATAGATTATTTAAAATATAAAAGTTCAATTTTTTGTATTTGAATACTAAAACAGCCTATCACAAGGAGAATTGAGAGAACTTTATAATGTGGCATAACTCGACCATCGTTGCCATTTAAACTGCCAACGTCGGTGGGCACACACTGCCGGATTAACCATTTTCGAGACCTCAGGCTACGATTTCGTTTGCCCCCCTGCCCAAATAGTAAATAGTAATATATAAGTTCCAGCTTTACTTTGTTGAGGTCTATATTTATTGAATATACATAAAATTCTTTATTACTTCAACATGATTACATGCCATTATCAAAGGTTATATTAAAAAGTAAACAGTTAGTGTTGTTATAGCACCAATAGAACTTAGTGACTTGATCTTGGTAATCGTCTGCAGATGACTTGATTTCTTATTCCAAAATGTCCAATAGAGGTGAATTTAAGAGATCGATTTGCTCATTCATTAACGGTACAGTTTTTAAATGTTTGTGAATTTCAAAAGCTTCTAGTATATCTAATTTTCGTTTTAACATCACAAAAGTGTAAACATTTTATGGTGTTATTAGATGTCATTAAATGATTGTGTTCTAGTATGCGTTTTGCGTAATTGGATTTATCTGGGTGTTTGTATTTGTAACAACGTACGTGTTCTTCATACATAATATCAAAATTTCGATTTGTCTGGCCTATATAAACCGAATTACAATGCGAACAATTTAATTTGAAAATGCCTGATTTTAGCAAATCAACTGTTTTTGATTTTGCATTAAACAAAGTGTTTAGAATGTTTTTAGTTGTTTTAAAATTTACCTTATATTTATTTGCTTAATTTATAATTTTAGCATTTTTTTCTGATTTGGCGCCAAAATATGGCTGATGAAATTGGGGTATTTGGATAAAATTTTTAAATGGCTAATTTATAATCTTTTTCTTTAATTAATGTATCAATAAGTTTAGTATTATAACGATTACTATATGCAATTTGTTTAATAATTGAAATTTTTTTATTATAATTAATTACATCTAAAGGGACCGTCAAAGCCCTATGTATCATGGACCTGTATGATGCTAATTTATGTGTTTTATGATGACAAAAATCGTGTGGTATTGTAATGTCTGTTTGTGTAGATTTTCTATAAACAGGGCATTTCAGTTTATTAGTTGAATTAATTTATATGTTTAAATCTAAAAGTCAATGGACTTATTTTATTGAGTTTCTAGTGTAAATTTTATGTATGGATGCAAGCTGTCAATGAAAATTAAAAAATAATTAAATAATGCAAATGAACTATCAAAACATGCTAAGATGTCATCAACATAGCGAAACCAAAATATAACTTTCTCAAATTGATTTGATCTTTTAGATTTTCCATAAATATAGTAGTTAAAGAGGTGAAGTAAACCATTTTATGGAAATAAATTTTATTATTAAAAATATTAAAATATTGTTAAATGCAAAACCCAAAAACATGATTTACTACAATCAGGTATTTACAAATTAAATTGTTCGCATTATAATTCGGTTCATATAGGCCAGACAATTAGAAATTTTGATATTATGTGTAAAGAACACGTACCTTGTTACAAAGACAAATATTCACATAAATTCAATTACGCTAAACGTAACGTTAATGAATGAGCAAATTGATTTTTTAAATTCACTTTTATTGGACATTTTTGGATGAAATCAAGACACCAAGTTCTATTCTTCCTATAACAACACTAATTGTTGACTTTTTATTATAGCTCTTGATAATGACATGTAAGCATGTCGAAATACGTATAAAGTTAAAATAAATAAATAAGATATTTTTTCCACGACCGAAAGTAGAAGTCGGTTTCTATGGCATCAAAATTCTGACAAAAGTAAACCATTTACTCTCTAGGGACGAAATAAGACAACAATTTCTCTAGAGGAGTTTTTATTTCATTTCATATTTATTTTTGTAAACAAATGTCTGTCGTCATGGTACGTTGCATGGAAACATCCCAAAGGCTTCTGAAAATTGTAATTTCGCTCTGATTTATGATAATTCTTTATTTATGAAATTAAGTGTTTCTACTCCCGATCGTGGAAAAAATAGTATACACACCTTGGGAGAGACCGCCATTTTTCCCTCGATGTATTTGTAGCCCTCGGGCTTCAAATTACACCTCAGGAAAAATAAGACATTTCTCTCCCTTAGTGTATAATGTACTATTATCTCTTCTTCTTCTTCTTCTTTTATAGTAGGTGTTACACCTGTTTTTTTTTCACGTTTTTTTTCTCTTTTTCTTATAATACTTGATTACACTATGGTGTGTCTATCGATGACGACAACCAACTTTCCGCCCACCTCTTCTTCGGTCTACCCGGATCTCTTTTTCCCGTGGGCTTTAAATCCCTGGCTATTTTTATTAATCTATCGTTATGTGCTCTGCTGACGTGATCGTCCCACTCTTTCCTTCTTCTTTTCACAAATTTTATGACGTCCATTACGTTACATTGGTCTCTTATATCTTGATTGCGCACTCGGCCTAATCTCGTTTTTCCAGCAATTGTCCTAAGTGTATTCATCTCTGTGGTACCCATTAATTGTTTTGTTTTACTTGTGTCAGCACGGGTTTCCGCTCCGTATGTCAGTACGGGTCTCACCATAGTCTTATAAATCCTAACTTTACTCTCTATGTTGAGATATCTGTTTTTCCAAGTTACATCGCGAAGGTATCCTGAAATTCTTGCTCCCTTTCCTGCCTGATGTCGAACTTCTTTATAAAGATTGCGATCGCTTGATACATCTATTCCCAGATACTTAAAATCCATTATCTGCTCTATCATGTTTCCTTCTATTTCTAGCTTACACCGTATCAGCTCTTTAGATATAACCATTGATTTAGTTTTTTCAATTGAAACAGCCATATTATATTGTTTTGAAGTTGTAACAAATTTATGCAGAAGACGCTGAAGGTCTTTTTCAGTTTTTGCGAGGAGAATTGCATCATCTGCATAACAGACAATACATATACTTTTATTTCCCATCCTATATCCTGGTAGTGCTTTAACACTGCCTATTATTTTGTCCATCACCATTTTAAACAAAAATGGGCTCAGCGAGTCTCCCGGTCGAATTCCGATGGAGCATTTAATTTCTTCCGTTACCTGATTTCCTACTTGTACTTTAGTCCTTGTATTGGAATTCATATCTTCTATTAGTCGTATAAGGTCGAATGATATGCCTTTCTCCGTTAATATCATTAATACGTCCTGTAGTTTTACCCGATCGAAAGCCTTTTTTAAATCCACAAAACACATGGATGCAGGCGAGTGAAATTCAATCGCTTTTTCAACTATTTGATGGATTATAAATATTGCATCAGTCGTTGAACGGTTCGAGCAAAAACCTTGTTGCTCTTCATTTAATTGTATATATGGGTGTAATTTGTCAAGGATGATTTTTAACCGACTTCAAAAAAAGGAGGAGGTTCTCAATTCGTCTGTATCTATATATTTTATTTTTATTTTTATTTTTTTTATTTTTATTTTATGTATGTTCGGGCATAACTTTTTTGTTTATGAACCGATTTTAATGATTCTTTCCGTTGGGTTCAGTATAGTTCAGTATAGTTCCAAGGTGGTCCCATTATAATTTCATTGGTATTGGACCTTGAACTTCGAAGATACACTGGGGAACTCCTCAAAATCTATTTCTTTTAACCGACTTTTTAGTGTTTCCGTCTTTCATCTAGCCGTCGCTTCCTCATTCGAGAAGCATTCTTACTAGGTCTACCAATCACTTAAAATTGTAAAATAATTAACTTAAAAAAAAAGAAAACCGACTTGAAATAAAAACACAAAAGTACATAAGTTAACTAAAAAGCAAAAAATTAATATTTTTTATAAAACAATTTAATACTTATTTGTTGTTCCGTTTAATGTAATTATAGTTATTTATTGTACAAGATGATAAAATTGCACTTTATCTTCGAGAGCGATTTTAGCGTCGAGGGGTCAGCCGAGACGCTAATAAGCATCGAGAAGATAATGAAATTTTATCGTCGTGTGGAATACAACAGTTTTTTCTATAGCAATTGTTAAAGAAGACCAAAAAATGAAGAAAAATCAATGATAAATTTAATTTGAAAGTGTCAGGAAAAAAACAGTTTCCCGAAAAAATGAGTAGATGGCTAATTTTAGTTAATAATAGCACATTTTAACATTTGCTATAGAAAAAAAATAAAACACTTTATCTATCCTTGCTGTTAAAGTACTACTTTATCTACTCTTGATGGTAAAGTGCTACTTTTCCATCTAATTTTAGTTAATAATAACACGTTTTAACAGTTGCTATAGAAAAAAAATATATTGTTTATTATATAATTATTAATTGTTTTATAATTTTGAAGTCGGTGCCAAGTAAAACATAAAAATTATGTTTGTTACATAAACAAATTAGATTTGAATTTTTATGTTTTAATTGGCACCGACTTCAAAATTATAAAACAATTAATAATTATATAATAAACAATAATTTCTTACCTAACTACATTAAACGGAACAACAAAAAAGTATTAAATTGTTGTATAAAAAACATTTATTTTTTGCTTTTTAGTTAACTTATCTCACCTTTGTGTTTTTATTTGAAGTCGGTTTTCTTTTTTTTTAAAGTTAATTATTGTTAATGTTTTCTGTGTTGTATTCAAGAGCGTAATCCCTCGATAATTTTCGGGACTACTTTTTTCTCCTTGATTGAATAAAGGTATCGTCACGCTGGTTTTCCATTCGTGTGGTACTTTTCCTTGTAATATTATACAACTGTATAGTTTTGCTCATTCGTTTACCAAACTACTACCCTCATATTTTAGCAATTCATTTCTTATCCCATCTGAGCCAGGCGTCTTTCTAGTTTTTAGTGTTTTGATTGCTCTTTCTACTTCTTCCCTATTTACTTCAGTTATTTCTTGTTCATTATTTTCGTATGGTATACGTATAGGACTATAATCCATATCTTCCTTATACAGGTTTTCAAAGTAATCCCTCCACTGTTTAGTGTCTATACTATTAATCTTAACTGTTTCGCTGATTTCTGCTTTTCTGTTTCTTAGCATTCACCATATTTTCTTCTGTGAGCCATATAAATCCTTCTCCATGTCGCTAGTACACTTCTCCCAATATTGTTCTTTTATTTGTCTTATCTGTGCATTGGCCGTATTCTCTAGTAGACTTGTATCGCAAAAACGCTATTTTCTTTCTCTCTGCTATTTCTTTAATCTCTTTCGTGAACCAAGGTGTTTTATTTTTATGTGGTGCCTGTGCTTTAAGTATTCCTTTCCCTATTGCTTCTTCAGTTGCTTTTATCACATTATTCTTTAGTTTTCCCACGCTTCTTCGACACTGTCTTCATAGTTTATTGGTTGGGCATTTATTTTCTCTTTTAAGCGATTAACATATAGAAGCCTTCTATTCGTTATAACGTAATATATCATAGATTGTTGTCTTTGTGAGCTTGTAAAGGTATATTTGTATCTCCGGTTGTGGTCGAAAAAAGTGTTGTTTATCCTCAGATTGTTCTTGGCACAAAAACCAATTAACAGGTCACCATTGTCATTATATATTGGTTCGTGAAAACGCTGTTTAACTCCCAATAGAGGTTCGTTACCGATACGTGAGTTAAGATCTCCCATAATTATAACATAATGCCTGAGAGGTATCTTGTCAATTAAACTCTGTAGTTGCTCATAAAACTGTCTTCTCTGATTTCTTGGTTTATTCATATCAGGAGCATAAACGCTGATGATATGCATGTGTTTGTCATCAATTTTTAACTTTGTTCTTAGTAACCTTTCGCTGATATAGTCAATTTCTTCTATACATTTTTGAAATTTTACACGCAGGAGCGTTCCAACACCGGCAATAGCACGTCTATTCTTACTTGTTCCACTATATATTAATATGTAGTCATTTATTAACTGCGTACCTTTTTCTTTCTTTTTTGTTTCAGAAATATTGCAGACATGTATATTCTTTTCTGAGATTTCTATAATTATCTCTTGACTTTTTGAATTCCAGGACTTGATATTCCAAGGTCCCAGTTTTAGTATGTTTTCTTTCTTTAATTTATTTATTTTTGTTGATGATCCTGCGGCGAAAATTTCATATAATTATTCCTTAATCGTTGCCTATTCTTGCGTGGTTATCGTATGCGTGGCTCTATGAGCATTAATTGGTTTTACGGTGGGTAGGTTGCTAGCCCGCCCCACCAACACTCCTCCTTTATACGGGCTTGGGACCGGCAACAACATCTATGAGCTACTCAGTCCACCCAATAGATGCTGCAGGCGGAGTACTATTATGTGTACTCAATATTAATTTAGACTTGCCCCATAGTGAGAACATTTGCCAGTAAATAATATTGCAGTTTCTAATAAATTTATTAAAATTTTTAACTAATTTATTCTTTTGCTTCTGCTTTTCTCTTAAAAATTTTTGGTTTTCCACACAGCTCATGTTTTTGTCTATTTTAATAATTATTAGTAATTGACATGCGTAAATAAAAACTTATACCGCATAATACACAATACATACTACGAACGTTGATCAGGAATCTAAACTAAATACAAATTTCAGTATAAAACTAGAACACCAGCTAGAAACTATCAAGTATAATCTATATTCAAAAAAGGAAAAAGAACGAATTGCGAAAGCTTTAAAGATATCTCTGTATTAAACACCGCATATAAAATATATTCTAAAATAGTGACAAACAGACTAAGCAAAACAACAGAGTGCATACCAATTGGAAGAACAGGCAGATTTTAGGAATAGACGATATTGCGCCTATAATACTTTTATAATAAAGCAAATCATAGAACAATATAGACAATATAATAAAGAAACCTACTATTATTTGTAGATTTAAAACAAATTTTGGATAATATATTAAGAGAAAAACTGTGTCCCAATATTTGACGTTTTGTTTAAGAATCGATTGTATAAGATAGTAAAGACACGAGTTTTACAATCCATAGCCGCCCAGGACTTAAAGACTTCAGCACAACGTTGCCAAATAGCAAAGATAGCTAAACTTTTACAGAGGATAATAAATTTTAACCACGGAAGAAACTTTTATCTAAAAGGCAGAATTATTAAAAGAGTAAACGAAAATGTGCTTTATTTTTAAGAAACAAAACTTTTAAACGGAGACAAAATAATATGCAAAGGAAAAAACAATTAAGAAATAAGTAGATTGATTGAGTGATTGATTTTAAGCAGGATTATAGTTAGATTAATGAGCCCGATTTGCACTTCGACTCTGTGGTCTTTTGTGCCCCCCTGATCCTTTGTTTAAAGTAGTCCTGTGCCCTCAACGAGTTGCAGGATATTTCTTACAAGGTGCTCGTGTGTGAAGGTTGGTTCATCCGGAGCTCCCCCGAAAAGCTGCTGTCTCTTGCGGTAGAGCGCTGGACAGTCAAAGATTATGTGTGAGGCTGTTTCCTTCTCTTCTTCACATAGTCTGCAGAGTGTGTCTCCTCTGTGTACACCTATTTTTTGGAGGTGTTTTTTCAGGTGGCAGTGTCCTGTAACAAGTCCCACCAACCTTCTGATCTGAGTTCGTCCTAAGTGGAGTACGTCAGTTGTTAGTCTGGAGAAAGGTGTCCTAATTATTGCCTTTCCCAGTGTTTGTCCCTGTGTATCCTCCCAGCGAGAAATGTGTTGTGTGACGGTCCACTTTTCTATTGCCGTTCGAATGCTTTTTTTGGGTATGCCGAATAAAGGCTCCGGTCCTATAAACGGGGTAGATGCACCAGTTTTCGCGAGGGCGTTCGCCTTTTCGTTTCCCTCTACACCTGTGTGCCCTGGCACCCAGAGAGGAACACAGTTCAACTCATCTGGGTGCCAGGGCACACAGGTGTAGAGGGAAACGAAAAGGCGGACGCCCTCGCGAAAACTGGTGCATCTACCTAGAAATAAGTAAAAAAAAGTGTTTTTTTTTCTGTAAAAAGTGTTCATAAAAAAGAAGTGTTATGTAAGTTTGTTACGTAGTTTCATTGATAAAATACACAAAACAACACATTTTATGCCATTTTTTAATATGAAATTTTACTTGCCGTTAAAAAATGATTTTATTTAACCCACTAAAATTACTTAGCCTTTTGCAACCAAGTGTGTTTTTTTGCAGAAACCGCTAGTTGGCTTTTGATGTTGGGAAGACTTATGCAACTTTTCAATAGCACGCACAAATACACAGAAACATTTTCAGTAGCTGTCGGTCTGTATTTTCAAATCAGTGATGATTATAACTGCTTAACTAACCCAAAGGTATATTGCTAACTGATTCGTATTTCATTATTCTTAAGTTTTGACCGTTTCAGTATTTTGCTAGCAAGGGATTCTGTGACGACATAACGGAAGGAAAGTTGAGTTTTCCTATTGTTCATGCAATAAACAGTCATCCAGAAGAAAAAGAAGCTATAATTGGTATCCTTTATAACTAAATTCTGGTTTATTGCCAACTGTTACCACTTAAAAAATAAATTTTATTAAATTCCCTAAATTTAACAGAGCCTTAAAATATACAAACGTTGGAAAAGCTACTTTACTAGCATAATTTTGCAGAATAATTTGTTAAGGTAATTGTTATGTTTTAAACGCCAAATAGTTTAGAATATTTTGCTTAATAATAAACAGATATTTTAAAGCAAAGAACTGAGGACATAGAAGTTAAAAAACAATGTCTGTCTATACTTGAGAAATGCGGAAGTTTTGAATACACGCTGGATAAATTAGAAAAACTTAAACTCATTATAATTGAAGAAACCAACAAACTTGGAGACAATCCCTATATTTCAGACCTTTTCGAATTTCTTTGGGAAACGAATTAAAATATTGTTTTAATTTTGTTTTTAAATTGCTTTTTTATTTTAATAAGTTACACGTAAAGGTGTATTTTGATGCAGGTGTTGGAATTTATTGCGTCTTTTAAATTTTTGTTAACAGTGTAGTAGTAATATGCCGATCTTAATAAAATAATATAAAAAACATCTACTGTTATAGATATACAAATAATTTAGTTATGTTTACATTATATGATTACAGTTTTAATAAATACTGCTTATATAATTTCTCTTTTTTAACCGTTATATTTTATATTATAAAGTATGGTTATTGTTGTTAATACGCTGTTGTTATTATATAAGCGCCATGTTCTTTTATTATGTTATCATTCAAATACATTAAAAACAAAATCAACAAAATTAAAGCTTAGTCCTTGTTTGAGAGGTGCTATTAATGCGTGGTACTGCACAGCATGTAGCAGATACGGTTATTTTTAATAAACAGATTTACGCATAGCTACTGCACTATTAGCATGATAACTATGCAATACATTACACTCATATAGAGGTATAAAGCACAAACTCGACAAACACTTGTTTTTAATAAAATTTAACTTTTTCATATACGAGCTGTTTTACTTTCCCATACTTTCAGCTTCAAATGAACGATTTGCCGGATTCACATAAACTTTAACCGTTATACTAGCCCTAAAGGAACACTACGAAGCAGTAGAAGTGCCACTCACTATACATTTATTCTATGCCGTATGCAGGGTGCGGCAACTAAGGTGTTACACGCTGCTAGCTCTAAAAATATAAAATATTATGCAACAACATTTTTTGTTGCTTGTGTATTAGGCTAATAGTGAGTTTTAAAAAGCCCCCCCCCTCCATATTTTAAGGAAAGGGGCGTAATTTATAAACTTTAAATATGATGATATACAATCACAAAGCGATCAAATAAAAACTTTATCCCAGTTGCCTTTGAAACAAGCGCGTCATGCCGATGATTAGTTTGTAAATCGTGGAGCTACTGTCATAGTTGCGCTGATATTTATTTTGCCGTAATTGCTTATATTTAACATTTTTAAACAATTAGCAAGTGAGCATTGTTTATTGTTTTTTGTCAGCCTTGTTAGAATGTAAGCTTTTCGACCCTCATTTTGCGGTCGAAAGATGACTATTGCCGCTTAGCGTGAGCAAAATTACATTTTTCTACTCTTATTAAGTATTACATCCATTACATATGCGTTTCTTGATAATTAATGTTCTTCATTACTCACGAGCGGTGAGTAATAACATTAAATGTTGGTTGTGACCAATTGCAAAATTGCACTTGCAACACCATCGAGTAGGTTGATACGTAGCCTACCGACAGATCTAGCCTGGATACAGATCCCCTCCGCTTTGGCCTACTACGTCACAACTGAAGATGGAGTGAACCGAATGCACCGCCGCGCCTTATTAGCGTATAATGGTATAACAGCTACAATAGAATTAAAAATCTAAATAATAAATTAAATTTGTATATTGTAAAAACTTTACTTGTGCCGATAAATCTTCAAAAGTAAATATTACAGAAAAAAGTTCAAAATTTAAATATAGTAGCTGCCTATATCCTGGAGGATTAAAATGGTTTAAAGACATTATTGTAAATACAAATCATAACAAACACTACGTTTTTGCTGTCTACACTTATAAAAGGTAACAGTTTCGACAAAATATTTTTGAAATGCAAATCGCAAAAGAACGTTGAGCAATATTTGGCCTTAGAAATACTTACTTAAAGTAGTAAAACATTTAAAGTAGAGAATACAGATTCAAGGAGAAAAAAAGAGCTGTGAAAAAAAAATTAGTAGTTCTTCATCTTCTAGTGCCATACTCTATTCAGTGGAAATTCGGTCAAATAATTGTAATTCTGAAACCAGGCAAACCTGCTCACGAAGTCGCCTCTTATCGACCGATAAGGCTACTACCAATACTGTCAAAAGTACTTCTTCTTCTTCTTATAGTGCCATACCCTATTCAGGGTGTTGGCGACCTCTCTCCTATGTCTGTGTTTAGTGCGCGACGATAGATAATTTGCATAGACTCAGTGCCGGATTAAATCCTGTTGAGGTCCCTAGGCAGTAGAAATCTCGGGACTTCCCTCGCAAATTATCTCCTAATAGGTTTTTAATTTTACCAACCAACAATTTTAATATACTGCTATGATATTTAGAGGTGTTTGATTTGTCTGGAGTATTGTGATTCCTGGAGAGCAGTTTTTGAAATGCTTGCTGCAATTCTATTTGTGATTGGAGTTTTATGAACACTGTAAGGTTTTGATACTCTAACTTTTAAACTCAGGGTTGCGTATTTTTGCTATAATTCTTGTTATAAATTCTAATAATTGTTATTTTTCATATGGTTTGTTTTTTACTGAAAGAAAAGAAAAACACAACAGATTGATACGAATTTTATTTATGTTAATTGTAATTATAATTTAGTTCAGAATTGTTCAAAAGGTTTAATTTATAAGAATTTTTAAACTTACTTGATTGTGCATCGATAAATGTCAGGATGGATGTCAGTGTCAATATGACAAACATATAAAAGGATACTCATGGGCATGAGATTTATGTGTTTGTTAAAAATAATGGGAATCAAAGAAGGAAGAAAAAAATGGAGAGTTTTGTTTTGGTTAATTACGGCTGCTCTTGGTAAATAAATACAGAGAATTGAGATTCTCTGGAAGAAAAAAGAGAAAAAACGAGTCTAAAAGCTATATAAAAGTAATTACGAATATAAAAAAAGGAAAATACAACGAAGTAACAACGAATTGGAGAGAAAAAATCCAGATGTATTACAAGTAAAAGGTGATCGAGAAAGTTTCTTCGTTTGTGATGGTGGTAAGACCAAGTCGGAAATAATATAAAACAGAGCAGAAGAAGATCCAGATTAAAGGCGAGTATTTGTGGTACTTGAAAAACCAGCAGAGCGAAATAGAAGTTGGACACTCAGCGTTTTGCTCGAGCGAAGAGTATCCTAGTGGGGAGACGCTAAGATAAGTGTTCTGGTTTAAAAAAAGACGATAGTAGTTAGTAATACTCATTTGATTTTTCGGAAACCACATTTAGAAATTCATTTATTAAATAAAACTTTATTTTGTAAAGTTGATATCTTTGTGTGTGTTTATTTCTATTTAAAATTAATTTAAATAACTTATTTTACAAGCTAAATAACGACCCTGAGAAAGTTAGGAGAGTCTCATAGAAAGTTTAATTTAATTGCGTGAATTGCAGACAGTTTAGGGAATTGTTTTCTAGTAGTCACAAGACCACGCATATCATTGCAATACCAATTTTATTACACAAAAACAATCGTTAACAATTATTAATGTTATTATACAAATTAACATACTATGTTATAAAAAAAAATTATTAAATATTTTTACACAAAAAATAATTGAAATTATTTGTAACAGTCAGTATGTTATATGTAATTTTCTTTCAAGATCAAATTACTATTAATTTGATCCGTCGCCGCGGACCGCGAGGCCCCTAAAAGGCGTGGAGCCCATAGGCTGGTGCCTACTCTACCTATTTGGTAGTCCGGCACTGCATAGACTGACATAGGGGACGTAGAGTTTAACGTGGGCTCCGAACCACAGGAAGTGCATTCACTTCTTCTCTAGAGAGGTTTTCCTGGGGGAAAATTCACCTCGCTGGTTCCCCACTGTTTTGCGAGGGAAAACGACCGGGCCGGGTATATAATAATATATTTAGTTTCTACTAATTTAGCTACATTACTCTGTACAAAAGTTGTACTAATTAGGCAATTTTGTTTATTGTTTAAAATCTCGTCTCCAAACACTTATTTTATATAAGAAATATATTATAGTATTTTTGCTTTTTTAGGTAAGTTTAGCTAACTATAAGGGATAACTACCTAAAAGTACCTAATTTGTGCAATTTATTAATGTTCTTGTATGTATTATTATTTGCATAGTTTTACAATACTTACAACAATATTTGCCTTACCAGTATTAATAAAACAAAATATGTTTTAATTTGTTTATTTTTATTGTTGTTTATAGAATACTAGCCTTCATTTAAATATGAATAACAATAACTACACATTCATGCGTTTAACTATTTTTAAATTAATAATCAAAAGCCAAAACTTATTCGCCTATTGTACAGCTAATAAAATTTTACAAATTTTAAAATGAAAAATTTCTAACGTTAACATAATGTAGGTAAAAAGAAGACAATACGCCTTAATAATATTTATTTTGCTTCATTTAAAAATTCTCTATAGATTTTCTTTTAGGAAGTAACGTTTCATTTATAAAACATTACTAGTCTGCTAGGTATACGTATGCAGGTAGAACAGCATTTGATACCAACAATTGTTATAATTGGCGAATCTAAATATTTTTTTTATTATTAAAACGACATAAAACATGAATTCTGATAGTGAAAATATTGCTATGATATTCGGAGTTGTATGATTTGACTCCCCTCCCCGCCAAGCAAACTATATAAATTTAAAGTTAAGGGCTACTTGTTGTATTAACATTATATTGAACGAAATTCGATGGCGCTTAATAGTTGACACCACTATTTAGGCGACACCCTACAGTGAAGCAGAGAGTCGATCAAAGCAAATAACTACCCAAAAAATTTTTGCAAAAATTATTGCAAGTCCTGTAAAAATTTAAACTTGTAGGGACACAGAAATTTCAGCATTCCCCTGGATTATCCAAGCCGGATGTCGAACAATGACTTTCAAAAATTATTTAAAGCTTAGCGGCAAAAATTTAAAGTTAAAACAAGTACACAGCAAAATTCCAAAATGTTTTTCCTTAAACTAACAATTTAGCTAGACTAGTCACTAGAATTGCCTTATCACGGCTCAATGCACAGCCTCGCTTTCATTGCCTCTAGTTTAAAATTAATAATGTTGATAATGCAAGGGGTTGTCCAAGAACAGTATCAAGAATCCGACCATAGACGACTTAAATAAATTAAATTGTTAAATAAACCATTAAGAAGTTTATTTTATGGTTAAAACATTAAACAAAGACTGCAGCTGAAAATCCAAAATTGGATGCTAAATTATCACAATCTGCTTTATCTGCTTATGTTAAATGTATCGAGAATATGTCACCGCTTATCAAAGATATGTTACACATATTGTAAACTCTGCCTGTAAGGATTCTTAAGATTTAAAATTGTGAAAAGGAAAACGCGAAAAAAAACATGGAAAAACAGACCAATGAAAAAAACAGGGAAAATCCGAGGAACAAGAAGCCAATGGAAAAAAGCCGACGAAAAAAACGTACAAAACTATAAAACATGAAATTATTTTTATTTTCTCTTATCGTCTGTATACCAACCGTTAGGGTATATGGCATGGACAAATATAGACATCTCACATCTAAGAACCTGAACCGCCCGCCCTAATATGAATTTTATTTTTGATGTTATGTTGGTAAATAACGTTTGTGACTTGACACATATACAGGGGAGATTATAAACTTGGAATCTAAAAAATACTTCTAATTCTTGTAATCTAACCTTACCTAACCAACCTACTCTAGCTTAAATAAAACACATATCAAAAATAAAGTAAATAAATAAGTTTTTTTCTCGGTCTATTTCCCCCCATTTTTTACGACCTTTTTGTTCTCGCGGCGTTTTTCCACGACTTTTTTTCGCCTACCGTTCAAAATTCCAAACATGGGCCTTTTTATTTATTTATCTTTTTTAATTTAAAATACGCTTTCCAAATCATCCGGTCTAGAACAGCGTTAACTCAAAGAAACAGCATTTGTGTTTTATAAAAATGCATTCTATTTCTTAATTTTCCATTCGATGTTATTCGCAATCCACTATATTATTAACCCATTGAAAGGGCTACAGTAATAATAATAAAATAAACAACTGCAGTTTTATATATTGTGGATCTTTATGCGTGAATTCTTTTCCTTTGATATTGTTTTCCGTACAATCGATGCCGCACTTCTGCAGTATACACACATAGCAGTACGGTAGCGCTCACGTTATCTCGTTTATTTTTGATTCTCATTGCCTACATTTATTTTCTTTTAATAAATATATTACTTATTTATTTTGTGCGTTTTCTAATAATTTTATTTTAACTTTTGTAGGAGCAAAATTATATCGAACAGAAATATCAAATATGACATGCTATTTCAAAAACGAAAATTGATTTTGTTAACAGTGATCACTAGGCTTAGGATAATTATGCACTAAAAAACTTCAAAATATGCATGCAAATATGCACTAAAAAGTAAACTAACTAGAAAAAAAAAACATTAACGTTATATCAATACATATTTATTTTTCTATTAAAATGTACAAACATTTTTTAAATCCTAAATTATTTATTTAAAATTAATCAAAAAACACAAAAACTTATGTAATATTATTATTAAATTATAAAGCAATCATATCTGCAACACCCCGCTTCTATTCTCCATTTGTATTTTTTGACAGCACTTCGTTTAATTTATTAATGAAATCCTTTTTCTTGAGTTTAATTAAACCCTTAACCATATCTTCTACTATTTCAATGCTGTCTTGTAAAACTGGTTTAAAATAGCACTTATATACTTCTTTTCTTTCGGCATCTTGAAGATGTTAATACACTATTGGAACTAATAGACAACTGATTGTTGATCAAATGATGAATTGTTAAACTTTCAACTTTCCGGTTAACCCAACAGGGCCACTCATCAAACCCTGGTAATCCTCTTAGCATTTCCAAGTATGCTGGTTTTTCGAAGCTTAACAACTAAGAAAGTACCTACCTATTCAAAATACAGAATGAATGAGTTTGGAAGATTATTTAAAATTTCTGGAAATTCCCAGACTGCTTGACGAAGTGAATCTGTACTTGATAACAAAAAAATTGTATAAATTTGCAATTTAAACATACAAATGCTACAAATTATGCATTAATAATAAAATATGCATTTATTACTAAAAATGTCTAAAATATAATAATTATCCTAAGCCTAGTGATCACAAATTCCTTATTCTAACTAATTAAAATTTTAAATTTATTTTCTAAAGGAAATGTATATTTTATTAAATAAAAAGGCAAACAGTAAAATTTGTCAAACCTTAATACTCAATTTGTTTAGGTCTCTTCAAACTTCTAAATGGAAATTCCCACCAAAATTCTTCTCGGAAGTGTTGCAAAAATTTTATTACAGGGCTAAATGCTAAATAAAACTGACAAACAGCATCAGGTAGTCTGTACTGTCCTCATTAATGCTAAACAGACGTTTTGGATAAACTTTCCTTCGTGTTATTATACAACCAGTATTAATTTTAAATCGTCCTTTACGCAAAATTAGATTTAAAAAGAAACAACTAGCGATGAACTGCGCCTGGACTTCTCCACAATTTTAACATAAGTATTCTTTTTTTGCTTCCATAAATATTTCATATCATGGAAGTATATTAAAGTAATTAAATCTTATTTGTAAGAATTGTAAGTTATTAAAGTATATGCACTTATCGCCACAAATTAAAATTTGCGAGTGTAGTCGTTTTGACTAAATAAATTTTTCTATTTTGGTTCTTTACTGACTACTTTATGAAACTCATTTGGGTTTCATAAAGCAACTCTTTAAAGAATTCGAAATTTTATTTTGCTAGGTTGGTGACAACCATGTGACAACAAAACCTTCACGCGTTATAAACATAACCTTCAAATTGTAAGTTCTAAAAATTAAGATTATTTAGCGTATTTTCTGCTACTTTGCGTAGCTTGGGTGGGGTGCAAGATAATTCTTCTTCCATCTTATCTTCAAATCTTAGGTATTTTAAAAATTAAATCACTTACAAACACAGTTTGTCTCAATTTTAAATTGACAGTAGTTTGAATTGTTTAAAATTATTTTAATTGTCACCAACAGCCACATAACAAAAACAAAAAATAAAAAATTTTCTAATCGATTATATTTTTAAATTAAAATATACAATAAGGTAATTTTTAACTTTTTTGGACCAAAGTAGAAAAAATAGTATAAAATACACATTTCATAAGTGTGAATTTGGGGGTTATATTTGGAGATGATCCAATGAGTGCGCAGGCGTGGTTGCTGTTTCGTGTAACGTTTTATTATTGCGCCAAGTTGCAATAATAAGGGTTGGTTTGACTTATTCTAAGAGCCCTTGTGCCAGACTCAGCACAGGTTATGACAAGGTATTCTTACTGTCACTCTTAAAAAACAGTAATTTATTGAACATATCACAGCCTATATATACATGTCTAAAATGATTATTTAGCACTAGAAATTAAAGTCCACAACTAAAGTTATTTGAAATATTGCAATTTAGCTTACGTAAAAGTTTAAATGTCCAACTTATTATTACACATACTTGCTACGTTAATAAAAGAATGCAATGTGTATTAAAAACTGCAAGCTAAATATTATGAAATCTGACCTGTATTCAAGTAATACAAGTCGTTTATCTAATGATTAAAAATTGTACAATATTAAACTAGTAATTTATTAAAATATGTTTAAGAAACTTAAACAATTGTTGACATTTAAGCGCACTTGTCCATTAGAAAACTCGCCGCAAGCGGCTCGTTTTCTAACTTGGACGCGTGCTCTAAAATCATGTCTTATGAAACATGTTTTTTAATATACTATATTATAACATTGAAAAATTATAGCTGTCGTTTTTTCTGAATAGTCAATATCTTCGAGAGACATTCCTGAGTAGTAGTGAACGTCAATTAATCAGCGAGCTAATTCACGCATTCTTTGTTAACAGCAAACCGTATTAAAAATAAAAAATAAAACTTTAAAAATGCAAACAAAATTGATATTTTAAAAGGTCGTATCGATATGCAAACACTGCAACAATCAAATTAATACCATTACATAATCTGAATATTCTAAAACTGTATTTTAAAGATTTAAATTTTAAAGTACTAATTCGCGGAATTAAGATTCTGCATACCTAAAAATGTATGCAATAAAATATTCTTCGGATAATCTAAAATTCGTATTATAATAAAAAAAACTCAAGACATCCGGATGAAAACAAAATCCTACATCTGAATTCGTATAGAAAATCCGAAAACCGGATCGATATAAGAAATCCAAATTCCGAATCGACATTAAAAAAATCCGAAATCCGGATCGCTATGTGAAATCCGAAATCCGGATTGCTATGTAAAATCCGAAATCCGGATTTTTAATATAAAATTCGAAATCCGGATTTTAACAAAATCCGAAATCCGGATAAATCCGAATACCGGATTCTTAGCCTGCACCATATCCGGATCTCCGTCTAAAAAAAATCCGGATATCCGAAAATCCAAATCCGGTTGCCAGCCCTAATTGGTACTACAAAGGAGGAAGATTCTTACTAAAGGCGAGTGCTGTGGTTTTGTGGAAACTGCAAACCAGAGAAGAGGAAGTTTATCATTCAACGATTGTCGAGTTAAGGATATCGTTATAAAGAAGAAACAACGATAAGTGTTCAGTTTTAAGATTAGTAGAAATAAAAGAAATTTCTTGATTTTTCACAAATGAAACCTCAAATTGACTTCTAAATAAAAAAAATATTGTAATGTTGATATTGATTTATGTATTTTTTTGTCTTATTTATTAATACAATTTCTTCCCAAGCTTAATAATGACCTTGAGAAATTTTATAAAAGAGTCTCGTATAAAATATAATTAGTTATTGCGTAAATTGCAGGCATTTAGAGAATTGTTTTTCTGGTAAGTACATAGCCTCATATCATAGCAATATATATTTTATAAAACTGTTTACACTTCTCACATTCTTTTGTTTTCGTGAGCTGCTAGATAACAATTACGAAACATTATTGTTCAATATCTCTAGAAATATTAAAAATAAGGACATCAAACCCTATATCACTGACCTCGCAAAAGAGTGTTCCATCGATATATCGAAATATATGCAAAAAATTCTATTTAAAATAAAAATGTTGATATTATTTCTAGCTAAACCGGAAGTTCTTTTAAACCGTCGATACCTTCATTGTATCCGCCATACATCGAAAACTTCAGGTAGAACATTTTGTCGAAATCGCGGTTGTCGTTCGTATTAGAGATATTTGCAGTATTCTGTATTTTTGCCCAACCCTGTACGTTTCGGCATCAAAATAAATAGCTACCTTAAAGCGTAAACTAATAATACATATAAATTCTCACATCATATAATACTATATCCATAAATTACATCATCCTAACCTCTCTTCTCATTTTACATTTAAAATAACAGCTCCTCATTCTCCATGATTTAAGAAATTTAAATAACGATTATGAGTTATCAAAACAATTTCTTCAGATAGTCTCGTCATTCTGAGGTCCGTTGTCGTTTACCTGTTCAGTTTACTCGGATAATCGCCAAAACAAAAGTTAAATAACCATCACCAAATTATGAAACTAATTTTAGACTTCAACGAATAAATATTGTCTACACTTTAATTTTAAAATTTTCATATACCTATTCAAAATGTCTAAAAATGTCTTCTAGGGGGCGCTAGTGGCCTCAGGTGCAATTGGAGGGCGTCGAATAAAAATAAGGGGGTGGTGAAAAAAATAAAGAAAGAGGAGAAGATAAGAAAACTTTGGAAAACCCTTTGTACATGTTTCATCTCTTGTGTAACATAGGAAGTCGTAGTGATTTGGATAACTTATTTTCCAAATAAACACACAAAATGCAAGTTGTAACCCCTGTGGTCAAGTCTGTCGACAAGTCTTATCAAGCACGTTTTGGCGGGGAAATGTCAGAAGATCCAGAATGCATCGGCAGGAATATGTGCGTGTAATTACTTGTTTTGCTTTACGAGCCAATTTGATTGACTCCAAAAATGACTTGTTTAATAAATTTAACGAAACGAGTCTACAGCTCCAAGGCGATGAGCTGAACTTAAACAAAAAAAAACTGTTAATTCCGTTTGTGACGAAACTTCTTCTGTACAAACGAAATTTAGGACGTGGAAAATTCAGCCAGTTTCCGAATTTACCAACAATAGAAAAACACGATGAAGACTTGCTTACCTATTGTCAGCACTCGGGGGCTCCCCATTCTGACTTCAATCAACGATTTGAAGATATTCTTAATATGAACATAAACAATTGGATTTTGAACCCCTTTTCAAGTACTAATACAGAGGAACATGAGGAATTGAAATTTAAATTCAAAGACGGCTAGCGACAGTTCTGGCTGCAAAAGCAGATGCCTACACTTTATCCCGGATTATATAACAAAAGTTTTTTATTGCTTCTTCTTCATCATATTTAGTGGAACGTGGGTTTACTGCGGAAAGAAATCTGTTAACTAAAAAAAACCGACTGCAAATAATTAAGCACGGTGATTTAAGAATGCTGCTGACAAAGATAGAGCCGAATATGAACAAATAGATAGCAGCGCACCAGGTTGACCCTAATTGGAATTATTTTTAATGTTATTCCTGATTTTTATTTTAATATTATTCTTCGTTATTGTAATTTTCTGTGTAATGCAAATGTGACTATGGTCGATTTCAATAAATAATTTTATTATTTTAAGCTTCAGCGTGTCTTATTTGCAACAACATCTTTTCTTATTATGTTGTAGGACGTAGGTAGAGATATAGATACATAAAATAACGCAAATTTGTCACCGCATCCTTCTGTTTGTTCACCTTAAAGAAGGTAGATTTTCAGGTGGGTCCTGAGAAATTTTTTATCTGAAAAAGGGGCGGTAGGCCAAATAAGTTTGGAAACCTTTGATTTAGATCCACAGCAGCCAACTTTACTAACACTACTGTAACATCACTGAGGCTATGAAAAGATTTTTTTTTGTTTCGGGCTTTTTTCGGTTTATCTTCAAGGGATTCTCTTTCCGAGATCAACTGTCAGTTCTGAGACCGACTCAGCAACGGAAGCATTTGGAGTTACCAACAATAAAAGATGTCGAGCGTAGCCTACGGGTTCTGCTAGTAGTATATAATTTTGTCTTTAACTAAATATCAACAGTTTATATCCTAGCAGATTTCTTTTAGGTGATGCTGATGTTATACTTATTAAAACTGTAATCATGTACTACATAGCAAGGTTGGTGTACATATCCATAATAGACAATGTGTTTTTAATTTTTATTTTATTAACATCGACATATTTCTACTGATACTACAGCAACTCCCCTTCTCCTTGCGCGTTTCTTGAATGAGTCATCTGGGTATATGATATCTGATATTTTCTAGATGCAAGCAATGTTTGTCCGTTGAAAGCTCAAAATTGTTTGGGACGCAAAACTGGCAAGGCAATCGTATAACTATATTCTTCCAATAGTTACTAACTTGTTCATACTGACTTTGAAATAGATGTTGGTAATTTGTAAATTTTTAAAATAACAAAATGACTGGGGGAGTAGCAGGAATATTTTGTTTGCGCAAATCGTCTACTTGACATGCGTAGAATAAACATCTAAGTTTTTCATTGCCCTTATAACGTACTATACTTTCCCCTCTGTTTTTTGGTGGATTGACCTGGTTTAATTCTTTCACGGTATTCTAAAAATTGAGCAATTATAAAAAGTCAGAAAAACTCACCTTGAGGGTTGATAAAACGTGGGAATAATGTTGACAGACCACTCATCGATCTTGGCAACAAAAAGTTATAAAATCAGAGGCAAGACGCCAAGTCGTCGAATAGGAGCTCTAGCTACCGGTTCTGTGATCAAGCTTCAGCCCACAGTCACAAGCACCCCCCTCTCAATCGCGCATCAACCCCGCCAAATCCGAGAAGCTGCAACCTGTGGAGACCACCACCAAAAGATGCAAGCACCAGGCCCGATCACTACGCCGACCACAACCGATTAAAGTTCCCGGCAGATGAACATTTTATTAAATGAGTCAAATTTATTGATCTTTTTTTAGAAACATTTTTTTAGACGAGACGATTAGATAAAAGACGTTATACAAAAACATCAACTTTATTAGCAAACATTTTATTTATTACACAATATTGTGTAATACAGAAGAACGCTATAAATGCTCTCTATACGTCTGCACTGTTAGTCGAGGTACCAGCCCCGCCGCGGCACATAGCCAAAACATTAGAGCCGTTTCACACGAGCCACTTTTCGTGGCGCTACTGTAGCGCTACTGTGGCGCTACTTTTGGAGAGTAATGCATTTAAATGATAGTTTCCACACTATAGACGCGCCACCAATATGCAGCGCGTTTGTGGCAATTGAGTAGCCGGTCTCCCTGAAAATCGCGCCACAAATTGCGTCGCCACAATCGGCAGTACCCGTAATCATATTAACAGCTTCACACGAGCTTCACACATGGGCTTCAGTCGCGCTTGAGTTATCAAAGTTAACAGAGGTTTTGGTGCAACGACGTTGTAAACTTTGAAAATATTTCGCATTTTTATAGAATGTACTAAGTATGGAGGAGTTTGATACAGAACGTTAAAAAACTTGATTTCGTTTTGTTTTAAATATCGAAAGGATATATAAAATTGTCCTTTCAATAATCTATCACCTACATATGGATGCACCCAGTACTTTCTTTTTTCCGATGTTTCTTTCTACGGCGTAATAATAAAAGTGCTAAAAGCACTTCTTCCGCCACTCTATTCCTTCTGTGGCGCGCTCACGGCTACTAAATTCAAAATCGTTCACACGCGCAAACGCCACAGTGGCGCTACAGTAGCGCCACGAAAAGTGGCTCGTGTGAAACGGCTCTTACACTAATAACATGCAACAAAAAAATTGCTTCTGCTCCATTATATACTTTCTTCGGAAAAATACAAACTCGATAAAATCATTTCTTATAGACAATCACCGCCAATGAAACACCCCCTAAACAAAAGAACATGTATTTATTAGTTCCAAAAACATTTTGAAAATCTCTGTTAATGCTCTCCCCTGAAAATAAGGAAAAGTGATAAATTTAACTAACGTTTTTCCGCCTAGTTTTTTCCATGAACTGTTTCTAGCGCTATGAAAGAACTTCTTTGTTGGACGGTTTTCATAGTTAGTCACAGGAAGTTTTCTTTCTTAAATGTTTTTTACTGGGTTGTTTCTTCCTGTCTTCTTTCCAAATTTTATTTTTTGTGTTTTTCCACGGAATTCTCTTCCCGCAATGCAATCAGCTGCTGGCACTCCCGAGACCGACTCAGCGACGTAAACATTCGGAATTAGTAAACAAAATAAAAAAAACAGGCAGCCTAGGCCACGAGTTCTGCTAGTAATATAAAATTTTGGCTTAACTAAATATCAACAGTTTATATCCTAGCAGCTTTCTTTTAAGCGATGCTGATGTTATATTTATGAAAACTGTAATCATGCATGTAACGCAAACATAGCTAGATTGATGATGTACATATCTATAATAGACAACGTGTTTTATTTTTATTTTATTAACATCGACATGTTTCTGGTAAACAAACGTTTAGAAGACCCTCGCGTGTAACTAATTAAAATACATTCAAAGCATTTTTAACAAATTGGCACAATATTCTAATTAGTTTCTTTAAGAAATTCAAAAAAGTCTGTAATATACGGATTTTCTCCAAGTTTGTTCATTTCTTCAAATATAACGAGTTTAAGTTTTTCTAATTTCCTCAGCGTGTATTCAAAACTTCCGCATTTCTGCAGTATAGACAGACATTGTTTTTTAAGTTCTATGTCATACGTTCTTTGCTGTAAAATAGCTGTTCATTGTTAAGCAAAAAATTCCAATTTGTTTGGCTCATAAAACATAACAATTACCTTAACAAATTATAAAGCTTGTAAGGTAGCTTTTTAAACAATTTGTGTATTTTAAGTTCCCGTGTTAAATTTTGGGAATACAATAAACCTTATTTAACTTGTACAAGTTTGCCAATAAACTAGAATTTAGTTATAAAGGATACCAATCATAGCTTGTTTTTCTTCTGGATGACTGTTTATTGCGTGAACAAAAGGAAAACTGAACTTTCCTTCCGTTATGTCATCACAGAATCCTTTGCTAGCAAAATGCTGAAAGTCAAAATTTAAAAATAATTATGTAATACAAATCAATTAGCATACCTTTTGATTAGTTAAGCAGTTATAATCATCTCTGATTTGAGCATACAAACCAATAGCTGCTGAATATTTTTCTATGTCTTTGTGGGTGCTACCGAAAAGTTGTATAAGTCTTCCTAGTAGCAAAAACCAACTGGCGGTTTCTGTAAAAAAATATTTTTTTGATTGCAAATGATTAACTAAGTAATTTTAATTGAGTTAAATAAAATCATTTTCCACATCAGCAAATAAAATATCAGATTAAGAAATTAAAACATGAGAAATTGTTTTATCATGTTAAAAATGTAAGTGGTCGTTTTCTTTTAATCCATGATAAACAGTTATTTATAAAACTGTATTGGCTCGGTTAGCGATGTCTCAGGCTGCAACCTGTAAATCTACGCGACTGCAAGAAAGAAACCGATTTGTTGCTTTTTTTGAAAAAAAAAGACTCTTTGGGGTTAAAAAATCCAAATCGGTAAAACAAATTTGTCCGCCGAAAATTGTTTGGACAGAGAAAATTTCAAAAGCTGAACCTAATTCTACTATCACTCATGAGCCATTTAGCGTAAAGAGAAATGTTTCATCGACCACCTTTTATTAAATAAACGGCATAAATTATCAATTTCAAAAATTCATAGAAAGCGTTACAAAGAAATTAGCGGACTGGGGCACAACGCAACTTATAGCGCATGCATAGCTCTAAACATCTACAAAATTTAAAAAACAATCGTATAGTAGTTTTTGAGCAATGTGTTTCTGAAAGTTTCAAGAAATTTAAAATTAGTTTTTACTTCACAGTTATTATTTGTACGCTTCTTTGCTTAGTAACATTGTGTATAGCTACCACAATAAAAAATTAAATTCCGATCTGTCAACTAGTTTCTGAGTTATAAGCTAATGACGCGTTAAATTCAAAACGCACGCACATACACTCAGCAGACATTTTAAAAAAATTACATACTACTTTTTACTTTCCTATACTTTCAGTATAGGAAAGTATTGATTCCGTGAAAATTTTTAAAATTGAGATTTTGACGGAACTACAGCTAACTTGCTGCTTATACTAACGTCTAGCAAGTTCGTGAAACTTCTTATTGGAGCTTTTATGACTTGCGCACCCTCGGCATGCAGCTGGCACGTCTGTAAGCTACCGGCCGAACTCGCCATCGGCAGAGATCCAGAGACCTTCCCTAATCACATGCGCGTGTTTTAAAACTTAAAACGTCAGTTGTACGATTGCTTTTTTGGTGTTTTACTTTAAAGTTGCTTTAAAAAGTAACTAAAACAACATAAAAAAACGTACAATATAAAAAATAGTATATTATACACCAAGGTTGAGAAGTGAACTATTATATACTGAGCACTTTTAGATCCTGAGGGATGTAATGTGCGAGGTTTATAATAGTATTCTCAACTAAGGTATATACCGGGTGATCGTAAAAAAATGATTCAGAGCAGGCCATGACCGAAGTGTTACATTTAACTTAATGTATCTAACCAAAAATTATTACAGCTTTCAACATTTGACAGTTGACTTATATTAAGTATTGCCAACTTTAACACTTCGGTCATGGCCTGCTCTGAATCATTTTTTTACGATCACCCGGTATAATATTTTTTATTATACCTGCATCATAATCCTTGTAAAACAAACCAAAAAGCGTGCGTAAACCCAACATTAAAACACCCCGGTGTTTTAAAGTTGCTAAGCAACAATGACGTCATCAATTTTGAAGCAAGAAATTGCAAACACGCGAAAAAAAAAGTACGAATTCACATAGCAACATAAACAACAAAGAATGCTAACCAATCTCCAGGTAAATGATATGACGTCACATCATAGTCTACTATGTAAGATGACTCAAAATCAAAATGCTGCTTCCTAGCTATATTTTTCTTATTTTCTAGATTATGATGCAGGTATAATAAAGAATAGCGTATAATACACGTGTATAAGAGCCTTTAAAGCACGCGCGACGGGTTTAAAAGCACGAGGCGAAGCCGAGTGCTTTTAAACCCGTCGCGCGTGCTTTAAAGGCTTGCTTATACACTTGTATTATAATATACTATTTTTTACTACTAACATTGAAAAATTACATATTTGATTCGTTTAGATCTTTATATTAGCCATTTCTAAATTATTGCTTAATATTTTAAAATATTAAGTAGTCTGGGAGTCCAGTTGTCAAACTAAAAAAAAAGTGACATACGATTTTAAATGTCAATTTGCAGAAACTAGGCGCTAATGTAAGTGAAAAGTGTAAAAAATAAAGAATGGATGAAACTCATTCAGAAATGGAAGTCTGAACACCCCCCCCCCCCCCCCCCCCCCCGGATGTTAGAGAGGCTGCAAATAGAGCAAGTGGTGATTTGTTGCCAGAGAAATCTAAGAGACTGTACATGCATGCATGCACTCAGCTAAAAGAATGGTGTGAAAGAAAGCCGTTAAGGTAACAGCAAATGTTTTATTGGCATATTTCCAAGAAAGAGAGATAGACTGGCCATTCTATAAGGCGCAGCTCTGCAATGCTTTTGGCAGAAAATGGGGGAGACTTATTAACCCTCAAAAGACATGGTGGCTGGAAGTCAGCTACTGTTGCTGTGAAGGATATATTGAGGAATCGATAGCTGACAAGAAAAGAATTGCTAACTTAGTGCAAAACCCTATCCCATCCAAGGAAAATTTTAATACACCTTCAACCTCTTTTGCACATCAAGACACTGCCCTAGAAAATTTTGAGGCTACTGATGATTTAGTGCTAAGTGTCAGCGAATCTTTACAAAATACAACAAGTATTCACAACACTGCAGTAAATTTACCAGTAGAAAATGTTTTGAACTCTATTAATACAGGAAGTGCAGGAATACATATGGTTTGCCACAAATTGTACAATTAACTACAATTTTAAATAATGTTTTGTGTTTTTGGCTTAAAATTAAGGTAATAATAAATGTTTTTTGTGTTTAATTAAAAATATAGAACGTTTATTTCATTATTTACCTAGGTAATTTTTCATTATCATTATTTACCTAGGTAGTGAAATATAACTTTTCGTTAGAGAAAAGGAGTAAAAATATAGATAGAAAATAAAGATTTCTCAGGTTAGTGCTGCAAAAAAATTATTATTTAATAATTATTTATTTTAAAGCGCTGTACAAAATAAATTATAATAATTATAAAATAAGTTTTATAATTTAAAAATAAAACTCTTAGAGTGAGTTACCAAACTAAATCGATTGTTTCTATATTTTTTTATTGTTTGAAAGCAACGTGTAAGATAAATCTTGTATTTTTTATAATATTCCTTTGTTGTTCAAAAATACAAAAACAATTGTAAAATCATTTTACTGAAAATTTTGTGTACACTCACCACTATGTGATTGTTCTTCGTTTGGAGGCTGGTTATTTTTTCTAAACTTTGCAAGTAGGTGGATATGCTTGCACATGTTAAATTTAATTGAGGAGTCTAAACATGAACAACAGTATGGATGTATACAAATTTCACAATCCTTACAGATTAATTAGAAAGTACAGTTTTCATTAATTTCTTGAAGAAAATACATTTCATAGTTACTTTTCGAGGGTACTTTCCGACCGTGTTCAACTTGAATAATAAAAGAAGGATCCAAATCTTGCATATTTTCTACTACTAGCCTACCAATTAGCTTGTCTCTTTCGATGTAAAAATCACACTCCCAAAAACAACCACATTGACAAGCTAATGCACAAAGCGCGCCAATATTAAACGAGGTTGCGCAAGTCACAAAAGCTCCAATAAGAAGTAGGAACGGCTGTTGCACACTAGACGCTAGTGCTGCTTATGAGTAATAGTAGAATAAGATTAAGAATTTTGTTGTTAGGTGCTGTAATATTTAGCAGAGTTAATTTTTCCCCTCCTTTCCTAATTTTCTTTAAAAATACTTTTTTACGTCGACATTTAATCAGCATAGGAACATCGACGAAACAGTGCACAAGCACAAGCTGACCGCTGCTACCCTGTAAAGGTCGATTCTCACCTGTGTGCAAGGCTCGGGGTCGGCAAGCGCTCGGCACGGTCCAGGCAAGATTTCTTTTTCATTACTCTTATGCGTTTTAACGATGTTCATTCACAGTGGTCGGGCCCGGTCCCGCCAAGAGCCAAGCCAAGCCCGCGTGCTTTCTCTGGAAGAATATTTTGCATGGCCCAGGCCGAGCACGTTAAACAAGACTCGTGAAGTGTGAATACAAGCTGCGGGCAAGCCACAGCCAATTGGTCATTCTTTCATGATAAAGCGTCAGAAGAGGTCGACATTTACCTCGGAGAAAGACGAAATGCTGGTAGAGTATGTGCGGGAAAACTAAGAGTTGTACGATTTTTCCCCCAAAAAAATTTTTGAGGTCTTTTTACCTTTTCTTCTTCCTTGTCCAATATTAGCGCAATTTTTATTAATGTGATAGTTGAAAACATCTTTGTCACACTGTCTGTCCAACAAGCTGAGCACGACTGAAACCCGCTGGTAACCTGCCGCAGTGTGAATACTCCATAAAATCCTTGCCCACGCCGAGCGCTTGCCGAGCCCGCGCCTTGCACGAATAGTGAGAATCGACCTTAATTGCTACTCAGGTTATATGGCTGTGTTACTTGCCCTTCTAGCAATAACTGATTAGAAGGGGTTTATATTTAAATACCTTAGAACTGAAAACAGTTCTTTATTACACGCGTTATGTTGTAGTTGTTGTGATTAGATATATGAAACTAATTATTTTGTATAAAAGTATAGGAAAGTCCGCGCGAAGTGCTTCGCTCATTTTTAGGTTCGTAATGAAGCATTACCGTCAAAATCTTAAAGTCAAAAATTTTACATAATTAATGCTTTCCCTATACTGAAGGTAAAAATGGTATAAAACGTGTTGTTTTGTATATTATATAAGTTACGTAACAAACTTAAATGAAAAGGCGTTAAAACATCTTGTAGATGTCAAAATGGAAATTTCTAAAATTTTGAATTTTTTTTCTTTCTATGTACTCGGCGGATACAGCTTCATACCTGTCTTAAAATAATTAGAACTGAAATTTATATTAACATGACAGTTGAAGGACACGTGGAAAAAAGTGCCAAGTCATTTTTTTGCCAAATCTAGTTAATCATACCATTTTGTTTTTTATGGGCTTTATACTTTACTGTTCAGAAGATATTAAAGAATTTAGTTTTCGTATACATCAGGTAAGCAACATATTTAGTCCGTGCACAAACGCTGTACTGAAAAATTGGCCTGTACTTCCCCATACCTATAAAAAGTAATCCCAATATTTATAGCAGTTCTAACCAAAAACTGTTTTGATTTAGAGAGCAGCACTGTACTCATACAGAGCGCTTATTGTAATGCTGTACCAACTTAAAATGTCATTTTGAAAAAATAATCAAGTTTATAATTTTCTTTTTGAGAAAAAGTACTTAGGATTAAAGACCATTGGAGACCAAAAATTAATAATTGTGGGTAGAAAAATTGAGGAAAGGGAGAGAGCTAGACCCTCTAAGTATAAAGTTATGTAAAAATTAAAACTCGGATTTAATTCTAATATGAATTTTAACCAATTTAAGGCCAAAAACTGAAATGTTTTTATCGTTTACCGTTTATTAAATAAAAAAGAATAAATTATTGATTTTCAAACATTCATAGGACGCTTTACAAAGAAACTAGCGGATTAGAACATTAGCTAAATTGCAGCCCATCCCTAGCTCGATAATTAGCGTTTTAAGCTGAATTAAAAGAGTATTTTATTATTATGTCTGCAGAATTGAAAAAAGAAATCGTGATGTCAGCTTTGAGCAATATATTTTGAAACTTTCAAGAATTAATAAATTTTTCACTTCCAAATTGGCATTCTCGTAGCTATTAAAGATGTGTATCTCTCGTTCGGGTTTTTGTAAAAACAAAAATGTATGACAATGTGAGTTAAATTTTTAAATTTTTTTTTGGGCTTCTGGAAGCCCCAAACGGGTATTTCCGTCAAAATATCAAGAGTGACCTTGCACCTTCTTTCTTTGTGGTCTTCATTTAATTTCATAATTAATTAAAGCATTTGCAAAATCTGATTATTATTTATTAAATTACACCAACATTATTAAATATTTTTGAAAAAAAATCGACGTACATCATTTATTCTACTTCTGATATGCTATTTTTGTAAATAACACCAATAAAAGTGAATGTTTAAAAACTTATATAGAATCTACAAACATATTCTTTACATTTACAGCAAAATGAGTGTTCTGCGTTGGTGCGAGTTCAAATTTATATACAAGATGCGGCAACTAATGTGTTACAGCTGATCTCCAAAACTATGCCAGATTGAACCTATTTTTATGATTGTATGGGACGAAAGAGGCCGTATATTGGGCTAATAGTAAGTTTTGAAATTGCCCCTATTTTAAAGAATGAGGGGTAATCTAAAACTTTTAAATGAGATGATAATATTTTTAATATTGTTATTAATATTCGCATCAAAATAGCTCCAGCTTATATTTTTCAAATTTTTGAAAAAACTTTAGTAGGTACGCTTAAAAGTGAAATACTGCAACGGTGCGAAATTATTTGTTTCATTTTAAATGTGTTTACTAAATATAAGCAACCCCCAGATCACTATGCATTTCTACCATTTTTTTTAAATTGAGATCAGAGTTGTTTTACAGTACATGTATCTACTAATGATTAAGTACAAATTTAAGGTTACTTTAATAACTCAAATTGGAGGAGAGCCGGTAGTTCATTAATTAAGAAATTTAAATACATTTCACCATCTAAATTTCTATTAAAGAAATGTGGACCTATTACAAAAGTTTTGAAATTGCCCCTATTTTAAAGAATGAGGGGTAATCTAAAACTTTTAAATGAGATGATAATATTTTTAATATTGTTATTAATATTCGCATCAAAATAGCTCCAGCTTATATTTTTCAAATTTTTGAAAAAATTTTAGTAGGTACGCTTAAAAATGAAATACTGCAACGGTGCGAAATTATTTGTTTCATTTTATATGTGTTTACTAAATATAAGCAACCACAACTACAACAAACAAAATTTAATAAATGTGGAAAATGTACGTTTTGCAACCGCTAATATACAGGGGCTTAAATTTTGTATTTTGTATATTTTTCAAATTTTTGAAAAATTTTAGTAGGTACGCTTAAAAGTGAAATACTGTAAACATTAAAGAACGGTGCGAGAGTATTTGTGTCATTTTAAATGTGTTTACTAAATGTAAACAACCACAACTACAACAAACAAAATTTAATAAATGTGGAAAATGTACGTTTTGCAACCCCTAATAAACACGGGGCTTAAATTTTGTATTTTGTATATTTTTCAAATTTTTGAAAAATTTTAGTAGGTACGCTTAAAAGTGAAATACTGTAAACATTAAAGAACGGTGCGAGAGTATTTGTGTCATTTTAAATGTGTTTACTAAATGTAAACAACCACAACTACAACAAACAAAATTTAATAAATGTGGAAAATGTACGTTTTGCAACCGCTAATATACAGGGGCTTAAATTTTGTATTTTGTATATTTTTCAAATTTTTGAAAAATTTTAGTAGGTACGCTTAAAAGTGAAATACTGTAAACATTAAAGAACGGTGCGAGAGTATTTGTGTCATTTTAAATGTGTTTACTAAATGTAAACAACCACAACTACAACAAACAAAATTTAATAAATGTGGAAAATGTACGTTTTGCAACCCCTAATAAACACGGGGCTTAAATTTTGTACATTTGTCATTCAAATTAAGTTTTGCTTGATGTAATTTTGGTTGCTTATTTTTAGAAGACACATATAATAATAATAATAATAATAATAATAATAATAATAATAATAATAATAATAATAATAATAATAATAATAATAATAATAATAATAATAATAATAATAAATATCAAGACCTAGCCCAAGAAGTTAAAAGCATATACAAATTGAAATCGGTCGCCGTTATACCTATCGTCATATCGTGTACTGGGGTTGTAGGAGAAAGTGCCGTAAAAAATTTAAAAAAAATTAATCCAAATGACTCAAATGTCTTAAACACCATCCAAAAGTCTGTAATTTTAGAAACATGTAGAATAGTACGAGAAACTCTTAATATCTTTGAAGACTCAGTATAAAAACAACATCACATTTTCCGGTGATTGGCCCCACCGAAAATATTTTCAGGAAGAAGAATCCTGAGATAACACAAAATCAAAAATAATAATAATAATAATAATAATAATAATAATAATAATAATGACATTTCTTTCCAAAAACTAGAAAATTACAAAAATTTACACTACGAGAAAAAAAATGTTTTGTAATGGAAAATGGGCGCTGTTCAGCTTGATCATACAGCAATAGTATACATCAGCTGGTCTTCCACTGTCCCCGTTTACTTCTTTTAAATACCACATGCAGGTAGGATACCTGTTAAGTGCCGTCATCGAAAAAAAATGCACTTACGGCAGATTGTGAAGATTATTTTTTTTAAACGGTTTTTAAGTTTGGTTACCGATACATTCCTTAAATTTTTCGGAATTATATGATTGTAGTAATGAACGACATTGTAGGAAAATGATCTTTAAAAAAAATGTTTTAAAACGCAGAATACTTAATGTAGTCTTAGTTCTTAGGTTAATTTTATGGTTATCCAATCTGAAAGAAATTTTATTGAACAAGTAGGAAGGAGTTTGGTTAGATTTAAAAAAAATATCTCGTTCCGCTTTTTAATATTTATAAAATTTTATTTCCCACATTTATTAGGAGTATTAAACGCGTTCACAAAATATCACAAAATACGGTTTACTTATTTTAAGAATATTAAAATATATATGTATATATTATTATATTTGAAATTTTTAAAATATCTCTATTTGACCTAATATACGGCCCCTCCCTTTCTATAACACCATAAACAGTTTTGTTGCTCAATATTTTTTAGTATTAGAGATATCAGTTCGTAACACTTTAGTTGCTGGGCCCTATATAGTAGCCACTTAAAGTTACAGCAATTAAATCTAATACAGCTATGTAAAAAATTCACCCAGTCAAACGAGATAGTGTGTATACATACTTGTAATAGTTATCCGCTCGTATTCCTCTTCAGTTGGACAAATGCAATTATCGCGCCAGTATACTTCTATCCCTTGTCCTGCGAGTGTTCCTCGATTTGCATCTAAATACATAGCCACTGCCTAAAAGCAATATTTATATTGACGTTTTAATAATTTACTGAAATTATTCTAGAGTAACTACCTCTGGGTGATTTAATTTCAAAACTTTTTCCAAAGTACCACACAAGAGAAAGTCAAATGCATTTACTGTAGTTGCGATTCCAAAAATTTTATGAACGGTTGGTATTCCTTGTCTTAAAGTTGTATAATCCAATATATCATCAATACTGTAAATAAAAACAAAACAGAGCACCTCTGTATATTTCCAACTATTTCAAGCCTTATCATGAAATTAGGAAACTTACGCGCTGTACGTATTTAAATCGAGTATTATATCTTTAATTATTGCTAATTTATCTCCAGGTACAGTTATCCAGTGATTAATAAGTTTGATATAACCAAGAAATACTTTATTGGATGGAACGAGAGTTGGTCGAACGTACTGGATTGGCAGCAAAATCATCTTTAAATACAGTGAAGTCAAGTAAATAAAAATTAAATTAACAACACTAACCTGGTCTATATTCCGAGATGAATTTCCAACTTTAATGTGTTTATTCTTCATGTTTGTTGCTACAACTTCCATAGAAGACGGATTCATTTTCCTGTAAATTGTAATGTAAATTGTGTATATCAACGGCTGTAAATATGCATTTGGCGTTTGACAACCACACTATAGGGGTATTATTTAAGCAACTAAATGCAGATCTCCTTGAATTTATAGGCAAGATGAAGAAATATGTTTTTTAAATTCATATCGGCCATCTTTGCCCCAAAACTTGATTCTTTCAACTTTCTCTTCTATACTCTTAATGTTTAAAGCAATTACATTAATACTAAACAGAATTTGACGTCATAATTACACCGGTACGTGTATTATGTTTACTGACAAGGTCAGAAAATGATTATTGATAATAAGGGAAAAGTAGACGGATTCATTTTTACAGTATGCAAATTGTGTATATCAACGGCTATAAATATGCATTTGGCAACAACACTACGGAGCATTAACCATTTAACCAACTAAATGTGATTCTATTAAACGTGAATTTATAGACAAGATAGAGAAACTTGTGGTAAACAATCTACAATAAAACAACAATCTACATTTGTTGTAAACCACACAATACACGACCATCGTTGCAAATAATCGAACTGAAATCAAATTAGACTGTTGCTGTGAACGATATCATTTAAAACAATATTACAACGCTGTTATAAATATTTGTAGTTGAAGCAACTACAGAATTAAAACGGTACGCGACTAGCTGTTGCTGCAAATAAACAATTATCTCAACAGGCGTGTATTGTTGTAAATCGAGTTAATGCGACGTGCGAGTGTTGTAAATAATGATTTGAAACAGTACCACAGCATTGATGAAAATGCGAATTCAAACGATACCCGACAATTGCTGTAAATATCTATTGAATTTACGAAATATGTGAGTGTTGTAGTAATTCCAATCAATACAATGTGCTACTATTGCTGTAAATGTAGAATTGAAGCAACCAACTACCTACCGAATTAAAACAATATACGACTATTGCTGCAAATAATACATTACCGTAATAGATGTGTGTTGTTGTAAATCGAATTAATGCAATGTCAGACTGTTGTCGATAATGATTTGAAACAATACCAAAGCACTGGCGAAATGCGAATTCAAACGATACCCTACTATTGCAGTAAATATCAAGTGATTTTACGCAATATGCGGATATTGTTGCAAGTCGAATTAATACAATGTGCGGCCATTGCTGAAAATAATGATTTCAAGCAACGATGAAGCAAAATTAATTTTGAAAATCCGAAAACGATCGCGATGGCGCTGCTTCAAATATTTGACTATTTTTTCAAAATGATACATTCCGAAAACTTCCCACACGATTTTTTAAATTTTGTGAGACAATAGAGCTTATACTGAACTATTTGTTTTTTACTCATCTCCCAAATTTTACTCCTTCCGGGAGTTTTGTAAAAATTTGAAATTACAATTACAATTACAATTACAATTACAATTACAATTACAATTACAATTACAGTTACAGTTACAGTTACAGTTAAAGTTACAGTTACAATGACAATTACAATTACAATTACAATTACAATTACAATTACAATTACAATTACAATTACAATTACAATTACAATTACAATTACAATTACAATTACAATTACAATTACAATTACAATTACAATTACAATTATTTTTTTAAAAACGCAAACGTCGATTGTTATAAAATTTTATCATTTTAATAGACTATTTAAAGTAATTTATTAGGATTCGCAAAAATTTTCAACTATTTTAAAATTTAAGAAAAAAAATGACACTTTTTAATATCAACAACGCGTTTTCCGGCATTTACGTGATTTTAACTACGTCAATTAGCTCTAGTTAAAAAATGTATTTTTCATTCTTTGCATATTTTTGATAACTTCGCAAATAAAGCTATTATAGCTATTTTTGCTACCGCCAAAGCGCGGCGGGCGCTTACCTTGCGTTCGTGCAGAAGTCGCTGCTTCTATGGGAAGAGTTACGGTGCGGAAACCAATTGAACAGGCTATCGCAAATTTAAATTCCCGCTGCTTGTTTTCTTAGAAATCTAATACTCTAATACTAATTATTAAAAGTTAAATTTTTGCAAATATGGCAAGTATTAGTATCTAGTATGGGAAAGTCCACACTTCAGCTTCTTTATTTTTGCTGCACCTATTTCGACATGTTGACGTGCCATTTTCAGAGGCAAGATTAAAAGTAAACAGTTGGTGTTGCTATAGGAATGTGAAATCTTTATAACTTGATCTTGGTTTTCTTTTTCTGCGTCCAGATGACTTGATTTCTCATTTCGAAACGTCCAATATTGGTGAATTTAAGAGATCAATTTGCTTATTCGTTAAAAGGTACAGATTTTCAATGTTTATGAATTTCAAATGCTTGTAGTATATCTAAGTTACGTTTATCATAACAAAAGTTTCAAAATTTTATAGTGTTACCAATTAGATGTCATTGAATAATTGTGTTCTAATAAGTCTTTAGCGTACTTGGTTTTATGGGGGTGTTTATACGTGTAACAACGTACGTATTCCTTGTACCTAATATTATTATTATTATTATCTACGCTTACAACTTAGGCCTTTAGGCCCTTAGCGTTTATTTAGGATCTTTTCCCATTCCTTTCGGTTCATAACTTTCTGTTTCCAATCTTTTATTTCCTTTTCCCTCAGATCTTCCATTATTGCCTCTTCCCATGTCTTCCTCGGTCTACCTCGTTTTCTCACTCCCTCAGCCTTTTTCCATGCGATGTTTTTAACCACCCTCGTATTTCCCATCCTTTTTAAATGTCCCAACCATTGCAGTCTGCGTATTTTTACGTTTTCTGTAATTGGTGTTTCTTTATATATTTCGTATAGTTCAGTATTTGTTCGTCTTTCCCATCCCTCTTCTGTCTTTTTACCACCTAGTATTCGCCTTAGTATTCGTCTCTCCCACACTTCTATTTTATATTGGTCACTTTTTGCTTTCTAGTACTTCTTAAAGATGGGCCAATCCGTGTCTCTATGTGGTATTACGCGTCGTTGACGTCATGCACGCGTCACTTCTTGGGCGTGTTCTATCTTCTTATATTCGACCTTATTACAGCTGACACTTCGTTGTTCCTTCTAGATTTTACAAATGTTCGCCTTCGTTATTTACTTTTCGGGCTTGGTCTCACCGCTAGATTACTACTTTCACTTTAACTTTATACTTTAGTCTTTACTTTAAATACACTTTCACTTCTTTACGTAACCACTACACCACTTTAAAACCTTGTTTTTAACCTAATATTAAAATTTCTAATTGTTTGTCCTATATAAACAGAATTACAGTGCGAGTAATTTAATTTGTAGGTGCCTGATTTTAGTAACTTGTCTGTTTTTACTTTAGCATTAAATAAAGCGTTAAAAATGGTTTTTGTTGTTTTAAAAGTTATTTTTGAGTTGACTTTTTGAATTGACTAAACAGAGTGCCTATTTTAAAACTCCGAGCCTAATTTTTTTTATAGGCAACACACAATACAAGTCACTGGCGACTATTATTTTAAAACAAAATATTTCTATAATTCAGATCAGGGCAATCATGTTTGCATTACCTTGACGGTTTACTAATCAAATTCGTTAAGCCACATTAATTAAACGGTGCAAAACAAAGATTATCGATCACTAATCTTTGGTGCAAAATGTATTCCAACGCTGACAAAGTGGACATGCTTCTAATTCTGGGTGAATGTCGAAAAATGCGAGTGCTGCCAGTACTTTGTATGTGCAACGCTTTCCAGGTAGACGAATTCCAAAAGACAAAACATTTAGAATGCTTCTTCTGCATTTACAAGAGTATGGGAAATTTTGAAAACCAAAAGTAAGGGCACGGTAAGTTACGGTTGAACATAACGAAGTAGCTGTAATTGAAATGGTTACGGATAATCTCCATACAAGTCAAAGAGCGATTGCAAATGCCTTAAACATTAGCAAAGGTTCTGTTTTCAATATTCTTAAGGCGAACAAATTTCACCCCTACCATGTTTATACCATACACCATCTTGAAGATAGGGATTATGAGCATCGTGTTCAGTATTGTCAATTTCTTAGACGGCAATTAAACGGTAATGCGGAATTTTTAAGTATGATATTATTCTGTGATGAAGCGAGGTTTTCAAACAACGGCATGGTTAATTATTGGCGATTTTGTAATAGGTCCACATTTCTTTAATAGAAATTTAGATGGTGAAATGTATTTAAATTTCTTAATTAATGAACTACCGGCTCTCCTCCAATTTGAGTTATTAAAGTAACCTTAAATTTGTACTTAATCATTAGTAGATACATGTACTGTAATCTGTAAAACAACTCTGATCTCAATTTGAAAAAAATGGTAGAAATGCATAGTGATCTGGGGGTTGCATTGTGTGTCGCCTGTTTAAAAAAATTTAGGCTCGGAGTTTTAAAATGGGCAGTCTGTACATAAATCAATTATTTCGGGAAAGGGGTCACGAAGTTGTAAGGTAGTCGCCTTATCAACTTGAAAACCCTACTGAGTTGGAGTGGGCGGATATTAAACAATATGTACCGTCTAGAAATGTCAAATAAAATTTTAGCGAAGTAATAAAGTTATGCGATGATTTTCTTCAACAACTCTCGACGGAGCAGTAAAGATTACGTTGCGAACGTTCCAAAAGATTTGAAAAAGAATTTTTAGAACATACCGTAATAAAGCAATAGTGGAACAATGTTCTATTTCCTTAATTCCGACATTATGCACATATTTCAGTAAATGAGCATATGTAGCAATTCTTAATGTGCTGTTTTTAACGCTAGAGCTGGTATCGTTATATTTAAAACAATCTACGAGTTATTTGTTTCGAACATTTGTAAGCTGTTGTAAAATTTATATTTATTTTATTAATGAGACCGTTTTTTCTGTTTAGAACAAATAAACTTTATGTTATAATACATCATGTAGTTACACATTTTAAAATATAAATCTAATATAAATGTTTTTGTTATAAAACAAAGTTTCGGGTTAATTGTGTTAAATATTGCAATAGTTCTTCAAATTTTCAATGGAGTACATTGAAAGTTGCAATAAATAATGAATTCTTACTATACGCAACTGTTGTGGTAAACAATCTACAATGAAACAACAATCTACATTTGTTGTAAACCAGACAATACACGATCATCGTTGCAAATAATCGAACTGAAATCAAATTAGACTGTTGCTGTGAACGATATCACTTAAAACAATATTACAATGCTGTTATAAATAATCGTAATTGAAGCAACTACAGAATTAAAACGATACGCGACTAGCTGTTGCTGCAAATAATCAATTATCGCAATGGGCGTGTATTGTTGTAAATCGAGTTAATGCGACGTGCGACTGTTGTAAATAATGATTTGAAACAGTACCACAGCATTGATGAAAATGCGAATTCAAACGATACCCGACAATTGCTGTAAGTATCTAGTGAATTTACGCAATATGCGGGTGTTGTTGCAAATCGAATTAATACAATATGCGACTATTACTGTAAATGTAGAATTAAAGCGACTACTTACCAAATTAAAACGATATACGACTATTGCTGCAAGTAATACATTACCGCAATAGCGTTAGTGATTTTACTTTTAAACTGGGGGTTGCTTAACCTGAACCACAAAATCACTAGGACGCTAGACAGTAGACACCAGGGGTTATTACTTGGCTAGACTCGAGGATCGTATTTAGGTTAGGTTTCGTGTTTTCGTTGAAGGATTATAGAAAACAAACAAAAATCATTTAGACTTTTAGAGAAACGTGGCTGCGCTGAAGAGAAACATTTTGAAAATGATGTAGATAAAGGCTATTTTTCTAAACGGGAAATTTTATATTTCATAATTTATTATTTGATGGGTTTGATTTGAAAATACTTTCTAAATCAACCGAATGTGAATTATGTAAAGTTAATTTATATCAGAAACTCCCAAAAAGATTCCCAGTCTTCTTCATTAAGCTGTACGAAATCTAAACGGATCTAATGCACCCAAATTAATATATGTGTCTGCATTCAAAAAAGTGGGAATTATAATTAAAAAACATATTACTAAAGTCAATGATTTTGATGAAACAATAAGAGAAATATTTGAAACAAAAATTACATTTTTTTCATTCCCTTGCATGGAGGATTGACGGAAAATATTTTTAAATGCCTTTTTTCTATATAACAAACAATAAAACAATATGACAAAGAAGAAGAAAAACATAAAGTCACAGATACAGCAGGGAAGAGAAATGAAGCTAAGCGTCAGATTGACTGATTGAGTTTAAATATACATATAAGATACTTCGAACTGAGACGTTTGGGTTTGAAGCCTTCCTACTCTTTGTTGCAATTTTTTTAAGGGACAGATTTTATTTAGTTCCAGTGATGTAAATTTTCCATGAAAATAAAATTAAGAAAATTTTACGGAACGTTTTATTACCTGGAAAAATTGGCAAAGGTTTGGTTTTACTAAAAATGTCGAAAATGAGTTCTACTCACTTTAACAGATCAAATAAGACCAAATATGTATACAGGTTGATTATAAATTCAGGGCCTTGATTTGCTCATTTATTGATGGTGATAGAAAAAAAAGTATAAGTAAAGTACAATTTGCGGCAACGAGTACTTTGGGCATACAGAACAAAATGACTATATCTTTATTTTTTAAATTAAACACCCTATATTTTTTTAGACTAACTCTATTGTAAAATCAATTCTGTTTAAAACACTTTTTCTACAATTGTAGGCCTAAATCTAATAATAAGCGAGATATTTTGATTTAAAGCAACGTATGCAACCAATGGTAATGATTCTAAATCAATTGATATTAGTAGGCTGTTAGTAAGAAAATGATAAAAGCCATAAACAAACGTGCAATTCATGTTAGTTGGACATCAGTTGTTTATTATATTTTAAGAATCTCCAAACAAAAAATCCATAGGTCAGGTGACCTAGGTTGACAGCTAAAAGCGCTTTCATTGGCAAATTAAAACAAAAGTGTCTTAGTTTATCCACAAACTTGATTGTGAGAGATGTTACAGGTTTGTTTGTCGCTTTTTTCATTATTCTCTTAGCAACAGCTTCCTACGATCAATTTCAATGTATTATAAACATTAAGATAAAGTCGCTTTGCTTAAACCGTAAGTTGGTCATTTTGTTTGGTATGCCGAAAATACTCGTCGCTGTAAACTGTACAATTTTTACTTATAAATTTTTTTTCTTTCGCCGATAATAAACGAGTAAATTAACTGGCATTGAATTTACAGTCAACATGTATAAATAGAACAATACACTATTTTATTACAATACAATACAACACACTATAGTGTGGGTCGGTCATTTTGTTTTGTATGCCCAAAGTACTCGTTGCCGTAAATTGTACTTTACTTATACTTTTTTTTCTATCATCATCAATAAATGAGCAAATCAAGGCCCTGAATTTATAATCAACCTGTATACATATTTGATCTTATTTGATCTGTTAAAGTGAATAGAACTCATTTTTGACATTTTTAGTGAAACCAAACCTTTGCCAATTTTTCCAGGTAATAAAACGTTCCGTAAAATTTTCTTAATTTTATTTTAATGGAAAATTTACATCACTGGAACTAAATAAAATCAAACCTGTCCCTTAAAAAAATTACAACAAAGAGTAGGAAGGCTTCAAATCCAAACGTCTCAGTTCGAAGTATCTTATATGTATATTTAAATTCAATCAGTCAATCTAACGCTTAGCTTCATTTCTCTTCCCTCCTGTATCCGTGACTTTATGTTTTTCTTCTTCTTTGTAATATTGTTTTATTGTTTGTTATATAGAAAAAAGGCATTTAAAAATATTCCCCGTCAATCCTCCATGCAAGGGAATGAAAAAAATGTAATTTTTGTTTCAAATATTTCTCCTATTGTTTCATCAAAATCATTGACTTTAGTGATATGTTTTTTAAATATAATTCCCACTTTTTTGAGTGCAGACACATATATTAATTTGGGTGCATTAGATCCGTTTAGATTTCGTACAGCTTAATGAAGAAGACTGGGAATCTTTTTGGGCGTTTCTGATATAAATTAACTTTACATAATTCACATTCGGTTGATTTAGAAAGTATTTTCAAATCAAACCCATCAAATAATAAATTATGAAATATAAAATTTCGCGTTTAGAAAAATAGCCTTTATCTACATCATTTTCAAAATGTTTCTCTTCAGCGCAGCCACGTTTCTCTAAAAGTCTAAATGATTTTTGTTTGTTTTCTATAATCCTTCAACGAAAACACAAAACCTAACCTAAATACGATCCTCGAGTCTAGCCAAGTAATAAACCCCTGGTGTCTACTGTCTAGCGTCCTAGTAATTTTGTGGTTCAGGTTAAGCAACCCACAAGTTTAAAAGTAAAATCACTAACGCTATATAATGCGACACAGGTTGGCCAACTGCTGACTTTATTTCGAACGATAGTCGGGTATTGCGCGAATTCGACAATAATTGTCGAATTCGTGGAATACCCGACCACAATTATTGTATTAAACGGGTCATTGTATAAATTCCTTATTTGTTCTGCATTTAAAGCAACAATGAAGGACTCTTAAACAAGTGGTAATTGATCCCGACCTGCAGACAACTGCTATTTGAGTGAATAGGCGCAAAGTCCAGATTCTCAAAAAATTGTAGCGGCCGCCAATTTGAAGCTAAAAAGTTCGGTAAAAAAGTTTCCGATTTCCCTTAAGTTCTTCTTTCAGATTCCGTTCTCAAATTTTCTCAAGTTTTGTTTTGGAAAAAAACGCTACCATATAAATACATTCTGTTATTTAGTAATTTTTGTATAAAGCACATTTCCGCAATTTCTCGTCTATGATTTAATCTGAAACATTCAAACTCGTTTCCAATATTTTGATATTCGTATATTGTGCATAAAACCGTATCTTTGATAAAAAAGTATTAAAAAATTTGTTCTGTACAGTTTAGATCTCATTTTGATTTACAAAAATTTCGGAATTCCAAATTTTTCTGGCGTATTCCAGTCTTCCATCTTGCTAGTGAATTGTATAAAATTTAATAAAGTTCTTAAGGAGGAACTTTTATATATGCATGGATGGATTTGTTTCCAATCTGTACCAGAATGGATCTTTTTGAAGCAAATCGATATCTTCGGTATTTTGAATTTTTTGTAAATTTTCAAATCGTCGGCAAAGAGTAAACACTGTTTTGAATACATGTAAATCGTTACCAAAAATAAGGAACATCAATGACCTGAGACTATTTTCCTGTGGTACTGTCGATGGTGGTGTATATCGTTCCAAGTCAAATTCTTTTAAGTTTACAGATTGATATCGATTTCGAAAATATAATTCTAAAAATAATTTAAAGAGAAACCAGCAGCGTAAAGTCTTCATAGTATAATTTTCAATATCTGACTAATCCCCAGATTTATGTATTAGTTTTACCTTAGAGAACTTCCATTTTTCCGGAAAATGGTTGTTTCTAAAGACAAATTGAGTAATATTGTAAGTGGATGCTGTAGTATTCCACTATTAAGTCCAGTCGTTCAGATTTGTTAGGTTTAAGTTTTTTCAGCGCTTCTCCAACCTCGTTTCTATGGTAAACATCTCCGATGAAGTTTGCTTGTAATAATATGCTGTAAATATAAAATTTACAATTGATACTATTTCGATAGAAGCTTGAAATGCGTTTAATCTGATTGTTTTTGCCAAGTACGCTTCCTACTTTTTATAATAGAAAAGTATGTTTTTGACTTCCACAAACTCAAAAACTAGTGTTCAATATATGTTTCATTCTGAGTGGGTGGGTGTATGTGTGCGGCTTGTAACTCCTTAACGGGTTGGCCGATTTCGATGTTCTTTCAACAAAAATTCATGGACTTAACAAAACTTTGAAAAAAATTTCAACACCAAAACCAAAGTTATACATGTTTATTGGTAGCATATTGTGGAACCTTCTATACATTTTAAAAAATTTTATACTATTTTGTTTAACACACGGGGAAAATGAAATATGTCTGTTTAAGCCAACTTGCTTATGAGCGATAGAATGCTTAACTTACGATTAAGGTGGAGCAATATTTATGGTAGAACACTGTTTCCCCTTCACCCAATTTTCACCAATAAAGTAGTTGTACCGTTTCTGTTTTTTAATCTCAAGGAATCTTTTTCCAGAACTGATTTTAAATTCAAAAAAATTGTAAACATTTGGGTTAAATTATTAAATACACTAGGATAAGCAGGTGCTTTTCCACTTGGAGGTATGTCCCACCTGAAAGCGGGCGTTAGTCAGTCGTTTCGTTGTCCGGTTCGGACGTAAAACTCATTATGATAGTCATTGTTGGCGTGTAAAGCGTCGATAAGAAATAATTTTGAAAATATGATACCCAAGAATTTCTAAAGTATAAAAACGTTCAGACGAATTGCTTCGCTCGTGTTTAGAATTTTTTACATGATTTCACGAAATTAGGTGGTCCTCGCCAGCGGGGCATGCTAGAGATCTAAAAACTAATGAGAAACTCCAACCCACTATGCCACCGCAGCGTCGAGGGTGCTTGGTCGTTTACAACAACGAATTTTGTTTCGATAATTTGCACACAAGCCGTATACTGCTCCCCTTCGCTTCCTCGCTCAGTCTTCTTTCTCTCGCTCCCGCTCTCCTGCCGTCGCTCCCTCATTGCTACCCTCTCTCTTTCTTCTATCACCAATCCCTTCCTTCCACCCTCCTGCCATACCTCCCACCCTCAGCAACCGCACAAGCTGCTTTTAGAGCGAAACAAAAGCTACACTAGGTCTCGAAAAAGTCCTTTCAGCAGCGCTGTTTGTTTAGTTCTTGATTCTATCTAAATATTTTCAATTTCATCTGTTTGTTTAATGTTGAGAAAAAGGAGATTTGGTTTCAATTATAATTAGAATAGACCACTACATGTTTTGTTCTTATTTAAACTCATCAGATGGATATAACTCTAACCTTAATTGAACCGAAAGCAAACAAGCAGATAAATGCCAGAAAACCTAACAGTAAAGGGAAATTACACAAGAAACGCCCTTAAGATGTGCGGGAAGGAATAGTTTCAAAGCAACAAACCGGCAAAGATGTGATTGGAACCTGCAAAGCAGGTATCTGCGATCACACCGACCTCTAAGCACATAACAGGGAAACGTCCGTGTGACAAAAATATAAGAAAGAAGAGATTTGGTTTCAATTATGGTAAGAATTATGATTACCCGATGAGTTCAAATAAGAACGAAACATGTAGTGTTCTATTCTAACCATAATTAAAACAAAATATCTTCTTTCTTATTTCTTGCTAAACGGGCGTTTTCGTCTTATGTGCTCGAGGCCGGTGTGATCGCAGATATCCGCTTTGCAGGTTCCGATCACATCTTCACCGGTTTGTTGCTTCGCAACTATTCCTCGCCGCACATCATAGGAGGCGTTACTTGTGTAATCCATATCCATATCCATATACATATATAAAAGCACAAAGGGTTTTTTTCTCCGGTTCCTCCAGCGGCTACCGCTTCACCAATTTGGACCATTTTTTTTTAAATGAAAGGTCTCTATCCACAGATGGAACATGAAACATTTTTATATTTTTATTCTACGTCGATTTATTTTAATTTATAATATATATGAAGGTCGGCTAGACGCGCGTTACTTGGGGCGCCATCTGCAATAACGTCGCGTGTCATTTTTCGAACTAATGCATCACGTGACTTGACATTTCGCCGGTTCTGTCAACGCTGTCTGTCAGTGAATTGTGCGGTTTTGAGTATGGAGCGACATATTGTTCCTATTATAGGTGACGGAAACTGTTTATTTCGCTCTGTTTCGCATTGTGTATTTAATAATGACGAACATCATCGCGAAATACGCATGCAAGTCGTCGAAAAAATTAAAAATGAATGGGAATATTATGAAGGTTTTATTGTTGGAGATTCATCGTATAGGTTGCCGATTACTAATTCCACTGATTATGAAAATTTGTTATCTTTAGATGGTGAGTTCGCCGGACATGTCGAATTGCACTGTATTAGTCAGCTGTTTCCTGATCATCTGTTCAGAGTGTATAGAAATGACAATAACGAAACCCTTGACTATGGTACTGGAAATATTATTTCTAATTTACTTTTTTCTGGTAATGTTGATGCAGGGCATTATAGTGTTTTGGAATTTCGTCCAGTTCAGTCCAATTCAGTCACTAATGATGCGGATGTGGAAAACGCAATCTGCAATGTTGTGCAACATAGTGTTTCAAAAAAAAGGAAAATAAAAAAGACGTTAACTGGCGGCAGGGAAAGGAGACGTGAACGCACACAAAAACGTATAAAATACGAAGAAAAAACATGCTTTACGATTCGATATAGATGTGCCGTTTCTGATAATATTTCAAATGTAACTCCATTCAACTTGGGTAACTTAAACAACATATGTAGTTATTGTTCAGCTCTGTACTTTTCATGTGAAAAAAATTCGTCTGGCTACTTTGGGCTTTGTTGTTGTAATAAAAAGTTCAAATTACCGGAATTTCGGATTCCTGATGAAATAAAAGAATTATTTGCAGGGAATAACGAGATATCGAAAAATTTTCGAGATAATATTCGACAATATAATAATGCTTTGTCGTTCGTGTCATTTGGTGCAAATATAAAATTACCTCCCGGATATGGTCCCTATTGTTTAAAAATTCTCGGTGTCGTGCATCATAAAATTTCGTCAATATACCCTCAAAATGCAGGATATGCTTCTTATGGACAATTATACATTTTAGACTTTTCTGAAGCCAATCAAATTAGACTTAAACATGCTGCGAACAGTTCCTTGAGAAAAGACATTCTAGAAATACTAAATCGTGTCTTAAATCAACGTAATCCTTATGTGATGTCATATAAGACAATGCATCAGAAGATATGTGAAGAAAAGGAGTTGGTGCTCCACCTTCTCATAGACATATTGCTGTTTATGCACATGACAGTGGAATAAAAAATATAGACTTTGACAGTATGCATTGCGATCCGATGTCATATGTATTGCTCTGGCCGTGCGGGGAACCAGGATGGTATATTTCTATGCCAACTGGAGGAGAGCGCAAAACTAAAATTCGCCAAAACATTTCTATGCGAGAATATATATCTTACAGACTTATGGTTCGAGGTTCTCATCCTGTAGGAGACTTCAACCTAATAATTAATGCTGGGAAGTTAACGCAGCAGTTGATTGTTGACTATTACTGTCGCGTCGAAGGCGACAGATTGAAATTCATCCGTAACCAACAGATGAAATTGCGAGTAGATACATACGCTGGTGTCGCAGACGCTTTACATGTAAGGGCCGACAACGGAAACTTAAAGGCTGGACGCGTTGTTATTTTACCCTCATCTTTTACTGGCAGTCCTAGAAACATGATGCAAAATTATCAGGACGCAATGGGCATTGTAAGAAAATTTGGTAAGCCAGACATCTGTAGCATGGACTGGTATTGCTGCTATGCTGTTACCAAACGGTCGTACGGTACATAGTAGGTTTAAGTTACCCCTAAAACTGCATGAGACTTCTATATCATCTTTAAAAGTCAACAGTAAAGCAGCAGCTGATATCAAGTCAGCAAGACTGATTATATGGGATGAAGCACCCATGGCCAATATATATGCATTAATGTGCGTTCATAGACTTCTGAACGACATTATGGGTAATGACATACCTTTTGGAGGAAAAATTATTGTACTTGGGGGAGATCTCAGGCAGGTCTTACCAGTAGTTCCACATGCTTCAAGAGAAACAATAATACAAAACTGCATAAAGTTTTCTCCTCTATGGTCAGAATTTAGGGTATTTAAGTTGTTTAGAAACATGCGAGCAAGACCAGAGGAATTGGAATTTGCTAATTTTCTGCTTAAAATTGGTAATGGAAATTATCCTTCCGTAAATGACGCATCATCACTATTATCAGCTATTATTGATTTGCCGCCCAGTATAATTGCGAAAGAAGACATTGTTTCTGAAATTTTTGGGAAAGAATTTGTGTCACCAAATGCCGTAATTAATTTTTCAAAATATGCTATTTTAGCCCCAAAAAATGAACACTGCCGTGAGATAAATTCTAAAGTTATAGACCTTATACCCGGAACGTGTAGAACATATATCAGTGTAAATAATTTGATAACGGAGGAGGAGAATGAAATTCTTGTTTCCTATTGAATTTCTAAATAGTTTAGAGTTAAGTGGTTTGCCTCCACATATCCTCAAATTGAAAACTGGAGCTATTGTTATGCTGTTAAGAAACCTAAATGCCTCCCAGGGGCTCTTAAATGGTACCAGATTAATTGTTCGAAATATGTACGACAATTGTTTGGATTTGGAAATTATCACTGGCGAAAGACTGGGTCAAAGAGTTTTGATTCCTAGAATCGACTTAACGCTATCAGATACAACGCTTCCTTTTTCTTTCAAAAGACGCCAATTTCCTATTCGTCTTGCGTTTTGAATGACTATAAACTAAGCGCAAGGGCAAACTCTTGATCGTGTTGGTATTTATTTACCCCAGCCTGTATTTAGCCATGGCCAGTTGTACGTAGCAATGTCTCGAGTGCGATCGTTCGACAATTTGAAAGTACAAGTAATTCCAAAAGGAAATAGCACTCTCAATGTAGTATTTAAGGAGGTGCTGTAACATATGAAACCTTACTTACATTTTCAAATATGCCTGCCGTCGTATTTCGACAGGGTAACACTAGTTCTCTTTTAATGTTGTTCCGTTACACTAAGAACTTAAAAAAATTCTGTCTTAAAGTATTTATACAGCTGAAAGTTTTTTAGGAAATTATTGTTAAGCTTTTTAATGTTTTTTTTATATTAAAAGTGTTAGTTATACTGACAGTTCGAGACCTTCTGCAAAGTTTTCTTACCAAATTGGGAAGATATAATAGCAAAAAAAATAAAAAATAGCATAACGCAAAATTAGCACTGTTATTAACCTCCATTCTAAATATTTGTTATGCGAAGACAACATGTAAAATAAATTATTCTGAATTTATTGAAAATTAGCTGCAAAGACAAAATAAGGTTAACCAGTTTTAAATTTAAAAAAAAAATCAACTATGGAAACAGCTGCCGTTGTACCTCCTCGCCCATTTAAATGAGTTTAATACCGCTACCTTTAAGATCAAGGAGTAACAAGATACTCACACTATGTTGTCCTTTATTATCAATAAACATTTTTCTGACTTTTCCAATAAACATAATAAACGTACCGATACAATTAGGACGTCAAATGCTGCTTAGTATTAATGTAATTGCTTCATACACTAAGAGTATATATGAGAAAGTCGAAAGGATATAACAGAGATCAGGTTTTGGGGCAAAGATGGCCGATATGAATTCAAAAAACAAGTTTCTTCATCTTGCCTATAAATTCAAGTTAAGGAAATCTACATTTAGTTGCTTAAATAATACCCCTATAGCGTGGTTGTTAAACGCCAAATGCATATTTATAGCCGTTGATATACACAATTTGCATACTGTATATAAAATGAATCCGTCTTCTATGGTTGTTGTAGCGACAAACATGAAGAATAGGGACATTAAAGTTGTAAATTCATTTCGAAATATAGATGAGGTTAGTGTTTATAATTTAATTTTTATTTACTTGACTTCACTGTATTTAAAGATGATTTTGCTGCCAATCCAGTACGTTCGATCAACTCTCGTTCCATCCAATAAAATATTTCTTGGTTTTATCAAACTTATTAATTACTGGATAAGTGTTCCTGAAGATAAATTAGCAATAATTAGGGACATAATACTCGATATAAATACGTATAGTGCGTAAGTTTCTTAATTTCACGCTAAAGCTTAAAATAATTGAACATACAGAGGTGCTTCGTTTTGTTTCTAATTACAGTATTGATGATATATTGGATTGTACAACTTTACGACAGGGAATACCAACCGCTCATAAAATTTTTGGAATCGCAAATACAGTAAATGCATTTAATTTTCTCTTGTGTGGTACTTTGAGAAAAGTTTTGAAATTAAATCACCCAGAGGTAATTGCTCTAGAACAATTTTAGTAAAACAAACTTTAACCTCTCAATATAAATATTGTTTTTAGGCAGTGGCTGTGTATTTAGATGCAAAGCGAGGAATATTCGCAGGACAAGGTATAGAAGTATACTGGCGCGAAAATTACATTTGTCCAACTGAAGAGGAATACGAGCATATGGCTATCAGAAGTATGTATCAGACTGGTTTGACTGGGTGAGTTTGGAACATGGCTTTATTACATGCGCACTCACGGCTATAACTTTAAGTGGCAACTGTACAGGGTGCAGCAACTAAAGTGGTATCTAACAAACTATAAAACATTGAGCAACAAAATTGTTTATGGTTTTATAGGACGGAATAGGTAAATCCTATTTTTAGATATTTTGTGAACACGTTTAGTACCCTTAATAAATAGGTAGTTGAAATTATACAGGATTGGGAAAAAGTACGGAACAATGCAAATATCTTTAATACGGCAACGCGATTTTGACAAAATTTTTTACATGGAGGTTGCGATATACGGCGGATACAACAAAATTATCTGCGGTTTAAAAGGACTTCCGGTTTAGCCGGAAATGATATCAACTTTTTTATTTTAAATGAAACACCCTGTATATTTTTCGATACATCGATAGAACTCTTTTTTGCGAGTTCAGTGATATAGTGTTTTATGCCTTTATTTTCAACAATTTTAGAGATATTGAACAATAATGTTTCGTAATTGGTATCTAGCAGCTTACGGAAAGAAAAGAATGTGAGAAGCTTAAACAGTTATGTAATGTTGTCAAATATGCTTGGTTTGTGTTGTGTTGTTTTGATGTTCGATAGATTAAGCAGTGTGCTTGTAGTAATTAATTAATTAACCAAATTAATTAACACTGCTGAATTTAACATCAGAAATGGTTCAATTAACAAAAAGATTGCAAATTGTTAAATAAAGTACAAATTTCTTGCTGAGTTCTACGACGTTCATCAAAACCAACAATAATTAGAATTTAAATTCGTTCTCCTTTTTGTAAATAAACCATTTCTGATGTTAAATTCAACAGTTTAACTAATTTGGTTAATAAATTGATTACTGCAACCACACTGCTCAATCTATCGAACATCAAAACAACACAACACAAACCAAGCATATTTGACAACTTTACAAAACTGTTTAAGCTTCTCACATTCTTTTGTTTCCATGAGCTGCTGGATACCAATTACGAAACATTATTGTTCAATATCGCTAATATTTGCATTGTTCCGTACTTTTGCCCAACTCTGTATAAATAGTAGAAAGCGGAACGAGATATTTTTTTTTAATAAGTGCCTTCTAAAAATAAGCAACAAAATTACATCAAACAAAATTTAATTAGAATGATAAATGTACAATATTTAAGCCCTTTGTTTATTAGGGGCTGTAAACGTACATTTTTCACGTTTATTAAATTTAGTTTGATCTAATTCTGGTTGCTTATTATTTTCAGTAAATATTTTAAATGAAACAAGATAATATATTAATGATATAAATCTTTTTTTAATTTTTGTAAGACAAGTACGAGTCTGTATTCGCCAAGTACATAGAAAGAGAGGAATATCAAAATTTTTGGAAATATCCATTTTAACATCTACAAGATGTTTTAATACAATTTCATTCGCAGTTTGTTACGTAACTTATATTATATACAAAACAACACATCTTATACCATTTCTAGTATCATTATAGGGGAAGTATTGGTTATACGAAAATTTTCGACTTCAAGATTTTGACGGAAATACTTTATTACGAACCTAGAAAATTGTTTTATTTAATGTCTGCTGTGTTTGTGTGTGGGTGGGTGCCCTTCATAACTTCCAAACGGACGAGCTGATTTCGATGAGCTTCGAAATATAGAGGTATATAACAAATTCACTGTGACATCTAGTTTTAAAATAGTGGCCACTACGTTTCTTTTGAAGGTTTTGACTTTAACGCGTTATTAGCTCAGAACTCAAAAACTAATTGACAAATCGGGGTCTAATTTAATTTTTTGGTAATTGAACACAATATTATTACGTAAAAAATATTGTGCACGTAAAAACTGTCAAGTGAAAATTAATTTTAAATCTTTCGAAATTTTTAAAAAAACATTGTTCAAAAAGTGACTATACGATTTCTTTTTAATGTTGTACATTCATAGGGCTACGCATGCGCTACCAGAGCCCCGTCCACTAATTTCTCTTTAACGCCGCCTATGAATTTTTGGAAATCCTTAATTTATGCCTCTTTAATTAATAAACGAGAGATGATAAAACATTTCTGTTTAAGGTCCCATGAGTGATAGGAGAATTAGGTTCACCACTCAAATTTTTCATGCCCAAACGATTTTCGTCTGACAAATTTGTAATTCCGTTTTTGGTTTTCTTTTACTCCAAGGAATCGTTTTTCAAAACAACAACAAATCGATTTTTTTCTAACAGTTGCATAGATTTACAAGTTACAGCGTGAGGTATCGCTAACCAAGCCAGTACATCCCCAAAACATTAATACAAGACGACAAACATAAGTTTTAAACATGATAAAACGATTTCTCAAATTTAATTTTTTAATTTGATATTTTAATTGCCGTTGAAAACGGTTTTATTTAACCCAATTAAAATTACCTAGTTAACCACTTGCAATCAGGTATAATGTTTTTCTACAGAAGCCGTCAGTTGGTTTTTGCTACTTGGAAGACTTATGCAACTTTTCGATAGCACCCACAAAGAGACAGAAAAATTTTCAGCAGCTATTGGTTTGTATGCTCAAATCAGTGATGATTATAACTGCTTAACTAATCAAAAGGTATGTTAATTTATTTGTATGTCATGATTATTCTTAAATTTTGATGAATTCAGTATTTTGCTAGCAAAGGATTCTGTGATGACATAACAGAAGGAAAGTTCAGTTTTCCTATTGTTCATGCAATAAACAGTCATCCAGAAGAAAAACAAGCTATAATTGGTATCCTTTACAACTAAATTCTGGTTTAGTACCAAACTTGTACAAGTTAAATAAGTTTTATTGTATTCCCAAAATTTAACACGAGAACTTAAAATACACAAAATGTTTAAAAAGCTACTTTACAAGCATAATTTTGCTGTATAATTTGTTAAGGTAATTGTTATGTTTTATGAGCCAAACAAATTAGAATCTTTTGCTTAACAATGATTAGCTATTTTACAGCAGAGAACGTATGATATAGAACTTAAGAAACAATGTCTGTCTATACTTGAGAAATGCGGAAGTTTTGAATACACGCTGAGGAAATTAGAAAAACTTAAAATCATTATATTTGAAGAAATGAACAAACTTGGAGAAAATCCGTATATAACAGACTTTTTTGAATTTCTTACGGAAACTAATTAGAATATTGTGCCAATTTGTTGAAAATGGTTTGACTTTATTTTAAGCATTTATACGTGAGGGTGTTTTTTATTACAGGTGTTAGAGTTTTTGGGTCTTTAAACTTTTGTTCATCAATGTAGTAGCAATAGAAGAATGTCGATGTTAATAAAATAAAAATAAAACACGTTGTCTATTATAGATATGTACATTGTACACCATCAACCTTGATATGTGGGATTGACAGCTGATAGTGGAAAGAGAATTTCGTTGAGATAAAACGAAAGAAAGCCTGAAAAAAACTTGAAAAAAGCCAAGAAGAAACAACCCAGTAAAAAACATTAAGAACGAAAACCCTCTGTAAATCATCAGGGAAAACGCCTAACAAATAATTCCTAGCGCTAGAAGAAAAAACCTTAAAAAATAGGCGTGAAGACGTTTGTTAAACTTATCACTTTTCTGTATTTCCAAGGGAGAGCTTTAACAGAGATTTTTTAAATGTTTTCGGTACTAATAAATACGCTAAAAAATCTTGTTAAACATTTGCATATAATTCCAAAATAAAATTCGTTCTTATTTATATCAATCGATCAGCAAGGAAAAACACGTATCTCTTTAAGGGAAAGCTCTTTCTTTACTATATCGTGACCCACCAGCAAGAAAATTCAGACGTGCTTTTGTTTAGAAGATGTTTAATTGGCGGTGATTTTCTTCAAGAAATAACTTTACCCGAGTTGTTTCTTTTTGGGGGGGTATGTAATGTAATGGAAGTTGGGAATGTATTTGCCGGAGCCTTTTTTCAGACGGCGTTTTCTCCACCAATAACTTTCCCAGCGTTTTTATTGTACGCCATTTTTCAAGGGCATTTTTACCATTAACTGAAAATGACTCCCAAAGGCAGAAGCAATTGTTTTTATCGCATGATATTAGTGTAATATTTTGACTATCTCGTGTTGCTGCCGCGGCGAGGCTGGTACCTCGACTAACAGACGTGCAGACGTATAGAGAGCATTTATAGCGTTTTTCTGTATTACGCAACATTGCGTAATAAATTAAATCTTTGCTATTAACCGTTTTTGTATGTCTTTTATGATTAAAATATAACGCACCCACTTGTCTTACATGAATTGTTCAACATGTCCTATTAAACCGTAGCTAATTATAAAGGGAACAAATATATTCGTAGTACAGCAATCTGACGGATAACATTTGAAATTTAATCTACATGCGGTGTGGAGAACTCTTGCACGAATCAAATTGTAAAGTTTAACACTATAAAAAATGTGTACAGATGAACTAAAACGCTGCATGCGTTAATTGAATTCAATGACTTTAACCTAGCAGGCTTTGAAAATCATTTAATTTCAGAATAAAAAACTATAAGAAATAATAACAACTCTCGTCATTAAATTTAATTGAAGCTCGCAGCATTTCAATTTGAATGTTGTCTCCAAATCAGTGTTGTGTAATTATTTGTAAACATGATCCTAAATATGTTTGTTATTGTAAACTCGCCTAGAGCGGCCCCTTACTAAAACAATCTCGATCAATTTGACAAATAAATCGTTACTGCAAAAATAATCTTCATCTTCTTATTTACATAGAAAAATGAATTGGCAGAATGTGTATACGATTGTAGCACTTACAGGCAGCTTTCAAAGATCCATTTTATAGTCCGAAGTTTGACACTCTCTTCTTTAATTAATAGGTAGATAACACCAGAATACAATTAGATATTAAGTGGAAAGTAATATTTCCCAAAAAGGAACAATAAAAATGACTCATTTAATAAAAAGTGTATCTGCCGAAAACTTTAGTAGGTTGTGGTCGGCCTAATGATCGGGCTTGGTGCTTGCATCTCCTTGTGGTGGTCCGCACAGGTTGCAGCTTCTTGGACCTGGCAAGGCTGACGCGGCAATCGGGGGGGGAGAGTGCATGTGACAGTGGGCTGTGAGCTTGTTCGCAGAACCGGTAGCTAGAGCTTCTATTCAGCGACTTGGCGTTCTTGCGTCTGATTTTATATTCTTTTGTTGCCAGGGTCGACGTGTGGTCTATCAACATTATGGTCCCGGTTCTTTTAACCCTCAGGGTGAATTGTTCTGTCTTTTTGTAATTACCCAATTTCCTCACCAACAAGGTGGGGGAGGTGGAAGATACTACGCTTTAAGCGTAATAAAAAGCTTAAATGTTTATTCTACGCATGCCAAAGAGACGATCTGGGCAAGCAAAATATTCCTGCAACTCCCCCAGTGCCATCATCGCCGATTATCTGTTATTTCTAAAATTTACAAATTACGGATTTACGGAAAAATATAATTACTCGATTGCCCTGTGCGGTTTTCTTTTGGTCGTTTTCCTGGACAGTTCAGATCAGGAAAAAACTGATTTTGAAATTTCCGCGTTTAACAATGCCTACGGTTAGAAAATATCAAACAAAATGCGTCCTCCAAAAATAAGGGGGTAGGTAGATGTTTTCTACGACAGTATAGGCAGGCTAATGAAATATGCTCAGATTCGTCTTTTGCGGATCCCAAATAAGCGATTAGCGTAAGAAAAACAGCTCAAAACTAGTCCCAAGTGCACCCCCAAACCCTTAAAAGTAAGAAACTCAAAAAAATTAAAATCATCTTTTTGTGTAAAGCAACACTTCAAATCACCCTGAAGTGCACCTCAAATCTTTTAATTTGTACAAAATTGGAAATTACTGCTTCAATTTTACGCAAATAAACTAACGATCTCTGGCAATTTAATGTTGTTAAGCAAAATTCAAATACTTCTATTTCAATTTTAGTCAAGCACCTTAAACTTTCTGGTTCATCATGGTTGAAATTAAATATAAATGAAATATCTGGGTCTAAAGAATAAGCTGGAAAGAATTCTGTAAAAATAGTTAATAATTTTGAGCTGGTAGTCCGGTTTTATACTGGCTGAAAGAGAGAGGTTAGATAGAATCAAGCATCTCCGAGGAGTGGAGTTTCGGCGCGATTGCTCGGCTTATAAAAATCCACTTGAAGCGCCCCTGCGCCTTTTTCTTAAACTAAAGCAACACGACAAATTTAAAAAAAAATTGTTAAACTGTTGCAGCCAGGTTGTCTTGTTACAAAGTGCACATAGCAGACTCAACCCTTATAAAATGAAAAAATTTAAAAATGTGGATTTTATTTACTCGACTCGAGTTTCAACCATCTCGGTTATCTTCAGGAGAACTGTTTTATTTGTAAACTCCTGAAGATAACCGAGATGGTTGAAACTCGAGTCGAGTAAATAAAATCCAACAAATTGTGAAACAATTACCAAGTGGTTTATTTTATTAATAAACTATTAATTTTTAATAGTTAAATATTGATGATGTATGTTTTTTAAGGTTAACTTCACTGCAAAGATATTTAGTTTTCTTTATCTTTTCGTAGCCGGTTTTGGATTTGGAAAACTCAACTAATACAATAATACTTCCAGTAATGATGGCCTTCCAATAATGATGAAGTTTATCTCCAATAGGCTAGAGCATTAACATCATTGTAATGTTCTAAATAAACGTATTCGGCAGTTTTTAAAATTTTTAAATGCTCTTGTCTGGGTAAATTTTTGAAAAAATCCGTCAACTCAGCTCGAAAAATTTAATAAAGTGTAAATTCCTAAAAACACCTTTGATGATTCGAAAAGTTTTTAAATAGTATATTATAATAAAAGTGTATAAGCAAGCCTTTAAAGCAGGCGCGGCGGGTTTAAAAAGCACGAGGCAAAGCCGAGTGCCTTTTAACGAAGCAGTGCTTTAAAGGCTCTTATACACGTGTATTATACGCTATTTTTTATTATACCTGCACTACAATCTGAAAATTATAACAAAAGAAGGAAATTGAAATCCCTTTTTCAAAGTAATCTGTGTCATTAATCGTTGATATAGAAACGGTTAGCAATAGTTGTTGTTTTGTTGCTATGTATATCTATCTATCTATCTATCTTCTATCTTCTTCTTCTATCTATCTATCTATATAAATAAAAATCAATTGCCGCATGTTTGGTACATCATCACTTGAGAATGGCTCGACCGATTTGGCTCATTTATTTTTGTTGTGTTCGTAATTGTCAGGACAAGGTTTTTATGAAAGAAAATTTTGGGAAAATGCACCGGAAAAGTCGGAAAATTCGGAAAATCGAAAAGATGATTTTGTATGGTATTTTTCTATGAGATTACGTATGTTTTCGTTTTTGAATGGCTATTGGAAGAAAAAAATGGAAAAACAAATGCTTGCGTGGGGCGTGGCCCACGAGTTCAGCTAGTTTATTATAAATTTGTTGATTTGTGAAGTTTGTTTCGACTTTGTGTTCGTGAATTACAAAATGAACGAAAACATGGATATTTCATCCGAGATTAGAATGTTAGACGAACAAGCTGAACAGCGATTAATCCCCGAGAAATCTAAACAAGCGTATTGCAAGGAATACGAAAAATTATCCAACTGGATGGCCAGCAAAAACTACAGGATGGTCGATGAAACACTAATGCTTGCCTATATGAACAGAATGGTAGGGAACAATTAATTATTAAAAAGAGCAATTAGTTAACGTAAAATTGTGTTTCATGACAGTCAACTATCTACAAGTCGTCAACACTGTGGTGCATCCATTCTAAATTGCAAACGATGCTGCGAATCAAGCACGGAGTGAACATTGCTTCTTTTCATAAACTACATGCGTTTATGAAGGGCACAAACAAAGGGTATGACCCTAAAAAGTCTTTGGTGTTTACAGAAGAGCAATTGCGCAAATTTTTTATTGAATCCCTTGACGATACCTTTTTATTTTTGAAGGTTTGTACTTAGTTGACAATTGTCACAAAATGTTGACAGTGATATTTCGAGTTTCAGGTTGTCGCTATTTGTGGAATATTTGGGGCTTGCCGGAGGCATGAAATGTGCGACCTCCGCATGTCGGATATTAAAAAAAGGGGTCTGTTTTAATAATTAATATCCGACCATGTAAGACCGAAAAAGGTAGAAAATTTGCCGTAACTGGTGACTATGAAATACCATATGTTCAGATTTTTAAGAAATACCTTTCATTACGCCCAGATCAGATGCCTACGGATAGAGTATTCTTAAAATACAGCAAAGGCAAATGTATCAGGCAGGTTGTCGGAGTGAATACTTTTGGCAGATGCCCGTTTCTTATGGCGAAATATCTGAACCTTCCAGACTCTGAGAAATTCACCGGCCACGCGTTTCGGCGGACCTCTGCGACAATCATGGCAAATAGTGGAATGAGCGTGGATGAGCTTAAGCGGCGGGTTGGATAGAAATTACAGACGGTAGCTGCTGCTTATGTTGAAGAGTCCATTGAGACCAAATTAAATGTTTCGAGACGCATTGTTGGGGCTGTTAATCGAAGTAATAATACTACATCAACGTCCTCAAAATTGAACGTCCTCGAAAATGCAAGGGATCAGCAGTCTGCTAGTTCTAAAATAACTAACAATGAGCTGATTAAAGCTTCTGGTTTACAAATTTTAAGCAACAGCAATTGTACGTTTCATATTCATTTAAGTAAATAAAGATTAGTTCTGATTACCTGTGTATTTATCATTGTTCAAAATTTGTAGGTGAATTTGTTGTTACCTAGGCAACTTTAAAGCACTAGTGATTTAAAAGCCCGATTTTGCACGCTTTTTAGTTTCAAAAACAGAGATTATGATTCAGGTATAATAAAAAATAATAAAATCTGACTTATAATGTAAATCGTATAAAAACAAATAATATTCAAATATATCTTTTAGCACTTTCTAACACGCTAAGGTGCGAAACCTCTTTCAAAATTTTTTGAATCAGTTGGCTATATATTAGTTAATTCCATTAATTAAATTTAATATGTTAATGACATTTATTATTTTATTTTTTGCGTTAATAATCAATCAGGCATTTTGAAATTTTGCTACATGTAAAAGTTCTTAATTTTCTCAAAATTTTCTATACGGTATGTAAATTTAATGATACCGATAATGAAAAGAAAAGATATACCAAAACATGATATCAAACACGAATTTTATTAGTCAACTTCAAATTGTAGTCTGTTATTTATTCCACAACTTTATCGAAAAATTAATATAAACGACAATTTTTTTTTATTTTTTGATGCCAGTTCAGCACTTGTGCTATGCATGGCATTGTTAATATATAAGATGTGACTTATAATAACATTAAATCACTATTTTACACTATTTTAATGTATATATTAGACTGATATCTGCTGCTTAATTCAGATTATCACCGATTGTACATATCACGCACTTGTTTGGGAAATATGGTTCACTTGTGTAGATCATTCATTATCGCTACTGTCATTCATCCAGATATCAACCGGTAGCTTCCTTTTTAATCTAGTGTGCAACGATCGTCTTCCTATGTTGTAATGTATTGCGCCACTACACTTATTGAGGTTGCTGTAGAACTTTTTAGAAATTTTCGCAATAAATTGCTGAATTGTAGGGTTGTCGGTTTCTCTGTGCAGTTGTGTGTTTCTAACAAACCACTAAGCATTGGTAATAATGCGTAGCACTTTGTTTTGTAGCACCTGTAGTTTATTCAGATTAGTTTTTGAAGTTGCACTCCACACGCTACTTCCGTATGTGATAATGGGTCTGATTATCGTTGTATAAATTAGGGTCCCACATTGTATTTTAAGCGTAGATTTCTTGTTTAGAACTGGATATAGCATGGCCAGTCTGGCGTATGCTTCTGATAATTTTTTGTTTACGTAATAACTCCACGTCAATTTTCGATTGAGATATAATCCCAGGTACCGCACCGCGCTCTTTCGGATTCCAGGAGATGGGATTGTTGTTAATTATGATGTTTGGTGGATCTGCAGGTCGGCGAAGAGTGAAGATTTTTGACAACGACAGTGAAACCATGATTACATACCTTCTGGTTTTATTTATTACAAACAAAAGCTCTATACATTAAAGATAGGAAAACAGTTTTTGTAATTTACGTTCTGGCATGTTTTGTTTTAATCGTACTAAAGAATACTAAGTCTAAGTCTAACTAGTAAAACAATGAGTGTATTTATAACAATCAAATAAATAGTGAAACAACGAAATTTCGAAGTTCAGTAAATCATTTATAATTTCACTCTCAGTGCGTCAATGAAGGATTACTTCTTAATATATTTCTCCAACAGGTTTAATAGTTAACTCGTGAACCTGCAAATATATAAAAAATAAAGTAGTTATACGTAACTATCTGTAAAATAAAAAATTAACCTTTTTATACAAAAATAGTAACACAAACTCTATTTTTTGACTTTTGTTAATATCAGTAAAGTGTTAATATTTTTTAGTTTATTTAAAACATCGTTGTTAGCAAAACCGTCTCTTTAGAAATAATTACAAACTGAATTGCGAAATTTCCTTAATAGGGGAAAAAGTTAATTATTGATAAGAAAGGAAAGTTTTTACCTGTACATGAGGAGGTGTTGATAAAACATAAACAACCCCATCTGCTATATCTTCGGGATTTAATACACCTGGCGATTTCAGGTATTCATCTAAATTGGGGGATCCACCAACTTCACCAATTTCTGTTCTAACACCCCCTGGACTTATGCTCTAAAAATTAATTTTTGCATTACTTAAAATTTACATTGAAATAATCACACATATGTATAGCTTACAGTAATTTTAATTTTGCTGTTGAGGGAATTAAGCTCCTGCCTTAGTGTTTCTACTAAAGCCGTTACTGCGTGTTTGGATGCTGGATAAACATTCTGATTTGGAAAATTTGGAACAATGTGTCCATCGGTACTATTTATGTGGATAATATGGCCATCTACTTTATTTGCCTGCATATCCTTAACGGCTTCTCTCGTCGCGATACACAAACCAAGAACGTTAGTATCAAAAATTTCTTTCCACTGTTCTGTTTCTCCATCGATCAAGCCTTTTCCACGAAAAACTCCCGCATTATTGACAAGTATGTGTATAGGTCCTAGATTTTTCTTAACCCATTTGAATGCTTGAAGGATGTCCGCTTCTTTGCTTATATCAGCTTTGACAGCGTAGAGTTTGCCACTTGCACCTTCCAATTTAGTTGCTAGTTGATCTACCCTTTCTTTTCGACGGGCTATACCTACAACCCGACAAATTTCAATTAGTTTTTGTATTATAAACGCTTCTACTATTAAATAAGTAATTGTTGGTGTGGTTAGACAATATAATAGAAGAGCGACAAAATTTTGTTTGAAAGATAGAGCCAGGACCACCTAATTCGCACCAAATATACAATTTATTGAGAGTAGGAAAAGATGGACAGCTCTGAATCGGCTCTCCACTACTGGCCTCGACTTCAAGGCCACCCTGTATCGACGACCACTGCTACCAACGCTCTTGATTTGAGTGCCACCCCATACCAACGACTTTGCTTTCAAGGTCAATCCTCCAAGAGCACTGTTTCAAGATAAGTAAATGAATAAAACAATTCACTTTACTACAATCATTTATTGTACTAAAATATCGTAAGACGTTTTTCCAATATGACAGAAAATATACAACAACACCTATTGACAAACTAACAAGATAAAATACACCGACAGTTACAACAGACATGCAACAACATTGGTAATCACTAATCACGCTAGGATGAAACCGCAAAGTTGCGAGATTGGCCCGCCTAAAAGAAGAGTTGGTGGGGAAGGTTGTTATACTTCAATATACAGGATGTACCAAATTGCGTGTTAACTATGGGGATCTCGCTTATTTGAAGAGATACGACGATGGTTAAATTAGAGACAAGTTGTGGAATTCTATGCCCAATAATAATCTGAAAAGCAATTGGAGCTATCCTGCTTCGCTTCTGAAAGAACTGCAAAAAACTGAAATAATAGATTTTTTGTTTTCGGTTATAACTCATTTGACATTTCTATTACATATTTCTAGTTAACGCATTATTAGGACACTTTTTTATGCTAAATCTAAATTTTTGATTAGATTTGCTATAACTGTTACCATTGCTCATTTTCGACTATCAAATTTTGTTTTTCTTATGGTCGGAATTTTAAATTTTTTCATATTTAAATAGAGTTTTAAATTCTGATTTTAAACGATGTGTCACACTTTGCATTTTGTTTACGTTTTGAGCATTTTATTACAGAAAATAAAAATTTCATAAGAGTTCCATGGAAAGACCACGTCATTAAATTTATTTTGAAAAAATTCTAGTAGGTTATGAACTGATGGAAGTAAAACAAAACACTACTTTTATTTACTTTGACCTTTAGCTACATTAGGTATGGAAAAATTTCAGGAAACTTTGTTTTAAGCGTAGGCAGCAAGTTAAGTTATTTGTTCAAAAAAAAAGTGAATGACACGGTTACTAACACATAGATTAGAGAGTTTATTTTAGACAACTTTCTGAGCATGTTTTACAAAAGTGTCATTGAACATTTATTTAATATTTGTATCTAGTGCTATATGTTGTTTTCATTTTATCTGTTATTCAAATTTGTTATGTCACTTGTAAACATAGAATCTGCAAGTGGAATTTTCAGTAAATTGTGTATGTTACAAACTTTGTCATTAATTTGTTTTTGTAAAAAATAATTTAACCTGTTGTCTTCGCTCAAATGAAAATTTTCTGAAATTTTCGCATACCTAATGCATCTAAAGGTCAAAGTAAACAAAATTCGTGTTTTGTTTTACTTCCATCAATTCATGGCCTACTAGAATTCTTCCAAAATAAATTAAATAACGTGGTCGTTCCATGGCACTGTTATAAAATTCTTATTTTCTGTAATAGAATGCTCAAAACTTAAACAAACTGCAAAGTGTTATACATCGTTGAAATCCGAATTAAAAACTCTATTGAAATATTAAAAAACTTAAAATGCCGACCATAAGAAAAGAAAAGTTGACAGTCGAAAATGAGCAATGGTAGCAGTTATACCAAATCTAATAAAAAGAATTAGATGCAGCATAAAAAAGTGTCTTAATAATATGTTAATTAAAAATATGTAATAGAAATGTCAACTGAGTTATAACCGCAAACAGAAAATCTAAAATTTCAGTCTTTTTCAGTTTATTCAGAAACTAAGCAAGATAGCTCCAATTTTTTTTCAGATTATTAGTGGGCGTAGAATTCCACAACTTTTCTCTAATTTAACCATCGTCGCATCTCTTCAAATAAGCGAGATCCCCATAGTTAACACGCAATTTGATACAACCTGTATACACGCTCGAAACAAAAACCGCAGATTCAAATTCAACGCATGTCCAATAGCTGATCTGCGCAAGAGCAATCTTCCTACTACCGCCCAATCACTGCACTCTCGCAAAGATTTTTTAATTATTTTTTTTTAATTTAGGAATTTCGACTTCAAAATCGGTATGGGCATGTTAAACCATCATAGGACCAACCTCCCATTCAGAAAACACAACCGTGAGGTTTCATTTTGGATAAACATTGTTTGCAATTACAAAATACTAGACACAATAAAACCAGATAACTCTTGCAAAATACCATTGAGAAAAACTGATTTGGTGTTTCCTTTTGGTCGTTTACCTGAACAGTTTAAGTGAATAATTGCTAAAAACCGGCATTCTTTGCAAATTCGATTTTCGGCTTTCAGCGGATGAACATTGTTTGCAATTACAAAATACCATACATCATAAAACCTGATAACTTTTGAGTGGTCTACTTCAATATAGACGCGCTCGAAAAGGAAGCTCAGATTTGTATTTAGCGCAAGTCGAATAGCCGATCTGCGCAAGCGCTTTCTTCCTACCTGCAGGGCCTGATTAGCCATTAAAAAGAGTAAGCAGCTGCTTACAGCGGCACATTTTCAGAAACGGCAGAAAAATTAAAATAAGAGTGAAGGTATTTGTAGTTACGTTTAGGTAAAATATTATTTGTATTAAGCAAGACGCGCCTGTGATAAATATTGTTGTATAACACCCGCATGTTTCAAAAGCGCCGATAAGAGAGTAAATCCAATCCTTATTTCGGGTTTTTCAGCGGCGGCGGTATGAGGAACCGTGTGTATTAATATTATTTATTAAATGAGAAATTTCTATACAAAGCAAAATTTTTTTCAACAAAAAAAGAAAGGTGTTTCTTTAAGAAAATTTTTATTTTTTTTCATCAAAGCATTTCTCTTATAAAAATGTTTCACGTTTGAAAAAAGTTCTGTCAAAAACATATTTCTCTCTGGAAAAAAGTTCTCTCATAAAAATATTTGTCTTAAAAAAGCTCACTCATTAAAATATTTCTCTCTTGAAAAATGTTCGCTACTAAAAATGTTTCTCTCACTACTAAAAATTTCTCTCGGAATCACCGTTTCCGTATGTTACAAAGATATGGCGCTACTATATGCCAACCGGTGGGTTCTTGTAACGGCGAACTGCGAAACAATAAATTCATTGTAAATCTGGAACGCGCAGCCAATGCTTTGTTGTTTTATGTATTAACCATGTCAGGACTTGCACGGCATTTTTCCGTCTAAAAAAGTGAAATAGTGAATGTTTTTAGAAAAAGTGAATAATAGTGAATTTTTTAAGGTAAAAGTGACTTGGTTTTCAGGTAACGATTATACAGCAATCTTTTACTTAATTTACTATAAATAAGAAATTGAATTGAAATTTGTTAAACTAGAAAACACTGTAGTAATGAATGTGACCAAATGTACCGTATCGAAAATTCATATAAATCATTTTTTACGATAAAATATTTTTTTTTGTAAATATTGTATTATGTTACAGATACAATTGTGAAAACGCAGGCAATTTACATGTAAACATGCCGAAATACGTATAAGGTTAAAATAAATAAATATTGTTAAAGTAATTAAGTATTTTATATACAGATAATCAATAAATATACATTAACAATTAGCAAATCCTAATAAAATACTTTAAATAGTCTATTAAACTGATAAAAGTTTATAACGCTCGGTGTTTGCGTTTTTGAATAAATAATAATTAATCAATTTTAAATTTTTCAAAAATTCCTGGAAGGCACCATAGTAAAATTTGGGAGATAAGTAAAAAACAAATTTGTAGTTCAATGCAAGCTCTATCGGCTCAGAAACAAAACGTGTGGACAGTTTTTGAAAAATTTTTTTTGAAAATTTTTAAAATTTTAAAGCAGCGCCATTGCGATATTTTTCGGATTTTCTAAATTAATTTTATTTCATCGTATACTACCTAGGAAGGTGATGAGATGAGACAACTACTTTTGAGTAAATGAGCGTAAACGTCGAGATTTTCAAAAAAACTGTAGCGGCCGCTATTTTAAAGCTAGAGAGTTTGGTAAAGAAGTTTTCTATTTGCCTTAAGTTTTGCTCTCAGATTGCTTGATCAAATTTTCAAAATTTTGTTTTGGAAAAAAACGCTACAAAAGAAACTTGTCTAACTTCCGTTTTCGGTTTTGAATTTTTTTGATAAGCTTAACTAGAACTACAATTTTCGATATACCTCTAGATTTAAAATTTCATCAAAATCGGTCCAGTACTTTCACTTGTAGAGGCGTCACCCACCCACACACCCGCAGACAGACATTTTTTAAAAACCACTTTTTTGAGTTCCTTGAGCTCCAAAACGTGTATTTCCGTTAAAATATAGATTTCGAAAATTTTCATGAAATCAATACTTTCCTCTACCGAAGGTATGGGAAAGTAAAGTAAAAAGGTAACTGAGTAAAAACTCTGCCATGTTCACCTTTGCTGTTGCCGCCTTTCTCTGTCTAGGTGCCAGACGTTCCAGGTTTAGACTAAATTCATTATTCCCCTGTTCAAAGCACCAGCCAGAACGTAGTAGCGTCATCTCTTTGTATCATACATAAACCATGGTTCTCAGAGAAATATCGCTATGAGAAAACTTTTTTGCAGAGAGAAATATTTTTATACGAGACCATTTTTCAAGAGAGAAAGTTTTTCAAGATACCTATTTTTTGAGAGAACTTTTTTCTTGAAAAAATATTTTTCTATGAGAACTTCCTTCAAGAAATAAAAACACTTTCCTAACAAATTTTCTTACTAAAATATTTTTTCCCGTTTAAAAAAGTTTTCATTTAATAAACAATATTAAAGCACACGGCGCCCCATACGGCGGCACTCTTCTATAGCGCCCCACGCTGTAACAAGTAACACGTGCAACACTTTTGATGGTACATTTTTCAGAATATTTTGCGGCAAATTTACAATTTTATTAGAAAATGAAAAATAGTTCATTCTAAATTTATCAATTTTTTTTCCTATTTAGTAACGCAATGATACTAAATTTTACATAACATGAAATGTTGTATTCAATTAAATTTAACATTGGCTGTCGCGGTAGGTCTGTGGGTCAAGAGCTCGCAGTCTTATTCGGTCGACCCGAGGTCGGACCTAGCTGTACCGGATTTTCATAAATACAAAGCGGCGGGGACGGGCTTGGTTGTTAAGTTTGCGTCCGCAACTCCATGATTGTCTTAACAAAAATTTAACATCATGTCGACTTTTTTAAAGAGTGCTCGGTATACATATTTAGATTCTTTTTCATTGTATCTCAAAATTTCATTTATAATATAAATTTCGGTACATAATCTGCAATTGGTTTCTTTGACATAAATGCATGTATTTCAGTTAACTGATTTCTGGTAATCAAACACAAACCATATTTACTAAGGTGTCAAAAAACGTAGCTCCAGGCGGCATATGAACCTAATCCGGCCCTGCCTACCAACCCTCGGTCAACCCCATTATTGATTTATTGTTTTTTCAAAAACTTACTCATAGCGGTTTAGAAATCGGTGCGAACACGTTAAATGACTGTAGGAACAACCACCCATTTAGAAGAGACCTATAGGAGGTTTGCTTTTGGTCGTTTACCTGAACAGTTTTGCAAAATCATTTTTCTGCTTTCAGCGGATAAACATTTATTTTGCAATTACAAAGTAAGAGACATCATGAAACGAGATAACTCTTGCAAGAAATAAGGGTGGTAAAAGGGGTGCTCTTTTTCAATAACAACCCCCCGGTCACCCACATCATCGATTTTTTGCTTTTTCAGAAATTTACTCATTTCGGCTTAAAAATCGGTACGGACATAATAAATACCAATACAACCTTCTCTTAAGAAATTACTTATAGGGGATTTTCTGTTGGTTGTTTACCTGAACACTGGACAGTTTAATTTAATAATTGCCAAAAACTGACTATGATTCACTTACAAAATCAATTTCCAGTTTTCAGCTAATAAAGATTGTTTGCAATTACAAAATACCAGTTATTACGAGGGCGGAATAATAAATGGTTAGCCTCCACATATGTGGCGCTAGCATGTAATAGTTATTTACAAACCAAATGCGGGAAAGCAATGATCCCGCATGAGCGCGGTGTTGAAGCATGAACGAGCGCTAGCGAGCGAATGCCTTCATATGCGCGAATGCGCGGATTAAGCTTTTTCGCATACGGTTTGTACAATATTTTTTGTATCGAACAGAAATACAAAAATAAAGTAAAATAATTAGTTATTTAAAATTTCAAGCGAATGCTTGTACGGAGTGATCGAAAATGATTGAAGGTCACGTGACCACGATCTGGTCGCATTATTATCAAAAATGCGTTTCGATGTGTCCGCGAACCTGTTGTTTATCAATACTTACATCCCTGGAATCCATTAGCGTACGCGCATTTTACCTGTCAAATGTCGTAATAATAACAGTTATTGTTTTCTTTTGTGTTATTGTTCTCGGTTTTGTAATCCCCACGTTATAACAGTTTTTTTCAAAACTCAAAGTTTGTATTCGTTCCCTTTATTAGGTAAGACAATAAAATTACAAAGTTTATTTTAAATGAGGGTGATAACAGGTGTGTAATTTTAGGTTAATATGGTGTTTACAATAGAGCATGATAAATTTATTTTGGAAGCGTACTTTAGATCCGGAGAACGTGACCAAAATGGTGTTTGGCAGTACTCTTATCCCTCCTGTTTCAATCAGTTCCAAGAGCATTTTCCCAACGAAGCAGTTCACTATGAAATTTTTAGTCAACACGTTCGTCGTATTATTCAACGGTACCACGAAACAGGCAGCGTCTGCAAAGGAAAGTGTAATCCTTCACCAGCTCTTCCCAGGTAGCTTAGAGCCAGAGTTCAAAGAAATAATAAGATCGAACTGTAAATCAAATTATTTATAATATTTATTCAATGCGATTACAATACAAGAATAAATTATCGTATGTATCGGAAAAATTGTAAAATTAATAATTTTATGTATAATAAAGTTAAATATAATTAAATGTGAAACAATTAAATTTTCTTCGAAGCGTGTCGACCTGGGTTCTGCTTCCTTGAACGGATCTTATTTCGTCGAATCGAATTCTGCGTCGAATTCACGGCTGACAGACAGGACTGGTTGCGCACGATCTATGGTATGCACTGCGCGGCGGTCGAAACGAACATCAATGCGTAGTGACAATCAAAATGGCGATTCTCGACTCCGGCGTTTCTGTGAAAATAATTAAAGTCTTGTGCACACTCCACATTCACTCAATCTTGCAGATAAAGTCTGAAATTAAATTAAATAGTGTATGGTGTAGTGTTCCACTGGTCACCAACCCTCTGGTTACGGTTCTAACTGGAAATAAACGGATAATTGTGAATTCGTCAGGTAAGTGCTTGTGGATTTATTTAATTGATCGGTACTGGATAAATAAATTGCCGGGTTTGACGGTACGGGGAATTATTTACAGGTTCAGGTTATAACTTAAATTCATGGATAGGTTTAAAATAATAAACCCAACGGGTAACTTTACTTTATTAAAGTTATTGAAACTTAACTGGTGACTTTCTAAGTGAATATAACGAATCAATCCCAATAGGGCACCCCAGTTTTGAGATTAGATGCATTAATTCTTAGTGAATACGGTCTTATTTCCATTAGAAGCTCGTCAAACTCACTAAAGGAACATTGACCTCCACTAATGTTTTGATGTAATTCAATAAATGTCGAGTTCTCATGGAAGATATCTACTTCCTAGGAGAATCAAACATTCCATTAAATTACTGTTTGTATTTAATTTAAACTAAAAGTAACTTTAAGTTTAAATCAAACTCCAGCCTAATTTTTAAACTCTAAGTCCAGTCTTGACTTGAAATAAAAATTTACTAACAGTTAAACTGTTCGGAAACAAAATCAAAATAAATTTACTAAGTCGGATCAAAATAAATTGAACAGGAAACTAAAAGTTTTAACGGGATTCTGGTTTCTAAGAAAGGCAGGTCTGGGTTCTTTGAAAGGCAGGAATGAATTCTCTCAAAGGCAGGATTGAATTCTCCTATTTTGAGCTGGTGCTCCGGTTTTATACCCACTGAAGGTGGTAGGGATGCTATGGAAGGAGTTATTGTGGGAGTACCGTTTCCCCCATACGACTTCTTCTGCGAGCACTTCGCTTTTAAATTTCCACTTCCAGCGCCACGAACGCCTCGTCTTGGAACCACAACAATATAAATACTTACTATTTATTAAAACATTGTTGTTGCAGGAAACTTTGTTACAAAAGTCTACGGGCAGGTCATCTGTACTTACCGAAGACACTGTACATGATATTCAGGAACGAATGGATGCAAGTCCCAACAAATCGTTAAGATGTTTATCTGCTCAAACAGGTAATGAGCATAATGTTGTTTTTGTAATTGATTTATCTATGTTAGTTTCAGGTCTTTCATACGGATTGTGTCAGAAGGCTTGCAAAAAAATACTTCATATGCACCCGTACAAAGTGTCGGTGGTGCAAGAGTTGCTACCAGCAGATTTTGGAAAGCGTCGACAATACTGTACATGGTTTAATGAAAACTTCAACAATGATGACATTTTGGATCTGACATTTTTCAGTGATGAAGCCTGGTTTCATTTAAGTGGCTACGTAAACTCGCAAAATTATCGTACGTGGTCAACTGAAAATCCCCATGTATATCGGGAGACCTCATTGCATCCCCTTAAAATTGGGGTTTGGATTGCAATGTCGAGAAGAAGAATAATTGGCCCTATTTTTTTTAATGAAAACATCAATGCTAACAATTATCAACGACTACTTTTAAGACCGTTTATTGATCAACTCCACGATGACGAACTGCAGCATGGGTTCTTCCAGCAAGATGGTGCAACAGCTCACACAGCAGGTGCAACGTTGAACTTTTTAAGGGAATTCTTTGATGAACGAATAATAAGTAGAGGTCGTTGGGCACCGCGATCGCCCGACTTAACACCTCTCGACTACTTTATGTTTGGCCATCTTAAGAATGTTGTACATGCAAATCGTTTACACACAATTGAGGAGTTACAAGAGGCCATAGTAAATGCCGTGAATGAAATCACACCAAGACAGTTAGTAGCCGTTTTTGAAAATATGAAGCGCAGGGTCAATGTTTGTTTAGACAATGATGGAGGGCATTTCGTGCAGTTATTGTAACAACTGTCTTACAAAGAATTTGATTTTTGTATTCATTTAAATTGTGTCATTGAAAAATGTGTTTTTTATTAATTTAAACTGTTATTAAATTGTTAAATTGAGTAATTATTGTAAGCAACAATCAAGAAAAATGTGTTTTTTTATTAATTAAACTGTGTTATTAAATTACGTTATTAAATTGTCTTGTTTTTTAACCTATAGGTTAACTTTTGGAATATAAAAATTTACTAACATAAATCGTAATTTACAACAAGAAAAGTCTTTAAAAGTCCCTAACAGTAATTATTTCGCTAAAAAAATGGTGCACCAACATTCATATAAAGAACACGCCACCCATTTTTAAATTTCCCGCGCTATTTAAATTATCATTGCACGCCAGTGGAATTAGTCAAGATCACATTAAGTAGTAAGCGGACAAGATCAAATCAGTATGAAGCGGCACGTTCAATCATTTTCGATCGCACCCAAAGAAGTAATAGAGGTTAGGAAGGAGCTTATGCACATTGGCCAGTAAACCTTAAAGGTGTCTGAACATGGCTGCCAAACTGTGACGTAGCGGAAGTGTCACCAGTGGCGGCATCAGAAAATTATATTTAGGGCATAACGAACAAATTATAAAACATGAGTATGCTGTTTTAGTTGCCAATTTATTATAGAAGGAAACAAGAAATATTGACCTCTCCGCCACTGTCTTAACCTTATACGTCAAATTGACATTTGTTATTTACATTTGGTAAAATACTTACCTATGGAAACTTATTCCTTTCTGCTTGTTAATTTTAGTACTCGAGCAACCACAGCAAATACAACTAACCATATTTAATAACAAAATTTGTAAACATCACCGGCACAAATGAATCACCAAAAGTGTCTGAATATGGCGGCGATGACGTCACATCCGTCACAGTGCTTTAAGTGCAACTAACTCGAAACCCTCCTTCCTAACCTCTATTACTTCTTTGATCGCACCGTATTTTCAAGCCAATAGAGGTAGCTAAAAAACAAAGTAGGTTGATAGCAATTGTTTGTGATGCAGTTGTCGACTGACATTTCATATTTTTAATTTTGAAGAATTTTATTATTAATAATTAGTCTTCAATTTGTAACATTTAAAAAATGAAAATCGCGGAAATGGTACTTTATAAATTAAATTTTATTATTGTAAAGACGATTATTTTGTAAAATGCCTGAGAGGTCCAGTGCTTTTTGCTATTTTTCCTGGGTAAGTAAATCGGGAAATTGACGTTTCACTTTGCCACTAGAGTGCGCGGAATGTCATTTCCTACGCAGTGAGTACAAAAAATATTTATACATGATTTTAAAGTTACATCTTTTAGTTGATCACACTGAAAATATAGAGGCCATCTGTCAAATAGTTTGTTGTTAGCAGCTGTTCAGAGAAAACGTGTTTTGTGTTTTTGTAACAATGGAATATATTGAGCATCGTGCTGTTATTAAATTTTTGCATTTAAAAGGCTCAAAAAGTGAAAAATTTTTTTGAAGAGATGCAAAGTGTATTGGGTGAAAGTGCTGCATCATATGCGACCGTAAACAATTGGCTGGCTGAGTTCAAACGGGGTCATACGTGCATCCAAGATGAACACCGTTCTGGACGCCCAAGAAGTGTCACTTCAACAATAGGGTTTTAAAAGACAGACGACTGAAATTGGCTGAAATAGCTAATGTTGTGAGCATCTTAAAAAAACGAGTGTTCAATATTTTAACCCAAGAATTGGGTATGAAAAAGCTGTCCGCGCGATAGGTGCCGCGTTTGCTTACACTCGATCAAAAACGTGTGCGAATGCAGATTTCCCAAGAGTGTCTGGACCGTTTTATGAAGAATACCACTGATTTTGTGCGTCGATTTGTCACCACCGATGAAACCTGGGTCCGCTACTATACGCCAGAAACGAAGCTGCAATCAAAGCAATGGACAGAACCTGGTAGCTCGGCTACAAAGAAAACAAAAACTTTATCCACTTATTCCCTAAGCTGACAATTTTCCTAGATGGACAGAGATTTTCATCCGATAAAGAGGTCAAGACCGCTGTTGAAGCCTATTTTGCAGGCATTGAGGAAACCACGTTTCGTGATGGGATCAAATCCTTAGAGCATGGCTGGACAAAATGTATTCAACTTTCAGGAGATTATGTTGAAAAATAAAAATGATTTTGAAAACATAAAATCAGTATTTCATTGCTAGGCTAACCAATTATCATCCCGCCCTCGTATAACAGCCGTTAACTGTTTCAAAAATAAGGAGGGTGGGTATGGGTGCTTTACTTTAATATAGACGTGCTTAAAAAGTCCAGACAACCCTATCATAGATTTTTCGTTTTTTTGAAAAATTTACTCATTTCGGCTTTATCTCTTTATTAAAGCAACACCGCTAAACCAACTTAAATTGCACCCATAACTCTAAAGAACTTAAAATATGATGACAATTATGCTGTAATTGACATTTCGTCTAGTAAATTATGACCTGAAAACGATGATGGACACGCTGATTATTCAATTGTTATAAAATGTTGCCCTTGGTCCTTGTAGGCAGTTGCTTAGATATTTACAAATAACAATCTTGGGTCGATGTCGATTAAATGAGATCACCGAACAGCGTAGTCAGTAACTTTATTGATAAAATGTACTAAAATCATTTTAGCTAATAAAGTAACAGCGCTCAGTGTAGTTTATCTGCTCAAATAAATTTTTAAAAATTTAATAATTAATACTTACCAGTAATCCTTCCTTTACCAGATGTTCAACAATAGCAGCTCCAATTCCTGCACTTGCACCTGTTACAACGGCAACTTTGCCCTTCCATCTATCCATAGAAACTACCATTGTGAAAAGCTGTTCCGTTCCGTTCAGACACGCAGCTGAAACTGAATTGACTTGATTAGGGACACTTAAACACAGAATTGGTGTTATTATCTATTGACACGTTGTACCCCCGCCCAGCTATTAGCTAATACGTTTGTTCCTGTATAGAATCAAATAATATTCAGTGTCGGCTTAAACTTGGTATATACGAGGTCGAATAACGACACAAAACTAAGGGGTCACAAACTTCTAACTACTTAGATTATAGTAATTAATATTAGAATTCAAGGGGAAAAATAAATACTAGGAAAATAGTAATTTTTAATGTACGACTATAACAGAAAAGTTTGGAAAAATTTTGGATTTAAAATTATTGATATTAGAGATTTTTATATTATTAAATCTCAAATTTTCGAAATGGAATTTATACCGAAGCCTTCGATTTGAACTCAACGCTTTCATAATGTCATACAAATGCTTTATGCACATAAATAATTAAATATAAGCGTTGTCATTGTTTGAAACATATTGTCAATAAGTAGTACTTTATGGCTTGTTGTAGATGACTGCGCAGTGTGGATTTCTAATATAGTGTTTAGTCGATATATAAATTATAGGACAATCAATTAATAATTACTTCTTGCATAATTCCTTTAAATATATAGCACGAATTATTATTTACGGGCTTAAAATATCAACACACCCACATGTTTAGCCCCAGGAGCTTGTTTAGATACGTATTATTCATATGGCCAGCGAGTTTACTATCTCGAGCTATTTGACAACGGAGTTGATAAACATAGAATATAAATGGTCGGGGTATGCGAAACAATTTTATGTAACTTTGCAAAAATAACACGAATAGTATCTCTCAACTAACTTTTTTTAACTAATTGTTCGTTCCTGATTAAGGTTCTTGGATAACGACAACGGTGGGTTCAAGTTTCAGGGCACTAAAGAGAAGTGGAGACCGTCGGCGCACGTAATAATGGCTTCGCGGATTTCCCTGCTTTCGAAGTCTAGGTTAAACTACCGTGCGAGATGGAATGGGCCGAAGAGACCACTGGATTACGAATTGGAGATACTCCTGAACAGTCGGGGTAGGCGTGGATGCCTGTGTTAAGACTGGAAGATTTTGTACTGGAAAGTATCACTTCGGTTCTTGTAAATGGAGGCGTTGGGGGCAGCAAACTCTTCAACATCGGCACATGAGTTAATGCAGGGACGTAGTTTTTTGTCGCGTGGGAGAACAACGCGTTACTTGGTCTAATCCTCCGCTTTCAGACTGGAGTTAATTCTTCTGCCTTGTACACGTATCGTAAGTCCAAACTTGATGAACATGGTTGTACTTCGTACCCAATTATGGCACGGAAACGCTTTTTCCATTAGAGATGGTATCGACACCCTGTAGGTTTGTGTAGGTTACGCCGGAGGCCGGTGTTTCCTGCATTGGGACAAGGGCCGACTTTTACGTCGAAATCTGGAAATAAGAGGAGTTAAAGAAAATTTGTTCTATACTGGACTACATTCAAGTTTGATGGAAGGTATTTACGGGGTGCGGGGGGACTTCAGCTTAATTGATGTGTAAGCAAGTCGTGTCTGCGTAAAATAGTTTGGTTGTTTTAGCAACAGGTAGTAGCTGAAGTTCGGCTTGCCAGCAATGGCTTTATAGGGCCACTGCCACGGTAGGCTTGTCAAACCGTTTTATCGATCCAACAACACATGGCGTTGAGAGTTTTCGTACAGTGACTTGACATAAAAAAATATTTTTTTATCACAGAGATGACAACCAATGTCGTATTTTGTTTTGGCTGTAGTCAAGTTTTGATGCAACATGGCGGCCGTGTTTTAAGTTTGATAAGGCTGGGATTTTCCACAAAATTCGAACTAAGTTGTTTGCATGGAAACGTTTAAACTAAACTGATAGGTTGATACACGGCGGCCATGTTGCATCAAAACATAGTTGCATCCCTCAGCAACAATTGGTTGTCATTACTGTAATAAAAAAAAAAATTTTTTTATAATCAAGTCACTATAAGTTTTTGGACCGTACTTGTAGGTTATGCTACGTTTCGATCCAGAGAACAGACTGAGCTCTCCGTTGAAAACACAGCTCCCTTATACTCTTTTTTGAAATTTCTTGGCATGGTAAAATAACAAATATTAGCCGACGTCACTTAGCAGAAGAACAAATATTTGCAAGCATGTTGACCGGAGCAGGAAACAAAAATCGTTTCTTGTTTAGTTACTAGCGTCTAGCCCCTTGGCATACAATCTATCCTACCTCATCAATGTCAGACTTGGTGTTAGTATACCGTCAATCAGTGAGTGAATGCAAATTTGTCTTCGTATTTTTTCTTTAAAAATATAACTGCTATTAACAAATAACCTCGCATAAACAGCAAAACGCAACAACAGTGTTTAAAAAAACTATATAATAAAAAAACAATTTGGCCCCAATCGAGACTCGACACCACAACTACTTATGCAGTAAAACGCCGGTACACCCGAACACACCTACATATTCATCTGTACCACTACGAACTTGCCGGTTATCGCTAAATAAGTGCCTATTGAATGCTTGCGCAATAGAAATGCACAAATAAAAAGTCTGACATTGGTGGGATCGATTGCTGGCGAAGAGACTAGAAGCTATTTGTTTAGTTTTGCATGTTAATTTAAACAACCGGAAATAGTCTGTTGCTTAGCAATATAAAAAGGCAGATAATTTATATTTGCTGTCATTTTTAGTCTTAACGAAATTTTGTTTGGTTATTTATTTAAGTTTAAATAAGTTTTCTTATCATCACCATTAAAGAACCTCTAGGCACACATGTATTGAAGAGGTTGTTCAATGCGCTAAATGCAAAAAATTTTGTTGCTGTAATCTCTCTTCAGAACGAAGAAGAATTATATCAAGACAATAACTTAAATAAGAAATTGGATTTTCTTATAACCACAAACAAATACTACCTCATCACCTTCTCTATAAAACTGGTGAAAAATAAAAATTATGAGTTATATTATGGGGACTCTTCACCATCGATTAAAATGATTCACAGGTGGTTTACTAATTTTCGTTGTGGTCGTACAAACACAACTGATGCCGAACCGTCAGGACGCCCAAATGAGGTCATCACACCAGAAATTATTGACAAAATTCATGATATTGTATTTCAAGACCGCAGCGTGAAAGTGCGTGAGATAGTTGAGATAGTACGCATCTTAGATGAACGTGTGCGCAATATATTATACAAACAGTTGGATATGAAAACGCTATCCGCGCGTTGGGTACCGCGCTTGCTCACAATCGACTAAAAACGTACACGTGTGACAACTTCAGAGGCAAGTTTGGCGATGCTGAAGCGCAATAAAAAGGAGTTTTTGCGTCATTTCACAAATGTAGACGAAACATGGATCCATTACAATACACCGGAAACCAAGGAACAGTCTAAACAGTGGATTTCTACTGGCGCACCTGCGCCGAAAAAGGCTAAGGCGGTTTTATCGGCAAACAAGGTCATGGCCACAGTTTTTTGGGATGCACGCAGCGTAATCCACATTGATTACCTTGAAAAAGGAAAAGCAATCAACAGCTAATATTATCGATACTTATTGGACTGTTTCAACGACGTTTCGAAAAAAAAACGACCGCGTTTGTCGAAGAAAGAAGTTTTCTTCCATCAAGACAATGCACGGGTGCACACGTGTGTAGTTGCCAGGGCTAACATCCATGAATTACGCTTTGAATTGCTTCCACATCCACCATATTTTCCACTTAGCCCCCGTTGAAAAATATTGTTTTTTGATCGAAAAAAGTATTTCTTGTTTCATTTTTACCAGACTTCTCACTCCGCCCTCTTATTGTATAAATTAATCTTTGTTTTTTTTTCTCAATTTACATGGTCTGTAAAAACCGTCTTTTTTCACCCTCTGCACCTTCATCTATACCCCGTCACACACAATGGTGTCATGATGCCGGGCCTTTTGCACTCGTCTAAAGTCGGTCGGTAATATAGATAGTATACTAAACGACCTCCCTGAAGTTGGAACAAACGTAGATTCAAAGATGTCAACATAGATAAAAAATATAATACGTTTATACGTTTATAGACAAAAATCACTATAGCTGTCTGGCATTATTGGTATTATTTTGCAAATTTTTTCATGGTTCAAGTTTACAGTTCAAATAAACCTATAATACGATAGACCTGGGCAGTCGGCTAAACTCGGCCGCCGGTAATTCTACACTTAACAAACTGTCTGAACTTAGAACAGAAGTCAGGAACCGTCTGGCACCAACACATAATAGTCACTAGCACTGTCTGGTGCTAACCTACAAAAGTCACTAGAACTGTCTGCCTGGCCCAGGTGAATCTATGTACTAACTGGAATGCATCAATTCTGTAAACATACATGTTAGAACTAATTATATTAAAATTTAGTGGGTTGCATATTTCATTTTCTGAAGTATGTGCTGATTTTATTTTAGTTTTGATCATACCAGTTACATCAGCTTCAGCGGATAGGTCATTTTCTACGCTGCGAGTGATTAAAAACTATCTAATGATCCGATAAAATAGAGTGGATCAATTAAATAAATTCAAGCACTTCTAGTCTCCCAATATTATTTAATATATAATAATAATAAAGCTACAATTATTGCAGAGCAGCTTAGCTTTTTGTAAATGAAAACAAAGTCTCCCATTCATTACTTGTTACGCCACTGTACAAAACTGTACAAACATCAGTTAAACTATTATGGGATACTATTTCTTTCCTTTATTAGAAATAAAAGCAACCTATAACTCTTTCAATTTATGGAAAATATACGTAAATACGAAAATATTCAACTATGCTAAGAAAATTTTATTCTAACTAGTACAATGATTATAACAATGAAATAGACGGTGAAACATTGAAACATTGCAATTCATTACATCATTTACAATTTCACTCCCGATGCTTCAGTAAAGGATATCTTCTTAATATATTTCTCCAACAGGTTTAATGGTTAACTCGTGAACCTACAAAAAGAAAATAAATATAACTCTCCGTAAGATTAAAAAATAACCTTTATAAAGAATGGTTCAGAATTATGGTGCAAAATTTATACGGCACAATATTCTAGGCACCAAAGTATGTAAAATGTTCCTATAAACATGGATCCGAAAACACTTTAATCCGGTGCTACAGCTTCTTAAAGATGGAACAGTCTAATGGATTTTTGGTTGATAACTTTACACTTTTAGAAGTTTTGTCAACAAAATCTTAATGTTCATATAAAAACACACGAAGCGGTACTCTTGTTGAAAGTCCCTAAATCTAACAGTTTTTGAATTAATTTAATATTATTACAAAACCAAGTTACCATGAAGGTCTAAAGGTGTTTTTATGATACCCTTCTAAGTGGAACTTCTTAGCGTATGATATTTGTATGATATAACAGAAAACAAAAACGGTTATTTCATTGCTATCGCTATGTAGGCAATTAGTCAATGTAGAGAGGTGTGCGTTTTAATAGATAAATAAGCAATTTACGTATATTTTGATACTAGATTGCATTGCCAAACAACTGTCACTCTCTTCGACTGCGGGCCATTGTTAGCTAGCATAGATAATACGATTCCCCAGTTCAGGCAAGCATAACGCCAATGCATGCTTACAATGTCGATGCACACAAACGTCCGTCCGAGCCGGGCAGATACTGGCCAAAGCGGCGGAATATACGTACCGCGCACAGTATACGAAAAACGTAGAGAAGGGACCTCCAAAAAGTGTAAAAACTGTTACTTTTCTCGAAGGCTGTAACTCCCTAACTACGTGTTTCCGTGTTTTCCATTGTTTTAATATGTAGAATTTAACCGGAAAGTATGTAGAAGCTATCTGAGCTTCTTAAGAAAACCTTTTGACTCTGATGGCAATTTGATTTTGCATAAATATTGAGTTACCTCGAAAACCATTAGATTTAGCAGTTTGTAAATTAGAGTACGTACCTTTTGTTGTGTGTTTTTATATGGAATATAAGATTTATTAAACTTTAAACATTGTAAAGATTTAAAATATTTAAAAAAATAATGAAACGTAAATATTATTCAAGTTTAATTAATAAAAATGCAAGCTCAAGTAATGCTCAAATGCAAAATTTGATTATTTTAGAGCAACTATTCCGAAAGTTATCGACAAAGCAGTAATTAAACTGCTCCATCTTCAGGAGGCTCCGTACGAAGCGTTTTCCGATTCGTGTTGATCAAAACGTTTCTGCTTATTTTGGTGCTTAGAATGCGTCATATAAAGTTTGCACCATAATTCTGAATTTCACAATAGTAAGAAACTCCTGCATATTATCCAACTTTTGTTAATATCAGTAAGAATTTAATTTTTTTTACCTCATAATAAATATGTTTGTTAGCAAACCCGTCTCTTTGAAATGACTACAAACTGTGAATTGCAAAATTTGTTTGTAATTGAGATGTCAGTCAGTCTTTCATAATGTTTTTAAAAAGTATTACAAAAAATGTAACATAGAACATAGAACAATACTTCGTTTGCTATGAAAACTGAGAAAAATTTACCTGTACATGAGGAGGTGTTGATAAAACATAAACAACTCCATCTGCAATATCTTCGGGTTGTAATATACCTGGCGATTTTAGGTATTCATCTAAACCGGAGGCACCACCAACTTCACCAATTTCTGTTTGAACACCCCCTGGGCTTATGCTCTGAAAATTCAATTTTTTCATAAATAAAATTTTAACAAGCGCAATCAAAATTATTTATTGATTATTGCTTACAGTAATTTTTATTTTGCTGTTGAGAGAATTAAGCTCTTGCCTTAGTGTTTCCGTTAAAGCCGTTACAGCGTGTTTGGATGCTGGATAAACATTCACATTTGGAAAAATGGGAACAGAGTGTCCTGCGATACTATTTATATGGATAATATGACCATTCACTTTATTTGCCTGCATATCCTTAACGGCTTCCCTCGTCGCGATGCACAAACCAAGAACGTTGGTATCGAAAATTTCTTTCCATGCCCCTGTATCGCCATCAGTTAAACCTTTTTCACGAAAAATACCTGCGTTATTGACAAGAACGTGTACAGGTCCTAGATTTTCTTTAACCCATTTGAATGCTTGAAGGATGTCCTCTTCCTTGCTAACATCAGCTTTGAGAGCGTAGAGTTTGCCACTTGTACCTTGCAATTTCGTTGCTAGTTGCTCTACTTTTTCTTTTCGACGGGCTAGACCTACAACCTAAAAGGTTCAATTAGTTTCTGTGTTATAAACGCTTGTACTATTAAATATTGAGAATCTTTGACGTAGTTACACAATACGATATAAGATCGACAACGTTTAATTTTGAAAGATCTAGTTTAAACAAGAAAGTCGACGTTCACCACGCAAAAATTTTAAATTGAAAGGTGGGGCGAATGACACCCCTCTTTATTCTGCTTATGCGACTGATTTTTATTAATTTTATCTAGTTTTGTGAAACTTACGGTAAGTCTTATTTATTGAAACTTAATATTAAATGTGTTCAAAACGAAATAAGCATGCAATTGTCTAAATAAATTTTCTAAATGCATGCCTTCAAACTGTAACGAACTTATTTGGGTGGTAAAATTATTTTGATTCGTTTCAGTGATCTTTTGATTTTAACGCAAATTAGTTTTTTTTTACCTCTTCTCTCTCTATTCTATTTAGGTGGGAGTAGGAATAGTTCCCTCTCCAGGCCTTTTTTTTGTAAAATGCTCTCTACACTCTGAAGATCAGGGAAATTCTCCTTTATTCAAATTCCTTGTTCTAACCCATCCTTACCATCCTTTCTCGACTGAACAGGGGCTTAGGACTCGCGTGCGGAGTTCGAAAGACCCGTACAGCGGCCCGCCCTTTCACAGGGAATTAACCGACTCCGATTGTTTTTTATTTTCCTAAAAGCAAAAAATTCTTCCCCTAAACTTCAAAGAGCTCACTAGCTCTCCCGCTCCGGTCTTGTTACAATTTCGTTTGCAGTAATTCCGGAGGACCCGAAAAAGAATTCTTTACCCAAACTACAAAGAACTCACTTGTTTTCCCGCTCCAGTCTTTTTGCAATTTCGGTTGTAATAAATGCCAGTCAAAGCCTTTGAATTTTGATTTATTTCCGCAAGTCAAAGGCTTTGTGATTTATAAACATATGTACGTTTGCAATTTTTCCCTCAACCGCCCGTCAGAATCATTGAATTTGTCTTGAACTTGCCGTTTACCTCTGAATTTAGCGTTGCTTAGATATTGTAAAGAATTTCTTATTTGAACTTCGCCGAATTCACTTGTCCTTCCGATCTAGTCGTATTGCAAACCGTAACAAGTTAGTTATATTTCCAGAGAACCCGTCAAATAGTTTTGAAAGTTATTTGAATCCGACCGTTTGAATATTGTGGCAATCGAAGTTTGTTTGTTGTAAAATACAGAAATAAGAATCCTGAGATTGTTTAATACAATGCTTAAGGCGTTATCTTAAAATACCTCATAATTAACTCTGGGAATTGAGAGACGTACCGAAACCCCGCAAACAAGTCACAAGTCCCGTATAAAGTATTTTATTTCATTTTACCGTCCCCGAGTGGTTTGAGAAGATTTTTATTATAATTTTGTTAAAACTGATAAAAGTTTGTTCACGTTACTGGACTTACTAAATTTTATTCCGGCTCTGTGTTAAGCGATACGAATTTAATATTGGCAAATCTAATCCGTATTTATTGTATTATGATAATTACACCAGGAATGCATTTTTCGAAGTTACGATTATTTTGATTAAAACATATTTATTTTAGTTGAACAAACCACACGAAAGCATTTTAAATGTAATGCTTTTACATTTAAATAAAATTTCCAGATAAGATAGTGTATCAGTTATTTTCAGCAACCAGGTGGCAAGGTCGTTATATTCATTTATAAGGTATATTTTTTAAATTTAAATTTTTTTTTGTATTTATTTCATATCTTTCGTACTTTAGGTTACATGTTTATTATATTGCACTTAATTTGTTATAATTTAGCGTAATACCGCACCGTTCAGGCAATCCAACCAGGGCAGCTCCGCCGAATACCGTTCTCCGAAGACTGATTGCATTTAGTTTGTTATAATTTAGCGTAATACCGCACCGTTCAGGCAATCCAACCAGAGGAGCTCCGCCGAAGACCTTTCCGAGGACTGCCCATGAAATCTTCGAGTCGCCCGGCATTCCTGTTGTTTTGACCGGCCGTGAAAGCAAATTATGTTTTATTCCGCACAATTTTTGACACCAGAACTAATTTATTGTTTATGTTTTTGATTAGAATAAAGTTGTACATATTAGAGTAATTTTCAAATACTTAAGTTGATTTTGTAAATAGTTAAAACTCATTATATTGTTTGATTTGACGTGTTTCTGAGTTATTGTTTGGAGAATAAATGCTCGCTGTTGGAGATATAACTCTACACCTGGACACTGTTTACGCTGTCAGCTTTGCGCAACACCGTAAGACCCAGTGGCGTACACAATGAAACGTCGTACCAAGTATTTTTTTAAATTTAGGTTTTATTCAAACAGAAAAAATCCAGAGGCGACCCTGTTTTTGTAACCAGGTATTTTTTAGGTTGAAAATACGTCGCAAAATGGCCAAAGATTTTTTCTGTAATTTGTACTGAACATTACTAAACGTTTCGGATTTTGTTGCAGTACTAATTAAACTAAAAAGTAGCGACAAAGAGAGCTTTAAAATGATGTGTGATTGGAGCTACCTTGCTAATTAAAATGCTTGCATCGACTGACTATTATCAGCAAAATAACTTTAAAATGCGGTGTCATTTGACTCACCTCGCCATTTAAAACTTTTGCGTCGGTGAGCGTCGCGACACTGCTTTCACTTTCGTTAATAGTTTAGTTTCTCAAAGAAACAGTATTTTTGCTGTAATTAAAGTGTCATTGGGCGCCGAAGTGTCATTAGGCGTCATGTTGCCACAAAGCAGAAAACACTTTTTAAATATTTTCTTAATCCGTTTCAATAAATGCAATTCAAATCTTGCTTTGTTGCATTGTCGTTAACTTTTATCAGTCCGAATGTAGTAAAACTTTATAATCCATTAAAAATAATTCTTTTTAAGATATATTTCAATAACAAGGATACTTCACCCTCACGTGGCTTTATGGTGGAATAATTATATCACATGTATTGCATTTTACATTTTACAGCACTTAGGCCACATTGTCGGGCCCATTGTGCGTACTACCTTACATACTACCTTAACTAAGTCCTTAAAAACTACTTAAACTGTTCTATGTTAAGAGGTTTTCAGGAGCTGACAACTGCCCTGGCCCGGATTCGACCACCGGGCCAAATAGAGCCAAGACTCCCGAAAACCACTGTGACCTTGGCTGGAAGTGTCTACTACACTCGCTTACCAGAAAATTATTTGTCGAAGGCTTTATAAACAAAATCTTGTTAAAATCAGTCAGTTCCAACTTGACACTTGAACTTGAAATTGTCTTTGTATTTATTTATGTCGTATTCAGACAGGCACGTAACTAACTAGACCTGCAATATTGGGTGGGCCAAGTGAGGGGCCAAACTTTTTTTAGGTGGGCCATCATAATCAAATATTTACAGTACCTATACGTTTAATTTCATTTACAAAAAAAAATGCTCACCTAATGCAGAATAATCCTTCGATTATTGTCCATGTTGTCAAACTCGTCAACTACTTTTGATATGTCAATTTTTTTTGCGGTGCCTTGTTCAATGTTAATTACGGCCAAATGGCCAAGTCATTTTATTTCTGATATAGGTTTTCAAACGTCTTAAACTGGAAAAAGTACGTTCACAAGCCGCACTAGACACTGGTATGGTAACCGCTATCACCGCTAATTTATACGTTTCTTGAAAAACTATTTTATAAATTTCCAAAATGTCTAGAAATTTCATAATATTATTAATTACAATGTTTTTGTCCAATTCATGTTGTTTTATTGTCTTTGGCAAAATTTTTAGTTCGGCTTTCAGAGCTTTGAAATCACCGTTATAATTCTGTGCTAAGGATAATACTGCATCATAATTTAAAAAGGAACTATTATTTGGATGTAGGGCGCTCACTGCATTAATGACATTAGAACAATTTTTAAAGCGATTGTTTAACTCACTTAATATTAAATCAATCGATGGAAAAAAAATTTTAACTTTTAACTGATTTTCTTCAACTAAAGTATCATCTTCTAAATTCAAATTTTCAGTAATAAAATACATTTCAAATTTCTTTGGCATTTTTATAATACGTTGTTGTTTTGACTGAGTTGAAGTTGGCACTGGCACATTGTTAGTTTCACACAATTTGCTGGCTTCGCTGTAAATTAAAGAAAAATCCGTTTCACTTCTTAAATTGCTAAAAGTTTCAATAGTTGACTGCAGCACAATATTAGCTTCAGCTAAATCAGAAGCCACTTTTTGAAGATAATCACTTACACCTTTAAAAATAGTTAAAATACTAGAATACATACATAAATTAAATATAAAATTAAAATCGATTTGGTGTAATAATCCCACCGCTTCTGGGGTGCGGTCACTATGTTCGTTTATTAATTTGTTTAAAAATAGTAAAATTTCGCTTAACAGTTGTTTTATAGCTAAACAGACATAAACTTGTGCTGTCCATAGCGTATATGAAATTTATTTTAATTGTGTAGGTGGTTTTGAAGGGTTGATTTGTTTTTGAATTTCCATAAACTTTAAGTGCATGGAAGAACCAGACATAAAAACGTACAGCGTCTCTACAAGACTAAAAAATAAATTTCCATGAGGCAGATTTTTACATACGTCAACTAAAACTAAATTTAAACGGTGATTATAACAATGTACGTAAAGAGCTTGAGGCACTTCATCGCGAAATAATTTTTGAACGCCATTTAAACGTCCACTCATAACGTTGGCACCATCATAAGTTTGTGCTACGCATTTCTGAATGTCGACGCCACATCGAGCTAAAAGTTCTTTTATATAAGACAACAACGATGCAGCGTTTAAATCTTTTGCTGGCCTATATCCAACGAATCTTTCATAGATAGTACCGTTTAGATAATAGCGTAGTACAACGGAAACCTGCTCAGTCTTACTTATGTCCTTTGTTTCGTCGCACATTACCGAAAAACACAAACTTTGTTTCAATTCAACACTTATTTCCTCTATGACAATTTTTGAAAATATATACAAAAGTTCATTTTGATTTTTTGGGCTAGTATATTTGGCATTCTTTGCCACTGCTCCTTCACCGATCTTCTTGCAAACGACATCATTATATTTAGAAAATAAAGTCAACAATTCAAGAAAGTTTCCTCTGTTACCACTGTCTTCAGTTTCGTTGTCACCCCGCTGTGCTATATTTTGCGTAGCTGTAAAAAGGAGAATATCGGCTATGATACCAATGTAAGTTCTATTTTCTTTGACTAAAGCAAGATGAGCTTCATTAATCTGCGTTGCAACGGAACTTCCAGTTGATTTAGTTTTTAAATGGTTTGTCCACTTTAACTCACAATTTTTGTGTTCTGTACTAATACTGTGTTTTTTAAAACCACTGTCAACTTCTAAAGTGCGCTTCCAGTTTTTGAAACCTCCATTAACAAATACATTTGTAGTTTCATTAGCAACTATCAAAAAATGTCTGCAGGCGAAACAAAATGCAGAATCACCTAAAATGCTATATTCTAACCACTTAAACACAGTAAACCAACTGCTGTTGAACTGCCTAAGTCGGTTGCCAAATTTTGTTTTAGGATAAAACTTTAATATCGGCTGTTTAGGTCCATCGATCGGATTTGGTGAAACATCAACTGGCCCAGGTGCCTTTTTTGTAACTTCCACGGATTCTTTTTTACGCTGATCAGCTCGTTTAAACCATTCTTCGAATTTTAATTGCGGTTTGTCAACTTCTGTGATACCTTCATCAGAGTCAGACAGTAGCATAAGCAGTTCTTCATCTGAACCAGAACTCTGTATATCCACATATTTTGCTTTTGAAGATGTTGATGTTGAACTTCTCTGAGTGCTAGCACCAGAACATTCCGGAGACACTGTTTCCTCAAATTTATTTTTTTTACTAAAATAGTCTTTAATATTGGTAGCACTTCGCTTAGCACACATTTTAATATTATTTGGTAAATACAACTTTTAATTTAACACTAGTTCTGCAGCCGACACGAAGGACGAAGTGGGACTGCCCCTCAGTTTTAATTTATTTTAAGTTTGAATCGAACTCAATTTTTCCAAGTAAGCAATAGAAAATTAAATATAAAAAATATTATTTTTGTTTAGTCTGCATAGTTTAGGTTTGTCCCAAGTCCACTTAATAGCCAATAAATCGCATAATCTGATGCTGCGTGTCAATTATGTCTACTGGTAATGTACGTGTTGAGCGTGGTTGCATTACTATATTGCTTACTGCGACTTCAATATGATTTTTTTTTATTCTTCCACAAAATTTGTTCTAATAATAAAATTTAATTCTGGATTTTTTTAAAGAAATAATTTAATACACCTTATTTATTTTTTAAATGTTTCATTTCAACGGGTGGGCACAAGGGTGGGCCAGCAAATTTTTGGGTGGGCCATGGCCCACCCAGGCCCACCCCTAGTTACGTGCCTGTATTCAGAGTCCAGACATGAGCATGATTCGCGTTTATTTTAAATAAACCAGATCGTGACAATGTTTCTAAATTAAGCTTTTCAAAACATAGCAGGGGGATTACTTTATAGATGCACAGCGTTTTGTTACACAGCATCATTCAACGTTGCATAATAGTTTTTATCTATGCTATTTTAAAAGTATATCAAGTGATGAAAAATTGATAACCTAACAAATATTTGAAAATGATATTTTTAACTTATATAATTTTTGCAAGTATATGATAACATTTAAAAAGTTTCAAGTACATTTATCATATTAAACGATGTTTCGCTAAAACATAAAGTTTTATGTGATTATAATCAAATATTTACCTGTAATCCTTCCTTTACCAGATGTTCAACGATAGCAGCCCCGATTCCTGCACTTGCACCTGTTACAATTGCAACTTTCCCCTTCCATCTATCCATAGAAACTACCATAGCGGAAAGCCAAAATTTTAATAGACCGTTCTGTTCAAGCACGCAGATGAAACTGATCTGCTTTGATTAAAAGGTAACCTTACACACGTTATTGAAGTTAATTGATGATATATGACGTAACCGCCGAATTATTATTAGCTAATCCGTGTTACCGGATACATTGAAACAATTTCAAGGTCAAATTGAACTTGGTATACGAGATCGAATAACGACACAAATCTAAGCGATCACGAACTTCTAATTAATTAAACTTAAGTAATTATTACAACAATAAAAAAGAGAAAAGAAAAATTAGAAAAAAGTATTAAGTAACACGATCTCGACGAATTTTAGCTTACCATAGGCTTCGGTTAAAACTGAACTATTATGATGTCATGCAAATATATTGTACACAAAAACAATAACATATAAGCTTCGTCATTGTTAGAAAGATCCTAAGTATCTATAAATAGTACGGCGTTGCATTAAGTTTGATTCGGTGGTTTTTATAATCAACTGGCAGAACATCGTGGGCTACTCCGTGCGCTTCTAGAGTAATTTCTTTTTAAAAAAAATTGTAAATATGCGATTTCGATATGTAAGACATCTACTAAAAGCAAGCACAGTAGCGTCAATGCAGCCAGTGCCCAAAGTTCAAAGGACTTTTTCGTAATAATAATTGCAAATGTAAATAGAATAGGCCGAAACATTTATTGGAAGACAAATATTTTATTTTTTTCTAAATTAGTGAGGGCATTAAACAAATTTAACATTTAATATTAACATCATGTAACACTAAATATACAGGGTGAATAGAAAGTAAGGTACATCGATGCTACAGCCTTAAATAATACCTTTACGAAGAAAAGTTTCTAACAAAAGTTTCCTGTCAAGTTTTTTGCCACAATTTGGCGTTTTTCCTTTTTTCTTTCAATTGTCATATGTTTTAGTTATGACGTAATCGACATGTTTTTTAAATGGCAACCTATAATTTTTATGGCATGACCAGTTAGGGCTTTTTATTCTCTATACAGCCATGTAAAATATCATACAGTTGCATAATAAAAATTTCAAGAAAAATCACGATAAACATTTATTTTTGTCACTGGCAACATTTTTCATCAGGTACACTTATTGCAAGATAAACAAACGACAATAGTAAAAAGGTTTCAAATTGAACAAATGCAAATCTGTAATGTCAATTCGGCGACAGTTAGCATTAATAAGTGATTAAAATTTAGTCTGTGTCCTGTGTTAAATACGAATTTCTAATCATGGTACAGAAACTGAACGTATCGAAATTTTGATGATGATCGGGTACGGTGATAACAAGAGAACTCACGACGTGTGCGCTTTATTTAATACTGTACATCCAAATCGTGAACCTGTTACGCAATCCACTGTAACCAAAATTAATAGAAAATTTTGAAAAACGGGCCACGTCAAAGATTTGGATAAAATTGGCAGTCCAAAAATAGCAACAGACCATAAAATGTTGGACATTGTGCTTACAGTTTCCGAAAAACCTCATACTTCAACTCCACAATTAGTTCTGGATAATAATGTTAGTCAAGGAACTGTACTGAATATTTTACATACAGAAAAATTTCATCCTTATAAGGTTAAACTTGTTCAAGAATTATCAGAAGATGATTTTGATAGGAGAATTCAGTTTTGTGAAGAAATGATGGACAGGTGCAATAACGACCCACAGTTTGTGAATTCTATTATCTTCTCCGACGAAGCTACATTTTCTTTAAATGGAGCTGTAAATCGGCACAATTCCCGTTATTGGTCGCGACATAACCCATTGGATGGAAGAATTACACACACAGTATCCACAAGAAGTAAACGTGTGGGCGGGAATTATAGGAGACAGAATTCTTGGTTCTTTTTTCTTTGATGGCACATTAAATGCTGATCGGTATTTGGATTTTTTTTTTAGATTTTAGATGGAATTTTTACAAATAGGTGGATAGGAAGAAAAGGACATATTAAGTGGCCAGCGCGATCTCCGCATCTAAACCCGCTTGACTTCTTTTTATGGGGCCATCTTAAAAGTACAGTGTATACAAACAGACCAGACAATTTGGAAAATCTAAAAATTCGTATCCGCGAACATATACGAGCAATATCACCTGCTACAGTTTAAAATGCAGTTCGAGGATTTTCTTATCGCATTGCCCACCGTCAGGCAGTGAATGGCGAACAGTTTGAACATTTGCTTTCTTAAATTGATGTTAAATATGATTTGAAACTAGAAAAATTGTTTAGTTAAAAGTTTTAGCTTATTAAATTGCCTTTAATTTGTTTTTTTTTTCATCTCTGTAAAATTGGCCGAGTTATGCGCATTTTAATTTTGTGTATTGTTCACCCCTTAGTGAAGAAAGCTGTTTTTGAGATTTTACATGCATTTTTATACATTATATGCGTGTATATGTTTGTATATATTGCTATGATATTTGGAGGTGTATGTTTTTACTGGGGTGTTGTAGTTTCTGGAAGGCAATTTTTGGGATGCTTGCTACAATTCAATTAGGGATTGGAGGTTTGTGAAGGCTGTATGGTTTTGATATTCTAACTTTTAAACTCAGGGTTGTGTATCATTGCTGTAATTTCTTGTTGTAAAATTCTAATAATTTATATTTTTCATATTTGTGAGGTTTGTTTGTACTGAAAGAAAAGAAAAACACAATCAGATTGATACGATTTTTATTTATGTTAATTTTAATTATAATTTAGTTCATAATTGTTCAAAAGGTTTAATTTATAAGAAGTTTTAGTCTTACTTGTTTTGTGCATCGATTAATGTCATTATGGATGTCAGTGTCAATGTCACAAACGTATAAAAGAATACTCATTATCATGAGATTTATTTGTTTTCAAAAAAATGGGAATCAAGGAAGAAAACAAAAGAAATGGAAATTTGTTTAGTTAGTTACGACTCGTCTTTGTAAACAAAGACAGAAAAATAGATATCCTCTGGATGAAAAGAGGAAAAACCTGTTTGAAAAGTAATGTAAAGTGATTTTGAATATAAAAGAAGAAAATATAAGTAATTATCAACGAATCGTGGAAGGTCCAGAAGAGTAAGAAGTATAAAACGGTCCAGAAAGTTTTTCCAATTGTGATGGTGGTAAAACCAAGTCCAAAATAACATAAACGCAGTCCAGAGCAGGATTCAAATTAAAGGCGAGTGTTTGTGGTCACTTGAGGAACCAGCAGACTAGCCCCAGTAGCACAAAATATTATTTAAATATTTCAAAACTACATTGTAGAAATGTTAAATGTAACACTTGTTTATATTACGTTAATATTCAAAAGAAACATTTCTAAAACATTAATTTTAAAGATGTTTACAATATTTGACCTAAATGTTGGCTAAATATTTAAAAAATATATATATATGATGTTTGTTAAAAATATTTGTCTAATGGTTTCTGAAAATATTATTTTAATATTTCAAAACTACATTGTGGAAATATTGTATGTAACATTTTTTTATATTACGTTAATATTAAAAGAAATCATTTCTATAATATTTATTTAAAGATGTATACAATATTTGTTCAAAATATTTTCTTAATATTTTTTTTAAATATTTATATGATATTTGTTAATGGTGTTTGAAAATATTATTTTAATATTTCAAAACTACATTGTGGAAATATTGTATGTAACATTTTTTTTATATTACGTTAATATTAAAATAAAACATTTCTATAATATTTATTCAATACGTACATACAATATTTGTTCAAAATATTTTCTTAATATTTTTTTTTAATATTTATATGATATTTGTTAATGGTGTTTGAAAATATTATTTTAATATTTCAAAACTACATTGTGGAAATATTGTATGTAACATTTTTTTATATTACGTTAATATTAAAAGAAAACATTTCTATAATATTTATTTAAAGATGTATACAATATTTTTTCTCAATATTGTTTTTATATTTTTTTTAAATATATATATGATATTTCTCAAAAATATTTATTTAATGGTTTTAAAATATTATTTAAATATTTGAAAATTACATTAGAGAAATATTGTATGTAACAATTTTTATATATTACGGTAATATTAAAAAAAGACATTTCTATAATATTTATTCAAAGATGTATACAATATTTGTTCAAAATGTTGTCTTAATATTTTTTTAAATAAATATATGATATTTGTCAAAAATAGTTGTTTAATGAATTTTGAAAATATTATTAAATATTGTAAAACTACATTGTGGACATATTGTGTGTAACATGTTACGGTAATATAAAAATAATATTTATATAATATTACATAAATATTTGTTTTGTGTTAACGTAACATGCTACATACAATATTTTCACAATGTAGTTTTAAAATATTTAAATAATGTTATCTAAATTCATTAAACCAATAATTTTAACAGTTTTTCAAAATATTTATACACTATTTGTCCAAAATATAGTTCAATCCGATGTAGAAGTACACACAATGTTAAAAAAACAAAAACGTCCTTCCTGGTAGTTTATTATACATACATTTTTTACATTATATATAGATTTACAATTAATTGTCATATATCTCCCCGTGCCTCTGTCCATAACGGTGGTGTCTCTGAAAGTTAAAATATAACATATAGTTAACTGTGTACGCGAGTATTAACTATTAATTAGTTTATTTTCGGGCATGGTTTCACAAAGTTACGTGACACATTCTTCCATTCCGACATTCATAGTAAAAAAAATGAACTTGGGTCAGGAATGTACATGTAAGTGAAGAAATTCTGAATAATGTACGAATAAATGAGACCAACCTTTTTGGAAGTGGTCAGGAATGCCTACACTAACTTTTTCATTTTCGTATCGGATGTGCTTACAAAACGTCTGCGTGTAACAGCTAAAAGTACAAGCTGTTTTAGTTAACAGATTAAGAAAATCTAACAAAATACTTACAAACAATAGCTTTAAAAATGCGCAAATGGCAAAATGGCAATTTCCCGTAGGTATTGCAAATTCTGGAATATCACAAAGGCATTTCGTTGGCCAATAACTTGGTCATTTGTAGGAATATGTGCGCTTTTACGGCCTGCAAAATGGAGAATCTCGACCTATAAACATAAATATCAATAAATACACCAAAACTACTAAAAAATGTAAACTTAACTTACCTTATTTAAAGATGTAACGCTAACGAGACAACAAATTATCACTTATGGGAAGGAACTCTGCTCGCTAGTTACCTATTTGCAGCAATGGCTCACTTGTAAGTTATTCACAAAATTCACAGAAACATAGCCCCGTAGATTAACTCACCACCCGGAAAGGTAGGTAGTAGGCAGTAAACAGGTACTTTGCTACCAAAACTGAAATTTCCTAGAATTATTTCCAAAGCCTTTTTTCTGCTCAGGTAGGCGGCACGTTGCCAGGGATACTGCTAGGCGATTGTATTTGAATCATACTTTATCTTAAATATTTGAAGATGGCCATTAGCAGGAAAGTAAATACACCAGGATTACTCGGAAATATACATCAAACCGACATCGATGCTTTGAAAAGTAGCCGACAAATATCTCTTTTATAACTACCTTTCGTATTACCAGTACAAAAACAGATTTTTTATAAAATTACTACCACCCAGTAGTATTCCTGAAATAAATTTCCCCAAAATGACAAAACTATGAAATTAATACGGCAGAATAAACTTAAATTTTTAGAGTCTAGTTTAAATAATCAAAGGAAAACATCTACGAAAAATTTCAGCAAAACAGTTCAAGGCAAAAAATCCAGAGGAAAAATTAGCCATGGGAAAAAAATCCAAAATGTAAAATATATTTGTATTATTTTTATTTTTAAATCAAGATTCTAAAACCAGTACACCAAGTACATACATACACTGCACGAAAGTAGGATGCACGAAATTGTAGATTAAAATGAGGAACTGACCCTTTTGTCTTTTAATTCATCAGTAAATATCCTCATTCCAAAATTTAAAATGTTACCTGCAAATATTGGTTAAATTTTATGTATTAATATTTAAATAACATTTTGTGAATCTCAACAGCGTAATATTATCTGAAAATGTCAAAGTTATTTTTTTTAATATTATCTGCAAATATCGGTTAAATATTATGCAACAATATCAAAATAACATTTTGCAAATCTGAACTGAGTAATATTATGTGAACATGTAAAAGTTATGTTTTTTCAATATTACTTGTACATATTGGTCAAATATAATGTAATAATATTTAAATAACATTTTGTAAATCTCAACAACGTAATATTATATGAAAATGCCGACCATATGTTTTTTCAATATTACCTGCAAATATTGGTTAAATATTATTTAATAATATTTAAATAACATTTTGTAAATCTTGACAGCGTAATATTATCTGAAAATGTCAAAGTTTTGTTTTTTCAATATTACCTGCAAATATTGATTAAATATTATGTAATAATATATAAATAACATTTTGTAAATCTCAACAGCCTAATAATATCTGAAAATGTCAACCATATGTTTTTTTAATATTACCTGCAAATATTGGTTAAATATTATGTAATAATATTTAAATAACATTTTGTAAATCTCAACAGCGTAATGTTATCTGAAAATGTCAACTATATGTTTTTTCAATATTACCTGCAAATATTGGTTAAATATTATCTAATAATATTTAAATAACATTTTGTAAATCTTGACAGCGTAATATTATCTGAAAATGTCAAAGTTTTGTTTTTTCAATATTACCTGCAAATATTGATTAAATATTACGTAATAATATATAAATAACATTTTGTAAATCTCAACAGCGTAATATTATATGAAAAATTCAAAGTTTTGTTTTTTCAATATTACCTGCAAATATTGATTAAATATTATGTAATAATATATAAATAACATTTTGTAAATCTCAACAGCCTAATATTATCTGAAAATGTCAACCATATGTTTTTTTAATATTACCTGCAAATGTTGGTTAAATATTATATAATAATATTTAAATAACATTTTGTAAATCTCAACAGCCTAATATTATCTGAAAATGTCAACCATATGTTTTTTCAATATTACCTGCAAATATTGGTTAAATATTATGTAATAATAATTAAATAACATTTTGTAAATCTGAACTAAGTAACATTATCCAAAACTGTCAAAGTTATGTTTTTTCAATATTACCTGCAAATGTTGGTTAAATATTATGTAATAATATTTAAATAACATTTTGTAAATCTGAACTAAGTAATATTATCCAAAACTGTCAAAGTTATGTTTTTTCAATATTAACTGCAAATGTTGGTTAAATATTATGTAATAATATTTAAATAACATTTTGTAAATCTTGACAGCGTAATATTATCTGAAAATGTCAAAGTTTTGTTTTTTCAATATTACCTGCAAATATTGATTAAATATTACGTAATAATATATAAATAACATTTTGTAAATCTCAACAGCGTAATATTATATGAAAAATTCAAAGTTTTGTTTTTTCAATATTACCTGCAAATATTGATTAAATATTATGTAATAATATATAAATAACATTTTGTAAATCTCAACAGCCTAATATTATCTGAAAATGTCAACCATATGTTTTTTTAATATTACCTGCAAATGTTGGTTAAATATTATATAATAATATTTAAATAACATTTTGTAAATCTCAACAGCCTAATATTATCTGAAAATGTCAACCATATGTTTTTTCAATATTACCTGCAAATATTGGTTAAATATTATGTAATAATAATTAAATAACATTTTGTAAATCTGAACTAAGTAACATTATCCAAAACTGTCAAAGTTATGTTTTTTCAATATTACCTGCAAATGTTGGTTAAATATTATGTAATAATATTTAAATAACATTTTGTAAATCTGAACTAAGTAATATTATCCAAAACTGTCAAAGTTATGTTTTTTCAATATTAACTGCAAATGTTGGTTAAATATTATGTAATAATATTTAAATAACATTTTGTAAATCTTGACAGCGTAATATTATCTGAAAATGTCAAAGATATGTTTTCTCAATATTAACTGCAAATGTTGGTTAAATATTATGTAATAATATTTAAATAACATTTTGTAAATCTGAACTGAGTAATATTATCCAAAAATGTCTAAGTGATATTGCTTCAATATTACCTTTTAATATTAATTTCATATTGGTTATTAATATTTAAACAATATTTGGTATATCTTATCGTAGTAATATTTTGAAAAAAGATGTAAGTAATATTGTTCTGATATTTGAAACTAATATTTGTCATGCATCAGCGCGTAATATTTAGGTAATATTTTCTACAACTTTGGTTGATAATATTGTGGAAAAATATTCTATTAAGGATAACTTAATATTACTTACAAATATTTGCTATACATCAAGTTTAAATATTAGTTTGATATATGTTATATTAGAATAATATTTGAAGTTCACAAATATTATAATGATATTTGATTCATATAATAGCAATATTTTGTGCTACTTGGGAGAATATCCCAGTAAAAAGACATTAAGATAAGTGATCTCTATTAGAAAGACGATAGCATTTAGTAAAATTTATTTGATTTTCGAAAACTTCATTTAGAAATTGATTTAGTAAATAAAACCTTTTTTTTGTAACGTTGATATTGTTTTGTGTTTATTCTATTTCTTATTTATTTATTAATAACTTTTCATACAAGCTAAATAACGACCCTGAGAAAGTTAATAAGAGTCTCATACGAAATATAATTTGTGATTGCATGAATTGGGGGCATTTAGGGAATTGTTTTCTAGTAAGTAAATGCACACGCATATCATTACAATATATAAGAAATTAAAAGTTTGCAGTTAATTTTGCAGAATTGTGATTTTTTTTAAATTTTTCTTTAAATATTAGAAAATTGCAAATATATTTATGTAAATAATTTTTCACCAGCTATTCAGCTATACTCTCCTGAAATAATATAAATCATGAATATAATTATTATATTATTGTTTTAAAAATTGTTAATAGTTTTTTACCGTTTCTTCTTCAATATCGGCATCATCAGCAAAGACGTCTGTCTCAATTACTACGTTATAGGATTTTCATCATCTACATCTATGCAGCAAGGTCAATTTCATTACTATCACAATTGTAACACTCACTGCCTTGGCAGTTTTTAGAAATAATGGAACATTTAATTCCTGCTTTTTGGCAGCTGCATCTCGCTGACGAACAGTCACCGGTGCATCGGCATGATATAAGTTTGAAAACTTTTTCTGGTGCTAGTTCTAAACGCGTTATTATTGGCTCATAAAACTCATTTTTTCACAACCCATTTGTCAGGATCCTTTTTGTTTCCTAGTTATGATTGAATTTGGTGGTAAACCCCAAATGAATGCTGCTTAGTTGCTTATGCCTGCTACTGTAGGTATCAATGATTCTAACTTTGGATTTTGTTTTCGCAGAGATTTTGTTAAATTATCACATCTCAGCTGATTTAGGGTAATTTTGCCACTTTTATCGCCGTATAAGATCAAAAATAGTTCTTCTCCAGCTTGTTGTACTTCTTCATGAGTAGAATGAACATTATTAAAAATTTGAATAACGCCGCTCAACTTTGACTCTTTTCCTAATAATTTTAAAATTAGTTTTTTCTCTTTACCAAATATTGCACTAGTAGTGTCACAACCACTGAACGCATGTGCTAAAAGTATGAAATTTTTTACAGCAGAAAATTGAGATTGTAAGCTTGACGAATTAAAAACGTTTGCTTGAACTTTGCCGATTTTAGGATTCAAAAAATATGCATTGTTACCTATTGGAGTTAATGCTATTAAAATAACTAGAAGATCAACACCTTGACCCACAATAGTGACCTTGCAAGGTTTCTGACTTTTCAGTGGCAATTAGAGTATCTGCATCTGCTGATGATTGCTTAACTTCGATTAATTCTTTATTAAATGCAGTTGTTAACATTTTAATTAACTGTTGTTAGCATTATTGAAGACTTGTAAAATTTCTTTACATAATTAACAAAAGCAGAGCAAACATCTTGAAAGGTTGTACATTGTTTACCCCATTTAACTCTATGCAGAAGAAACCCTCCATCAATGATAAAAAATCTCTGTTGTTTGGATAACACCGTGTTCAATTCTTCTTTTGTTGTCTCAAAACGGACGTTGGAATAGTCTTCAAGAGCTACACATATGTTCGAAAGAGCAGGCCTCGCAATCACATATGATGATAAAACATCTTTAGTGAAACCTCGTTGCACCATATTACCTTGCGTTACTCGGTTACTCATTAACTCGGTCAATTTTTAACGTACGGAGATGAAAAAAAAACAAATTAAAGGAAATTTAATAAGCTAAAACTTTTAACTAAAAAATTTTTTCGAAAAAAACATTACTATTCAGATTAGTACAGAACAATCGATTATTCACCCCTTTCAACCTCAATAAAACTAATTTCTCCACCCCGAATTTTGGTCAGGGAGACGGTTTTTTAACAAGTATGTGTAAATAAAGGTTTTAGCCAAGTTTTATTCACTTCCGAATTATTTTCGCTATTTCTCAAATTTTGAGCTATTTTTACTCTACTAAAAATCTAATTATGGATAATAACTTTTTCGTGCCAGAAACATATAAACATGCTGAAGAAAAAAAGTAGACATGGTTTCTGGTTTTTATATAGGTTCTACATTTTTCAAAATTTTATGAAAATTTAGTAAAAATTTTAAAATTTGCGAAAGATTCAAAATTTTCAAACAATCAAGATTTTCAAATTTTGTAATAAGCATTCGGTATAAAACAGGAAATTTGTATTTTAAATAATTTTCTAATTTATCAAAATATTGTCATATTTAGTGGTCGTGGATAAACATTTAATGCATATTCCCAAAAATTATGCTGCACAATGCGCACGAGCATTTTAGCATCTACAAGTGCATACATTCCAGGTGAGAAAAAACGTGAAAATCTCAGGGAAGGACGAGAATAAAAAAAAGGGCCTCAACACTTCGCCCAAGGACCACAACGCCCAACGCAAAAATAAGCCCACAATGCCCAAATAATGTCCAGAACGCCCTATGACCACATCGCTCAACACGACCACAAAACCCAAAAATAAGTAGAGACACAATGCCCAACGTGCCCATAACGCCCAATTATTCGGTAGTGCCATAATGCCCACTATGACCATAACGCCCAAACTTACGGGTCCAGAAAGCCCAATATGTCCACAACGCCCAATTGTTTTATAGGGCCACTACGCCCAACAAAAGGTCCATAATGCCCAACCGCGCTCGTGTGGAATCGGTTTTATCGGTCAGAAGCCATAAGGGACACAACGCCCAACCCGGCCACAAATCCCAAATGTAATGAGAGACACAATGCCCAATTATGCAGGAGAGCCACTATGACCATACCGCCCAAACTACTACAGGTTCATAAAGCCCAATGTGTCCACAACGCCTAATTATTTTATAAGACCACAACGCCCAACAAAAAGCCCAAATATCGCGTAAAGTCATAACTCAAAAACAATTGAATAACAAAATTTTTCGTGTATATCAATATGTAGATAAAAATTTCATAAAAAACTTTTGTATTGAACATTTTCTCATAAAAAGAATATTAACGACAGCAAATCGGTGTCTCCATACGTTTAACTCAGTGTGTATAAGATGTTTAATTTGAAATAAAACCTGTTGGTTGCTTTTTTATTGTCAAGGTTTTTTTTTTCGTGGCTTTTATTCAATACTTTTCATTCCGATTACCGAAACCCCACATGCAGAAATATTTTACGTTGCGTCCCTCATCAGTTACGGCTGACAAAACTGATTATACAAGAGCGCGCGAGTGGGCATTATGGGCTTTTTGTTGGGCGTTGTGGTCTTATAAAATAATTGGCCGTTGTGGACACATTGGCCATTGTGTCTCTCATTACATTTGGGCATTGTGTCTCTCATTACATTTGGGCTTTGTGGCCGGGTTGGGCGTTGTGTCCCTTATGGCTTCTGACCGATGAAACCGATTCTACACGAGCGCGGTTGGGCATTATGGACCTTTTGTTGGGCGTAGTAGCTCTATAAAACAATTGGGCGTTGTGGACATATTGGGCTTTATGGACCCGTAGCAGTTTGGGCGTTATGGTCATAGTGGGCATTATGGCACTACCAAATAATTGGGCGTTATGGGCACGTTGGGCATTGTGTCACTACTTATTTTTGGGCGTTGTGGTCGTGTTGGGCGTTGTGTCCCTTTCCAGCCATTGGGCTTTGTGGACATTTTTTGGGAATTGTGGCCTTTTTCTTGCGTTGGGGTCCTTGGGCGAAGTGTCCTAGACCCAAAAAAGCAGATCAGAAAACTATGCTTGATATTATATTCGAGAAGAACTCTTGTCATTTGACAAATATATACTGTATATAATAACAATGAATACGTAAAATAACACGTAAAGTATTTGATACTTTTAAATTTTCTTTTTAATATTTCTTATATGAGTACGTAGATACAACTACAGCATAAAATAAAGTTAAATGAAATTTACTTCTACCTCTACTTTTTGCTCATTTTATACACAAAATAGTACAGCATGTTCACCTAAAAACGATTAGCAAATGCAAGTAGCGCGAAAGTTTTAGTTTACATGTGCAATTTTCAGTGGCGTAACTTCAGATTTTGGGCCCGGGGGCAAGATACCTGAAGAGCCCTAGCTCCATTCTCAAAAAAACTTCAATAATAAAGTAGTTGATAATAAGAACAGTTTCTTCAATAGGAAAAAAATTATTTGCAGTCTAGTAAATGAAAACAAATATATTAAAACCGTGTCTAATTAAGATCAGCAAATCTTAAATTTTCTGATGTAATGTGTCTGGGTCGGTACCAAACAGTGTGGGTGTTATGTTATTACTAAATATAATCTCACTTCAGTATTTTTCATTGTATACGTACATACTTACTTACATGGAATTTAAAATGTTTTTTGTTGAATATAAAAGTAGACTGTCGAAAATCAAAATTTTTTATTGAAAAAACTTCGCAATAGAAAAATAAAAAAAAATAAAAACTCGTGGCTCCAGCCAGGGCACCCTAAGGTCTCGGGCCCGGGGGCCCTTGCTCCCTCTGCCCCATGGTAGTTATTCCACTGGCAATTTTATTTTACTTAAATACACATGTAAACTAGCGCATTGAAAAGTTAGAAGGCAACACACTTTCAATATCCGAATTTATTTTAATTTTTTTATGAGCTAATAAAATATTATAATTGAACTTCTAGTACAACTTTTGTCTTAAAACGTGAAGATAGCCGCGAAAATTTAATTTGTTTTGCGAAAATGTGCAAAAAATGTACTGGTCCAACTCTGACAAGTAGTTGTATATGCATGCAAAAATTTGCTATTTTATCTTTTTCTGAGTTCCTTTATCTCGAAAGGGCGTAGTGGCTTTCTCTTTACTGTCTGTAGTGAAGGTGTTTTAGTGAGTCTCATAGACATACGGGGACCTACTGTTTAACGCGAGGCTCCGAACCGCAGGAAGTGCAAGCGCTTCTTCTCCAGAGAAAATTTTCTTAGCAGAATACCTTACCGGTTTGTCATTGGCTTGCGAGGGAGAACGACCGTTAAAAGTCAGATGTTCTGGTACGGGAATTTGAAACTCAGACTCCACACTCCACGCATAGCAGTTCATACGCTCTAACCACCAGCCTACGGCCGCCCATGATGATTATTCAATATTTACAGATAAATTATAGTTTTAGGTGGAAGTGCCACCTTTGAAGATCAATATCTTGGAAACGAAGTATTGTATGACCATTTTTATTGCGATCGACGTACCGTCGCATTTTTAGTTGTATGAATATTATACTAAAACTTTCCTTGGAATTCTTTTAATGTCAGATGCAATTTTAATTTTTATTTGTATCATTGATTTACAATTGTTTTTTTTGCATCTTTGCTTTTTAAATGCAATTTAGAATTCTTATGTGCCGTGGACTAGCCATAAGTTCATTTATAAATCAACTTATAATGGTAACTTAAGAAAATTGTTGATAACAGTATTATGTATTTCAAGAATGATTAGTTGAACAATTACTTGTTCCTGTATTTTATTAAAACTTGGAAATTACTCACATTTTTATATGATGTAATCACTGATCTATAAACAAGTGAACAAAACATTACAAGCTTATGGAAATAAATAATTAAAACGTGATCTTTATACCTTTGAGTTTTTTATTGCTCATAAGTACTTATTTGTAATAACTATAATAATAAAAATAAACAATTATTTTAATGTGCTTCTTACGAGCTGTAATTGTTGAGATCACAGCCCTTTTGGTTTTAACCTAAAATAAAGCCTAAAGACAATAGCAAACACTGCAAAAGTTCACTGTCAACTGCTTCATTTACTCTCCGGTATTGTAAAATAATAAGCAATTTTTCACTACTACACCAAACTTTAAAATTTTCAGGTTTCTGTATTTTCGAGTTTAGAACAATCTAGTTTGCCGTTAAAAAATATTAAAATATTACTCCGAGAGGCTTAATCGTCAATTCGTGAACCTGGAATTAAGATTATTAAATGTAATTTGTGTAACATGCACATTATCTGTAATATTTTACCTGCACGTGTGGCGGTGTAGCCAAAACATACAGCACGGCATCTGCAATATCTTCAGATTTTAAAAAAACAGCACCTGCCTTTAAATAATTTTCTATTTCCGGTATTATTTCAGTTTCGGTTCCTCCGGGACTGACGCTCTGAAAACAAAATGTTACATCTATGTAGAAAATATTTTATACAGAGCTTTCATTAATTACTGGTATCCACGTGACCACAAAATATAGGCAACCCAACTTACTCTGATGGTAAAGTTTTTATGCAAAAATTACCAAGCCGTTTGTTAACTTATCAAGGCTTGCTTGTTTACATACATAACCACACTTTGAGTGTTGACAGTGACACTCCCTAAGTCACTGCGGACCAAAGGTCACGTGGGTATCAGTAATTAACAAAGGCTCTGTACTTATAATTTAAAGTTTTTTGTGTATGGTAACCTGTAGATTATAAAATCAGCAGGTAAGTTAAATTGAATCAGTTTAAATTTTAAAAAATTATTAGTAAATTTACTTACAGTTATTTTAATGTTGCTCTTAATGGAATTCAGTTCCTGCCTAAGTGTTTCTGTTAAAGCAGTCACAGCGTGTTTAGATGCAGGATAAACATTAAGTTGGGGAAGGTTGGGCACGATATGTCCCGCGATGCTGTTGATGTGAATGATATGTCCATCGACGTTGTTAGCCCTCATATCCTTCACAGCTTCCCGCGTGGCGATACACAAACCGAGGACGTTGGTATCCAATATTTCCTTCCACATTTTCGTATCTCCATTGATCAGATCGGTCCCTCTAATAATTCCCGCGTTGTTCACAAGAATGTGAACGGGACCCAAGTTGTTTTTAATCCATTGGAAAGCGTGAACGATGTCTTCCTCTTTGCTTATGTCGGCTTTGACGGCGTAAAGTTTTCCACTTTTACCCTCGAGTTTTTTTGCTAGAGCTTCGGTTCTATCTTTGCGTCTAGCTAAACCGACAACCTAAGACACTTAATAATTAAAAATTCAATTTATAGAAATAGGAAATTAAAAATGTACCTGAAGTCCTGCAATCACAAGCTGTTCTGCAATTGCAGCTCCAATACCCGCACTTGTTCCTGTTACAACAGCAACTTTGCCCTTCCAGCGATCCATTGAAATTACCATGATAAATAATAAAAGATGACAGTTCGTGCCTTACGCGCTAAGGTATATACAGCAATGGTGTAGTTTAGTGCGATTTGGGTTTTATAGGTGCGCTAATCTGAAGCAGATACATTTATCGTCAATTTAAGTCAAGTAGGTATTTTTGTGCAGCAATTAAGTATCCCATTCGTCTAGTCATCATGATAATTGTATTACAAACACAATAGCATTTTCCCTAAAATTATTGACCTTGACTTTCAACATATCGTACATAATACGAGTTAACAGTGACCTTGCAATAATGACGACGCTCATCTTCAATAGGATAAAGCGGTAACATCATTATGGTGTCATATGTATAAACTTGCATTGGTTGTTAACGACTGCTAGTTAAGACGATGTCCAAAATGAACTAGCACAAACTAACAATCAACCCAACTTTATCACACACAAATAATTACCACGTATTTAAATTAACGGATCATATCGGAGATGATTATTGTTTTTTGCGTTTTGTCGATCTTAACTTGCTGCCTCTGTTGCTAATAAACACAGCTCTGGCAAAGGGTAGTTTTATAGTAATGTCATCGTAGTTTTTTCATTTAATATAATCCACTAGTGATTTTTTCACCTTAAAATTAATTTAATTGATTTGTTGACGAAAATCGATGACGCCACTGATTGGCTAAATAAAATGTGTGTAGTTTAATAGTCCCCAAAGTTTTTGCTGTCATTTTATTGTCTTATGGGCCAAACAGATCGTTTACTACAAAAATATGTGTCGCCTGTGTAGCTAGTATGGTTGATATATAATTGATATTTATTGTTAATAATCTAGCGAATAGCGATTTTGATCACTGGCCGAATACCAAGTATTCGGCTAATATTCGTCCAAATGTTCTACTCCGTATATTTGGCCAAGTACCGACGAATATTCGACTCAGTACCGAAATGTTAGGTTAATTATCTAGTACGATGCCAAATATTAGGCAACTCTAGCCAATATTCAGCCGAGTGTCGAATACTTACTGGTAACCAACCCGTAAGCTAGTTGCGCCACGTAAGCGTTCCCGTTTGGCAACCAAAATTATAATTTTGTTACAATGCATTTTAATTAAACCATCAAATTGTATGTAAACATTTGCAGTTTAGTAACGATTTTGTTTAGTGCGCTAAAAGCGCCGAATATTCGCCACATATTTGGCCGACTCGAAAAAATATTCGGCTTATCTGAAGATTCAGCACACTAAATAAATACACAATATATTCGGCCCACCGAGCATTCGGTACTTAGTACCTCTGTGGGGTGCTTGAGTACCGCCGCAGTCGGCGCCTATGATTCTAATCATATGTTAAATAAAAGCGTTTACACCTTGCCTGGTAAATTTGTTTCAACAAAATTATAGTAATACATTTTAAAAGAAGTTGGAAAATGTTATCTCTTAAAAATACTTTTAACGATTTAAAAATAAAATAAAATTTTTGTTGAAATCATTCTTAGCATTTTCTCAAAAGCGAAATTTAATACGTCGTACTTGCAACACTTATGCCATTTGTTGTTTTATTTTTTATGTTGCTAATTAAGGTAACACTAAAACCGGTCTAGGAGGTTTCACCGTCGACGTTCCGCCCCAAGTAGCACAAAATATTGCTATTATATGAATCAAATATCATTATAATATTTGTGAACTTTAAATATTATTATAATATAACATATATTAAACTAATATTTAAACTAGCTGTATAGCAAATATTTGTTAGTAATATTAAGTCATCGTTAATAGAATATTTTTCCACAATATTATCAACCAAAGTTGTAGAAAATATTATCTAAATATTACGCGCTGCTGTATGACAAATATTAGTTTCAAATGTCAGAGAAATATTACTTACATCTTTTTTCAAAATATTACTACGATAAGGTAAACCAAATATTGTTTTAATATTAATAACCAATATGAAATTAAAATTAAAAGGCAATATTTAAGCAATATCACACAGACGTTTTTGGATAATATTACGGTGTTGAGATTTACAAAATGTTATTTAAATATTACTACATAATATTTAACCAACATTTGCAGGTAATATTGAAAAAACATATCGTTTACATTTTCAGATAATATTAGGCTGTTGATATTTACAGAATATTATTTATATATTATTACATAATATTTAACCAATATTTGCAGGTAATATTGAAAAAACATAACTTTGACATGATAGACAATATTATTCAGTTTAGATTTGCAAAATGTTATTTAAATATTATTACATAATATTTGACCAATGTTTACAAGTAATATTGAAAAAACATAACTTTTACATGTTCAGATAATATTATTCAGTTCACATTTCCAAAATGTTATTTAGATATTGTTGCATAATATTTAACCGATATTTGCAGATAATATTGACAAAACATAACTTTGACATTTTCAGATAATATTACGCTGTTGAGATTTACAAAATGTTTTTTAAATATTAATACATAAAATTTAACCAATATTTGCAGGTAACATTTTAATTTTTGGAATGAGGGTAAATATCCTCATTCCAAAAATTAAAATGATGAATTAAAAGACAAAAAGGTCAGTTCCTCATTTTAATCTATAATTTCTTGCATCCTGCTTTCGTGCAGTGTATGTATGTACTTGGTGTACTGGTTTTAGAATCTTGATTTAAAAATAAAAATAATACAAATATATTTTATATTTTGGATTTTTTTCCCATGGCTAATTTTTCCTCTGGATTTTTTGCCTTGAACTGTTTTGCTGAAATTTTTCGTAGATGTTTTCCTTTGATTATTTAAACTAGACTCTAAAAATTTAAGTTTATTCTACCGTATTAATTTCATAGTTTTGTCATTTTGGGGGAAATTTATTTCAGGAATACTACTGGTGGTAGTAATTTTATAAAAAATCTGTTTTTGTACTGGTAATACGAAAGGTAGTTATAAAAGAGATATTTGTCGGCTACTTTTCAAAGCATCGATGTCGGTTTTATGTATATTTCCGAGTAATCCTGGTGTATTTACTTTTCTGCTAATGGCCATCTTTGTCTACTGGATGATTTGCTTTTAGAAAAGATGAGGTTAATATTTGTTAAAATATTATGCTTATTTTTGTTAAATATTACTAAAAAATATTAGTTGTATATTAGGCTGCTATATGCGTGCAGAGAAACAGTAATAAAAAAAATATTTAAGATAAAGTATGATTCAAATACGATTGCCTAGCAATATCCCTGGCAACGTGCCGCCTACCTGAGCAGAAAAAAGGCTTTTACTTTTGAAAATGATTAAGGAAATTTCTGTTTTGGTCACAAAGTACCTGTTTACTCCCTACCTTTTGCGGGTGGTGAGTTAATCTACGGGGCTATGTTTCTGTGAATTTTGTGAATAACTTACAAGTGAGCCATTGCTGCAAATAGGTAACTAGCGAGCATAGTTCCTTCCCATAAGTGATAATTTTTCTCGTTAGCGTTACATCTTTAAATAAGGTAAGTTAAGCTTACATTTTTTTGGAGGTTTGAGGTATTTATTTATATTTATATTTATAGGTCGAGATTCTCCATTTTGCAGGCCGTGAAAGCGCACATATTCCTACAAATGACCAAGTTATTGGCCAACAAAATGGCTTTGTGATATTCCAGAATTTGCAATACGGGAAATTGCCATTTTGCCATTTGCGCATTTTTAAAGCTATTGTTTGTAAGTATTTTGTTAGATTTTCTTAATCTGTTAACTAAAACAGCTTGTAGTTTTAGCTGTTACACGCAGACGTTTTGTAAGCACATCCGACACGAAAATGAAAAAGTCAGTGTAGGCATTCCTGGCCACTTCCAAAAAGGTTGGTCTCATTTATTCGTAAGTTATTCAGAATTTCTTTACTTACGTGTACATTCCTGACCCAAGTTCATTTTTTTCCCTATGAATGTCGGAATGTAAGAATGTGTCACGTAACTTTGTGAAACCATGCCCGAAAATAAACTAATTAATAGTTAATACTCGCGTACACAGTTAACTATATATTATATTTTAACTTTCAGAGACACCACCGTTACGGACAGAGGCACGGGGAGATATATGACAATTAATTGTAAATCTATATATAATGTAAAAAATGTATGTATAATAAACTACCAGGAAGGACGTTTTTGTTTTTTTAACATTGTGTGTACTTCTACATCGGATTGAACTATATTTTGGACAAATAGTGTATAAATATTTTGAAAAACTGTTAAAAATATCGGTTTAATGAATTTAGATAACATTATTTAAATATTTTAAAACTACATTGTGAAAATATTGTATGTAGTATGTTACGTTAACATAAAAAATATTAATGTAATATTATTTAAATATTATTTTTATATTACCGTAACATGTGACACACAATATGTCCACAATGTAGTTTTACAATATTTAACAATATTTTCAAAATTCATTTAACAACTACTTTTGACAAATATCATATATTTATTTAAAAAAATATTAAGACAACATTTTGAACAAATATTGTATACATCTTTGAATAAATATTATAGAAATGTCTTTTTTTAATATTACCGTAATATATAAAAAAATGTTACATACAATATTTCTCCAATATAATTTTCAAATATTTAAATAATATTTTGAAACCATTAAATAAATATTTTTGACAAATATCATATATATATTAAAAAAAAATATTAAAACAATATTGTGAAGAAATATTGTATACATCTTTAAATAAATATTATAGAAATGTTTCCTTTTAATATTAACGTAATATAAAAAAATGTTACATACAATATTTCCACAATGTAGTTTTGAAATATTAAAATAATATTTTCAAACGCCATTAAACAAATATCATATAAATATTTTAAAAAAATATTAAGAAAATATTTTGAACAAATATTGTATACATCTTTAAATAAATATTACAGAAATGTTTTCTTTTAATATTAACGTAATATAAAAAAATGTTACATACAATATTTCCACAATGTAGTTTTAAAATATTTTAATAATATTTTCAGAAACCATTAAACAAATATTTTTGACAAACATCATATATATATATATATATTTTAAATATTTAGCCAACATTTAGGTCAAATATTGTAAACATCTTTAAAATTAATGTTTTAGAAATGTTTCTTTTGAATATTAACGTAATATAGAAAAGTGTTACATTTAACATTTCTACAATGTAGTTTTGAAATATTTAAATAATATTTTGTGCTACTGGGGGCCGTCGACCGTTTCGCCGTCGACCGTTTCGCCGTCGCCATTTCGCCGTCGGCTATTTTGCCGTCAACCCAATATACAATGTTTCTCAAAAAGTATGCAACAAATGGGAGTTTTGCTCATTACTTTCTCAAAAAATTTTACTTTTTATAAAAGTTATTAATACATATTTATAAATTTTATTTATAACCTAACCTAACCTAAGAAATAAAAATCAACAATTCAACACTAAGCGCCTCTAAATACATTTGCTAACTAAACAATTAATTACATTATTATAAAAACGCTCAAATATTCAAACTAAAGACAATTCTTTAATGGCTTTCGCACAGAACACTTAATGTTACAAGTGGTTTTTGATATTTGAGGAAATCTAGAAAATTATTAACTTTAAGAGCTCGAAACAAGAAATTTTTGACGCCAAAACGACGACGGCGAAACGGCCGAAGGTGAAACGGCGGCGGCGAAACGGCAACGGCGAAACGGTTACGGCAAAACTTCCTATTCCACACTAATACATGCATAAAATTTTAATTTTCTCGCAATTTCTTACGCAAAGCTATGTCAATTTAATTGTACTGAAAAAAATTTATATGAAAAACAGAGTATTCTATTTGAAAAAAAAACTTTATTAGTCAACTGTAGTAAAGAAAAAAAACTGACAATTTCCAATTATAGCCTATTATTTATTCTATAAGCGAAAGTATGAGTCCATACCTTCTGATAACCCCTTTTCTTCATTATATAACCAAAAATATCCCCTAAACATTAAAAAAAGGAAAATAATATAAATAGTTTACATCTACACACAATAACAGTTTTTATTCCAACGACTACAACAATAATTATATAATAATATAAAAGTAGGTAAAACATAACGTTAACATTGAAATTCTTTAAAACATTTATATTTATAATTCCAGTTCCCCAATCTAAATTACTTTTTAATATATTTCTCCAATAGGTTTAATGGTTAACTCGTGGACCTACAAATATAAAATAAAAATTAGGTAAATATAACAATCGATAAAATTGAAATAAAATAAAACTTAAATATGATAACAAACTCAGCGTATTTCCAGCTTTACGTTAATATAAGTAAATGGGTAAAATTTTTTAGTTTATATAAGTAGAAAATGTGCTGGTTGTTCTTAAAAATAGTTAGTTACCTGTATATTGCGAAATTTGTTTATTACTTGTACAAAAAACAAACATAGCAAAACAGGTTTACAATGGAAAAGTGATGTAATAAAGACTGGTGTTTGCACTCTATTCAATTGTTTTCATCTTCAAACTTTCAATATCAGGACTCCTTGTAAATTTTATCAAGAGATGGCGCAACTGTAACAGTCAGTTTTATTTTAAAATAAATTTGAAAAGTAAGAAGTGATTTTATATATTTATTACGACGGTAATATTCTAGGCAAAAATGCCAAAATACTGTTGTACTGTTTGCGCAGCTTATCAAGAGGCAAGAACAAAGATTTATCGTTATTTGCTGTTCCCAAGGTGAATTTACCTATTTTGCTTACCTCTGCTAATAATATAATCAACAAATAAATGATTTGTATTAAAATTATGCTTTGTACCAAGTTAAGTGTATGCACTATGCAGTGACTGGAAGGACGCTTCAATTTCTTAGTAGTAAGTAACGATAGTTCTATTATTCTCCTGACTACTTCCGTTATGAATACAGTTTGCTTTTGCACTATAAAACCAGCTTATTGTTTGTCCAATGTTGTGGGTTGTTGGTATTATTTGGATTTTAGTATTATTATACCTTTTTTCCAACTAAAAACCACCACAGAAATAATTACAGTAAACTATAAACATTACGTAAAAATTCAGAATAAATGTTTCATTTACTTGCATATTTCATTAATAAAAGTAAAAACGAAAGTAAATTATTAACCTAACATTAGCAAATAAGTGTTGTATACAGGATAGGTGTCAAAAATGGTTAAGTAGTAATATAAATAATAATCAAACCCTCCCAAATTTAAAATATACCTTAAATTTGAAGTTTTAAGAGCGTCATCTATGCGCAAATCTTATAAAGAGTTTCGAGATTGTCGAACATTTAGAATGATTTTTTTTTATATAGACGAATAGTAGGAGTTGCAACACCATACTCTTCTTTACATCACTAATAGCAACATACCTCGTGTGGAATAAAAAATAGATTATTTACCTGTACATGGGGAGGTGTTGATAAAACATAAACAACACCATCTGCAATATCTTCGGGGTTTAATACACCGGGCGATTTCAAGTATTCATCTAAAGTGGAGGAGCCACTAACTTCACCAATTTCTGTTCTAACACCTCCTGGGCTTATGCTCTGGAATTTCAATTTTTACATAAATAAAATTTAAACTGAAATGGTCACAAATATTTATTGCTTACAGTAATTTTAATTTTGCTGTTGAGAGAATTAAGCTCTTGCCGTAGAGTTTCTGTTAAAGCCGTCACTGCGTGTTTGGATGCTGGATAAACATTCAAATTTGGATGATGTTGAACAGCGTGTCCTCCGATACTATTTATATGGATAATATGACCATTCACTTTATTTCCCTGCATATCCTTAACGGCTTCCCTCGTCGCGATGCACAAAGCAAGGACGTTTGTATCGAAAATTTCTTTCCACGCTTGTGTATCTCCATCGGTCAAGCCTTTTCCACGAAAAATACCTGCATTATTGACAAGAACGTGTACAGGTCCAAGATTTTCCTTAACCCATTTGAATGCTTGAAGAATGTCAGCTTCTTTGCCAACATCAGCTTTGAGAGCATAGAGTTTGCCACTTGCACCTCGCAATTTAGTTGCTAGTTGTTCTACTCTTTCTTTTCGACGAGCTATACCTACAACCTAAGAAATGTAATTAGTTTTTGTATTATAAATGCTTTTACTGTTAAATACTGAACATTTTTGAAGTGGATACACAATGCAATAGAAGATCAACAAAAATTAATTTTGAATGGTGGAACCAAGGCTACAGAAATTCCACCAAAAATACTACTTCTTGAATAAACAAGACTGCAACGTCCATCATATGCACAGATTTTATACGACAATGTGGGTTCAGTGCCATCTCAAATTAAGATTCTAAAACAAAAAGTCCTAGGAAAAAAAAACTTCGGAATAAAATCATAGAAAAATTCCGTTGGGTAAAAAATCCTAAAAACGAGTCCTGGAAAAAAATCCGTTGATGAAAAATTATTGGATAAAAATTTATTTGATAAAAAATTCGTAGATAAAAAAATCATTTTTCAGGTTTTTTCCGAGTTTTTCTTTCAGTTTTCCTTTATTTTTATATACTCCTCGCAAGGCAACGCGAAACCAGCGAGGTGATTATTTTCCCAGGAAAACCTCTCTGGAGGAGAAGTGCATGCACTTCCTGTGGTTCGGAGCCCACGTTAAAACTGTAGGTTCCCTATGTCGTCTCGCCGCCCACCAAACACAGACATAGGAGAGAGGTAGCCAACACCCTGAATAGGGTATGGCACTATAAGAAAAAGATAAAATTAATAAATACCGGTCTCTTATTAGCGCAAAATAAAAATAGCTAGCGAAACAAAATTATCATAGAAAAAAAATACTCTGAAAAAAGCATAAAAAATTCTTACAGATAAACCAGAAAAACGGAAAACGTTAACATTTTCTTTAGTAAATTACACTACTTTGCACTTCAAGAAAACTGCGCCAACTTATATTTGCAGTACTGTAAAGTTATAAATATTACTTAATTAAATAAAACAAAAATAAAAAGTCAATCCCAACAGTTGTTAAGATATAACAAACGTATTTATTGAAATGAAAACTTAGATATACATATATTATACAGTGACCGGCAAAATCTTCGCAACATAAGAGGAAAATTTTAATTATCAGAATTGTCCAAAAACTTATTTTTGGGATCGCTCCTGCATCTCAGATAACGTAAAAATTGATTTAGACGTAGGTCACGTGACTTCAGGTTTGGCAGCAAATTAAAAAAAATAAATTAATTAACGAAAAACCGCTTATTATTTGAGAAAATATCAAAAACGTTATTAGAGATTACGTCGATTAAATGAATTTCACTAGAATCGGTTCATTCCAAAGAAACAAAATGGGAGTTACCATAAAAATATTTTAAAAATGCTATTTTTAATTTATTAATATTTTTGTTCCAAATTCTGAATATGGCATTATAATTGGATTTTGAACCCTTTTCTTTAATAACTTTTCTTTGATTTTTACTCAAATAAAGCGATTTTTCGAAAATTCATTAAATTTGTACTTTCTCATACTTCTACTGAAATAAGAGAAATTATGATTTCATGCAAATTGTCGAATTTCAGATTATAACGGAAATTCGCGTTTTGGGGTTCAAGGAACCCAAGAAGGTGGTTTTAAAAAAGTCTGTCTGTGGGGTGGGTGCGTGCGTGCATAGGTGGGTGTGTTCGTTTCCCTTTTGTGTGTGAAAGTTTTTTAGTTTTTTGTTGGGGCATTAATCGGAACTGGAACCGGAAACGGAAATTGGACCTGTTTTTTTGCTATAGATTTTTTTCTAAACACTGCTTTAAAATTTTGAATACACAGCGTTGTGATGCATCTAAAGAAAAATCAAATGCTTTGTTTCCAAATGCTGTATATTTAAAAAAAAGGCCGCTACGAATTTTTGAAAATTTTAACTTTAATGTCCGATGACTCAACAACAAAATATTCAATCAATACAAATTGTCATATTATTTGATAGCCCTTAATAGTTAGAATCCCAATCAATACAAATTGTCATATTATTTGATAGCCCTTAATAGTTAGAATCAGGTGATGCAAAAGTATTTCTGGAAATATGTAAATTGTAAATATACCAGCGGTTCAAAATTTTGCACATTTTCAAAACATTATTCATCAAGCCCACACCATTATTTTTTAACTTTCTGAGCCGATAAAGCTTGCAATAAACTACAAATTTGTTTTTTATTTATCTCCCAAATTTTACTCTGACGCCCTCCAGGAATTTTTGAAAATTTTGAAATTGATTAATTATTTATTCAAAAACGCTATCGCCCGATCGTTATAAGGATTTACTAAGATTAGCAAGAATTTTCAACTATTTAAGAAATTTAAAAAAAAACGATACTTTTTAACATCAACAACGCGTTTTCCGGAAACTACGTGATTTTAACTCTACGCCTATCAATTAAATGTAACAAAAAAAATATTTTAATTTTTGATAATTTTGAGATGACTAGATATTAATTTCAATCACTTCTTGACGCGAGAATATTTAAAACGTAAAAAAATATGAAAAAATACCAACCACCTGTTTCGCCCATTTTTTAAGTAGCGTAAAAGTAGCCGATATAGCTACTTTTGAAATAGCTGTAGCTTAGGGTAAGGGTAAAACTACACGGACGGATTTATCGGTGCGTGTTTCACGCTGCGAGTCCCACGCCCAAGTGTAATGCATAGTTTTAAATGTACTGAACTACACGAGCGTTATACACGCGGCGTTTTGTGAGCGTGGACGGAAGCAACGCTGCATGCGACGCTAAATACGTCGGGCGGAGATAACGCCAAGAGTGCAACACATTGTTTTGTCTAGAAGTAAACTACACGAACGGCGTATTAAACGCTGATTACAGTCTCAGTCGAAAACGTAAATACACACTCATTGCAGCAATACAACCTACTTGTACAACATCCATTATGCCGCTGACTGTATTAATGACGATTTTAACGCTCTCGTGTAGTCGCTTCGTATTACTCGCAGCGTGAAACACGCACCGATAAATCCGTCCGTGTAGTTTTACCCTAAAACTACACGGACGGATTTATCGGTGCGTGTTTCACGCTGCGAGCATATATAATTTGTTCATAATCTCACAAACATATCGATATATTCTTTTAACAACAATTAGACATTTACGAACCTTTGGAATAATATCGTCATATAATGAAAAACTATTTGATGTTATTTAATGCAGGATAGAATGTAAAAATACCATTAAGCTTCAACTCATAGGTAAATATTTCTAGTTATTTTGCAAAAAATATTAGATGGAGATCTGTTTTGAAATTACCGACCCATTTGATTTTACAAAAAAAAACTACACATTTTGTATTTAAAATGGGCATTTAAAAAACTAATACAATGTAATTTAATTTAGCTAGAATGGTATAGATTAATTAATTTAATGAACGCTTTTCGGTTGATGTTTTCAAAAAAAAACTACAAACATTAAAAAAAACACAAACGCCTTAGAAACACACCCGATTAAAATGTTTGCCTTTAATGACTTTCCTTGTAAATTTTCGTTTTAAAGGCAGAATTTTATTAGTGGTAAAACTGTCTGGACCTTCTACTTCAACTACCATTACTGTTTGATTGGGTGGATTCACCTACTTAAATTTTGTACAAAAATCAATGCACATACTGCCATACAAGCGCGGGATGTTAAAATTATTCAATTTATTGGTTTGAATTTTTGGACTGTAGAAGCAAAAACTAAAATAAAATTCAACTGCTTGGTAGTTTTACAGTTTAAAAAACTCCTGATAACCTTTCCAAAAGGTAACAATTCAAAATGAAAGATTCCATTAAACTGTTTTTGAACAAAAAAAAGTTAAAGGTTAGATCCCGAGGCGCGTAGCGCCGAGGGATGTAAGGCCCGAGGTCTATAAGACATTTCTACCGAGGCGTATATACTTTTTTTTCACTACTAGTGATATAAACCCTTATAATTGTCGAAAAATGACTATTTTAACTTAAATCTCTGTTTATTTCAAATTATAAAACAAATGACAGCTTTTTGTTTTTTTGGCATGACAGTTGTTTGAAAATTGTTAAATCATCATTGGTATTCAAAAACATTGTTTTTACTTTCCTATACTTTCAGTATAGGGAAGTATTGATTTCATGCAAAATTTCAAAATTGAGATTTTAACGGAAATAGTCGGGGGGAGGTCCATGGACCCCAAAAAAGTAATTTTTAAAAAATGTCTGTCTGTGGGTGGGTGGGTAAGTGGGTGGGTGGGTGGGTCGGTGGGTTGGTCCGTTACGCTCCATATTTCCGAAACGGCTGGATCGATTTTGATGTGCTTTGGAATGAGGGGGTATATAAAAAATTCAGCGACAAAATAAGCCTTTAAAAAAAACCGAAACCGGAAACGCACGTTAGACATATTTTTTTGGTAGCATTTTTTTCAGAAACTGAATTTTGGAAATTTTAATAGTGGAGATTAAAGAAGGCCTTAGGACAAATCAAACGATTTTTTACGAAACTCTCTAGCTTTAAAATGGCGGCCGTTACGAATTTTTGAACATTTCGACTTTAACGCCCATTTACTCAAAAACCGGTTATCTGATTGGAATCAACTACATCTTGTTTGGTAGCTCTTCAAGGGTACTATACCATCAAATATAATTAATTTTGAAAATATAAAAACGATCGCTATGACATCACTCCAAAATTTTGGAATTTTTCAAAAAAAAATTTATCAAAAACGGCCTACACATTTTTGTTTAAACTTTTTAAGCTGATAGAGATAGGCATCTGCTACAATTTTGTTTTTTGTTCATTGCTATAATTTCACTGTGACGCCCTCTGTGAATTTTTGAAAATTGAAAATTGGTACCCTTTTATTTATTTAACGGGGGGCAATAAAATATTTCTGTTAAAGCAATATAGCTCATCATTGATCCCAAAATCCGAATATCATAATATTTTTTTGATAGTTTAATATTTAGGCGGGCTACAGTTCCCCCCCCCCCCCCCCCCCCCAAATTTTCGCTACAAAATTAAATAATTGATTTCCTCTTTTGTTTGCTCTAGGAGAATCTTTTTACAAAAAATCGAATTTTTTGCCCCTTAATAATCTTTTTGTCCTTTTTGTAAAGAATTTCACATACTTTCTACAGCAGTTGTATTCTTGTACTAGTCGTTTAATGTTCAGTGTAGGCTAACTTTTTTATTTTTATAGATAGACTCGCAAACCCAAGAGCAAAGTTGTAGGGCAAATTCTTCTCGATTGTATTTAAGAAAAAAACTTGTGTTTCCAATTTTAATATAGCGGCCACGGTAAAAAATAACTTTTGGAAATGGAAACGTGGCATTTTGGCTTTAAAATCAGAAAGGTTTTGAAATTCTAAATACAAATTAATAAGAGTAATTTCTTGCTAAAAATAATACTTCTCGAGTTGTTAATATATTTTCAAATATCAATTTCCGCGCTTCCGTTGATTCAGTCCGAATATTTTACCCAACCTTATGCTTGCAGCGCAGCGGTCGGTCTTTCTTCAACCGCTTCAAGATGTTACAACTTATAAGAACTATTTACTTTAACTAGTCGTGTCTAGACAGGTGTATATCGAAAGTGTTGGAAAATATAAAACAATGTATTTAAATGTATAGGAAAGTCCAGGCGAAGTGTTTCGCTCATTTTTAAGAACTGGTTTCATCTAAAATACTGAAATTATTAACAATTTTCTCTTTTTTACTTTGTGTGGTTGTATTATAGGCGAAATTGATATCGACAGAGTTGTCATTTATTACGGCGCGAAAAACGTATATTCAAATACACCAAAGTTTTTAAAATTAAATTAATTTATTTAAACAACTATTTCATGCATAAAATACCATTAAATAGAATCTCACCATTATATTAAATCGTGCTATAAAAACGTTCTCTTTAAAACTGTCACAGGATTATCAAAAAATATAAATTTGTTCATTATTTACCAGTGGTTAATGATGAAAAATTAATTACCTGTCAGTGAGCAAAGGTAGAGAAATTGAATTTCACAGCATTCTATTATGTGTCAAAATGCTACGCCATATTACTAGTAGTGAAAAAACACTTTCAATTCTCGCTTTCTTTTAACAATTCCAACCGAATTTTTTTAAATCTTTAAAAAACTAAAATGGTACAAACATAATATAGTGCAAACATAATATTAAATTAATAAAACATCAAAAAAGGTAGCCAAAGTCGTGCCCACAGTATTTATGACTCGGGTGAGACCATATGACCGGGAACACTGAGGACTACCGCTAAACACAGCTGTAAAATTCGGCTTATATACATAAATGAGGTCACAATAAGTAGGGAGATATAAAACTGCAACTATTATTATTACAACTACTAATTAAGGTAATACTTTTTTAAAAATAATTTCGCAAATAGAAGAATATTGTTAGTATTATTGTAGAATATTTTTAAAATATTTGTAGTTTTAATTTTGATAGGTATTAATTCAAACCGATAATTAAGTAGCCTAAGAGGGGATGGAAAAGAAAGAAATAAATACACTACCTACGTACGGTTCGTTTTTTAAATATTGCCCAACTTCATACAACAATTAGTATCTGTTTTGGACCCAACAAAGTGTATATTATTACAATAAGAATTAAAAACTCTAGTAAATGGTCTCACCACAATTTAAACAATAGGTTTTCGTAAATATTTGTTTTATTTAATGTGTAGACAGTGGCATAACTACTATGCTGCCAGCTGGTCCGCCACCGGGACAGGGGGTTCGGATTGGGAGGGCCCGACGCCTCATTTTTTTTTGGCAATATAATAAATATTTTAAGATGTATAATTAATAACATAAATTGATTAGGTCTGACATATTTGACGGCTCTGCGCTGTTTTTCATGAAGCACGTCAGGTAAGAATCGATATACTGTTGTACTACACTACCAATTTTGGTTCTTGTCAAATGGTTACAACGTTGCATTGGCATTGGTACCATAGGCGCCGGGTTTTAAAAGTTTTTATGGGGGCTAAACTTTATCTGGTGAGGGTAGAAGATGCGGAAGAATATTAGCTAATGTGGGTACCCCAAAAATGCCACAAAAACGATCCATGAATGAGTGTGTACCGCATCGTTAGCGAATCGTATTATAGCCTAGTCTTCTAGTTTTTAATTATAAATTTTAATTTTAATTATTTATTTAAAAATGTATTTTTATAACAATGGCACCACCAGGACCTATTCTTTACCAAGCTATATTAATTCCAAGTGTTTCTACAATCAACACAAAGAGACTTTTAATTCTTGTTTTCTTTTAACAATTCTAAACGAATTTTGCGTTTCGGATTTTCACATAGAAATTTTAAAAAACTAAAATGATACACACATATTATAAAATTAATATACAAAGTAATAAAAAAGGTAGCCAAAGGCGTACTAGCGTCTAGCCCCTTGGACCGACAGCCGATCCTGAATTGCGCAATATCATCTAATATTGGCTCGCATATGTGCGAGTGTGATATTTACATCGAGATTTGCATTGTTAAAGCCGATTTTTTCATTGCTAATAAATTGCATTCAATAGAAAACAACAAATCTTTTTTTTTTTAATTTATTACCAGACTTGCGTGTTAGTATGCCGTCAATCAGTGAGTGAATGCAAATTTGTCTTCGTATTTTTTCTTTAAAAATATAACTGCTCTTAACAAATAACCTCGCGTAAACAGCAAAACGCAACAACAGTGTTTAAAAAAACTATAAAATAAAAAAAAATTTTGGTTCCAACCGAGATTCGACCTCGCAACTACTTATGTAGTAAGAGAGTAGTTGCACCCGAACACATCGGCACATCCATCTGTGCCACTACGAATTTGTGGTTTACACACATTTCAGCTGCATGCAAAGGAGGTGCGCAAGTCATGTGAGGTAGGATCGACTGTAGCCCAAGGGGCTAGACGCTAATCAAGTGTGCCCTCAGTAATTATGGCTCGGGTGAGACGCCATACCTGGGACACTGAGGACTAACCCATAGTGATGCTGTAATGCTGTCGTTATATACTTAAACTTGAAAGCATAAGTAGGGAGATATAATATTGTAAATATTATTATTGGGAAAACTAATTAATCTAATACTTTTTTTTAATAATTTCGCAAATAAAAAGATATTATTAGTATTATTGTAGAATATTTTAAAATATTTTCAATTTTAATTTTGATAGGTATTAATTCGTACCTAAGTAGCCTAAGACGAGATGAAAAAGAAAGAAAGAAATACACTACCTACATACAGTTCGTTTTTTAAATATTGCTCAACTGCATAGCACATTTATTCTTTTTTTTGGACCCAACAAAGTGTATATTAGTAAAATAAAAATTTAAAACTCTATTAAGTGGTCCACCAAAATTTAAATAAAAATAGTTTTTCGTAAATATTAGTTTTATTTAATATTTGTTGGTGTGTATGTTGATCCGCCACCGGGGCGGAGGATTAGGGTTGGGAAGCCCGACGACCCCTTGTTTTTGTCAATATAATAAATATTTTGAGATGTATAAATAAAATTATTAAATATGAAACATTAATTGATTAAGTCTTACATATTTGACAGCTTTGCGCTGGTTTTTATGAAGCATGCCAAGTAAGAATCGATATACTGTTGTACTACACTACACATTTTCGTTCTTGTCAAATGGTTATAACGTTGCATTGGCATTGGAACCATATGCGTCGGGTTTTAAAAGTTTTTATGAGGGCTAAACGTTATTTGGTGGGGGTTCGGAAAAATATTTAGTAATGTGGTTGCCCCAAAAATGCCGCATAAACAATCCATGAATGAGTGTAATATAATGAAAACTAAATTTAAAGCTGCTGAAAAAATTTTTTCTTTGAAGCTTGGTTTTCAATCAAAGTACAAGAAAAGAAGTTATTAAAGTTGGCAACACTGTTAGCACGTCAATAGTTTTACAAACTTGGAATACATAGACAAATCAAATGCTTTCTTCGCAAATGCTGTATCTTCAAAATGAAGGCCCCTACGAATTTTTGAAAATTTTAAATTTAATGCCTGATTACTCACTAACAAAATATCGAATCAATACAAATTGTTATAATATTTGATAGCCCTTAATAAGTATAGTCAAGTGATGTAAAATATATTTTTGGAAATATGAAAATAGTAAATATACTAACGGCTCAAAGATTTGGACATTTTCAAAATATTATTCCTGAAACACTGCCCACACTATTTTTCAAACTTTCTGGGCCGATAGAGCTTGCAATGAACTACAAATTTGATTTTTAATAATTTTACTCTGGCGCCCTCCAAAGATTTTTGAAAATTTTGAAATTAATTAATTATTTATTCAAAAACACAAACTCGAATTGTTATAAATCTTAAACAGTTTGACAGCCTGTTTGAAGTAGTTTAATAGGATTAGCAAGAATTTTTAATCGTAATATAAATTAGGGGAAAAACGATACTTTTTAATTTCAACAACGCATTTTTGGGAAGTTGATTTTATTTACGGCTATCAATTAGCTCTAGTTAAAAAATATATTTTTCATTCTTTGCATATTTTTGATAACTCTTAAAATAAAGCTTTCACGGCGATTTTGATCCGAAGTCCGAAGCGCATATAGTTAGCTGTAGGCGCAGTCGGTTATAGTAGAGTAAAAAGCTTCTTCTATCGTGTCATCCCGTTTGCATTTTGTTGCTAAAATGTAAGACCCACTTCAAATCATTCCCTATCCCTTAAGAATGCAAAATAGCCTGGTCGTCCAAAAATCGTCCTGTGCAGGGGGTGGCGGGCGGTGATTTTTGAAAAATTTGCAAAAATTTTTTTTGCGTTTTTTACATCCACGTCACCTGGGCATGTATCTGCTAAAATCTTAAATCAATATTTTAATCAGAAATATATTTTTTTAATTTTTATAATTACCATATACAATGCTTTCATATGGAGCGCCTTAATGAATAAACGCTCGCCCTGAAACGCCATAACTGTGATATACTTTAACTTGTCTTAAGTCGAGAACATTTCAGTTAATCAAAAAAGTCGTTTCTACAAACGTTGTAGATCGAAGATCGAGGATTACATTGATTTTTTCAAATTCTCAATCCGATGGCTAGTTTCGTTAAAAAATTGTAAATTGTAACTCCATGTCGTGCCGATCGCGGTCAGGCGTGGAGACGCGAGGAACGTTCAGATTACCGTGGCTACAGCAGCCGAAAAACGACTCTATGTTTCAGGGCGCATATAAGGTTGATACTCGCCTATTAACGTGGTCTTTTGGCGCCTTGGACGCTTTACCGCGACTTTCTTAATAAATCTTTTGTTCAATGAATTGAATTTATTACTTTTAATGGTAATTAGATTAAGTAACGTACGAAAGTCTCATGCGAATATTAATTTCCCTCTTTAACAAATGGCTTATCGAGTGCAAAAGCTTCTCTGTACACACTTTCAATCTAATACATCTTTGTTCTTCGGAAATCCGCGATAGTATAAAAAGGAAAGAGGACGCATTGCCAAGTTTTTATAAAACATCAAATCTGACAAAAGAATTATTTAAAGAATTTCCCCAATTTATTGAGACACAAACAGCTACATTTAAGTACTGCTATACTTACCTAGAGTTAGTTGAAATTTTACTAGAATTTCAATTTGCTGAAAGAAATGGAAAGTGGGAGCTGCATTTGAATAGCTTTAGAAAAATGCTTCCATGGTTATTTGCTTTAGATCACACTAACTATTCTAGATGGGGAACAATGTATTTATTAGACATGTACAAACTTCCCCAAGCAGCGCCAGAAGTTTTTGAGGAATTTATGAATGAAAATTTTGTTATTAAACGACGTAATGGAAATTTTAATCAACTTTCGGTAGATCAAGCCCTGGAACATATCAACAAGAACTCAAAAGACGCAGGAGGCATAGTAGGATTAACTAAAAATAGTACAAAACTGGATGAGTGGTTCTTGAGCTATAATGTTGTAGGCGTGGTGTTGGACGAATTTCGATCATCCTTGAATATTGTTAATAACTCATCCAGTCAAAACGTGAAATGTGGTACAAAACGAATGAAAGTTGATGAAGACTCTGTGCAGAGATTACAAAGTGAATTTTCAAGATTCAATGTTTTTTCTAAAAACGAAGATCGACTTCTTGTTATTTCAACTAATGAAATTGCCTCTGAGATTGTTCAAACTTCTTTACTTACCGCGCAAACAATTGGAGAAGAGGCTCTGAGGAAATTTCTTGACGTTGTTGGTACTCCTGATTTTTATAAGCCGTTAAAAAAATCAATTTGCAAACATTTCAACACTCTGCAGTTAAAGTAGCTCCTGCTGAGAATAAAAAAACTTTTCAAAAAGGCCAAGAATTTTTGCAGAAAATATTAGCAGCCAAAGAAATGGGAAGAAATATTAAATATGAAGATATCTTTAGACATGAACTGACAGCTTACCCAATGTCTATTGCACCTAACGGAGTTATATCCACCCCTTCAAATAAATCTGCTTTGGGAAATATTTTAGAAACATTTACTGTTTGTTGTAAAGACTTGCCATTGGGAAATTATAAAACATGCCACATATTTGATGGGATGGCATTGGTACAGGGCCTTGGCAAACCTGCCAACATCAAATCGTTCGGAGATTATGGAAATATTTTTAAATCAATTGTATTTAAAAATGCCTACAATGCGGAAAGAATAGATTTAGTGATAGATCATTATAATGATCTTTCAATAAAGAATTGTACACGACAGAAAAGAGGGCTAAAGGAAACTATAGAGCGAGCGATTGCCAGTCCATATACATTATTACCGCAACAATGGCATTTATTTATACATGCAATCTTTAATAAAAAACAACTCACCAACTTTTTGAGTAATCAGCTGTACGAACATTCTTTAAATTTGGGAGTTAAGTTTGTTACTAGTGGAGGATTCCTTGAAATATTGCATTATAAAGTAAATTATAATTTAGATAATGACTTATTAGTAGCATCGCACGAGGAGGCTGATACAAGGATTATATTACACATTTTGTCGGCAAAAATGGAAGGGTATACGAGATGTATAGCGGATTGCAAAGATACGGATGTTTTGGTATTATTGGCTTACTTTAAAGATATATTGACTCCGGAAATTTGGATGAAAGTTGGAACTAAAGAAAACGACCGATTTATTTCAGGGTGTACAGGATCGCTGTGTTCCTGTAAAAAAAGACGAATTAGTTGTATTGGCTCCTGCAAATGTATGGCCCAATTAACATGTGCTAATAAGGGCGATAGAAATACTCGCGCGCCGTATAGTTGCCCCTGATGATATGTTATCTGACAATGAAACAAGTTCGGACTATGAATAATAGCTGTAGGTAAATAAAATATCTTATTGTAATAATTAACTATTATTAATTAATTGGGTATTCGTCTCTAACAGGAGGAAGTTTCTACCCAAGTATTTTTGATTTTAAATATACTGGACTGTAACCCATAAATATTATTATTTTTGTTATTGATAACTTCATATTTATTCAATAAAACTTTTACACTGCTTACTGATGTAGGTACTTACCTATATATATTTTCCGTATTTACAATTATTATTATTGGAAAAATCAAAAGAAAATCTAATTACCATTAAAAGTAATAAATTTAATTCATTGAACAAAAGATTTATTAAGAAAGTCGCGGTAAAGCGTCCAAGGCGCCAAAAGACCACGTTAATAGGCGAGTATCAACCTTATATGCGCCCTGAAACATAGAGTCGTTTTTCGGCTGCTGTAGCCACGGTAATCTGAACGTTCCTCGCGTCTCCACGCCTGACCGTGATCGGCACGACATGGAGTTACAATTTTCAATTTTTTAACGAAACTAGCCATCGGATTGAGAATTTGAAAAAATCAATGTAATCCTCGATCTTCGATCTACAACGTTTGTAGAAACGACTTTTTTGATTAACTGAAAGGTTCTCGACTTAAGACAAGTTAAAGTATATCACAGTTATGGCGTTTCAGGGCGAACGTTTATTCATTACGGCGCTCCATATGAAAGCATTGTATATGGTAATTTTAAAAATTAAAAAAATATATTTCTGATTAAAATATTGATTTAAGATTTTAGCAGATACATGCCCAGGTGACGTGGATGTAAAAAACGCAAAAAAAATTTTTGCAAATTTTTCAAAAATCACCCCCCGCCACCCCCTGCACAGGACGATTTTTGGAAGACCAGGCTATTTTGCATTCTTAAGGGGTGGGGAATGATTTGAAGTGGGTCTTACATTTTAGCAACAAAGTGCAAACGAAAATCTTTTCTAGAAGGCTTTTGGCGGCTGGCAAGCTCTACTATTACCGTGCCCCTATCCTATGCGGCTAGCCGAAGTTGTCATAGTACTATTCTTATACGATACACGATATCGTATTCAAAGGATTTTTCCAAAATTTTTTTCTAGAATTTTTTTTCTAGAATCTTAGAATGACGTGTCATGCGAACCACTTAACCATTTAAAATGTTTGCGTTGGTGAGTTGCGCGGCACGGCGCTGCAATAATTGGCTTTTCGTGTACCAACGAAGCATTATTTTTGCTCTATCGTCATTAGATGCCATTTTTCTAAATTGAGCCTTTCAATTGTTAAAAGGAGGGGTTGCTTTATAGACGCACTGCGTATTAAAGTAACGGTTGTTACAGAGAATCTTTCGACGTTGTCTAATTATTTTTTTCTACTCAAATATGTGAAAATAACAATTTTTCCACGGCTTACTCTACATGAAAGTGATATTTTTTTAACTCTATAGATGACAATATTTTCACATCTAGGGATGAAAATAAGAATGACAAATTTAATGGAAAGAATGCATTTATTGCTATGGAAACGACTTTACAAACAGTAACTTCAGTAATTTGCATTGTGACAGTTCGTTTTGAATTAAATTGAACTTGAAAGTTTTGAACTTGAAACTACAATATCGTAGAAAAAATATCATTTCCTACTGATGAAATACGTTTTTTTCGTTCGCGAACTTGCCCTACTCGCGCTAACGCGGCTCGTTAACAACTGTCCGCTCATGAAAAGAACGGTATTTTCATCTCTTGTTGCAAAATATACTATTATCTTAACTATCTTAGAACTATGTCAAGTGACACATGATGACTTGTATGCATGAAAGGAGCAAAGTTAACTCCATTCAGAAGATGAAACAAACATATATCTACCCACGAAAATTGATGCGATATCAATATTATATTTTTCCAAAATATAGTTTTTTGTGTAATAAATCTTGCAAATAAAATATTTACCTGTAATCCTTCCTTTACCAGATGTTCAACAATAGCAGCCCCAATTCCCGCACTTGCACCTGTTACAACTGCAGCTTTGCCCTTCCATCTATCCATAGAAACTACCATTATGAAAAGCTGTTCCGTTCCGTTCAAACACGCAGCTGAAACTGAATTGTCTTAATTAAAAAAGGTAACTTTAAACACAGAATTGATATGTTATTAGTATTATATAATTATGTCGTCACTGCTTAGCTATGAGATAATAGGTATGTTTGTTTATTCTTGAATAAAATTTAAAAAAAAATTCAAGGTAGGCTTGAACTTGGCATGCGGAGTTGAATAATGGACCAAAGCTAAAGAGTCACGCACGTGTAATTAATTAAATTTGAGTAATTATTATTAGAATAAAGACGAAAAAATAAAAATGGGAAAATAAATACTAATTTTGACTGTAAATCATGCTCAATATATATGCGTATAACAAAAAATGCTCATAAATTAAAATTATTGGTTTCGAGAATTTCATGATATTATAAATCTTGCATTTTTAAACTTTATATTTGAAGAATTAAACAACACCTAATACAGAATGTCCTTAAAAGGTCTGCACGAAAACTAATTGTGAATTTCTGGAACCAAATTAAGTTCACCTCGCTATTATTTTGCTACCTAGTTAATAAGAAATTTTGTTTTTTTGAGCTTTGGTGTTCTTTAATCACAATTTACTGTCTAGCTTGAATTGATTCTGTGAAACATTATTAAGCTTTACTTCGTTAAAGTTCATATTTAATGATTATCTGTGTATAAAATACTTAATTACCTTAACAATATTTATTTATTTTAACCTTATACGTATTTCGGCATGTTTACATGCCATTGTCAAAGGTTATATGGAAAAGTAAACAGCTAGTGTTGTTATAACAATAGAACTTGGTGATAAACGTAAATTAGGTATAACTAAAAGCTTTTGAAATTCACAAACATTTAAAAACTGTACCGTTAATGAATAAGCAAATTGATCTCTTAAATTCTCCCCTATTGGACATTTTGGAATGAGAAATCAAGTCATCTGCAGACGATTACCAAGATAAGTCACCAAGTTCTATTGCTATAAGAACACTAACTGTGTACTTTCTAATATAACCTCTGACAATGGCATGTAAACATGTCGAAATACGTATAAGGTTAAAATAAATAAATATTGTTTAGGTAATTAAGTATAATAAAAAGCACAATACAACACGCGAAGAATCGTTCCAGCGAGTAGCTACAGCTCTAGGAAGTCGTTTGGCATGTAGTAAATCTAAGACATGCTTGCGCTTCGGCGACTTCAAAAAGAATTTGGAAAATGACGAAATAGTTGCAAAAAATCGTTTACTTTCCGAAATATGGCCAGGTGATTGTTGGAAGCATTAACAATGTACAAACAATGCTTGACGTGCATTTTCTTCTACTTTCTTGTGCAAACCATTTATTTCTAAAGACATATGTTGCACCGTCGTAGGTTGGTGCAATTAGCTTTTTACTATAATTAAACCTTGTTAACTGTACGTCAATCAATTTTTTGAAGTCATCAGATTTGTGGCATGAGCTTAAATCGAAAAATTCTACAAATCTTTCGACTGCTTGTCCCTCCTTTGTGAACCTGTTAATTGTGGATACTTGTGGATTGCAGGATATATCAGTGGTTTCGTCTATTTGTTCAGAAAGAAACTCAGTATCTAAAATTTCTTCATGAATGTAATTGAATACGGACGAAATAGATTCAATTAAATCGTTCTACATACTCGTAAGTACTTTGGATGTCTCAAGCTGAATTCGCAAGGTTTCATCATATTCTTTTAAAATGTTAGCAATACCCACATAATTACCTAAAACAAGTGTAATAATTTTGACTATCGCTTATATGTATACTAGCTAAATATATTAAATTACCTGGGTTGCTACTTTTGTCTGTTTCATTGTGACCATGAAAAGGCAGCTCCAATTTACCAAGACCCGTTGTTAAATGAATTAATCTACGCATAAAATCCCTATTAAATTTCACTTTGTCATTGTGCACTTTAATTTGATAACGTAAACCTTCGTTCAAAGCCAAGTCAATGTGTGATTTGCCAAGTAATAGTATATCTATATTAGGTAATTACTTTAATTCTTTAGTGTCAGTTTACCACTGATGATGATAGCTTTGCTGTCGAAATACGTATCTGGTATTTAGTTACTTGTGTAGAAGGGTGCTATATTTTTTAAGTATTTTTATCTTATAAATATTTAAGTTGTTTACAAGTTATTTAAAAAATACAGTGGAATGAAAGATTCATCAAGGTTAACATTCAAATAAAAAAATAATCCTTGATTGTTATCAGTGTTTTATGATTAGCAAATATTAAAAAAATAGTTTTATTAAAAAATAAATATCTAATGTAAATTGTTGCTTAATTAAAAATAAATCTGTTGGGCAACCGCCACGGAACTTTTCTCGCATTTATTGTGTGGTTTGAAATTTTATTTGTAATCTTAAAATTTTGAAGCTAAACAATTCTAAGTAATTATAGTCGGTCTTTCAGCAGTTACTCAATTGAATTACGTAAACGACCAAAATGCAACACGCAATAGTTTTTTTTCTCAATGGGAGATTGTTCCTATTGTCATTTAACATGTTCATCCTGATGTTGAAGTCAAAACTTCTAGATGTTTGAAAAAACAAAAATACGATGGTAGGGGTACCGAAGGTAAAAGGAAGATCGCGATTGGCAGATCGGCTATTTGACATGTGTAGAATACCTATCTGTTCTTTTCTACGACCGCGTCTTCATTGAAGTAGAGCACCCCTCCCGACAGACTTCATTTTTTGCGAAAGTTATCTGATTTTATGATATCTGATATTTTGTAATTGCAAACAATGTTCATCCGCTGAAAACCGAATGTCGACTTTTCAAAAATTGCTAGTGTTTTTTTTGACAATTATCAATTACACTATTCAGGCGAAAGGCGAAAAGAAAACACGCTATAATAGGTATTTTCTGAATGGGAGGATGCTTTTATGAACATTTAACATGTTTGACGGCGAGAGTGACCGGGGGATGCTAAAAAGATCGCGTTTGCGCAGATCGGCTGTTTGAATTCAAATCTAAACTTCTTTTTCCAGCGTGTTTTCGTTGAAGTATACCACCTATTCTCCCCTCTTCTTTTTTTGTGCGGACCAATCTCGTTTTGTTGCGGTTTCATTGCGGTTCGTGTATCGATCTCTTAAATCTACAATGTGCGTTAAGTCGTCTGGGCTGTAAAGTGTATACAGACACACACAGACACACTTTGTAATAAAGAAATTTGTGCCTTGCGTAATATAATCGTAAAGGGCTATGAGGGCTATGGAAAGCGGGGTCTTCTCACCCCTTAAGTTGAGACCAGCGTGAAGAATTCGGATTTAATGTATAGATTATGATTTTAGAATTTTAATAATTGTATCAAAAATAAGTTACCACAAATATTTCATTATTTTATTATAAATAAATTAATACGCCTCATTGCAATAGGATCGTTAATTTTAAGTCAACAACTTGTAGTTCTTATGTTCAGTCCGTTCCTGTGTTCCACAAGCTATAAAATATGTATTTTAAATAATTGCAATTTAATATAACTCACTATTTAGTACCTGGCACGCTATTCTCGACTCGTGCGTCAAAATTTTCGTATACGCATATGACGTCTGTGCATGTAATTTTATATGGGATGACGTCATTTACGTCTACGAAAAATTTGACGCACGAGTCGAGAACAGAGTCCCAGTTATGGGGCGCCAAGTGTAAAGTGAAATTTGCTCTGCATTTCACGGTATTTACGGCAATTTGTCCCAATATTTATTATATATACACACATTTAACTATATGTTTTTATTTTAATAAATCATTCTAATTGGTCACATAAAACAATAAGAAATATTATCTTTATTAAGCTATTTAATACAAAGTGTACCAGCAGAAGTTAATACAATTCATAAAGGGCGAATTAAAAGCTATTTAATACAACGTGTACTAGCAGAAGTTAATACAATTCGTAAATGGCGAATTAAAAAGGTTCTCCCACTGGCTTGATAGTAAGTTCGTGAATCTAAAAAATAGTTATTATCAAACACATAAAAATTAAAAAACTCTGTAAATTATAACCTGTACATGTGGTGGTGTTGCTAAAGCGTATAAAACAGCGTCTGCTACATCTTCTGCCTGAAGTTGTGGTAATGTCTTAAAAAGCTCTACTTGATCTTTATTTGCAAATACTCCTGCAGCCTCTCTAAATTCAGTTTGTACAGCACCCGGACTGACGCTCTAAATTTCAGAAGAAACATTCAAAATTGAAATGGTAAAAATAACAATGTAATGTAACAAACATTACCGTAATTTTAATGTTGCTTCCAATCGAATTTAATTCCTGTCTCAATGTTTCTGTTAAAGCCGTTACAGCATATTTAGATGCTGGATAAACGCTAGATTGCGGCAAATATATAACTTTATGACCAACGACGCTGTTTAGATGAATAATATGTCCATCAATATTATTAGCCCTCATGTCCTTCACGGCTTCTCTAGTTCCAATACATAACCCAAGGACGTTGGTATCCATAATTTCCTTCCACATTTGTGTATCCCCTTCAATTAAATTTGTGTTTCGCCTAAATCCAGCGTTGTTGATTAGAATATTAATAGGACCTAAGTTGTCCTTAACCCATTTAAAAGCAGCCAGGATGTCTTCTTCTTTGCTTACATCAGCCCTAATTGGATATAGTTTTCCATTTTTACCTTCTAATTTTTTGGCGAGTTCTTCCACTTTTTCTTTTCGTCGTGCTAGACCCGCTACCTAAAACCAATTTTTGTATATTACACTTTTTTGCTTTGACACCATCACTCCGAATTTTAAAATTAAAGTCAGAACGAAATGGTTCTAGTGATTTAACATATAACCCTGCGATGGCATTCTCAAATTCAGATCTTCCAGGTAAGTACATACCTCGTTCTAAAAATTAATGTTGTATCATCTGACAATGTGCTGTTTTAAGGTTAAAAGCTTAAAGATGGTAAATAAAGTTAAAAACTTTAATGTTTTACTTACTTTAACTCCAGCATCAACAAGTTGTTCTGCAATTGCAGCACCAATTCCTACACTTGCACCAGTGACAATTGCTACTTTTCCTTTCCATCTTTCCATAGAAAGTACCATTTTGTCAGGAAGTAGTGCTACGAATGCCAATTAATTATGTAATAATGTAATGTAATTATGTGATATTACTTGCGCTTAGTCGCTAAAAAACAGTAATTATTAGCAAAACTTAGAAACACGCTATGCATGTACGATTATACAATTTGTACTTTTATCAAGGCGATTTATCACTGCTGATACGGTTTCTTCGCTTTGTTGTTGTTATAGATAAATATAAGCATATAAAAACTTCGTGATTTTTCGTCGCCAATAAACGACGTTCCACGTAGCTGTCCCGTGAGTCCATGACATTGAACTACAGTAATGTTACAAAATGTCATAATCTCATATTTGCAATGACAGTGGCGTAGCTAAATACCAATATTATTTATTCGCAGAAACAGACAGGCTTCGCCTAATTACGTTTCTTATACATATAAACAGCTAATAATATAACAAAAGAGAAAGGACGCAATAGACAATAGGAATATTCAAATAAAATTGCAACGACAACGGTTCAGGAACAACATTTACACTAATACCCCAGTTAGTTAATAGTTATTTACGTTATAAGGCCGGAAGATGACTTATTACGGTAACGAGTCGAGATGTTTCCGGATGAGGCGACGAAGGGGCTGAATCTGGAATTTCGCGACGAATATTGTAAGATCATCTCACGGCCGTGTGACGTACAACATTTTATTTCATACTGTATGGCTTTTTAAATTTTTAAACAAATGATAATATTTTAATCAACCAAATTATTAAGGATAATCTGGTTGCCTTATTTAGAGTAACGATAGCAACCAAATGTTTGAAATTTTTTCTTGTTTTGTGATTGGCGAAAGGTTGCGAGGCAACACTTCCCGGCCTAGTACTATAATGTATCATTTCCTGGACTCAAATTAATGACGTAAAGTAGTGTACGGTGGACAGTATGAAATAAATGTTATCTGCTTACGGATAATTTTGTATATCAAACCATAAATCGTTGAAAACGGAAATAAATAAGTGAATGGTGTTAAAAATATATTGTTTTTATTTAAAAAAAACATGCACATTTGTGCGACATCAAGAGAATAGATCTACTACTTCATGATTTTTTTTTCTATCGTCACCAGGAGCATAGGTATTATTTTTAACTTAACGGAATTCCAATTATTTTAAGTTAGCTCGTATTTAGTAAGCGATGGATATTATGGGAAAACCAAATCACCATTACATTACTCACCTAATTAGGCAACTTTTGCCTAAATTAATCGACTTTGTATCTCTTACAGTTTTCGAGAACCCTATAGTGTCATAGTGTCACGGTTAAAATAGACGACGCTACGTGTATATAAGAAGAAAGATTACATTTTTTAATCATATGATATTCTTAAAAAATGGCACTAATCTAATTTCACTAGCGCATTTTCATGATATAGTATCAAGGATGGTATGCTACAGCGCACAGTTTAAGAGCCACTGTGTGACGTCATCAATTGTAAAAACAACGGCAAATTTAAAAATTAATTGGCAGTCGGTGCATTTTAATCGTTTTGCAACATATAAATATAATAATTTAGTCACGATGATAAAATCTAAATAAAAATCCCCTGGGAAAGTAAAATATTTCACATTAGGTGTACCTATGCTCATAATAATAATAATATAATGTTAAATAAACAAAAATTAAGTTAGGTGGATTTATAAGTTAATACTTACTTTTTGTCTTACTATTATAGTTTAAGCAATTGTTTTCATAACACTTCATAATAAAGTATATAAAGTAAATGAAATTAATTTTAAGCACTAATTTGTTGACAAATTAGAAGCACCTAACCTCTTTATCATTCCACTTGACATTAGAAACTGACAGAAGTACACGTACTGCGCCTGCGCACTGATAAAAAATAGGGTTTCTCTACAAGTTTTTACACGTGCGCAGAGGTTGACGAAAATCGTTCCTAGTAACAGCATACCGTGTTCTATACTCTATCATGGCGCATTTTCAATCAAATGAGTCTACGATACCCTTTATACTATTAAAGCGCTTATGACAAACATTGTGTCCTAAACAGTTTTATATGTTTATTATAAAGTAATTATTTTGGCACTTAAACCATATGGAACTCATACTTCAATTTCTGATGTTCCATTTATTACCCGATTTGTATACAGGTATAACAACGATTTCGTTACATTTTCAGGAAAAGTATTCGTTTAAAAACTAAGTTATATTCAATATAATAATAAAAATCCTATTTTACAGGCTGTACTGCAAAGATGAAATTTCATCGCTGCTCATATTGTGCCAGTGTTTCACACTCATGAGTCTGATTTCTGGATTCAGAGAAAACATGGTTCATCCCTCTAAACAAGGTGCTATCTTTTGCGACCAACACCGGTTTACTCCGGAAAAATCTCTAATGAACGGCATGCACAACGGATTTTGGGCCTGCGTGCTGCAGGTTTGCGGTTTGCACCTGTAGAAGAAGCAGAAACAAAACTATGAAAGCTTATCCCCTCAGCACCGCGAGCCCCTTCATGAACGAAACAGCGGTTACACCAGGACTCGGCAAAACCCACAGCTCCTTCTCCTTCTTAAACGAGGCAGCGGCCCCATAAAAAAACCCACCACTTCAGTTATGTAACACTTATTCTTTGTTCATGCATTAGTTGGTTGTTCGAGTTTAACGTTATGTTACATACCCAAAGATATCCCCTGAATTAGCAATTGGATACTCTCCGGCAAGATTATCACGAGTCTGATTTTCTAACTACAGTAGTATTTTAATAGGCATTCTGACTTCTGGATCTAAGCAAGTGGTGCGCTAGACCAACGAATTATAAGTTTTTTCTACACCTATTTAATTATATGACAATTATTAGCATTTTTTTCGTGAAAAATCGTACCTATAATTCACTGTAGTGAATTCTATAATTCACTGTAGTGAATTATGGATTCATAATTCACTGTATCCGACCAATCACAAATACAAATTCAAAAATCACTGTTTCGCTGATTCGATGATATTTTAAATCGCCGGCGATCAACTCTTTCTGCGGCTGACAATCGAGTCGCGTGACTGCCAAGTGTATCGCCATATTGCTTGTTTGCGTTTTACAATTTGTGCAAACTAATAATTCAACCACTAAAACGTCTAATTTATTTGTTTAATAGGTGTAGAAAAAGCATAGTATCACATTCACGATTATGGCCATTATTCACTCGGATGATTTGCGCCACTCGCCTACGGCTCGTGGGCTCAAACATCATCTTTGTGAATAATGGCTGTCATAATCGCTCATATAATAATATACTATTAAAAATAATCACCTAGATACTATTTTAATTAAGGCAACCACATAGTTATAAAAGAACATTGTACTTTATAAAGCACTATTATAATAATTACAAACTATTACATATAACAAGGGAATAAGGTGATACTTTTTTTTTCCGCGACACAAAGGAGAAAAAGACTCTTTCTTCCCGAGTATCACATATGATTTTTTCGTCGGCCTTGAGAAATTTATAAAAAAAACATTAATTTTAAAATTAATCTAAATTAAATTATTTAATTTGTCAGTTTCGTAACAATTAACTTCTGCAAGTAAGATGCCTTTATTATCCACGGCAACCATGGTATACAAGTCGTATCCAACTAAAATAAACAAAGCGTTACCAAGATTAGCATGTAAAAGCGCGAACAAAGTAACTTTTCCTCTCGGGAGGAGGAAAAGTGACTTTTATTCCCATTAAGCGGCAATTGTCACCTTTCTACCACAAAATGACGGTCGAAAAGCCTACTTTCTATGAAGGTCAACGAAGATAGATATAGGTATTAAAGTACTTTATTCATACTACTATTACCAATACCAATAAATCATTAAACGGATAAAAATAACATCATACAAATAAACAAATTTAACTTTGAAAGAAGAATCTTCCTAAAATTTCTCTCCAATTGGTTTAATTATTAACTCATGAATCTACAAAACAAAATTATAGTATATTCATAACTGAAATGCCCATAACAGCTAACATTACTCAAAATTTACCTGTACGTGAGGCGGGGTTGCCAAAACATAACAAACAGCATCAGCAATATCTTCAGATTTAAGAATGGGAGCATTTTTAAAATAATCCAACAATTCTGGGCTTACGGCAATTCCAGCAGCTTGAACAATTTCGGTTTGGACGCCTCCTGGGCTGATGCTCTACAACATTTTACCTAACATTAAAACTTCAGCTATTCTTTATTGTTATCTACCGTAATTTTAATTTTGCTTCCGATTGAATTCAATTCTTGTCTCAAAGTTTCGGCCAAAGCAGTCACAGCATGTTTGGATGAGGGATAAACATTTAGATTTGGAAAGTTCGGTACTGAATGCCCAGCAATGCTGTTAATATGAATGATGTGTCCATCAACGTTGTTTGCTCTCATATCCTTGATGGCCTCTCTGGTTGCAACACACAGACCAAGGACGTTGGTGTTAAAGACTTCCTTCCAAAGTTGTGTTTCTCCATCAATTAGACCCTTTCCTCTGATAACGCCTGCATTATTAACAAGCATGTGCACAGGTCCTAAATTTTCCTTGGTCCACTTGAAGGCTTGCAGAATATCTTCTTCTTCGCTAACATCAGCTTTGAGTGCGCAAAGTTTCCCACGTTTACCTTCCAATGTTTTTGCTAACGCTTCAACCTTTTCTTTTCGCCGAGCTATTCCTACAACCTATACAATCTGAATTTAAGACAAATTCTAAATTTGAAAGCGAGAAGTTTCGTGCCATTACTGTCAATTAAGGCTGCACTATTCTAAGTCTAACAATTCTGTACGTAATCTATTTACCGTAAGTCCTGCGTCAACAAGGTGTTCTGCAATTGCAGCACCAATTCCTGCACTTGCACCTGTTACAACTTCAACTTTTCCTTTCCAACGGTCCATGGATATAACCATCTCGAATATGATGGAATCCAAACGCACTGGCACGTATATGAAGTATGAACGATCAATTACTTAATTTGTCAATTACATGCATCACCTACACTGAAGGTCTCGAAACTGACAGGGAAATTTAATTCATATGCTAAATAATATTCACGAACTTTTAAATTGAATCTGCAGCATGTTTCAAGTACCATTTAAAAACAATTATTTTCTATTACTACAATTAAGTTGTATTGTCATTCAAGTATGTGAAGTCGATAATTCGCTATTGTCTCACTCGTCTGAACTCTTCTGTTTCACTTCCTTTTTGGTAAACTGCTGCAATTATATCTAAAATAGTTATGTAAGGTCAAGTTGCTGCACCAGCTAATAGGAAAATTTCAAAAATGTTATAAATAAAATAATTTTGTTACATTGACAAAACGGAATTGGGAAATCCGGGTGGAGTAGTGGCTAGGTTAATGATTCTATTAATCAACGACCATAAACTGATAAAAAATAGGATTAAAGAAAAAAACGTTCACAGTAACAATTGATAACAAGCTTCGGCTCGTCATAGCAAGTCGGGGCAGAGTCTAGTCAGCCGAACGATCACGGTGAAAACGGAGCGACTGAGCTCACTCCTAAGACCTTGTACAATTGAAACTAATTAATACCTAATTTTAATAGTTAAAAATGTGATGTAAGTATCCAGTTATGGGTATCGTTGCAACCGCTAGGACGTGTTCTTTCCGAAAAACAGTATGAGCCAATATTGTTTCATTTGAAATTTATGACTTTTTCTCAAAAAACTGTTTGTCGAATTTTTAATGAGCCCAGGATCGACCCTGTACTACGGCGGGTCTTCTGGATAAGCCATAGTTGCAAAAGCCTTTGATACGGCGGACTTTGAAATTGGCCGTGCTGGGCTTGGTCGGCTGTTGAGAACGCGGCCAGCTAGGGCTGCGAAACGGGGTGTATACTGACGGCCAAACAGTTGGCAGATAATAAATTGATCTTGTATACTTCACGTAACTACTCTTGTACTTTTAATACTGTTAATAAAGGTTGTTGTAACAAACACTACATGGTGCGTGTGGCTGGTCTTGACGTTTACGTAGACTGACGGTGTGTGGCTGTCACCAAGGCTGGCTGATTTAGAGATGATTGTTGGACGCTACCGAATTTTTCTGTTCCGGAACAGAGACCGATTTAAGTGTCTTTTCTTCCACAGCTCGGACTCGCAAGGCACGTGGTGGATCGGAAGCTACCTAGCCTCCTTGATAAAGGGCCCCACGTTGGGCACAATTGTTATATGGAGGTGTTGCTGGTCTAGATAGAGGCGCGGTTGCACTAACTGTTCCGAAACAGAAGCGGATTTAGGTGTCTTTTCTTCCACAGCTCAGACTCTCAGGGCACGTGGTGGATCGGAAGCTACCTAGCCTCCTTGATAAAGGACCCCACGTTGGGCACAATTGTTATATAGCGGTGTTGCTGGTCTAGATAGAGGCGCGGTTGTACCAGGTTAACGCTAACACTGCTTATCTTTGTAATGTCAAGCACTTCAAAACCTATTATTAAATTATAACTTATTATAACTAAAGAAGAATAGAATAGCATTTAACAGTTTAGTGAATAAAACTTAACAATCAGGGAAATAACATGTACAGCAACTTTAATAAGAGAAAATAAGAATTCACTACATGGAAAATAAAATACAAAATTAGCATTGAGCGTAGCATTCGAGAATGTGGTAGAAGCAAGCCCTTAAAATGCCTACTCTTTGGTTTTAGTGGAGCTAGCTTACATCGTTGCAAGTTGTGAGATACCTAGTTCTAGCTTAATAAGTGATTTTCCTTCGTACTGCACAGTTCGTTGACGTATACCTATAGTAAAAGACCGTCAGTTTATCAGTTTAGCTAGACGCAAAGAAGAAATTGTTAAACGAACAAACAACTCGGAGGTAAGCTCAGAAAATTATACGCCTTGAAAACTTACATCAGCAAAGAAAAATATATCCAGAAAGCGCTTAAATACAAAATTAAGTTGGGGCCGATGCACATCCTGACATGCTGGAGTTGTCGAACCTTCAAATCAGAGACAAAAACTCAACATTGAAGGATGTATTTGAGGCAAATGCTGTTGCTTATTGGACTTGCTATAGCTACAAGGGAATTCTTTCCAAGGTATATGTAAACCCAAATAACGTTAATGGCATATTATTCATATTAATAGTATACTACCACGAGCCGCCACTGAAGTATACTTCAGTGGCGGCTCGTGGTTCTGAAAACAGGTGCAGCTATAAGAAAAAAAACTTATCTACTTTTTGCATATCTAATCCATCTTCCTGTTCTTCAGACCTGCAAACTAGTCAGTGATGTCATCGTAAAGACAATGGCTTACTTGTACACTTCCTACATTTCATTTCTATCAGTGATATTCGTGAACATCGCAACGATCGTAACTAACTGACTTTGAGTTTGGAAATTGTAGATTGGCAAGGTTAATGCAGCAAAAAAGTTTTTTGGGCAAATAATAATCTAAGCGTTTTCGGCTGTATTTGTTCTAATACAAAGTGGCACGAAAATGAGCCGCCATACTAAAATAGTAGGTAGGTATCATTTTGAGGCAAAAATGTTCAATGAATATGTGTCCGACTCGTCTTTGTTTCGAAGATGAAACACCTCAAAAGAGACACGTGGAAAATTCGCCTATCTGTACAAATTCTCACCAACGAACGGCTTGACATACAAACTTAAAATATGGCGTTATTTTATTATTCGATAGTATGTATCAAATGATTATCATTATGGTCTCTCCGATCTGTATTGAATGATGCAGCTTCCAATTTAGTAAATTATTGGAAATGAGTTAGAAGGAAAAATAGGAAACAGGAAGAGATTTTTCAATTTCCGAGATTCTGTTAGGCACTTAATGACCGTGTAGAGTATAACGGTTTTCGCACAATCGTATTTACAAAATGAAAAGGTCAAGGGAGTTTGTAAATAAATGAGCCATCTGTTGGTGAAAACTATTACTGAATACTTACAGCATTAGTGCTGTTGTGAAATAGAACAACACTGTTTTTTCTTTGTTTCTATGGAGATAGCACAGTGGTGTATAATCAATTTACAGCTTGTGTCAATAATGACAGTAAATACATATAGATAAAAAATATACATACGTTTATAGTAAATACATATAACAACACGGTTGTGCAAAAATGGTTTTTTAATTTTAAAGATTTATAGTGCTAGAGATGAATTGCAATTTGGTTAGTGCTTTCTATTGCTCTTGTATTTAATAAAAGGGGAACGATAAAACATTGTTGTTTAAGCTAAATTGCTGATGACTCATGAGTGATAGTAGAATTAGATTTTGAACTAAATTTTAACATGATGCTATACTTAGAGAGGCCAATTTTTCACTCTCCACCAATTTTTGGCTGACAGTATTATTGTCTCTGGTTTTCTGTAATTCCAAGTAATCTCTTTCTTTCAATAATAACAAACAAGCTGCTTGCTTTCTTACAAAAAAAACTTCGATTTCTAACTTAAGTTAGATATGCATTATGCATTATTCATGCGACTGATTATCCGATTGAGTATTGAGTACACATAATGTGATCGCAGAGCAACTACTAGACAAAAGCGCATTTGTATCTTAGTAACGAGTGTTCAAAAAGAATTCGATAATTGCTTAACAACTCCCGAATTGTTTCTTAAAAATAACTAAAAATTCTGCGTTTAAACCTATTCACATTTCCTGGGTTATGTGAAGCGTTGTTAATTTCTCTGCACTTTCGTGTTACGGGCTGCCTAGTTACGAGCAAATTATCAATTGGTATGGCAGATATACAGTTTTTAACATTAAGCCACAAAAAGAAGTCAACTGTTGTTAAATCACAGGACCTCGCAGGCCACCTGATCGCAGCATTTTGACTAATTATTCGGTTATCAAAAAATTCACGAAACATGGCCTACATGTTTCTTGTGTACAGTGAGGTGTTGCTGAAAATATCCCTGCTGCAGTTCATCATTAATCAATATTTTGTTACCTATCTTAAAAGAAAACAGGTTCGATTAATCTCCTTCCACTTAAAGGGCTACCCAAACCCCAACTTTTTTAGGGAGCAAAAGCGTCCCAACAAACTGTTGAGGATTTGCAGCATTCCAAGTTTTTATATTTTCTTGCAAGTTGCCATAGCCCAACAGACAAAACAGCTCCTTCTACGTAAAAATTGTTTTCTATAGTGTATTATCAGTTATAATAGCACAAGACTATCTTAGTATATTCGAAAAATACCCGACTTTGAGAACAAAATTTGTGTTGCTTGGAAACGGAACGCGAGGAGTGTTTCCAAAAAACAACACAAGTTTTGTTCGAAAAAGAGGGAAAGTATTTAATATGCTAAGATAGTCGAGTGGTATTCGCCTAGATTTTATCATTTTTTACAAATAAAATCTTGAACTAGCAAAACGAGCTTTGATTTCACTCATTTTGTTAATTAGTTTTCACTATGACTTTTGGTTATTTACTTTTATAACCTTGGCTACCGACCAGTGAAAATACGAAAACGAAAATACTAAAACGAGAATACTCCTGTCGCCATGACAATACCACATATTTTCATGAAATACGCTTGTAATTGGCGCAAATTTTGAAAATAGGCAATGTTGATTGGTCAGAATAATGGAAATGATATAATCATTATTATTTAGTGTGTTTAAAACCATTCAGAAAACTGCACATTTTTGTGGTGAAATTAATAAATGCAGATCCTTTTTTAATATTGTATGACAGGTTCCCGCCGAAAGCTACAGTTGTTGCGATGAGTGACAAAAAGATGTTTTAGGTTCATTTTCCAGAACTTGTCTAGTAGTACCGATAGTTTCTTTTTTACGTTTTTGTGGTTGTCCGCTACTCTATTTTCTACCGACGCCGACGCGACGCGACACTTCCTGTCTCACTACAAAGTTTAACACACCGATACAAGAGTATGTTTAAACTGTGCTTTCTGTTTCCATGTGTAAACTATTTTGCAACAATTAATGCAAGTGAATCATATATTAGTTTCGAAAACCTTTTTTTAAGTTTTTTTAATGCAATCAAACATAAAATACCAAATAAAAAACCATTTTTTATGTAACGGAAGAGACGCAAAATTACATGATATATAATATACACATAGTTTTAAAACAAATTCTTATGAGTACACATTACAACATGTATTACTGACGTTTAAAAAGGTTCCCCAAGAGGGCGGATTATTAGTTCGTGCACCTAAAAACAATAACCAGTTAGAGAAGAAATCTACAATTACAAAACAATGATTTTTCAAAATATTAGATTACCTAACGTAGCTGAGGTATCACAAAATAATTTTTCTCTTATTACATATCACCAACAATACTAACCTGAACATGCGGCTGTGTTGTTAAAACATAAACTACAGCTTCCGCAATATCTTCAGGTTTTAATGCAGGCATTGTTGCCACTGCATCCTTTGTACCCCCAGGAAAGTTGTCTTGAAATTCCGTACGCACAATACCTGGGCTAATGCTCTAAAAATAAATCAAATTGAAACCTCATCCTATAAGGGCCAAAAGTGTAACCAAAAAATGTAAAAAGATATTCTTCAGAATTTTTGCCTTACTGTGATTTTAACTTTGCTTTTAAAATGCCGTAACTCCTGTCTTAAGGTCTCCGTTAAAGCTGTAACTGCATATTTGGAAGCAGGATAAACATTCATGACGGGTTCAGGTAAGGGTGTCACATAATGGCCACAAATAGCGTTGATGTGAATTATATGACCAGCTATGTCGTGCTCCTTCATAACCCGCGCTGCTTCTCGAGTGCAAATGCAAAGGCCTATAACGTTGACGTCGAAAATTCGACGCCAATCGTCGGTGTTACCATCTAAAAGATAAATTGAAAGGTTAGTTCAATGAAAACAGTCTTTCTAAATTTCAAAAATTTATAAAAGGTATCACAAGAAAATTAGGGTGTTATGAAAATAATAATCACAAAAAAAATTAATCTTTTAATTTATATTGTCTGTCAGTCTTAATTTCTCAAAGTTCTTTAAATTTGCTTCAAAACATCATCTCTACCAAATATCGTAAGGGTCTGCCAAAAACACTTTGATTTCAACAAGATGGAACACCCCCCTTTTTACATCAAAGTTGGAGGCATACCTAGATTCAATTTTGTCAACAGGTCGATTTAAAGATGCATTCACTGCCCAGACGACAACAAGGCATTCTTGTTCTACCGTACTTTTCCTAAGTTTTCGCCGATGCTACTAGAGTACGATTGGCTATCACCCTTTTCGTGCCAGTCTGGATCTGAGTTAAAACGGCACCTGATTCGGTACTGCTAAAGTTTGTAACACCTAACAGGGTACCTTGAAATTTAGACGTGCTAATGCAGTTATTGACTTACTAATAATCCCTCTTACAAACAGTAACATTGCTGGTCATAATCGAGCGACGAAATCCACAATCCCGGAGAAAATGGGAGGGGTACATGTTTAATTTCCGAATATCTTAGATATTCAACAATTGTTTTATTTCGAAATATCTAAGATATTTATATTCAAATATATTTACAGTACAAACCTATAATTCTTTAAAATATTTATAATAAATTTGTAATAGGTATATAAAAAACATGTCAATATATAATTTTATTTGGTTTAAATTCGATTTTAGCAGAAAACTACCCGGTGCAGACCAACACCACAGCCAAAGGGTGGATCGTTGCATGAAACTTGTGGAGTGTCGAACACGGTCACCCGACTTAATAGCGTAAAAATAATTTTTGAGCTGCTTAAAAATTAGAGTTTATTTCAATAGGCCACTTTATATTTCAAGTTAAAACGAAAAAGATAAGTTAAAAATCGCTGTTAACTAACTGGGTTTAAAATTCGCTAGCAAATTTCTCTATTCGATACATTTTCTAACCAATTATTTTAATTAAAAATATATACATAAAAATAACTACAATTGTATAAAAAATTAATCTGTATTGATTTATTAAATGACATTAAGAAAAACAAATGTTGTTAATTAATTAAATTGACACATTATACGAGTATTACAAAGACAACAATAGGCAGATACAAATGCGTTGGTAAGTAGGCTGTGACTAGTTTTTCCAAATTTTCGGTAACTTAAAGTAAGCACCGACAGCTGGAATTTTGCTTGCAGCAGGAACCTGGACAACACGACAACTCAATATCCAAAACGACTTTGGGGAAAGAGGTCAGAGATCCACGGTTAGTAAAGTATTACGGTTACCGCATCTGGGTATAATTTTGGTGGGAGGTTGGTGACATTACAAAGGCCTTATGCGCGGCTACTGCGTTTATCACCGTGTATATTTACAAGCAGCCAATATGACGGTGGTATTTAATCATTATGCGGTAATTTATTTTGTTATTCGGGGCCATAACTACCAGTGTTCGGTGTGTTCCATGAAATATGGGCACGGGGCCCCAAGGGGCCCGGCGCCGCTAGCCATTATTAATAATTCTTGCCTGATTTATTATATTGGTGAAAACTATGACTAAAAATTACAGGAAAAACTAGAACTTATACCTATTTAAATAAATAATTAATTAGTGCTTTTAAATAAGACAAAATGTAGAAAGTAAAATTCTCGAAATTCAGATGCCATGTCTAACTCAGTTATGTTAACAACTTTATTAAACAAAACAATAAGTTCGTATAAATTAAATTAACATAACACAAAGAAAGACAACTTAAGTAAAATGAACCTTCTACATCAAGATTCTATTAAAAATTGGCAAAAACAAGTCGCTGGTACTTTCCCATACTTTTTATGTTTTAAATATTCTCGCATCAAGAAGTGATGGAAATTTACATCTAAACAAGCCCGCTGCAGAGTCAAGACGTTGATTACTTACGGGCTGCGCCCGCTCCTTCAACGCGACGTGAAAGGCGCTAAAATATTTAATGCGCTCACGAAACTAGTTATAACAGCTTTATTTATACAGTTATCAAAAATATGCCAAAAATTCAAAAAATTTATTTTCATTAATTGATAGGCGTAACTGCCGGAAATCACGTTTTTGATATTAAAAAGTATCTTCTTTTTCCTTAATTTTCAAATAATTGAAAATTCTCGCTGATCCTAATAAAGTACTTTAAATAATCTATCGAATTGATAAAAGTTTATAATAATCGGCGTTTGCGCTTAGGAATAAAAAATTAATCAATTTCAAAATTTTCAAAACTTTTTAGAGGGCGTCAGAGTGAAATTTGGGAAATTAGTATACAGGGTGTCCCAGAATAACTGTACCTAACATTTAGAAGTGATAGAGGGCGTGTAATTAAACATCTTTTACTAATAAACTAGTGTCCGGAAATACTTCCGTATCGAGATAATACGACTTTAAGGAAACGAGTACTTGAAATAATCTCAATGTAGAAAGTAACGATTTTATTTTAGACACAGTAGAGGAGTTAGTGGCTCGAATTATTCTTGCTTTTGATGACATTCCGCAGATTTTTCGAAGAATTCGTCGGTCAATCACACGTCGTTGTACCTTGTGGGTCGACAATGGCGGCCGTAATTTTGAACAATTTTTATAATTTTTGTGTAATATTATTTTCTTAATATTAATAATAATAATTGCAACCGCGGGAAATAAATAAAATCGTTACTTTCTACATTGAGATTATTTCAAGTACTCATTTCCTTAATGTCGTATTATCCCGATACGGAAGTATTTCCGGACACTAGTTTATTAGTAAAAGATGTTTAATTACACGCCCTCTATCACTTCTGAAATTAGACACAGTTATTCTGGGATACCCTGTAGAACAAATTTTGTAGTTCTATCGCCTCAGAAAGTTAAAAAGAATGGTGTGGGCAGTTTTTGAGGAAATTTTGTTTGAAAATGTCTAAAATTTTGAACCGCTAGTATATTTACAATTTTCATTTATCCAAAAATATTTTTACATCACTTCATTATACTCATTAAGGGCTTTCCTGTGTTTGATTGGCTAAAGCGGCTGTGGGACAACCGTAGTAACTTTAATAACAGTGGGTCAGACTATGCAAACGAAGCCGCACCTGAAGATATTCATATTTAACTCAAATAAGATTTACAAATTGCATTGCAGCTGACATTTTAAGAGGGTAGATATCTGGAAATATTGTTTTCTTACCTACAATTAATAGATCGAACCAACTTACCCGTGTATTGCATTACCATTTACAACTTAAAGAAAAGCATTTCAAGCAAGACTAGCCTAACCTTACCGAGCTACCATATACTATTCACAATCATCATTATTAGGGATCAAGGACCGGCATTTATTTCTACAGTTAGAACCACAACTAAAACTTAGTCAACGTCAGGCTTTGACATTTCTAAACGATTATTTCGGGTGCGTAAGTTTTATTTAAAAAATAAAATAACAATAAAAAAAATGTAAAAAAATATCAATAGCAAAGTTATGAAAAAACAAACAAACCTGTTAAATTAGTAGGCTTAATAAGACCAGCATTATTGATAAGTATATGTACAGGTCCTACGTTATCCTTAACCCATTTGAAAGCTTTAAGGATATCTTCCTCCCTGCTGATATCACACTTAACAGCGTATAAGCTTCCAGGTTTATCTGACAATTTCTTGGCCAATTCCTCAATTCGGTCTACTCTTCTAGCAAGACCCACCACCTGAAAATCATTTCTTAATGGTGGCCTTTTTTTAAACTAAGTTTTACCTTCACACCCTTTTCAACCAAAGTTTGAGCAATTAAAATTCCTATTCCGGCACTGGCACCGGTCACGATGGCAACTTTACGAACCCACCGATCCATTTTTTCATAAATTATTTACCGACTTAATCGCGCAAAATGTATCGACTTTAAATGTTGTCGTTTAAGGACGAAAATAGTGCAAACGATGAGTAACTGGTTGGTACTAATTTAGACAGAATCGCGTGGGTTTTATATGAATTTTGAAGTCACGCACTGTTGTGGAAGGGATAATTATAATTAATCTTCGATTGCTTCATTTTTTATCATCTTAGGAAATAAGCGAGATTTAATTTAATTATTACAACTTAATCAATAGTAATACCACACATGCTTTGAATTTATCAATTAATTACCGATAATTTTTTGCAGATCGACGAAAAGAGAGAAAATTTGGGAACCAATAAGTTTTTACTTGCAAATTTGCACGATTTAAGTCGATCTACAAAAAATTTGAGTTAATTAACCGAGAAACATTCAAAGGCCGAGTGGTATTCGACAAGATTATTTTATGAATTGCATTTTGATTGGCTGTAATGTGCATGAATAAAATACCGGTTATATTTTTTACTTTGTATGTATAAGAGAGCGATTTAATAGACGTACTACTTAAAAGTTTATAAAAATGTGTTAAGTAACTTTATTTTAACCACCAAAACAATAATATTATAAATCATATCGTGCGTTACGTGACACGAGCATAAAAATAAGAGACTCAAAATTTATTCAGTTACCCATTTTTGCTCATATTTCTTTATATTACCTACTTAAAGATAAACTTTTATTTCTATTAGTCTAAAATTTCTAATCGCAGCAAATATTTTTAGGTTTGATAAACACTTAGTTTTCTTTAAGTTTTTGTAAACATGCTTTTGATTATTAAAAACTTCAAATAAAACGAACCTACTCAAAACTATATCAAAATCAAACTCAAGTTTTCATACACACACTCAAGTGTTTTCATGTCGCAAACGATAGTTTTTTATCAGATAAAAATACACCCGACTTGTTCGTTAATCTGGAATCAAAGCAGCTGGTTTTATTGAATTCGCGAAGCTTTTTGTTTCAAATACTCAAACGATTGAGCGAGAGTGGAGAATTATCCGAAACGAACATTGATCCCTAATTTTAATTTTTTAATTTTTTTCTAAATGTATTAGACATTCAATTCAATACTAAAATGGAATGGTGCTGAAATACAGGCCGGAAAGTTGTAAACCTAAAATATAAATAAAATAATAACTAATAACATCATCAAATATTTGTATTAACCTTATACGTGTTCTGAAGTCATACCTTTCTGAACAAACATTCCAGATAAAGCTACCTAATTGGAAATCTGAACTGGTCCCCATAAAAGCGGGAGTACCTACCACATGGCAGCGTCCTTGGACCAGTCCTCTACCTCTTATTCACAACTGACCTCCCGACAAACGCTAAAACAGTCACAGCAACATTTGGGGATGATACCGCTATCTTGGCATCCCAAAGTGACCCAGTAGAAGCAAGTCAATCCCGGCAAAAAATGAGAAATACGAGCTACTGAAAGAAAGTCAACGCAAAAATGTACGTATTCAACGTATGTACATGTCATACCCAAAAGCAAGAACAATTACAAGTAAACAATTACTATAGGAACAATAGAACCTGATGCTTTAATTTTGGTTATCTATAGGTTTGCAGATGACTTGATTTCGTATTCCAAAATCCAAAGCTTCGTATAATGGCGAATTTAAGAGATCATTTTTCTCATTCATTAAAGCCTAACTACGCAGAAAACTTTTCATGATGTATTGGAAGACTGTTTTCGTCTTAGTGATACATGGTTAGATAAATCTACAATAAGTGGTCGTTTCTTAGATTATTATTACTTTTGTTAAAACTGCATGAAACTGCCAGCTTTTAAAATAAAACGAATTGCAGCTAACTTCCTTCAACTTCGGTTTTCTGTAAAATATCTCAAATATCATTCAATTTAGAACATAATTATATCTCACGATATATGTGATTTCTATGCTTTGTGTCTGTAGATACGTTTTATTTAGTAATTATACACTGTGTGTATAAAGTAACCCCCCCCCCCCCCCCAACTAACTTTTGAACGAATTGATATTTTACCACAAAATTTAAAAAATTAAATTAAATACTGTTTTTTAGCCTATTTAAATTTTGTATCATTCAAAATGGCGGCTGGGCGCCATTTATAAATTTATTTTAATGGAAAAGGGGGTCGAGTGACACCTCCTTTGAAAGTTCTTTTAGTTCTGCGCCTGATCCTATAGTTTCAAAGAAAAATATTCAGTCATAACAGAATGACAAATGTTTGAATATACAGAAGTCTATTTTAAAAAAAACTAAGAATTAAAGCAAAAATAAATTAAATTAAATGCTTGAAATGTTCACCATTCATTTCTTGGCACATAAAAAGTCGGTTATGAAATTCCTGCCTTACATTTTCATAAGTTTCTGGAGTAATATTTCTGCAAACATTTGTAATGCGTTGCTCCAGTTCTTCAATTGTTTCTGGACGGGTTCTGTACACTTTCGATTTCAGATATCCCCGTAGAAAAAAATCTAAGGGGGTTAAATCTGGGAAGCGAGTCGGCTATTCTACAGACTCCCGCCTACCATTCCATCTTCCAGGAAAATGTCTGTTGAGAAAGTCAGAAACATAATGAGGTGGCGCACCATCTTGTTGAAACATAACGTTTTCAATATTATTTCCAGCTACCTAAGATATGTCTGGGAAAATTTTGTCCTGCAAATGAAAAAATGGACTACTGGATAAAAAAATCAAAACAATTTTGAATTAATTGAGTGAGTCCATTTGTTTAAAATCCGCCATTTTGTTATGTATATATTAGTAAAACATGTATTTGCAAAAAAGTACAAAACTTAAAATTATACACACAGAGAAATACATTTTCAAATCAAGTAAAAATATATTCTTAAAATAATTTGTTTAATTCAAACAAATAAAATTTTGAATTGAAAATGTAGGCTTAACTAAAGAATTACAAATTTCTTAATTCAAGAATAATATTTTCGTAGGATATTGTTTTGATTCAAAATATTGTATTTGAGCAGAGACATCTATTTACTAGAAGAGAAATAACATATTTTTTCAGATTTAAGAATACATGTTTTTTTAAATCAAGTAGTACATTGTGTTGCTAAATTCACTTTAGCAACAGCGGTTGTTGTGCGTGGTTTGCATTATTGAACAGTTTTTCTGATGCAAGAAAGTGTATTACGTATCAGATATAAACGTTGGGCTCGGGGGTTCCCTGATCGGTTTTCGCTGCGCAGACGAACGGATATGTGATTTGTTTGGTAGTCACGCTTTTTAGATTACAACAGTGGTCTTTGTGTAATATGCCGTGCATTAAGCTGTTGCAGTTATTTGTGTTTTTCACTCGTCTTAACTAAGAGTATTTTGATTTAATCTTATATACCTATCATGGACGAGTTCGTTAAAGTGAAATTAGCAGAGTGGGAATTAGAAAATCTCCAAGCGGATTTTCAACGTAAGTACCTACTTTATTGTTTAATACAGTGCCTTATAATTTTAAGTAATGTGTAATCGCATGTTTGCAATTAGTAATGTTTATGATGAAATCGTAGGTAATTGTGGTTAGATCGATAAATCTCTTGATCGCGGCGACTAGCCCTTTCAGGTTCGCGTAACCTTCTACCATTGTATATATAGTGCGACGGTGTTCTGCAATCTCGCAAATTCTTTCTTTATTTATGATCGCAAGTGTAAATTTTGTGTAGTAGGTACTTTCTGTTCTATAAATTAGTGTAACATCGCACTCGCACTAAGACCAAACGAATAAAGTTTTTCGACTATTACACATTTACTGCAAACTCATTCCATACTAAACGAAGTAGGTACAAGGTACCTAACTAAGTAGTTTAGTATTTCAGCGGTATATTCCTAATCTAATTATATACAAATTGTTTAAAGCAATCAGATTGATGAGGACATATTTAACAATCTAGAAGAAAAAGATATTCAAGAACTTATTCCTGTTTTAGGATTACGTAAGAAGTTCATGATAAAGTATCAAATATACAGTCTTCTTAGTCACGTAAGCATTTTACTTTAACTTCTAAGATTAAAAGTACATTAGAATTAAGTATGTAAATTTTTTTCTCCCCAGAGCTACAAATTACAATTTTTTCTCCCTAGAGCTACAAATTGCAATCTTTTCTCCCTAAATATAAAAATTACCTCAATCGAAAGAAATGAGTACTAGTGGGTCCCCCTGCAAAATAATTTGCAGTAGCTTACAACCTTATATTTCTGTAACGAACGTTTACCGACGGGTACCTTTTCTAGTGTACAATCGTTATACCATAATAAATATGTATTTTACAGTCGTTTAAAACATGATCAATACCTATTGCTGTGCAGCAAAGTTACAGATCTTTTCCCAAGAGAGTCTTCTACTTATTATATACTATATGTCCCTAAGAGAGAGGCTGGTGCCAGCAAAGATATACTAGCAAAAGGCAGATTGGTTGACAAGGCGCGAAATTTACTTTATGAGAGCGGTGACACTGTTAAGTGTAAAGTAAAAAGGAAATTAGATGCTGAAGCAGGAGAATGCCCATCATCAGTTAAACCGTGTGTACCACTCGATGGTAATCTAAAATAAGATAATTTTTAATGTAAATATTTTTATTATATTTTTATTTTAGAAGATATTAAAGAGAGTATTACTTTCCTGAAGCACTTAAAGAACCGTGGGATGAAGTAATTAAAACCTGGAAAAACAAAGCAAATTTTCGAAAGAATTCCCAAAAGGATACTGTGGGGGCGTTTCTGAGGAGTGGCCAATTTTAAATGATCTTCGGGCTGAACAGTTGGTATGTATACAAAAACAAACATTTCTTGCTTTTAAATGCACACTGTTAATGATGATTTTCATTTCAGATTAATTTAGATTTTGATTTCTATTATGGGAGGTGTGGCCTCAACTTGTTGAACAATTGGTGCAAATTTATTGACACTATTATTGGAGTTGCTGGAACAACAAAAATAAGGGATAAGGAAGTTTTATCAAATTATTCAGAAATTTGTGACGAAAGAGAATTGTCAGATGGTACGCACATATACCTACATTTTTTACCTATGTTGTCCCTTAAACCATACATCTATCTGTTTTACTTTTAGATTCAAAAGTGTTTTGTCAAATTAATTTATTGTGCCACATGATACCGCCCAAGGGAAGAATTAAGAACACAAGAAATGACGGTTGGAAATTTACAATTATTGAGTGCACAGAAAGCATAATTATACAGTTTATACAATGTAAGTCGGTATTTTTCTTTCCATGAATTGGTAATACGTTTTCAATATGATTTTTTATAGACTGCTGGTGACGTAGAAAGAACCATTAATAAACAAAAAGAAACGGCTCTCCTTCGAAAGCAACAAGTCCAGCTGTATTTGTTGATAGTTGGTACTAGTTTCAAAGACATACAGTCTGTGTTTGTAGTTGTGGATACTATAAGGTACCAGTTCAATTCTGTAATTATAGGTCTTGATGCGCTTTTTAAAATATTCCATGTGTTCAATGCTAAATATCCTGTACAAAGCGAACACATCTGGACATTGGTCCAACAAGCTATTTTTAAAATAAAAACCATACATGATAAGGAGTTTCCTTATACTATGTACTTACAGAAGGCCTTGTAGGAAGAAATAATTACTTAGTTTGTTTTTTGTTTAATGGTCTAATTGCTAATTTACACTATAGGGCTTATAAAGTAAATATCACTTCACAAAAAGCAATTATTCCAATTAAAAATATTTATTCTAATGTACCCACAATTTTGCATGTATTAGATGCCGAAAAGTTTGTATCTATGTCAAAAATGACCTAAAGTTTAAGGTAGACATAATGTTGTAGTTCTTATGAAAGTAAACAAATAAAACGTTTGAATTACTCGTATTTTTCTCATATAAAAAATTACCTGTAAATATATCCCACTAAAAAATAGAATGCAAGTAATGCCAGTTTTCCGTTTTTAGGTTTTCTTTCCTTTTAAGTGATGGAATTTCTGGGGAGTATGTATACAAATCCAAATATTCAGTTTGCTGTACAATATTGATGCAAAACCACAAGTGTAGTTCTTTTCTTAATTTGTGGGCGATTGTTCCTCAGTTCCAAAAAAAATCGTGTTTTAAAATAATACGAATATCAAAATTAATTAGATCTAACTAAAGACTATTTTTTATAAAAAAAAAAAACTTGACTGTGACATGTGGCGTCAATTTGACATTAAATAAGTTCATACTATGTATAACATTAGAAACAAATTTTTATAGGAGCTGTGGTACAATTGCCACAAACCAAGAAAGAAACGGCGTTTTTGATTTTGAATCAATATTTGTGTTTACTTAATCTAATCATGTCTTATTGCTTGATTTAAACAATAGCATTATTTTCATTTAAAACTATTAGCTACTCGGTCTAAGAAAGTTCTTTTACTCACGGCAAATGTTGGCACTTACTTACTTGCTGGAATGATATTTATATTACTTAATCCAAAGAAATAAACATTTTCTATTCAAAACTATTAAGCTTTTTGTTGTAAGCAAATAACACTGCTCACAGCAAAATTTTTTTTTTTCTTAGTGCAATTATATCTTTTTTGCTTAATCCAAGCAAATGGATATTTTTTATTTAAAACTATTAGCCATTTAACACAAGAAATTAAATTCAAGAGTTTTATTTTCTTCAAGTAAGATAATATTTACTTGTGGATATACAAAACAGAGATATTCTTGATCTAAAATTATCCTATTCGAAACAAGTAATTGTTTTTCTGTGTGTATATTAATAAAATAATATATTTGCAAAGAAATTTATATGTAGAAATATATATATTTGTAAATCAATGTATTGGCAATGCAAATGCTTTTGAGATAAAATCTTCCTACCGATTTGAAAGCTTTATTCATGTAGTATAAATCATAAAGTACAATAATTTACGTATTGATGAAATAAGTTAAGTTATATTCTGTCCATGTGACTCCATATGGAGTCATCATATTGTTCCTTTTTATTAATACATACTGCACCCTTTTCACCAAAAAATAATTTTTCTTATTAATTTTGTTTTTACAAAAATAATTTGGGAACGAAATTGAATGACATTAATATTTTTGCTGTATTTTAAAAGTGTTTTGTGAGAAATTCCAATTATAGTCTAGGAGCTGGAGCGATACGGTGGAACTGAAAGGGGTCTAGGACATTTCGCCGAATGCCCAAAACGCCGACTGTTTATTTTGTACGTCCAAAACGCCGAACTGGTCCAAAACGCCGACTGCTACTAGAGGACCATTTCGCCGAATACGCCCAAAACGCCGACTAACGTACATTGGACATTTCGCCGAACGTGCCCAAAACGACGCCACAGAGATCGATATATTAGCGTCGGAGCCGAATAACTGCCAAACCTTGCGTGTCCATTACGCCGATTATTTCGCAAAGGACACTTTGCCGACCCTGACCAAAACGCCGAAACAAGACTATGACCAAAACGCCGACCATGTCCAAAACGCCGAACGCTTGTAAGAGCCATTTTGCCGACCGCGGCCAAACCGCCGAAATCAGACTATGACCAAAACGCCGACCGTGTCCAAAATGCCGAACGGCTCGTAAGGGACACTTTGCCGACCGCGACCAAAACGCCGAAATCAGACTATGAACAAAACGCCGACCATGCCCAAAATGCCGAACACTCGTAAGGGACACTTTGCCGACCCTGACCAAAACGCCGACAGAACCATAAATGAACATAGGGGTGATAACCATGTACTTGTAATAGTTCATTCATAGGTGGCAGTAAACGCCGGTAAAGAAGATGGCATTATGAGTTCTAATGTATTTGATTTTATATACGTAATGTTCTTCAATAGGCTGCGCAACCGTCGATTATAAATTTTATAAATCAAGCAGTTCTTAATCGTATATTTTAAAAATTTTGAATAGTGTTTTAGCATTTGATCGTGACGTCACGTCGCACACTGGGGCAAATAAGCTACAAAGCTGGCATTAAATAGAAAAATGAAATTCAGTTTAGAAGTACCCACTCAGAGGGCCTTAGTAGACCACATAATAACAAACACTTTGACAGTATTCAAATGTTTGGGAATGTATCCCGATCGTCACTAGCAGTTGTTATCGAAGTGGCTTTGTATCTACTGTTGTAACAAGTGACAGTTTGAGCATTTTTTAGTGTTATTTTCATTTTGAGTTTCCGCTATAATTAATTAATAATAATAGTTTTTGGTTATGGAATCATCAACTTCAGGCATGTAGCTATATTTAAGTAACTTTTAACTTGCCTTTGACGTTGTTACTATGTATTTAAATACGCTTAACAAAATGGTAGTTGCATATTTTTTGCATTATGATGAAATTTTTAAACACTTAACTTTTTAGTTATGTTCCAAGGTAGATCGAGTGCCGAAGTTTTTTTTTCTATTAAGTTTGACTTACCAGGAATGTAGAAATCTCAAATCTTTCGATTTTTTGCAACTTTTTGCACCTTTGGTAGTTATTCACTTATGCTTACTTAGCTACTGTTTCTTACTCTACCCACATATCTCCATTATTTATTGTTTTATTTTAGGAACGAGTTCGAACACATTATTTATCTCTAGAAAAGAACTCATAAACATCATGAAACTATCTGGAGCAAGTGGTTTAGACCAACAACACAATTTCATGGTAGAAGAACTCAAGAAGCGGAGAAAGTTTGCGTCTACAATTTTATTTGTTTATTTCAGGATTTTAATTATGTTTTTCGGTTTTCGCCACCCTAAAAACCAGCCTATTTTATCCAAGAGATTTTTTTCACTATTTTTCCGTTAATTCGGAGGTCGAATTCTATACGAATCCGAAGTTTCAGAATTTTACTCGGCTATTTCTATTTCCATCCCCTAAAAACCACCCCAATTTATCAATAGGATTTTTCAAATTATTTTTCCTGTAATCACGAGCTTAATTTGAACCAGTTTCATAAGTTTCAGAATTTTACTTGGCCATTTCTATTTCCATCCCCTAAAAACTACCCCAATTTATTAATGGAATTTTTTTTATTAATTTTTCTGTAATCACGAGCTTAATTTGGACCAGTTTCATAAGTTTCAGAATTTTTGCCAAAAATATGTTCATTCTACCCCACTGTGCGTCGTGAGTTAAGATATTTTTGTGGAAGTGCTTCTGCTACCTGTTGATTAATAAAGGGTTGATGAAGAATGTATTTTATGTCGATAACTTTCGCAGTAGTTGCACTAAAATTTTGAAATTTCATATGTGAGCACTACTGATTTAGCTTAGTATTTCTATTAATTATAATATATAAAACCAGAAGTTTCTCATATGGAGGGTCACGTAATATTTTCTTTTAAATATTTTAGATCTTTACATTTGTTGCGGTTTTGTTTACAAAATCTCCATACAAAAATACGCAAAAAAAGTACTCTTGCTGAAAGTCGCTGTATCTAACAGTTTTTAACATAATCCATTGTTTTTGTAAAATTGAATTACCATAAAGGTCTAAGTGTTTTTCTCAAGATGTCCAAATAGTTTCCACAAAATTCTCGAACATAGTAGTACTGCGTCCTTATATAGCTACGTCAATGCCACATCTGATTCCGATCTCCTTCAAGTGAATTTTGAGTAATAACGCTTTAAAGTCAAAATTTTCAAAAATAGCAGCAGCCACCATTTTGAAGATAAAATATTCGAAAATAGCGTTGGAGTTGATCTATCAGATTGCGACTTTTCAGATTTAGAAAACTTGTTTTCCGGATAAATAAATCTACCAAAATATATATCTAACTGATAGTAGCGACCGACACATGTATGAATGACTTATTTATGACCTCATTATTTTAAAGACGCTCTTCATTTTTGTCAATTTTATTGAAATAACTAAGCGTTAACTCTGTCTTTTTTAATGTGTTTTAGAGTAATAAGACTTGAGTTTAATGTATTATGTCATTATGTGTTTATTTGGTTCCAATTGTTATCATACGAGTCAATTATAAAATTCTTGATTGTAAGTTACAGTACATTTGTAAAGTAAGATATGTTATGAGTATGTTTTACAGCTTGCCCTGAGGAAGGTGCGCAAATAAATTGGCACCGAAATATTGATTTTAGAATGCATTGAGTTTTTTATTCTCTATACAAATCCTGACCGTTTACCCAATAAAAGAAGTCATTCATAATATACAGTGTGTCTACTTAAGTTGGCAGCATATGGGAAACTTTTTTATTATTAGTTTTAGGAAAAAAAGTTATTCTTTATGAAAAGTTCTTCATGGTCAAAACCGAAAATGCAACCAATCAAATGTCAAATTTTCTTAGTCATACACGGGGTTTGACACAAAATATGAATTTTGCTCAAGAGTAAAGTACCTTTATTTTTGACAATAGCAAAAACTGTTATAAAAAAAGTTATTTAGAATTGAAAATTAGGTTCAAATATACAGTCATGTAATGAGCCACACACTGAAAACCTTCTTAAAAATCATACATAATAGAATATACAGAAAACTTGAACAAGACATAAGTGAAAACCAATTCGGATTTAGAAATGGACTAGGCACTAGCGAGGCACTCTTCGCTTTTAATGTAATACCGCAGAGATGTTTAGATATAAACCAAGACGTATATATATGTTTTATAGACTATATATATAATAAAGCCTTCGACAAAGTTAGACATGACCAGTTGATGCGAATACTAAAAGAAAAAAATTTGGATAACAGAGATATAAGAATAATCTCAAAGTTATACTATAACCAAAAAGCCAATATACGAGTAGACCAAAGTACATCTAAAGAAGTAAAGATAGAAAGGGGCGTGAGACAAGGATGCGTCCTATCACCAACCCTATTCAACATATATTCAGAAGATATAATCAGTAAAGCACTAGAAACACTGGAAAATCGAGATATCGGTATTACAATAAATGGAACACCAATAAATAACTTAAGATACGCTGATGACACAGCTCTATTAGCGGAAACTCTTGAAGACCTGCAAACCTTACTAAATAAAGTAGTAGAAATCAGTGAGGAATATGGACTATCAATGAATATAAAGAAAACAAAGTTCATGATAATAACAAAATCATTGCCAAACAACGGAAACTTATATATCCACGATCAAGTAGTAGAAAGAGTGCAAAAATATAATTATCTGGGAACATGCGCAAACGAGAACAACGATAGCTCTATCGAAATAAGAATAAGAATAGAAAAGGCTAGAAGTACATTCATGAAAATGAAAAAAGCGCTCTGTGGCCGAGACTTAAGTCTAGAGATGAAAGTCAGAATAATGAGATGTTATGTACTACCAGTACTCTATTACGGAACGGAAACATGGACGATGAAGAAAATAGACATTAAGAGGATTGAGAGCTTCGAATTATGGATGTATCGACGGATCTTGAGAATATCATGGGTAGAAAGAATAACAAACATCACGGTACTAGCACGTATGAAAAAAGAAAAAGAGGTTATGCTAACTATCAAAAAGAGAAAGATTCAGTACCTGGGACACATAATGAGGGGAGAAAGATATCACTTACTACAGCTCATTATAGAGGGAAAGATTAAGGGAAAAAGAAGTATAGGAAGAAGAAGACACTCGTGGCTAAAAAATCTCAGAGATTGGTATAACTGCTCCAACAACCAACTCTTCAGATCAGCGGCCTCAAAAATTCAAATTGCTTTGATGATCGCCAACCTTCGGAACGAAGATGGCACTTGAAGAAGAAGAATACAGTCATGTCTACTTATTGTTAAAAATATGATTTTGTAATTTTTCTCATTCTCTACGCTACAACAGAGATACATGCACTGCACATTGATATTAATACATTTCTAATCTAAGTTGCCATGACAGTGACATGTCTGTCATTGAACGTCTAATATTATTTTAAAATTCTACATAAGTAGAAATGTCGGTGGCATTGAGTTAGGTGTCGTTTCAATGGATAAAGCTAAAAAAACTTGTTACAACAGTGGCGTACTAGATTTTTCTACAATGACGTAGCTGAGGTGGCTCCGATGCGCGCCACTGGTTAAATACATTAAATTAATTTTGACCAAAAAATGCCACTTTATGCAATACTAACTTACACCAAATTTTAATAGAATACCTGTAGGCATTTTCCAGATTTAAAAAAAAATTTTTTTAAACTTACATCCTGTATCTTGAAAACGAAGCCGATTAGGTTCTTTGCTTATATAAATTTTTGTCTTAGAATTAATCAGGAAATCACCCTGCAAAGTTTGTCTACGTACTTAATTAACACCGTGTATATTACTAATAGCTTTCAATTTCTTCACAACTTTAGGAAAATAAATATGTATATTTACGTGTTTCATCTGTTTACTGATTTTTATTGAATCCATGTACTTTGGATTTGAATATAGACAATTCTGCTGATGAACGACAGTAAATATAAGCTGCAAAAATCTGGAATCTGCTCATATCTCAATTTTGATTGAACCGCTAGCTCCGGCAAAAATTTGGTATAGGATTTTCGAATCTAGGGAAAAAACGCCGGAAAAAATCCGAGGAAAAGCCGGCGGAAAAAAGCCAAGGAAAAATACATACATAACATGAAACCGACGAAAAAAAAACATAAGAAAAAAGCCGAGGAAAAAAATCGGAGTAATATCCTAATCTAAAAGAAAAATTGCAGTTGAAACGTTATGCGTTTCACTCTGCGAGAAGTTAAATTTACCGAAAACAGTTTTTTAAAAAGCGATTTTTTCAAATAGAACGATATCGGCTTGTTATCGTTATGTTTTTAAAAAGAGCATTTTTTTCGATTATTATGAAACCGATAATCGATATTTTCCTTGATTCGGTGAGGTATTTTCCATTAAAACCAAAGTTTGTTTACAAATTAAAAACATAACGAGTCCATATCGTTGAAAATCGAAAAAAAATCTTGTGAGTAACTTTTCTCAACCAATGAAGCGCATCACATTTTTTTACGATTTTTATTTTTAGATTAATATTTTACTAAATACGATTTTAAATTAGCAGTTATCTGGATAATTCGTTAAGCTTTTACTATCTGGATAAAATATACGAAACCAATATCTGATAAAACGTCTATCCAGATTTATTAAAAAATCAGATTCGTCCGAAACATTCATTATGCGTATTTAACTGTTAAAATGTGACGTTCAAATATGTACTTATAGTTAATTCAGATGAAAATCGCAGGGTGAATTGTATACGCGAATACCAGTAAAATAAATGATTAAGACCAAATTTTTAGTAATACACATTTATATAATTCAAATTTTAAACAACACCAATATATCCGTTAGATATCTGCTATTCGGATAAATTCAATATTTACATTTCGTACAGCATAGGTAGCTGCAATGCATACCTACAAATTTGGTTTTATTGAAGAAAATATATTATTTAATTCGTTTATTTGGTAATGGGTGAACGTGAGAACGAACCTGTCGGTAGCTTTGGGCCATTGTTAACATGCATAAACTAGGAGCGACGACTGTAATCTTTTAGGTTTCAGTCCTTTGCATCAATAAATGAAATGCAAATTTTGCAGAGTTATTATTACTGGAATTTAAAAATATGTTTTGACCTAGGCTGCTGGGTACCAGGCAGCTTAACGATTCACAGATCCGTAAAATCCAAATCTTTATTACCTCTGGCTTACAATTTGTTCACCCAAACCCGGTGCCTGGCGGTTTAAAAAGTAAGTAGCTGGTAATGACGCGATAACCGCTCTAATCCTTCGTCTGGCAGATTAAAAATCTACCCCGTCTACAATTCTACATATTAGAAGTAAAAGCTTTTTGAAAAAATATTTTTTTCCCAGTAAAATTAGCAAAAGTTCCTAGTTGTAAGTATGCCGACTTTGTAATAGGGTTGGAGGAATAAATATCCGGCAGGTAGCAGTGGTTTCTAGCCCTCAGAATGCCACTCTGTAGAAGTGGTTTTAAAATGCAAAATTGTCTTAAAATATAATAAATGATTGTTTAGCTATAATCCATAAAATTCCTTTCATATTACCCAACATAAATATATCAAATGGCCAAATATCTGCTCGAAAAATAAGTTACATACTTTGAACCACTTTTATTATTTGTTGGTAACATTAAGTATTAACATTATTCTTTACTTTAATTAAATTTAAATAATAGTAAAATTGTACAACATAATAACAATTGGTCTAATGAAATCTTATTGGTAAGAATTTTAGGTATTAAAGTATGCACTAATGACACATAAATGAATATGTTTGTAGTATTTTTTGAGAGGCTAAAGTTATAAGAATTATTCCTATTATATAAAATCAACACGATATAGCTGTCGTCGATTCTCAATACTGTTTAGAGATGTTATTATAAATTACAATAAAATTGAAATTGTAAAAGGTCACCGACATGCGAATATTGCAAAAATCAAATTTATAGCATCTGCATAGAAAAAAATCCGGGTCGATATAAATAATGCGAAATTTGAATCGAAACTTAAAGGGTGATTCTGAAATATCTTTCATAAATGGAAGGGTGAACTCATTTATCAAAAAGAAGGAAAAAAGTCTATACAAACTATGTCGCAAAACTCACCTTTTGCAACCCTTTAAAGAGAACGCAGCTGCGGCACCTTTAAATTAGTAAAAGGTAGAGGTCTAAAGAAAAAATTCAAGAAAAACATATATAAAAAAATTCAAGGAAAAAAATTCAAGGGGAAAAATCCAAAGGAAAAAAATTCACAAGAAAAATTAAAATTATAAAATATAGTTGTTTATTTCATTATTATTATTATTACTAGACTTGGGCAAATATGCTGTAAATGTAATACTCGCCATAATTAGAATGACGAATTCTTTTAGGAAAAGCAACTACTGACTTTTAATACCTTCTTTTTAATTAATTACAAACATACAAAATAGAAAACTTGCATAAAGACTTTATATACGGCGGCATACAAAATGTTATTTTGAAAAACACCGATCTAATTTAGAACAATCAATTTTTTTATTTATTTAAAATAGATAATTTTACTTTTAATTGATTGTTTTTATTCAAATGAATTGTCATGATTTTTCTGAGTAAGATCACTACAAATTACAATTTAAGTACCTAATTTCTTTTCGCAAATAGGGTTAAATAACAAATATTATATGGCAGTGCATTTTAATGAAATAGAGAGCCGTGAAAGATAAAAATTTGATATTTTGAGTATGTCATTGTTTGGTGGAACCTCTTTTTTGTGAGATTTTATTTTTTTTCACCCTTAACGTCGATATCTTATTGAATCTTTGTTCATAACTTTTTTATCATTGCTTATTTTAGAAAGTATATTATATAATTGAATTTATGAGAAAAATGCTCAAAAATGCTACGCTTGCTAAAAATACGACCAACCATTCTTTTTCGAGAAAATCGAATAAAATTAATAAGCAATTTACAAAGTATGTTTAAAAGTAAAATATCTGAACTCAGGACGCCACGCACAAATGTAAAAACAAGATTCAAAATTTGTAAAAACTGTAACAATCGACGGTTGCGCAACCTATTGAAGAAAATTACTTACATAAAATCAGTACATTAAACCTTATTAAGCTATCTTCTTTATCGGAGTTTACTGCCACCTATGAATGAACTATTACAAGTACATACTTATCTCCGCTATGTTCATTTATGGTTCTGTCGGCGTTTTGGTCAGGGTCGGCAAAGTGTCCCTTACGAGTGTTCGGCATTTTGGGCATGGTCGGCGTTTTGGTCATAGTCTGATTTCGGCGTTTTGGTCGCGGTCGGCAAAGTGTCCCTTACGAGCCGTTCGGCATTTTGGACACGGTCGGCGTTTTGGTCATAGTCTGATTTCGGCGGTTTGGCCGCGGTCGGCAAAATGGCTCTTACAAGCGTTCGGCGTTTTGGACATGGTCGGCGTTTTGGTCATAGTCTTGTTTCGGCGTTTTGGTCAGGGTTGGCAAAGTGTCCTTTGCGAAATAATCGGCGTAATAGACACGCAAGGTTCGGCAGTTATTCGGCTCTGACGCTAATACATATATCGATCTCTGTGGCGTCGTTTAACAAGTGTCGGCGTTTTGGACACGTTCGGCGAAATGTCCAATGTACGTTAGTCGGCGTTTTGGGCGTATTCGGCGAAATGGTCCTCTAGTAGTAGTCGGCGTTTTGGACCTGGTCGGCGTTTTGGACATCCAAAACATAGAGTCGGCGTTTTGGGCATTCGGCGAAATGTCCAGGCCCCACTGAAAGTTAACCCGATTGCACTATGGTTTATTGTTAGAGGACGGTTCAATGATCAATTCATCTCACAGACCGAATCTTCGCTCTCATGTAGTTCTCGAGATACAGCCTCCGCAAATTTTTGATTTTTTGACTGCAGGACTCAGTGGCGTATTCTACGGGTGTGCTAGGTGTGCACAGCACGCCTAAGTAAAGATTTAGTAAGTGGTATTTAATGTATGTTATCTAAACGTATATAATTTAAACAAAAATTAATAAATTCCGTCAAAATCCGTATATACACGCCTTGAAAAACTTGGTAGTTCTCTCTGAACATAGCACGCTTTCGCGTTGCATTATGCCTAGTAGTCAACAGTGCAGTATTAGTCACACCGCTGGACGAGAGTGGGAGTGCTGCAGATTTATACCTCGCAAGTCGTGCTCAAATTCGAGAGCTCGCAAGTTAAGAAATATGTGTAAAACTCTGTTAAAATAATTGATTATCAAATTTTAAGTGTTAAACAACTTAAGACAATGTCGGAAGTGTGTTTAATAAGTGAATTATTAGCTAAACCATTCAGTGCTAGGCCAATTAATGAAAAAACTGATATCATTGCACAAGACCGCCCACGCCCATCCATTCCTGCACTCACCGCCCAGCATAAAGAGAAAAACAGAAAATATTTACGACAATATAACATGGTTAGCCGGATCTGCATTGCTGAATAAAATCTTCTGTTGGCCCTGCTTATTATTTAGTACAGACCGTGTGACTGTATGGACAAAATCAGGGTTTAATGATCTAAATCATTTAAATACCGCTTGTTCAAAACATGAAAAATCTCAAAATCATATTCGTTCTTTCCTTCACCTAACTAGTTTTGGAAAGACAAGAATTGACCACCAGCTAAGTGAACAGAAACGAATTTGTGACTTATAACATAACGAAAAAGTAAAAAAAATCGCAGGGTGCTCAGAAGATTAAATGATACCACATGTTATTTGGCAAAACAACAATTACCATTTCGTGGACATGATGAATCAAATGATTCGAAGAATAAACGAAATTATGTAGAATTTTAGGAGGTTCTGCGCGAATATGATTCTTTACTAGATAATCACCTGAAAGAGGCAACTGTATTTCGAGGGACATCGCCATTGATACAGAATGATTCAATTTGTGCAGTGCGTGGTGTAGTCGTGCGTAGTCGAAGCTGCTATTTTAGAGGAAGTTTCGAAAGCTAATTCTGTGGCCATTCTTTTAGACGAAACTTCAGATGTAATAAATAAATCTCAGTTATCAAGTGTGTTAAGGTATGTAAATGACAATGGAGAAGTTCGGGAAAGATTTTTGTTTTTTAGTGATGTAAGTTCAGACAAAACGGCTCCTACTTTATTTCAACATGTTAAAAAGGTGATGGAAGATTTCAAGTGCGAACAAAAACTAGTTGCTCAAGCATACGACGGAGCTGCTGTGATGTCTGGACATATTGGAGGATTGCGAACTCTTGTTCAAGAACGCTACCCTTGTGCTACATTTGTTCACTGTTATGCTCATGTTTTAAATTTAACCTTTCAACATTCATCATCCAATATTAAAGAATGCAGAATATTTTTTCAAACATTGTCTGGTTTGGCAGCGTTTTTCTCTAAATCTCCAAAGAGAACACATGCACTAAAAGACTTCGTTGGCAAAAAGCTCCCTAAAGTTGCTCCTACACGTTGGAATCAAGACTAGTGAATACAGTTCAAGAGTACCGAGAGCCGTTGCTTACCTTTTTTGATGACTTAATTGAGAATTCATGTGAATGGGACAACGACACAGTAGTGCAAGCTCGCGGATTTTTTAGTTTCTTAGAATCTTTTGAAACCTGCTTTATGGTTAATGTTTTTTCCAAAATATTCAGGCATACTGATGTTCTTTATGATACTCTTCAGACAAAAAGTTTAGACATTGCATATTGCACAAAAAAAGTCACCGAAGCAAAGAATAAAATACAAGAAATTCGACAGACTGGATTCAGCCATGTTTTGACAGTTAGTCAAGAAGATTTAGAGGCCGGTGTAGAACTGACGAAGCCGTTATTCCATTTTACAAGCGTTTATTTTTTGAAATTACTGATAACATTCTAATGCAAATGAATGAGAGATTTAAGTCTCTCGAAAATATAGAATTTGTTTCTCTTCTAAATCATGAAATATATTCTACTTATAAAAACTCCTTCCCGGAAACACTTTTACAGCAATTGAATAACTGTTACGGTAAAATGTTTGACTTTGTGCGCCTGAAATTTGAATTAAGTGTGTTTTATGATTCAAAAGAATTCACGAATATGCCCATCTTTGAACTTGTACAATTCATGCGTCTTCACAACTTTCATCCAGGAATGGCCGAAGTATATAAATTAGGAACCTTGATATTAACAATCCCTTCTACAACTGCAACCGTTGAAAGAACATTTTCCGCACTAAAGAGAATTAAATCTTTCTGCAGAGCTACACAAGGTCAAGAGAGACTGAGTGCTTTATCCCTTATTTCAATAGAAAAGGAATTGCTGTGGGATTTAAAACTTAAGTCAACATTCTACGATGACGTTGTAAAAAAATTTACCAAAAAAGGAAGACGAGCTGAGTTAACTTTTAAATAATATATAAGTACCTACCTATGCGTATTAAGTATCTACCTTTATAAATTTATTATGCCTTTTGTGTTGTAATTGTCTTTTTAAATAAAATTACTAATACGACTGACGACTGACTTTCTGCTTATAGTCTTTACTTTTCACGGCTAAGGCGTCAAAAAGAATTAAAAAACATAATTTAAGTTCTACGAATATTTGAATATTTTTTTTATTTTTTAGTGCCCAAAATTAAGTTATTCTTGTCATATTTTTTTCACATATGAAATTTTCCTGTTAAAAACCCCATTAAATTCAATCATAAAAAATCTGTTCTGTTAATTCTCAGGTGCTTACAAACGTGTTTTAAGTGGCCATGCCCACTTCTGAAAAAAAATTTCGCCTGCGGCGCTATTTTTTTTCGCGCTCACAGCCACTGCTTGGAGCACACCTCACTTCTAAACCCAGCATACGCCACTACTGGAGCCTGCAGGTTAACTCTTTTGAAGTTGTGGTTACATGAAAACCATGCCATTCTCCACCATTAACGTATTTGACACGATGCCATCATGTTAACTTGTAATCCGTAAGTTTTAGCCACAAACTGGCGAAAATGTCCATTTTCTGGCCAAATAATGGCCAATTACTCTGAAATAGACCGGTAACTTTTGATGGCATATGGTATCTTAACAATTGGCAGCACCAATAAACATTTTCCACCAGGTTTGGGAGAGTTAACTCGCAATCCATTTTTGCTCCCATTTTAACTGGCCAGCCCGATAAACGGACACGATAAAAAATGATGGCACATGGTGGAAGTGTATAAGAATGGCATGCTTTTCAAGTAACCGCAACTTTAAAAGGGTTAACCTGCAGTCAAAAAATCAAAAATTTAGGAGGCTGTATCTCGAGAACTACATGAGAGCGAAGATTCGGTCTGTGAGATGAATTGATCATTGAACCTTCCTCTAACAATAAACCATAGTACCATCGGGTTAACTTTCAGTTCCACCGTATCGCTGCAGCTCCTAGACTATTACTTTCCGCAACTACTGCAGTGAATGCAAAATGTTACGATTATACCGCCACCTAACGGCACGTCGGCTTGTTTTTACTTTGGTTTTGGTTCGTAGCATGGTAGGTATTGTAATTGTAGGTATTGAAAATTGCATGCGCCCAGGCACAGCCATGTTTATTATTGTATTTTGTTAAAAATAATATTCATTTTGGATTGCTTGTGATTCTTAAGCTAAGGCATAGTATTACACATTATTTTTGAAAGCAATGGAGTCATTAATTGGATATGGAAGCGACGATGAAAATGACGATCTCTCCCAACATAAGAAACAGGTAAGATTTTTGTAACCAAGAATTTAAGTACGTACCTACCTATTTACTATATTTATCTTTTATATGAGTAGAGACACTTAATGCATGTATCTTCAAATGTAACCTGTTTGTACTATTACGTTTAAAGTCCTAAAGTTTTTTTTAAGTACAATCTAATAAAATGTTTCTGCTTTATAGAGTCTCCCATTGATTTTTATTATGAGCATAACAGGATGCTTAAAAACCATGCATTTATTGTGCTAACGTTTAACCCACGCAATTGTATTGGCTATTTTTAAATACTTAAGATCGATTTTCAATGGTTTTTTTTTTTATTGAGGTTAGTGTTGGTAATGAAGCGGTGCGTTAGAAAATGCTTCATATTTTCGTTAATATTTGTTTTGGTTTTCATGCTATAAAGAAGAAAATATAATTTAATAGTAAAAGAGTACATTTGCCCAAAAAATCAGAAAGACAAACCCAGTATTAGGCTTTTTAATATCGATAAATATAAATAAACCAATTTAACTGACAGCGGCACAGCATGAATGACAAAATTAATTCCTGTCATAGGTATTTGTTTCTCGTTACATGAATGGTTTGGTTTAAGTTTACAATATAGTGGAACCTGATGTGTAAAGTAAGTGGCAATGGCAAGTAATGATATATTATGTAATTACAATGTGAAGATTGTTTGCGCTGAATGAAAGCAAAACCGCTGCGCAGTCAATAATAGTCGATAGCATAAGTAATTGCAGTCCAGATGTACAGTGTGTCCCAGGATTGAGTGCCCAATAGGGGAAAACTACTTAAAAAAAGTTTTGCTTGTTCTGAAAACCTCCAAAAACACTGTTAAATTTTTAGTTTATACGCAGAAGGTGTTTTTTTATTTACATGTGTGGAAAATTAATATTAGCAGATTACCTGCATTTGTCATTGGTTATGGTTTTCCCTATTGGCACTCAATCCTGGCATCTAGGACCCTCATAATACTACATTTTATGCACCGTGTCACTATCGTCACTACAGAATAGATGTATAAAGTTAATTTTAAATAAATGCTAGGAATGCAGCGGATCCACTACTTTAAAAAGTGGAATCCGATCATTTTGGCCGGACACTTGAAAATTGAACAGGTTCTTAATAACTTTATTTGTCGTTAGATAGCACTACATTCAAATTGCTGATATCATATGTTGTTAGATTGATTCCATATTAAAGGCCTTGTTTAAACTTACAATTTAAAGTTTTTTCTTTCAAAATTAGTGGTAAATCTAAAACTGTATGAACATGTGGGAATATTCTGCTGTAAAATGACTACAATGTCATGAGAGTAAAGTTGTTTGTTGCTTACGGGATATGATACATTTTCGCAACGGAGTAGTAAAACTTGCATCGACTTCTCCTTTGAAAAAGTGCTTGAACTGTAAACATTCAGAATCATTTAACAAACTAAATATTTTTTAGGATCTGGCCAAATGGGATGTATACCGAATCCATTTCAAAGAATTACTATATTATTAAATACCTATTATTTGTTTTCCATAATATCTATTGTGTTATTGTTATATTATCACTCGTGTATTCATTTTAAATATCTGCCTTAGTTTGTGGTAAACTCTTGGATTTTATGTAATTTAAAAATTTGTTTCAGCCATCGTCTCAAGCTGATGTGAATTATGAAGAAGTACAAATGGATCTTAGTGAGGTAATCCCCAGCTTTTTTCCTACCAATAATTTTAAGTAGAATTTAGTTTCATAGGTAATATTACTCTATTTCTTCGAATATTTTCATTAACACATAAAAAATGTATAACCTGGCGAACAGAAATTTCTAAGCTTGCTTATAAGAGTATATGTTAAGTATGGAATGATGGTAGGTCTTTCTAGCATTTGTTTCCTTACATTTTAACATTACCCACTACAGAAAAATATCAGAATATACCAATTTTGCATTCAGAATAGTTTATTCTTCTAATTATAAGCCCGATATATCAATTTAGGGACACCATTGTATATTGTTTATGTATTACTTAAGTCTTAAGATCACATACACTATTTTGCTATTAGAATTTATTAGTTTAGCAAATTCTAGTTCAATTGTATATTTCACATATCATTCCATTATCTTTTCCAAACCCTATAGTTACACAAAATTTTACAAAGTTCGCTAGTATTCGCAAAAGTACTAATACACATTTGCACAGTCTTGTAAATTTCTATCCCATTTATCTAGTTATACTGGTTATTACTACACAAACAGTACATATTATTAGATGGAGTTACTGAAATGGATCGTGAAGATTTTGGAAAAGGGTAACTACTATCGATAAAGAAACTCCTTTAATGCCATTGTATTACTTTCCCGTACATCTGCTTTTGATGCAATTTGAGGGCAATACCATGTAGCTTGGTCAATACTGCAGTATGATTAGTTCTAATATGTATGAGTAAAATAATCTGAGAAATATGAGTTAAAAACTGGCCTTACATTTTTTTTAACTTCATAGGCTTATAGAGAAGTGGGCTACAATTTGGTTGGTGTTCGAATGTGGTAATAGCTTTGTAACGCCTTCTATATATTTTTGAAGTTTCGAAATTAATGCCTTTTTATTTAATAAACAGTGAACGTTACAAAACTTCTCTTTAAGCTGAATTGCTCATCAATTATAGCAGAATAGAATAGTAACTACGTTTTGGGGAAACAATGTTGATACAAAAATACTTTCGAAAATGAGGGCTAGTCTTCCCCTTTCCTTTCCAACTTGATGCTGACTAATTTTATTTTCTGAACTCTGGCGTTCTTTAATGAGATGCAATGAAATGTTTTCAAGAAAACTGTCAACAAATATTTCCAGTTAGTTTTGTGATAGAATATGTGGTCCAGTAATTTTACCCTCTAAAATGCCACACGTTTATCGCCAACATATCTTGATGACTTCTAACTATAAATTGTTTCGTGCTGATTGTCTTCTTCCCAGAAGTCAGCATTATAAAGATTGGAAATTCTATGCATTAAATGAATAAAGTTTATGGAGAACTTTCCATACTGACGAATGTGGAATATACAGAGTTATTCATTCAGTCAGCTGCATAGCGGGGAGCTGCGAGTGCCGGTCAAACGGTACTCAACGTTAAGCAACGATCCGCCTGGTCACATCTTAAATGGGTGGCTCGTATAGTTGGTGAACATGCAGTTTGACCGTGCTTTGGACGGCACGTAAAGCCGGCGGTCCGGTTGTCCATGCTAACACTTAGGGCAATCGTTAAACTACGGCGTGTGACACTAGGAACTGTGAAAGCAACGGGAAACTATACAGTTTACGCCGAATTTCCCTAGTAAAGAGGTGCTCAAAGTTTACGACCCTCTCGCTAACGCTCTGTAGGGTATGGCACTTCAAGAAGAAGAATTCATTTAAAAGTGGCAATAGGCCAACTGTTTTATTTGAACAGTTAGGCATATAGTTCTTTAAGCAAATTTATAAAGCTCCTCCTAACTAAGAAAAATAATTTAAAAAATTTGAATATTCGTTTTGAAGATGGCTGCCACCGATTCAAAATAATATTTTCTTAAACAGCGGCATGGTATTTTTCTTATAGAATTATAGAATTGAGTTATTCATAATTTATTATCTGGTGCTTAGTATGTTATTTAACACAGTTAAACAATGATGAGTACAATATCAAACAACACAAACAATTCCATTACTTAAAGTGTTCAAACTAATTGTTGATTTTGTGCACGTCTACCTACGATTCGCTAGTGTTTAGGGTGTTATGTTCTGGATTTCTCGTCTAGTTATTTTTATAATTAAGAGTCTTAACATAAGTAGTAGTACTAACAGTAGCCATCGACATCGCCCTGTTTAAAATAATTATCAATTGTTTCCTGATTGTTTCCATAGTCGAGTTACAATTAAAACAATTTTAAATTACCATCCATGGCGTACTAAACATTCGTTAATAATTTGTGAATAACTCGAAAACAGTTTTTTCGCTGTATTGCACTCATACTTTTATCTTCAGAATCAACAGAGCTATCCGATTTTATAAGAAAAACGCTGTGTTGCCATTTGAGAAAATAATTGGTTTTTTTTTCGTTTGCAGCCATGACGACATGCGTTTTGTTTTAAATAGAACACTCTATATATTTTTATTTCATACTATCCACCACACACTACTTTACGTCATTAATTTGAGTCCGGGAAATGACACATTACAGTACTAGGCCAGGAAGTGTTGCCTCGCAACCTTTCGCCAATCACAAAACAAGAAAAATTTTCAAACATTTGGTTGCTACCGTTACTCTAAGTAAGGCAACCAAATTTTCCTTAATAATTTGCTTGATTAAAATATTATCCTTTATTTAAAAATTTTAAAAGCGATACAGTATGAAATAAAATGTTGTACGTCACACGGCCGTGAGATGATCTTACAATACTCGTCTCGAAATTCCAGATTCGACTCCTTTGTCGCCTCATCCGGAAACGTCTCAACTCGTTACTGTAATAAGTCATCTCCCGGCCTTATAACGTAAATAACTATAGCATAATGTTATTCGGCTTTTAATTGGTTTTCTGAATGCCAAGTTATACAACTTTTTTTGATCTGCAAGAGCCGTATTTCCACAGATTTATCTTTTTTTTTTTCTGTGAAATGTTGGTCAAGACCATGTAATATCCTCCAGATGTTTAAAATTGAATTGGATAATTTATACATAGTGTTTATTGCAAGGTTGACGTTACCCTTGACAACATGCACAGTCTTTATCGCACATATGCAATAAACGCTTTTTTTCACACTTCTGAGCTCAGGCATAAACCCCTTTAAGAATAAGTACAATATGGCCGTTTTAATTACCAAAAGGTTGTTTTTTTTTTTAAATCAACATCAACAGAATGTTTGTGTATATGTGTAGGCTGGCATTGTGGGTGGTGGTTTCATCGGACCTTATATCTTATCACCTCGTCTTGTGTGCACCTCGTGTGTCTTTAGGCTCTCCAGTGATTCACTCTCGTGCCCTGAACAAACATTTTGCATACTAGATACCCAAATAACTATTCTCTGCACTTTCAAGCGGTTATGTCATTGTGTTCGCCAGTCAGCAGTAGTGCATTGGATGAACTGAAAGAACCTATTTTTCCTAGTCGATACTTATTTGCCAGACATTTCCTGGTATAAAGGGATTGTTTCTGCTATTTCTTCTTGAGCATATCTCCACATATCTGAAACCTGTAATTTTCTATAATTAAAACGATATAGACGAAGCACATCACCCAAACTTTTCCATCAATTTTAGCCCCAACAGTTACTATAAGATTGGAATACTCCTAACACTTCTTTGTGACTTATCGCTGATAGACATTAGACATCTATAAGAATTTTCTTTCTTACGAAAAGTTAGATAAAATTTGGGATTAAAGAATGCCAGAGATTAAAAAACAGAATTTGTCAACCAAAAAGTGAAGAGAGCAAGGGAAAGATTAATAAATAATAATTTTCAGTATTCCATCATCTTCATGATCCATAGCTACATTTCGATAGTACTGTATTAGCTATTACTTATGCAATTTGTGTTAAAATTCCTCCAAACATTGCTGTAAAGACTATACCTACATCCTTTTTGTGACGTATGATATTAACTCAATCTCTTGGTATATTATTGGTAAAGATAAAGTGGTTTCGAGCGTGACTCCATCATCCAATGTTCTGATTCTGAACAACTGCTGCTTCATTTGGTAAGTAGTTAGTTGCTGTCGGCGCAGGTAACAACAGACAAATTATTATGTTTATCAGCATTAGTTCATCTCACTTATTTACTTCGATACTATTGTCATCGTGAATGTGGAACACGTTATTACTTTATGAAACTTACTAAACGATGTAAATCTTTGTTTTTAATCTAAACTGTGTCGTTTTTGTTATTAAGTTCTAAAAATAAAATTTTAATTTATCGGTAAAGTTAATACAGTGTTTGTATATTTTCTGTTAAATTTTTTGTTTGGTTCCATTTTCAGAAATATGTTGGGACAAATTAGTTTGTATATTAGTGTTGCATAAATGATTTAATATATAATAATACATATATTACAATTATAATTCTGTATAGGTAAGACAACATTTTTCAACAGGAATCAAACGATTCAACGAAATTGGAGTCTCGTCGGCCATCCTTGGATCATTATCATTCGAAAAGCAGAGATGGTCATTCAGATTTGAAAAGCAGGGAACATTCAGAAAAGAATCTGTACAAAAAATCTTCTGACGATCATAAATATAAATACGAACACGGACGTAGTTATAGCCCTAAGCATCAAGAAAACAAGAGAGAAGATAGATGCAGAGAAAGAGACAGGGATAGAAGTAAATATGAAGATGAGAAAAGCAAAAGTAGGGATGAAAAGCTTAAAGATGATAGAAGCAGAGATTATAAAAAGGATAGGTATCGTGAAGATAAAAGCAAACTCAAGGACGAAAGGATACGAGAAACTCGTAAGAGTAAAGAAGAACCAGATAAATTTAGAGAGAGGAGTTATGATTCGCGTGAGAGCAGCAGAGATGAAAGGCGACCTCATAGAACTTCTAGCCGTGATAGGCATAGAAGCCGTTCACCTAGAAGATCTGATTATAGAAGTAAACGATCAAGTAGCCGTGATAGAAGCCACTCTGGGTATTCAAAACGGTGCGATCGTACCAGCAGCAAAATGGATCGTCTGGAAAGATTAGGTTAGTAACTGGTAATGGCGGTTTTCGTGGAAAAATAGTTATTACGAATAATTTTAAAATAAATAAACAAAAGATAGGTTTGCTAAGATTTAAATTTATATTTTTCTTTTCAACTAATAGGTATAGAATTAAACACTTCTAATTCCGGATTTGCCAGCACATCTGGTAACTTGTTCACTAACGATAAGGAGCAAGACAAAGGTAGATTTTATATGCCGGGCATTACTGGTAGGTTTACGGAACAAATACAGAGAAGAAAATTGTTATGGCAAAAAAAGGAACCGAAAGCTTTAGCAGAAGTCTCAACTTGCAGTTCAACGGAGACATCCGCTAGTGCACCTCAAACAACAAAGCAATGGCAAAATACAACTTTTGCTCAAGACACTGATGGTGTGTATATTTGTAATTATTTATCTATTTATACAGGGCGGGCTGACACGAAACGAAAATGTTAATAAGTTTTTTGGGGACGTGTGACCTATCTTTTTGCATACTGAAAAAAATTTTAACCAGTTCTGTTAGCACTGTGACGCGATAGTCATTTTTTTAAATAGCAACGTAGCATTTTTTTGCACTTATTCGATAGAGATTTTTTCTCTTATAAATGGTATAATAATGGTATACTCTCACATAAACAAATTTTCGAGAAAAACGCAAAAAACTTTCTCATATTAGGAGGCCCTGAATTCAAACAACAGCCTAGCACAGTCGCATTTTGTTTTTTCAATTGTTTTTATTGCTAGGAGATAACAATTGAATTTCAAGACACACTGCTGCGATTGTGGTACGTGGGCTGTTGTTTGAATTTAACCCTTTCGCTGCGTCCTGCGAAAACGCTTCCATGCCCAGGAGCAAATTGGTTTTTTGGCTTTTTTATTATCTTTATGTAGCAGAAGGGTTATTATTAATATTATCATATGTAAATTTTAGGTTTTTTGTATTTTTGGCCATATGTCACGGATCCGTGTCATGAACATTGTGTGACGAATTTCTTGTGCAAAGCTGACCGACACGAATCCGTGACGCATTTGTTTTTGCTAAAGGCAAAAGACTGTGGTTTCAAAACTTCAAAAAGAAATTAAAATTTATGTATATATACTAGGGTGGCCCATCTTTTTAACCCCTGGATTTTGTTTCGGGGCACCATCTAAAACTGTTCTACTAATAAAAATAATAAACTGTACCAAATTTCAGTTAAATCGGACAATATTAAGTGGCGCCGACATAAGGGCAAAATTTAAAATAATTTGAATTTACTTGTATTTTTCAAATAAAACACCAATTTCTAAAATATAAAGTTGTATTTTATTAAACTTCAGAAAATACACGTATTTGTGTTATAGAATACTAAATATAATTCTGAAACAACATACATTTTGATTGGGACTACTGCATTGGTATGATAACAGTTGATTTTTTCGAGTCCGGAAAACGCCGACGATAATCCATGACAATTTGTAATAAAAATTGTTTTTGTTCTTCATCTTTTGTTAATATATTGCAGTAATCTGTAATTAATTTCACGCCTCTTTCAGCTGGATCGTTGACAACTTTTAAATTACTGACAATTTCAAAAACTTTTTTATAATTATCGTCATTATTCCAAAACTCGGGATTGTTTTTTAAAAAATCTGTATTTAAATCAAGCTATCGAAAAAAAGTTTGTGTATTGAAGGATACAAAGTCAGGTATTGAATTGCTTGATATCACAGATATTTCGTTTCTCGTAAATTTCAGACGTTTAATGCCCTCATCGTTTGTTATTTCAGTCTCATGAGAATTTGTCATAACTTTAATCATTTCTCTTTTAACCTGAAACGAAACTTGATCATCGAAAAACGCCAGCGCGATATTTTCTGGATTTAAGTACCATAAATGATTTACCATTTTGTTGGTGGCGGTATTCGAGATATCTAGATCAATATTTTTATAATAAGCTTTTTAAGAAATTCTAAATCATGATACAGAGCTTTTACTGCAAGTGGGGCGGTAAACCAGGCTTTAATGTAAATAGTGACAATAAAAATACATAGATCTGTTACACTCGATAGTTCTTTAGCTTTTAGTTTAAATTCATCCCGAAATAGAAACATTTTCAAACAATAAATGGCCTTTGCCATCCATCTTGCATGATCTCCAGGAACACGAATTGTTATTTTGCGAGATGGACGTTCAAGGAAAATTTCGGATAGTTCTAGTAGTTCGCGGTAATCTTCTCGCGGTTGTTTTTTGTTTAATGTCATCATTATAAAATTTAGAATGACATCTTTTTGTTCACACAAAATGACTCGAATATTTTCCGATTCCATCCCAGATTTAAAATTTTGTTTGTTGATTTTTGGCCACGACTCTTGAAAACGTTTAAATAAAGGAACATTAGGACCTGACGATGGAGGCATTTTAATGTCAAAACAACCTTTCAGAATTATTTCAAATATATGATGCCTGCATGGAAGATACAAAAGGCTTTTTTACAAATTTTGCTCTAATAAAGTGCATGCACCATTAATGTAACCAGTGTTAAATGCCGTTGTCACAACATAAAGCTTTCACAGCTGTCAACTGTTTTATGGTTGGTATTAGTACACACTAAAATGCCTCAATACTGCAATATTTTAACAAAAGATGAAGAACAAAAACAATTTTTATTACAAATTATCGTAAATTATCGTCGGCGTTTTCAGGTACAAAAAAATCAACAGTTATAGAATCAATGCAGTAGTTAGAATCAAAATGAATGTTGGTTTTTAATTACATTTAGTATTTTATAACGTAAATATGTGTATTTACAAAAGATTCATAACATAAAACTTTATATTTTAGAAATTGGTGTTTTATTTGTAAGATATAAGTAAATTCTAATTATTTTAAATTTTGCCCTTAAGTCGGCGCCACTTAATATTGTCCGATTTAACTCAAATTTGGTACAGTTTGTTATTTTTATTAGTAGAACAATTTTAGATGGTGCCCCGAAAAAAAAAACAAAAATTGATGTTTCACCTATATAAAGATGGGCCACCCTAATATATACGTATATATAAGAAAAAAATAATCTAAAAACAAACAATATTTCGTTAGTCGGGAACGAAGGCTATTTTTAGATTTCTGAATGCTTTGGCTACGTGATGACCTGCGCACAGGATCAAATTCCACACGCTCGCTTTGTACAGGCAAAGTAAATGCGAGACGGCATCTGACACGGGTCCGGGTCGGGCGCACTGAGCAAAGGACGCGCCTGATCCGGGTCATACGCAGCGAAATGGTTAAGGCCTGCTTATATGAAGATGTTTTACGTGTTTGTTTTTTTTTTTTTTCGAAAATTATATTATCTGAGGGTATACAAGTTTTTTACAATTGAAAAGAGAAGAAAAATTACTATCAAATAAGCACAAAATTAAATAGGGGCTTAATAAGTGTTGGTCCACCCATACAGGGTGATCGTAAAAAACATGTTTCAGAGCAGGCCATGACCGAAGTGTTAAAGTTGGCAATACTTAATATAAGCCAATTGTCAAATGTTGACAGCTGTAAAAATTTTTGGTTAGATACATTAAGTTAAACTAGTGTTACCCCAGCGCACAATGCACTGACAGACTGAGCGTTGACAGAACCGGCGAAATGCTAAGTCACGTGATGCATTAGTTCCAATAATGAGACGCGGGGTTAATGTAGATGTCGCCTCAAGTGAAGCGCGCTAGCAGACCTTCATATATATTATAAATTAAAATAATTATTATTGAAAAATCGACGTACAATAAAAATATAAAAATGTTTCATGTTCCATATGAGGATAGAGACCTTTCATTGAAAAAAAAAGGTCCAAATTGGTGAAGCGGTAGCCGCTGGAGGAACCGGAGAAAAATACCCTTTGAGCTTTTATATATGTATGGATGGATGTATCTAACCAAAAATGTTTACAGCTGTCAACATTTGACATATATTAAGTATTGCCAACTTTAACACTTCGGGCATGGCCTCTGCTCTGAATCTTTTTTTTTACAATCACCCGGTACATAACTTCCCAGATGTGTAAGAAACGTGTAATGCAATAAGTATAAGTACCAAAAATAGGTCTTCTGGTTTAACCGCAACTATTTTATTTCAAATAGTACACGATGTATTGCCATTTAAATTCTGAATTCAAGGATGTATCGCACATGTAGGAAACAACAAAGAAACGGTTGATAACTATACAATGGTGTTTACTGAGTGACATGGTGAAATTAGTGATTCATGCAATGATTTGTTATGCACATTGCTGAAGGTATCACAACTGTTGTCACGATAACAGTTTATTTGTTATTTAATATGACTGATGTAAGTGTCAACTGTACCGTGGAACAGCCTATTATAATAATATATTTCTTACTTAAATTGCTTGTTAAGGTGACGGATGTCTAATATAAAAATGTTACTACCGACAGCTGTATAATAATTTTAAACAATATTCAATTTTGGTGCTACCATCTTTTTTTAACATGTATTTAAGACGCGTTTGGATGATCTAAGATATTTCATTTTTTTGAAGAAATATTTGGGAGCCTTATACCGTATTTAACTGTAAATTAAATTAAACTGCGGAATTTTAATTATACTAGGGGCCTTCTATCGAACATGTAGAAATTATTGCTACATGGTTTACTGAAAACAGCTGATTTCTGCAACCTTAATGAAGGAGTCAATATGGCTAAAATTTTATGCTGAGTCAGGAATTACCAACCGCAAGTATTTTTATGAGCGTGTTAAAGCTTTGATCAATGCAAATGACCCAATAACTTTCTGAAATAGTAGATAAATTCAACAACATGCTTAACAGTTAGCCCATTCAAATACTTACGACTTTTTGACTGTGCCTTCTTGAACCTGTGAGCTGACTCTGCGTAATATTTCAGCCGATTTGACGCCTACATTAACCAGAAACTGAATTATTATATGCTGTTTCAAGGTACAATTGACATTTATATGGGCCATATTGAATATAAGAATGTTTTCCAGTTAACTACAGAGCGGTATCTAGGATTTCTTCTAAATCAAATAGAAGCGCAAGACGATATGTGGAATTAGTGTTATCCCTTAATTTTAGCTTAAACAAAGGACTCAAGTCGTAAAATTCAGAATTTAAATGGGAATTCATTTACTTTAAATATACATGGTGTTCTATTTAAGACAAAACAGTTGATAGAGTACCAGAGTGTTTTGGTAGGGTGAGCCAAAGAAAAATAGTGGGCCTTACCTTAAAAAAAATAAAGAATAATAACGTAACTTACTTAGTGGAAAATTATTCTGCGGTTTTTGTGTGCTGCGTCGAATTCATCTTTGACTTCACCGATGTGAATCAATTTTGCAAATACACATTGTTAACTGGAAACAAACTAATAAGTGCGACAAATAAGGGAGATAGTGGGCGTGCCAAATGGGAATTCAAGTATCCATGGATATATTTAAAGTGAATTTTTAGGATTAAACTTAAAAAATCCATTAATGCGTGAATTCCCGCTTAGTCCGCCCAGTATCTCTCTTCCTTGTCACGCTCATTAAAGCCTGTTTCCAGAAAAATTGTGACGATCTTATTACACGTTTTTATGAAAATGTAGGCAGACGTGCACGAGTTGACAATTTGTCAAATCTGCCATTTTAGGTACCTTTTTTATATTTAATTTTAGGAAAAAATAGTATAATTTGTCCCAAAAGATAACAATTTTGAAGTAGCATATAGAGGGGGTTAAGAAATTAGTTTCTTTATCACTATCTTGGAAAATAATTGAAAAGTTTAGCAGAGGACATTTACTGGTACATCGCTTACAGTCGATGTCTCTTTTTTGTTTGTAATTAAATTTTATTCTATAATAAAAATTGTTATTGTTCATATACTACTTTTGCAGGGAAAGTGGCTAATAAGTTTAAACGCCTGATGGGTATTAAAGGAAGTGAAAGTGAGGCCGCAAAACCTCCCAATGATAATTTAAAAAAACAGGAGGAAATGTTTAACTCGATGGAAGCACAATACGAAGTTGCTCGCACTGCTACCCATACAATGAGAGGAGTTGGTTTAGGATTCGGCAGTTTCCAACGATAAATACTTATATGTAAAATATATTGCTACTGTATTAGATAAGTGTGTAAAACCATTACAGTGCATTTAATTACAGCAAAGTCTTGTAGGAATAAGCATACCCAAAAAAATAAAACAAATTAGTCTAAGCTTTATTTATTATCGTACATCTAATTAAAATCAATATTTATTTTCTACAAACAGAGTAAACCAAAAATACATATATAACTATCTACTTATTACAGCTTTTACATTTTAATTACTTTAAAAAACATTAAAAAAAAACGATGGCCAGTTTTTTTTTTTATTGTGTCAATTTACTGCAGTAAATATAAAAAAATTATGATGAATCAGAAATAGTTTTAGTAGTTTCAAATGTTTAAGTAGGTTGTAAAATTGTGTATCCGTAGGGTATTTCCAATATCAAATTTTATTCCGATCTGAAAAGTCGTTTTTAAGTAAATAGGCACTAAAGCTCAAATTTTCAAAAATTCATGGAAGGCGTCTGAGAGAAAATTGCGAGCTGGAACATAAACCAAATTGTAGCTCATTTTCAGCTCTATGAGCTTACTTCAACGCCTATATTCTCGGAGGCACTCCAACTTGGCAGGTACAAAGGTCGCCGCGAGCTAACGCTGCGTCCGAACTAAGATGAGCCAATACTCAGCGGTTCTCAACAACTAAACGTAATATTTTCGTGCAGTGTTAGAATTTCACAAACAATTCTTTGATAATGGTATGTAAACATACCGAATTACGTATAATAATAGAAAAATAAAACTGTTGAAGTATTGATTATTGTATTTATAATATTAAAAATTTATTTGTTGCATTCAAATCAATTTTTGTATTTTCAATTTTCCTATATTAAATTAAAATGGTTTAAAATAAAACAAAATTAATTAGAATTAAATACATTTAATTAGAGGAATCCTCGCTTTCTTGGTTTGAGCTATCCGACGAATCTTCACGTACGTTTAGTATTATAGGATCAATATCATCAACTATAATCTCAAATTGCCACCAAGATTGAATTAGTTTTTCCATATGTTCCACGCACTTTCGCCACTGTATTTCACCACACTGATTTAAAGATTCCTCCCACAGTTTTAACACCTGATCATCACGTCCAATATGTTTATCATAATAACGTTTTGTATTCGCTCAAATTAATTCTATTGCATTAAAATGACAGTGGATCATTTTATCAACAACATATTTTTTTGGTTTTTTATGTGCTTTTGTAATGGCAAGCAACTCTTTTTTTTAAGGCGTTTGGTGGTATTCTTTTACACTCAAGCCAATTCGCGATTTCTGCCTTTTTCCACCTGCATGTAGGCTGCTTTTCTATCAATAGCAAGTGATACGATGTGTTATCCATAACTACTAAAGATGACTCTTCTAAATTTTGATCAACTTTTCTTCAATCCATTTTTCAAAAGATTTGCTGTTCACGTTGTCATGGTAATCCACGCTTTTGGACGTGGTGGAAAAAATTAAACTTGCCCCTGGAATAAAGCCGTCTGATGAACCAGCATGCACGATTTGTTTTTTATACTTTTCGTTGAGTTATCCTGCCAAGGCTTACGGTGGCTTTTTGAAAAATCAAAGTTTCATCCAGAGAAACGGGTTTGTAGAGTTTTGTATTCAAATTACGTACGAATGACTTCAAAAAATGTACCCTTTGGTTTACATTGTGTGATTTTTCAGATACCGCCGGTTGCAGTCTTTTTTATACTAAAACCAATGTTCTGTAAAAGTTTAGAAAACGTTTTTAAACCTTTATTTATAATTACCCGATCGTTTACAGCTTGTAGCAAAGTTTTTAATGTACATTGGGTGTTGTTACTGTAGAAGTTATAAATCACATCCCGCACTGCCATTTTAACCCCTTCACAGACATTAACAGATTTTGGATTTGCGCGCCGTTTTTTTGGTCCGCAAAGCACGTTAACTTTAACATCACGTGAGAGCCTCCCAACTGATATATAATGCTTCCGCAACTCTTTCTTGCACTTTGCTAATTGAAATCAAAGGGCCGCCGGCTTCCTTCTCTCGTTGAAAATAGTTCATTAAATTGAGGGCTAATTTCTTAGACTGCAAATGCGGAACACCAACTCTTGTGCCATCACAATTGTAACTACCCCGTCACCAACAAACGATAACATTTCATATCCGCCTGTGCTAATTATATTTTAATCACCCTGTTTACTAACTAGTAAGTTATGCGTTTTGATTGGTTCATAGACAATTAATATAAATTACACGTTTTAGAACATTAAATACTCAGTTTAGTTGATCTATTTTACAAAAATTAAGCGAATACAAATCTTAGAATATAATGTTTTATAATATTCTAGGTGAAAATAGTAAAGCATTAACATGGTTTGAACCACCGACTTGGTACTAGTTGCTTCTTTTTCTCTCTTATCAACGCAGTGCGTCTCATTATCTCCGCAAGTTTCAACTTCGCAGACGTACTACCTGCTGGACGCGACCCGCCTTTACCTGCAATAAGTACCGTTCGATAATAATGCAGTACGTCGTTACCCGTTTCATACTAATCCAAACCGAACTTTGTACCTGCCAAGTTGGAGTGCCTCCGAGTATACCTACAGTAAATATGTGGTGTGCTCATACAACAATCCTAATAAACTAATTGCAGTTTTTAATTTGTTTATAGTTTTATGAACTTGTATTCTTTTTTTTTTAAATTGTGTGGCTAGTTTTTGAGCAATATTTTTTAAGGGGCTATAGTCAAAATTTTCAAAACATCGTAGAGGCCGCCATTTTGAAGCTGGAAAGTTCGAAAACAAAGCGTTTGATTTGCCCTCAAGTCTTCTATCGGGTAAAGTTTTCAAATTTATAAAATTTGATTTTGGTAAAGATTCTACCAGAAAAACATGTACAACTTCCGCTTCTAGTTTCTGATTTTATTCAAAGTTTATTTTGTCGGTGAATTTTTGATATACCCCCAGATTCCAAAGCTCATTCAAATCCAACCATTCATTCATAGTTATGATGCACCACACCCACAGACATTTTTTTAAAAAAACACGGGTTCCTGGAGGCCAAAACAAGTATTTGTGTCATTTAAAATATTGAGGACCTTTTATAACCTCGAATTAGTTGAAGATTTAAATAAAATGAACATTGCCAAAAGGCAGAGGTTTTTGCAGCATTTAATCTATGGTTTTTTGGACTTAAAATTTATAATAACGGCGCATGGCAGTTTTTATTCCATGTTGTTTATAAATTGTTCAATTGTTTTTAATGCCACTTTGTTTGCCAAATACAACTGGTTGTAACTTTTCAATTTAGGAAAATCTAACAGAAAAAATTGCTACAATTATCAGAAAGACAAAGAATTGCAATTTTGATAATAGTTATGCTGAAAGAAAACACTACTAACATTGGTTACTTGATATTAACATCTTAATAACAAAATATGGAAAAAATTTATTTTTTCTTTTAATTGCTGTAACTTAAAAACCAACGAGCCCACACAAAGTACATACATGTCACTGTTTAAAAAAGTCAAGGCGGCTGGGAGTGCGGAAGTTGATGGAAAACAAAAGGTGTTACATAAAGATGCAGTTATATTTAAATCAATTTAAGTGTCTAAGCATTTCTTCAAAAACCAACGCGCTAGAAATACGAATTTTGTTCCTTACTTTTGAATAACCCTGTATCATAACCACTACTGAAATTTAATTATGACAATAAATCAAATCCTTACAAATTATTAACAGTTTAATAATAAATCTTAAACATACCAAATTTCTAATCATACAAATATATTCGTAACAGTTGGCAAATGAAAGAATTAAGTACTAATAGATAACTGTACACTACTTAAAATAATACAAAGTATATGACAAGAAATATTCAATCTTTTTCAAACACAATTTCAATTTGGCATTCTGTAAATTACATCTTTCAAATGTCGGTAAGTTGCTACTTTGGTCATTAGTTCTTTTCGAAGCTGAATGGATCAACTTATATAAATCAGATAAGGCACATAAGACATAGAATTTTTTATCAGTGTTCTGAGGACCTTTTAAAATTGCTTCTGTGTCTTCTTTCATATAGTTTATGTTTTCCATGTCGGCTACAATCCATTCAGTCTAAAAATAAGTAAAGGTAAAAATGTTATTGCTTACTTAAAATAAAATATTTATTCTACCTTTACACATTCTTGATGCACAGATTCTATAGCAGAATCAATACTTTCAAAATTGTTGTTTGTTTTCAAACATAATGAAAGTGATATTACGCAGTTAACAGCTTCTTCTAAAAATTCAAAATGGCATCCATTGAAGTATCTTACTGCAAAAGCATAAGCACTGATTATATTCACTAAATTATGCTGTACACAGTCGGCAGGCGTCTTTTTCTAAAAAAAAAATACATTATTTTTGTAATCAGAATTCTAGTATATCCCAAAATAACTTCGCTATTTATTCCTAAAGCAATCTTAACAAAATTTTGTATGGTGAATATATTCATAAATATTCACTAGAAAATGTAAAAACAGTTATTTTTTGTTGACATCCGGTTTAACCTTAAGTTTTTTTATTTTATATGGAACACTATGTGTTTTCAAGGATTTCGAGAGTATTTTCTACTTACTGCGATAGTGCCAAACTGCTTAATACCTTTCTTAATTTCGGGACAATTCTCTTTATAATCTGGAATTTTTTCAACCTCTTGGATTTTAGCCTCACATTGTTGCAACCACCAAGGTTGCCACTTGGGTACAAACTTGCTTATATCACCAGAACTAAAAGAGAAAGGTATCTCACATTATATGTTACATGTTTTATCAAAACTGAAATATGGCACTATTTAATTATTCATAAAAGAGCATTATGTAATGTATAGATCAATAATATAGCGTTATTTATAAATTCCAGCTTTACTTCGTTAAAGTCCATATTTAATGAGTATCTGTATATAAAATACTTAATTACTTTAACAATATTTATTTATTTTAAACTTATACGTATTTCGGCATGTTTACGTGCCATTGTCAAAGGTTATATGAAAAAGTAAACAGTTAGTGTTGTTATAGCAATAGAACTTGGTGACTTGATCTTGGTAATCGTCTTCAGATGACTTGATTTCTAATTCCAAAATGTCCAATAGTGGAGAATTTAAGAGATCAATTTGCTCATTCATTAACGGTACAGTTTTTAAATGTTTCAAAAGCTTCTAGTATATCTAATTTACGTTTATCATCACAAAAGTGTAAACATTTTATAGTATTAGATGTCATTGAATGATTGTGTTCTAGTAAGTGTTTAGCGTAATTGGATTTATGTGGGTGTTTGTATTTGTAACAACGTACGTGTTCTTTATACCTAATATCAAAATTTCTAATTGTCTGGCCTATATAAACTTAAACAAAGACTTTATTTATAAATTCCAGCTTTACTTCGTTAAAGTCCATATTTAATGAGTATCTGTATATAAAATACTTAATTACTTTAACAATATTTATTTATCTTAACCTTATACGTATTTCGGCATGATTATATGCCATTGTCAAAGGTTATATAAAAAAGTAAACAGTTAGTGTTGTTATAGCAATAGAACTTGGTGACTTGATCTCGGTAATCATCTGCAGATGACTTGATTTCTTATTCCAAAATGTCCAGTAGAGGAGAATTTAAGAGATCAATTTGCTCATTCATTAACTTCATTCGATACAATTAAATATGCTTTGATACCATATTTTGGTGACAAATCAGAAAAAATTGCTAAAATTATAAACAAAACAAATAAATATAAAGTAAGCTTTAAAACAACTAGAAACATCTTAAACACGTTGTTTAATGCAAAATCAAAAACCGACGATTTGCTAAAATCAGGCATTTACAAATTAAATTGTTCGCGTTGTAATTCAGTTTATATAGGCCAAGCAATTAGAAATTTTTATATTTGGTATAAAAAACACGTATGTTGTTACAAATACAAACACCCACATAAATCCAATTACGCTAAACACTTACTAGAACACAATCATTCAATAACACTATAAAATGTTTACACTTTTGTGATGATAAAAGTAAATTAGATATACTAGAAGCTTTTGAAATTCACAAACGTTTAAAAATGGTACCGTTAATGAATGAGCAAATTGATCTCTTAAATTCTCCTCTATTGGACATTTTGGAATAAGAAATCAAGTCATCTGCAGACAATTACCGAGATCAAGTCACCAAGTTCTATTGCTATAACAACACTAACTGTTTACTTTTTCATATAACCTTTGACAATGGCATGTAAACATGCCGAAATACGTATAAGGTTAAAATAAATAAATATTGTTAAAGTAATTAAGTATTTTATATACAGATACTCATTAAAAAATATAGCAGTTTAACCGGAAATTACGCCAACTTGATCTTTTTAAATAACACTCTGAAAATGTTTAAGAGATTTTTATAGAACAATAAAATTCTCTTTTCAATTGTTTTTTCAAATTTGAAATTTGTTAAGTAATAAATAAGGAAGAAAACTGAAATTGTTTTTATGCAAGAAGATGGCCATGAAATTGGTATTTATGTTGGCAATTATTAACAAGTAGGCATTGCAAATTATTAATAACGTGTTATCGTAAATTTATAACGAGATCAAAAAAAGGGTCAAGCAGGCTTTGGATGCCACTGTTTTGCTCATCAGAAAAACAGTGGCCGGCAAAGCCCACTTGACTCTTTTTTTAAACGCGCTGTTAATACAAAATCGAAATTAGTTTAGATCAATACAGGTCGATTGTAAATACAGGGCCAGTTGATTTTTCATTTATTGTTGGTGATAGAAAAAAAATGTATAAGGTAAAAGTTATACAGTTTATGGTGACGAATATTTTGGGCATACCAAACAAAATGGCCGACTTCCTGTTTAAGCAGAAGCAACTATCTTTATTTTTTTAACCCGTCAGGACGCGCTGGTGGGTAAAATTGACCCAGACGCCATTCAAGTTAACGTATTTGTTTCTAGGAATTAAGTAGAGCCGTCTCCCTTCAGCTAATATCAAACTGGACTCTTCCCAGTGCAGGAATGCTGTTTTCCTTATATTTCAGTCAGTTGTGCAACGTCTGTTCAGGTGTAAAGTGCAGTTGGGTCATTTTTACCCGGAGCGCGGAACGACCTAAATTACAACGTTGTAGGTGTGAAGATTGTGGCAATAAAAAGGACCGCAAAATTAGTACATTGTGTGAACTTTGTAATAAATCAATATGCAAGCAACATGTTAAACCCATTTGCAATGAATGTTTTGCAAAATGCCCAAAAACCTTAGACGTTAATAAAGCACAAGAGGAACACCACGACACCCCTTGAATTTTGCGCGTCTATAATTAATTTTATTTTTAGAATGTGTATGTCAACATGTATATTACTTTTTTTTAATAAATCACTGGCATATATTTTCAAAACAAACTTATATGAATGTTATTTTGTTATAATCTATGATAGGGTAAAAATTACCCAGCGCGCGTCCTTATGAAATTTCTCAGAGCGCGCGTCCTGAAGGGTTAAATAGAACATCCTATATTTTTTGGCTAATTCGATCGTAGGATAAATTCTATTTAAAAAACTATGATACAACTGTAGGCCTAAAGCTAATAATAAGCAAGATACTTTGATTTAAACAGGGTGGCCACTTAAAACTGCTTTTCAAATTCTCTGACTCATTTGTATGGTACAAAAGCCAATTTTGACTGTTTTTTTTAAATAAAATTAAATAAAAATTGTAACCCAACATAAAAATTAGCACAGTAAACTTAAATTACTTTATACCTAGTAAATGGAAATTTCTCAACAAGCTCTAAACTTTAAGGAAAAACCAAATGAAATAAATATAAATTGTATAAACGTATACTAGGTAATAAAATTTTCGTTTTGCAGGCAAAAATAAAAATATTAAATAATTGTGTTTTACAGAATTGTCCCTGACTATTAATTAAAATTGATTCCCTACCTAGCCAATGTTAATGATTCTAAGTCAAGTGGCTGTTAGTATGAAAATGATAAAAGCAATAAACAAACGTGCAATTCATCTTAATTAGAAATCGACTTTTTCTCAAAAAACGTTTGACGAATTTGTAAAGCGTCTGTGATCACAAAATACCAACAGCAAATCAATAATGAACAGTTTTATGATAATGCCTAGCTGCACAGGCACAGTTGTATGCCCGCCATGCCACTAGACGCAAACAAAAAAATTAATTAAAAATGTTCAAGTGGAAAAAAAACAATTGAAGCACACAATCATATGCAGAGTTTTATGCTGATTCCAAATATGTAAAAATATATAAAGTGTTGCATATAAAATAAGAAAGTTATGGTCAATTTCAGTGAAACCGGAAATGGTCAAAAATTGCTAATACCATCAAATTTGAATTTCATGGATGTATTGCCCGTACCAAATTTCATTTGATTATCTTAATAAATAAAGAAAAAAGTATATCACTTTCCCGATATACCTATATCAGATATTTTAGTATTTATTATAAATATCGTATTTTTGAACCCTGGTTCTTACTGTTAGGCTATTTTAATGTGAAACAGGATTACTGTTATAAAAATTGACTACTATAATGGTTTATATTCTTTGATGCTTTCGCGGTTTCTCGAACTGTCAATATTACAATTTACTTTCGGCTTCGACCACGTCGTCATTTGGGAACTACACCTAGCATAATCAAGTAAGGACCGACCTGTAGCTTCTCTGCCTTTACAAGCATTTGCTCTAGAAGTTTGAGCAATATTTGTTTGTAGGCCCTGCCTGCTTAAACAGGGCCGTGAGCTTAGATTATTTAAACGTTGGGGCGGACAAGGATTTGATCTTAATGTATTTTGTTTGCCAAGACAATAATACTTAATCGGCTTATGCCTGTTAGCTGTTTGTGAACCCATACAAACTAACGTTTCACAAGACATTGCAGCTTGCATCTTCGGAGTGAAAAGAACACTCAGTGTTCTTTTCACTCTGAAGGCAGGCAGGGCCTACGAACAAATATTGCTCAAACTTCTAGAGCAAATGTTTGTAAGGCAGACAAGCTACAGGTCGGTCCTTACCTGATTATGCTGGGTGTAGTTCCCAAATGATGACGCGATCTAAGCCGAAAGTAAATTGTAATACTATAATGGTTGCCACCAGCATTAAAAAATTTTAAATTTAGTAAATTATGAGCAGTAGCTGAAACAGCAGAGACGTTCCCCAATCAAAATGAATTCGAATTGTTATAGCAGCATACTGCAACATCCAACTGCACCTTAAATGAATCCTGAAACCTGGTTGTTTACATACACAATTTGATATAGGTATATGTATAAATAGTAAAAACATTCAATAAGAATAGCTACTTATAGGTAGATTAAATTAACAGAACGGCAAACAAAAAATAGTTATTATAACAACTAACCTTAAGAAAGCTTTAAACTGTTGACGTTCATCATCTGTTAATTTCTCCCAAACTTTGGCTGTGTCGTCCAAATCAATATTTGCTAAGCGATCACTGAGACTTAAACATTCTGTGCTGTCGTTATCATCGGAATCTAGGACACTGTCTTCATCATCAGTCTCGACATTAATAATTTCATTTTGTGCTTGTACTCTGCTAATTGCCTCCATTGTTTTTTGTTGCGACTGGTTGTCGTTACTAACCGATGCTATATCCTCCAATACACATTTTTGATAAAAAGATTCAGCGCATTCCAAGTGCTTTGCAGATTGATAACAAATTAAAGAACAGTAATCTGTATTACATCGTGGGCAGGTATACCTTTTTAAATTACTGCGACAGCTAAAAAAGGCATAATGTAACAAGGAAGGTATTTGTTTATCACCGATACCATACTATTATGTTAGATATTGTGCGAACGTCAGAGGGTAGACCACTTCTACCACAACTACATTATAGTTTTCCTAAAGAAAAATGTCAAAATCTCTAATCCCTTAATGCTATTTAAACTTATGTTTTTTATGTTTTACTTGAACCCGTTAAAATTGCAGGCAAACTACAATACCTCAAACGGCCTGGTCTGACAGCTTCCCTATCTGTTTGCCTCAAGGTTTAAGCTGAAGAAGGCACCTTCCTAACTCTAAAGATTTAAACAATTTTCCTGGGGAGAACTATAGAAAAATCTGTAATAAACTCGGGCCAATACTTACAAATTACAGATGCTGTTCAGTTCTTCTGATTCTTTGACTTCCATAATCGTTAATATTTAAATTTGAGAAAGGATTTACAGTAGCAAAACTAAAGTGGTTGAACCTACTTGCTGTGTAAATAATTATTAATCTACTCAGGACAGGTGAATTTATTGGTTATATCAATGTAACTCAACTTTCACATTAAATGCGCAAGCGCAAATCACAGGGCTTGCTTACTTGCCGCCAAAAATTCGAAACTAGTAGAACTATTGCAAAAGCATGATATAATGTTGCAAAGGCAGAAACGATAATTGGGGGAAAAACTAAATAGCCCATCTCCAGCTCTATTAACTTATATGTATATATACATATATTAGCTATATCCATGCATCTTGATTATAGTTTTATTATAATTTAACCACGCCCATTAATTTTTCCAAAAAACTTTCTCTTGGGTTCTTCAAATTTCAGAACGTATTTTCCTTGTTACAAAGTTATTTAAATCATTTCATTAAGTTAATATTTTGCGACAATCGTCGAAGGCATAGTGTTTACGACACCACTCTGTACTTCTTAAAGAGTGTGAGGCAGGTGGGTATCAGAAGCGATTATCGATGAACCTTAGCCCATCTCAATCTAATGAAATTCTAATTAAATTAGGTCTAATAATTAAAAACATGTCCTAACCCACCACATTGCTGGCCAAACTCCTCATTGGAGTGTAGTGCCTCCGACCTTACTTTACCTTTACTACATAAGGAATAAATGGTTTTACCATGACCTTCTTAATTGCAAGACAAAGTGTACTTTCGTGTCTCACAATCAAGATCAAATGTACCTATTGCATAAAACATCTGCATCATGTTTTTGTTCATCAGGAATGTTTTATCTTGCATATAAGAATAAATCTTTCCAACGCAATGGGCCAAAAACCTGTGTCCAAAATTTTTAAAGTGTGTTAAACCAGGACTATAACAAGCAGATATTTCGATTGCTACTTAAGGTTTTGTAAATTTGAGCAGTTATATTCACTACACAATTGTTCACTGCTTTTACCACTTATCTTATAGTTTATCATGTGTTTTTGCTTCCTCCACTATTCGTCTCCATCTTATTCTATCTTGCGTATGCCTCCACCATTGTGTTACTCCCATATCGCCCAGGTCTTTTGTAACTTGGTAGTTGTATTACTTTATTTTCGCTTCGCATAATATGCCCCAGCCACGGGATTCTCTGGGCCTTTATGAATCTGACTACATCTTCTCCATCCATTGCTTCTAGTATTTCAGGATTCATTCTTGGTCTTAAACCTTCATTATCCTTTATCGGCCCTGGGATTGTTCTTAATATTTTACGCACGAAAACTTAAAGTTCTTCTTCTTCTTTGCTTGTAAGGGTGATATTTAGTTTGTGAAATATTCTAACAAATTGCACACGTAAAACTTTCCTATAATTTTCTTTCATTGACCAACTCAGGAACATCGCTCCTCCTTCAGGCTCGCGATGTTTTCTAGCAACAGCACAGTTTCGTTGTCAATGAACAACAGAATTATCGAAAATATTTAATTCACTTGTGGTATTGTTCATTGCATACCTCATATACTTGCACCTAGTGAGGCTAGCTATGCTGTTGGCGGAATTCAATCAAGCGGATCAATGATAGTCCAGTGCATTTCAGTGCAATAGCATGGAACTAGGTTCTACCGGCTAGAAAATTATGAACATTATTATTCTAGTGGCATTCGATTTATAACATTTTTTAGCTCGAAGTTTAAAAAGAAGCATTATGTAAAATATGCAGTATCCAGAGTAAATTACTTAAAAAAAGTAATCCAGTACTACCTATTACTTTGAGAAAAAGTAATGTAATTACTCGGTGATTTGATTATTTAAGAAATAATATTTAAATTGCCAATTACTGATAATAGATAATTAAAAAGAATAATTACTTTTTAAATTACTTTCAGGTTTATTTATTTTTTAATATTATATAATATTATAATTCTAATCAACAAATAATATTAAACAATTGCTTTGGAAATAGTTTATTTAAGCTGAACTAAACTTTTATAAAATTAAAAAATATTCATAAAAAAGAAAATAACACTTTCTAAAACAAATAAACAATTCTGAACAAAGAAACATTTCTAAAATAAAGAAATAACACTTTTACATCGAATTTTCTAAAATGCTTTATTTTGAGTGGTCGTAGCTGGCGACCTATTAGAGTTAGAGGGCTGTTTTTTATATTTACAGGAAATTGATTGTATTTTAAGTCATCTGTGGACCACTTTTACGTAAGATCATCAGGGACAACGTTATTTCAAGGAATCTGAAAACTATGACTTTTGGGCCAAAAATAAAAAACTTGGGGTTCTTTGGAAGGACGTATTTTAGAAACTATTAGAGCTAGAACATTCTTTAATTTTCATTAGTTTTGCGCAGAATTTTAGCAGCGTTTGTTTTTATTATAACTACTTTTAATGTAGGATGCAATGGAAACGAACAATCTACATTTTCTGATTTCTTACGCTTTTTTCAAAACATTTTTTGGGTTCCAGACTAAGTTAGAATTCACAAACTCACGGTCATTTTTTGGACGACCAAGTTCCATTCCTGATGACTAGACTATAAAAAATATTATTTTGTTAATTCAGTCGCCATTTTAAAGATGATCCCGTTTTTCGGGTCACCAAAATATTCTACATAACAGTAGTAGCTTCTGTTAGGAATTTACACTGGAAGTTTCATCAAAACCAAAGTATGCAGGGGTAACTAAGGATGTCCTTTACATCGCAATACTCCGTGAATGTTGGAACAATGTTAAGGCAATTGTTCGAACTGAAAACCGTCTGTTTCCAAACACAGTTGCAACCTTTGTGGTATAGTTTGCATCACTCGTTCAAGTTTTTGGGGAGTGATTTCTAATACAGCCGCATTAATTCTATTCCTAACTTCGTCAGAATTTGGTGGAGGCGTAGCATAAACTTTTCGTTTAATGAAACCCCAAACAATGAAGTTTAATGGATTGAAATCGGGGGATCTCGCGGTCCATAAGATAGGGCCGCCGCGACCAATCCATCTGTTTGGCAAGTGTTCGTCCAACCACTCTCTTACATTACGAGCAAAGTATGCAGGAGCTCCATCATGCATGTTTAACATTTCGTGTCTTATCTACAACAACATCTTGTCAATTACTTGTTTTAAAACATTGAGGTATTCATCGGCATTAAGACGATTCAGCAAATAAATTGGTCCAACAACCCTATGGTTTATTATGCCAAGCCAAACATTAATGGAAAATCTTTTCTGGTGACCATATTCTCCATATTCGTGCGGGTTTTCGTCAGCCCAATAGTGAATATTATGTGTATTAAACACGCCATCTCCAGTAAACAGGCACTCATCGCTCCAAAGCATACGTCTCAAGAAGCCGTCATTGTCACGAATTGTATTTAAATTCGTGTTGCTGAAATTCAATCGGGCTATGTTATCATTTTCGTAAAGGGGCTGTATGTTGGTGACATGATATGGTTTGGATAACGTGCACGATATTCACGTTCTGCCATGTCGCCATTTCCATTACAGAAACCAAATACCATGTACATATCAGCATAATCATTGAACGTGAAATCCATTGTTAGTGAACGAAACAAGAAAACGAAAATAATAATAATTAATACTAATAATTACGAGAAAAGCCACGATGATAGAAAAAGCAAGTCCAATTACAAATTTTGACACTTGTCAAACTTTGACGTTATCAAGACAGAAGTAATTTAGAGTCGCATCACTCTTGAATAATTATTGTTTTACAATGCTGCCATATGTTTTTTTACACTAATAAGTTAACGAAGAAATGTTTAAAACACGCTTTTGGGGCTGAAAAACAACATCTATGAAGCAATATTTATTACAATTCTTATTTCTTCTAATTTGCAGGTCTTTCTGTCAACAGATAATGAATTAAAACACTTATTAAAAGACTTCCATTTTCGAGATATGACCATTTTCCCATATCCTTAAAAAACTAAACTAGCACGCCCTCTTGTGGCCACTGTCAGGCACTTACAGCTAGACTCGCTGGAAAATTTCAATTTAATATGACTGTTATCTTCCCAAACGGCTTTGCAAATGTAATTTCTTTTTAGTAATGTAATTACTTTTAGAGTAATACAATTACCGCAAAAGTAATAACATTATCTAATAATAATGTAATTAGATGTGTAATTAGATTACTATATCAGTAATGTAATTACCAACCATAAGGCCTTTGCCCGCAACTGGGATGGATAAGCTTAATAATAACAATAATTACCATAAAAGTAATGCAATTACTTCGGAGTAATTAAACGTGGTAATTAATTACTTTTAAAAAGGAATTTACAATTTCGTTTGTGGGAATCTAGCAATTACCCATTATCATTATCGATTTAAAAAAGTAATGCAATTACGTACGTCATTAATTTATTTTGACATAATTTTATTCTAGGATTATTAAAAGTTCGTCCTATAACATTATTTATTGCTTGTAAATAATAATAAAATGCAAGACTTTAATTTAAAAAAGAATTAAAATCTATCAGCTTATGCAAGATGCATGAATATCAATTTTTGAGCTTATGTTACAACAAACTCTGAAGCAAATAAATTTCTAATCAATATATATTATATACTCAGAAACTAATCAGCGTTATTTTAACAATAAACAAAATTATTTAAAAATATGCAAGAAAGCATTGCAACATATTTAATAACTATTATTTGTCTCTGTGATGGCAGTTCAAGAAACATTGCGGACATATAGCCACATAGGAGTAGTCCTATACAGTTTACATTGACATTTGTAATAGGTAGTCATACAGTAACATCAGTTTTGGTTTGACTGAAACAAATAAAATTGTATTAACTCGTTCAACATTTGACAAGGTTTAGTACGTACTACTAATTAAATTTTCTAAACCACAACTCCAACTACAGTGTAAATATACAGGGTGTTTCACTGAACATGGACCATAGCATTTTAACCATGTTGTAATTTGATTGGAATCAAAGTAGGTTGTCTATAAAATTTTATCACATTACATGCTTGTCTTAATTAGGGGCCCTAGACAGGGTACAACAATAACAGATCTCAATGTCATTTAGGGTCCCTAGTTTTAATATTTATGAAATAATACCAAATCACGTGTTTTGTGGCAGTGGCAGTTGAAGGGGACGCTCGTCAATGCAAGAATCCCAAGTTCAATTCCCATAAAATTCCGCTTTCATTAAATTATTTCATTTTTATTAAAACCAAACTGATCCAATTATTTTTTTTTAATTTTTAGAAAATTATCGTTGAATATTCAATTGCCGGTGTTACTTACAATGCCTGATAAAGAATTTTTTATAAACATTTTCGAGTAATTTAAAAGAATATTTTGATCACTTCGTGTTATAAAAATGCTGTAAGAACATCAAAATTATAGGAATTGAACCCAAGATCCCCGCATTGCATTGGTGAGCAATTGCTCTAGACCACTCCCACCAAACATATAGTCTACTCTTATTTCATGCATATTAAGACAAGGCATACAATGTTATAGAAGTCTGTAAACGGCATACTTTCATTCAATTACATTACGTGGTTAAAATGCCATGCCTCATATTCCTTGAAACACCCTGCAGCGGGTTGCATAAATGTATTGCACCAAAGTTCTCCTGTTAATGCAGCGCAGTCTATAAACACGAAATTTTGTGGGAAGTTAGGCGAAATTATATTAGCACCTACTTCAACACACTTACCTTACCAAAAACTACCGACTGCATTAGCAGGTTACTTATCACAAAACATCAAGACTTTTCAAACTTCGTCAAAAGCTTTTTTACTGATCTCTTTCTTTGAAAAACAAGTTACCTAGTTTACCATCCTCCGTTTGTATGGAGTTTCTTTCTCGTTTGTGAGTCTGTATCGGTTAAGCACAGCGGCCGATCAGCATTCGAGTTTGTGAACACGAACGGTGACTTGACTAAATCGTCCAGCCGGTTCGGCTCTTGTTGAGCGTAGACTCAATCGTCCAGCCGGTTCGGCTCTTGTTGAGCATAGACTCAAAATAGGTCTTAAGAATCCAATTTCACAACATTAAAATCCCTGCCCTTCCTTCTACTATTACAACCGCATAATCCGTGAATCTATTAAAATATTCTTTAAAATCTTTATAACCTCAACCGATATTAAAGCTTTCCTTTTCACAAAATTTATAATAGTAGCGCGGCTACACAGCTAATTTTACCTAAAACTTGCACTTTGGAAAAAAAATTAAAATTTTAGTAGACCTTATAGTGGATATCCTGAGCATTTATTAACGAAAGAGCGCCAACCCGAAATGGCTGCTGTTTTCAAAATGGCGGCTTATTTGTAAAAATCATATTTTAACAAATTTCTGGCAATCAGTGATTTTGTATGGGCAAGATACTGCCTAAAATTAAAATATTTTCAATAAAAGTTGTTTATTTTCAAAATATCTACATTTCTTTTCAAGAAATGTGTTAAAATAGTTATTTACGTAAAAGTACTGAAAGTGATACTTTACAGGACGAGGTGTAGGCGAGTCCTGGAAGCCTGAGTTCTGTAAAGCCACATTCAGTACCTGCTGCATACAATATTTTTTGTTTAATCGTGAGAACTACAATCTTTCTTCAAGAAAGTTTACAATAATTCAGGGTAATTCAATAACATGCGGTTGTCAATCTACCATATGTAAAGGGACAACTAAAAAATTGTAAAGTGTCAAATATATTTTGTGCAAAATCTTCGATAAAATCATAGAAGAAATTAATTTTTTAAGTTATTCTGATGAATTAAGTACTCCACCTGCCATTACAGAGGTTAATTTCAAAAACAATTAAGTTTCCATTGCATGTTTTCTAAACAGGTTTATTTTATAATACAAATACCATAAAGTAATTCTTTACGTTACTAGTACCGTAAAGATGTATTTTCTGTTGATGCCTTGGTTACCATAATATTAATATTATTGTAGGATTTAACATTTAAGATTAGTGCGAGGGCGATGTTGAGTTGTCCAATTCCAACTTACACATGGATTTAAATGTTATGTGAACAGACTTTATAAATCAGCAAAAAAATTTGTTTCACTACCTTAGATGCGGTAGAGGGAGCGATTCGTCCGATAATAGGAAGTAAATTTTTATAAATTGAGCCGCCATTTTGTAATGGTGCGAGATATCGAAAAACTTTAAATACAAAAATTGTTGAGTTTAATGGGATCTTTAAATTGAAGTATCACTTAAGCCCTCGTTCAATTTGAGATTTTTGAGACAATATCTTTTGAATTTTCCCGCTCTTTTGAGGAGGGCAGGGGTACTAACATTTATCTTTTGTCCTCATGTGGAGCATCGATGGAAAGCTAATTTAATGGACTTTAACGATCAGTACAATTTTCTTTGTACAATAGTTCATGTGCGGTTGGGAAAAGGTTTTTTTAATGGCCGCCTTTATGATATAATTGGCCGCCATTTTGAAATGGTTTGAGCTACCAATATTTTCTTTTTTTTAAGTTGTTGAGTTTAAAAATATCTTTTAAATGAGGTACGACGACCCATCTTCGTATTTGAAAATCTCGAGAAACTCTCCTACCCCCCCCCCCCCAAAATTTCTAAATATTTTTACTGAATACCTCGTGTATGATTTATATAACAAATGTTTTATCCCATCCATGTAGGTTCAGTGGTTTAGCTGTAAAAGATAGTGTGTGGGTGGCCTGTTACATGTGTATGTATAAAAACATTTAAACATATGCACAAGATACTAACACACAATATAAATTGTCACAGTCAAAACCTTGTAGATTGAAGCGCCCTTATGGGCATCTCCTAGGCACTGCTGTTTAAGTAGTCGTCCAGGGTAAAGAAAACTTGTTCCACTAAGAACTTTTTAAAGTGGTTTTTGAAAACGTTAATATTGTGTTTTTCCTTTATAAGGCGTGGAAGGTTGTTGATTATTTTTAGACAAGAGTAATATGAGGACCTTTCGTACTTGCTAGTTACCCTTTCTGGTAGTTGTGGTTTACCTCGTTTCTTTAAAACAGGTATTTGTTATTATAAACGAAGATGCAACATTTGAGGATACCACATAGCGACAGGATGCGCAGGGCTAGCAATCTTAATAACCACAGCCCACCGCTAATGAAACACCGTTTGGTGCCCTATGCTCCACTGAGAGTAAAAGGACAAAGAAGAAGAAATACGAGCCTGCAGCTGTCTCTGGGTTTTAGACTAGATGATCCGCAGGATTAGTTTTTGAGCAGTAAACACTCTTTTTATATTAGTTGCATTTCCCCAGAGGAGGATGTATGATAGGTGTGGGTATACTAGGGCATAGTACGTCTGTAGGAGTACATCAAATGACACTGAATGTTTTAGCTTCAATAAGGTGAAGTAAAGAGTTCAATTTTTTGCAAACATGTTTTATCTGTTGTCCCCAATCTAATTTGTGGTGAATGTAAGATCCCATTACATTAATAGAGAATTTCATGCATACAGTTTTACTCCCGTTTAGGATAATTCTATTCGATCGGCACCATGTGTTCATTTCTTGTAGGACCGCGTTGATGTTGATTTCTAGGTACGCCAGTGTGTTTGCAGAGATGATGACGAATGTATCATCTGCAAAATTTATTACGTAGCCTGGTAGTTTAAGGTCGTTTATGTATAGTAGGAATATCAACAGCACTAGAACCAATCCCCAAGCTGCTCCTATATGGAGACTAGAGGTTTCTGAACACATGTTTTGATAGTGGATATGGAATTTTCTGAGACAAGAAACTGATTAATCATGAAAGAATTTGCCCTCTTATGCCTAGGTGGTCCAATTTAGATTCTATAAAAGTAACACCAATGGTGTCAATGCACGGCGGAGATCAAAAAACAGAACTGCTGTATGCATATTTGTATCCAGTTTTGCGTATAAATTTTGAAAGAAGTGGTATGGTGCCGACGAGGAGTTCGAATGTGTTGATATAATCCATTAATCTTAGGTAAACAGCCTTTTCCATGATTTTAGAAAATACAGTCAAAATGGAGATGGGCTTGTAGTTCCCAATATCGGTTTCTTCTCCCTTCTTGTAGATTGGTATTACTCTGGCCACATTCAGTGCTGTTGGGAATTTTCCGCTTTCGGTAGATTTATTTAAGATAAGTAGAAGTAGGTCGGCAATTTCTTCTGCATATATTTCACGACTTTTATAGGAATACCATCCATACCACTACCTCTTGTTTAACATATTATGGATAATAGCCAATACTTCTTCTCTACTGAATGGTAGGAAGTACATGCTATGACAGTTTCTCATAGATTTTGTGCAACTGGATGATTTATTTCTCCCAAAATATTCTCGTCTTTTTTGAGGCTATAGCACAAAAATAATCTCCGAATAGACTTACGACAGCTTCAGGTGACTCAACGAGCAGATTTTCATTTTCTAGAACTAATTGAGTTACTTTCCTGCCCCTACCCAACTGGTTACTAACAATTTAGTACTCTTAAAAACATGATAAGTAACTATTTCTAAAGTATAGGAAGGTTCAGGGGAAGTTCTTCACTCATTTTTTTTAACCAACTTCAAAAAAAGGAGGAGGTTCTCAATTCGTCTGAATATATATTTTTTTTATGTATGTTCGGGCATAACTTTCTTGTTTATGAACCGATTTTAATGATTCTTTTTCAGTTGGGTTCAGTATAGTTCCAAGGTGGTCCCATTTTAATTTCATTGGTATTGGACCTTGAACTTCGAAGATACACCAGGGAACTTCTCAAAATCTATTTTTTTCTAAGCGTTTCCGTCTTTCATCGTCCGTTTCAACTAGCCGTCGTTTCCTCATTCGAGAAGCATCCTTACTAGGTCTACCCATCACTTAAAATTGTAAAATAATTAACTTAAAAAAACGACTTCAAATCAAAACACAAAAGTAACATAAGTTAACTAAAAAGCAAAAAATAAATGTTTTTATACAACAATTTAATACTTATTTGTTGTTCCGTTTAATGTAATTAAGAAATTATTGTTTATTATATAATTACTAGCTGGGCCCGGTCCACGTTGCTGGTCCTAAGTAAGCCTTTTTTGTTGTATCTGTAGCTTGCCTCCAAACGCTGACTATGCTCTTCGTCAGTCTCATTGACTCGACGATCATGTCGTTGGATTGCTATGCGCGTACGCCGACCGATATTTCGACACCTCACTGGTGGCATTTTTTCCAAAGAAACTATCGCTTTGAATTCAATTATATTTCGCAAAATATCAATTTTCAATACGGAACGTTATACACAGTAGAACTGTCAAACTGAACGTCACACAGTGACAGTCATGTTGATATCGAGACTCAAATGTTTGTGAGGGACGATTTTCGTTCAATTTGATCAAAATGAATTAAAAATCATGAGAATTGTCTGAGTTCAAGTGGGAAAATGACTTTTGCATTGTTCCATTCCGGTTTTTCCATCCAAAAAAAAAGAAGAAAAAAATTTCGATTTTTCCTAATTTTCCGAATTTTTTTAGTTTTTCGAGTTTTCCACTTCGATTTTTCCATTTTTCTCTTTGAAAAGCCATTCAAAAACGAAAACATACGAAATCTCATACAAAAATACCATACAAAATCATCTTTTGGATTTTCCGAATTTTCCGCTGCATTTTCCCAAAATTTTCTTTCATACAAACCTTGTCCTCACAATTACGAACGCAACAAAAAAAAAGAGCCAAATCGGTCGAGCCATTCTCAAGTGATGATTAAATTGTTCTATAAAAAACATTTATTTTTTGCTTTTTAGTTAACTTATGTTACTTTTGTGTTTTTATTTGAAGTCATTTTTTTTAAAGTTAATTATTTACATCGGTTCAAACAAGGGCACTTACTTTACTGATGCACTATTTTAAAAATGTGTTTTTTCCGCGTTTATAGCTATAGACAAATTCTATTGGTTTAACAATTATGCATGTTTCTTTTAAGGGTAACATTGTGTTAAAAAAATTTTTCCAGCACATAAAAATTGACATACTTCGTGCCTTTATTTAAGAACACTATAAATAACTTTTCTGAAATATTTCTTGCATAGAAATATAAATATTTAAAAACTGAACAACTTTTATCAATAAATGTATGATTTCAGACAGAATGTTCCCAGGAATTCGTTAAAATAGGACAAGATTTTTCATTGGCGCACTTTCGATAATAGACGCTCCTTATAAATGTACCAAAACTAAAAATTTCTTTCCAGAATGCAGCTTGTTTTTGGTGTAGCCAACCTACAAACCACTGTTCACCTTACTGCAACCTTCCGGACAAGCATAGGTAATCACAGTACTCTTACAAAAACCGCTCGTGCACTATTCTCGTCAGTTGTGTTATCTCCTATGCAACCGTGGACGAAACATAAGAGTAGCAGTACCAACGACGCGGCTCCAACCCAGAAGCCAAGATGCCATTGACAACAACCGCAGAAGCCTACAACTTAGGTCACTTTTATTGTTGTCAGCTGCATATTCCTTGGTAATTTCAATGGCCACTGAAATTAAGTCATTATTTTGTTCATATTGTACTCGATAACTTCAAATTTATTTTCACATGCATTTAATTAAATGAAATATGACTACATGTTCTAAGATTCCGTTATTTTTTCGTGCTCCAACAAAGTTTACAAAGTCATTTATTATACGTATTAAATATTATTATTACCAACAATTTCTCGCTACGCTTATTAAACTACACAAAAGAATTGACATAATTTACAAATACATAAGAAGGAAACATTTGCAGTCATCGTCTGTGGCATAAAACTACTTGAAGTGTTAAAAAGTTGTTGGATAAGAAAAAGATGGGGCTAATAAGTAAAAAGTGACGATTTCATTTGATTTGGGATAAAAAGTTGAAGGAAACATTCATTACCACTACTAACAATTTACTATGACAGATAGGTTTGTCTGTATTTTCCTATATGATACAATATTTCTTCCCTCCCAGAAATTTAACAAGCATCAAATTGTGTCAATCTCGGCACTTGTTATTATTAATTCTAACCGCTTATATAATATTAATATCCTAATGCATTCATTCATAATGACATTGTCATTGCAGACACCGCACATTTAATAAATTACAATAATTATGAAAATAACGAAAGTACGAAAAGTTTCATTAGTTAAGAAACAATTAATTTAATCGCTTCTTATACACCTAGTTGTACAAGCAAGGTTTTATTATAAAGTTTATGTAATAAGTTCCAAAAATTACTAAACCATGTTTACAACAAGCAATATTTTGTGTTTACGTCTGCTCTTAAACTAAGTGCGTAGACTACATTTTTATTTAAAAAATATTTCTAAAAGTACTACAATGCTAGCCAAGGATGATGTTTTAGTGATTCTTTAGACCGATCTCCATAGTCATAACTAATTTCGTCACCTGTTCTTATATACTCTTTGGCAATAAGTGCTAAACGTGGCAAACCATCAACTACAACCGTTCGTGTTATGAGGTTACCATTTCTCGAGTGGTTCACTAATCTTCCCAATCGTCCCGATTCAGCTGTTGCATCAACACTAAAATCAATTTAATTAAAGTTAATAAGACTAGAGATGGAATCACAGGATCTGTAATTTTTTGGAACAAACTTATAATGGAAATCAGGTAAAAGCATTCTTTTGAACATCGGTAAGTTTAATTTTAAGCAACCTTCGAATTTTGAGGCAATAGACATACCGTCTGTTCTATAAAAAATTTTAGGTGGTCTAATAAGACATACATCTGATTAAATGTCACACAAGGCTCTATTTCTTGGCAACGTTTAATTTTTTATATCTTCAACTGTTTCAAGATGGCGTCATCGTCATTATTTTCAAGTTGCATGGTATAGTGTGTCCGAAAAGTATGAAGAATATGCTAAACATCTTGGTAAATATCCATTTTATGTAGAAATAGGTATTTCAAATTAAAGTAGTTTGGTATTTAATTTGCATAACAGGGCAATCCTAATTATAATTTTTTGAGAAACAAAAGCGCAACAAGTAACACTTCAGTTTTTTTAATAACAAGCTACCCCTATATTCTACTTATTGATAGATTTTTTTCAATGATGTAAAACTTGAATGCACTTATACAGTGTGTCCATGGCTCGGGTGCCCAATAGGTGACTTTTTTTAAAATTTGTATTGAAAAAGGTATTTATTGTATACAAGCGGTTTGCTTATCCTAAAGAAACAAGAAAGGAAAAGAATTGTAAGTTTTAATTACTCTGTTTCATAATTACAAAGAAATAAAGAAAAAAGACACCTATTAAGCACCTGAGCCGTGGACACACTGTATAACAAATTTTTCAAGAAGACCACAAAAAACTTCTTCATATTAGCAGGTCTTGAATTTAAACAAAAGCCTATCACAATCGCATTTTCTTCCTTCAATTGTTTTTGATGAAATTTTTGCTGAACCAAAATATTTTGTGCCGCGACAGGTCGTACAGACGTATAGTCAATGTCAGTCAAGAAGGTGTTAAAAATACTTACCAATACTGCTGATTTTGATATTTAAAATAATACATATAGCATCCGGTATTCAAGTCTTGTGCATACAAATTTTCTCGTTGCTTGGCTTCAGTTACATCCAGTAATTCACCACTGTATTCCACAACAAAATCTCCTTGATTAAACGGTTTTGTAGCTACTACACCTCGACCTTTGCCTTCAAAATTGTGTATCTAAGAAAATATATATTAAAGTTAATATTGCTACTGAGATGCTGAACTATTTCTCCTACTTAATACAACTTTTCTATTGTCAATGATATTCAAATTATTACTAATATTTAAACATTCCTTTTTTAAAACTGCAAGTGGAGCATCCCTTCTCAATCATAAACAGCAGGTTTTAAGGATACTAAACAACCGAATAACTTTAAAAACTTTATGCAACGTTTCAAAGCTTATCGTTTCTTTCTCAAGCATAAGGTTGTGTAGTTTTGTCAGCTGATAATTTACGCTTGAGAAAGAAGAAAATAGCTTTGAAATGTTGCAGTAAGTTTTATAGTTATTCAGTTTATTGTCCCTAAAGCCTGCAAACCTTAATTGTGTTCTTAAATATTCCTAACCAGTTTTATGGAACAAGCAAAATATTGGAATCGGATATTTGACAAAAGCCAAAATTTAAAATGTGATATAACTGCCTGCATTTAACTTACCTTTAACCCCTCTTCTATGCCGCTTCTTAGAAGCTTCTCAATTTCTCTTTGTTTTTCTTCTAATATAGTCCTTTTTGTTTTTCGAACAGATCTTCGTACAGGAAAATATTCTGTCAGTTTACGATCAATTTCATTTTTACGTAACTTATTTTTATTAATATTAATTCTGAAATTAATTGCAAGATATTTTGTAGCTATTGAAAATTGCTTGTTAGTATGAACTTACGTTGAGTTAGATTCAGTTCCTTCTTGTAGTTCTACTTCATTTGGATTTGAAAGCTGAGAGCAAAGTTTAATACGATGTGGACTAGATGTTACAAATACTTTGCCAAAATTCTCCTCCTTGTCAAGCACAAGATAATTATCTGCAATGAAATGGTACAAAAATATAGATAATAATATTTGCATAATGTACGACTGCTTATGCATTAAGCAAAAGCTTAGTGATAAGTGTAGAATAGTATATTATATACCAAGGGACTAAAGTGCTTCATTTAATCCCGAGTGTGAAAGTTTAATGCATGAGCGTAGCAAGGGCAATAATCAGAGGAAGCATTATTACAATTGCCTAGTCATTTTTACTTGCCTATACTTTCAGTATATGGAAGAATTGATTTCATGAAAACTTTCGAAATCGATATTTTGATGGCAATACATTTTACACCCAGGAACATAAAAAAGTTGTTTTTAAAAAATGTCTGTCTGTGGGTGGGTGGGTATGTGTGTGGTGCATCTTAACTTTTAGACGGATAATCGGATTTCGATGAGCTTTGGAATCTACGGGTAAATCATAAGTCCACCAACAAAATAATCGTTAAGAAAAATCAAAAATAGGAAGTTGGACATGTTTTTTTGGAAGCATTTTTTTCCTAAACCAAGTTTTATAAATTACAAAACGGAATCTGATAGAAAACTTTAGGACAAACCCAATGCTATTTTTTCGAACTTTCTAGCTATAAAACGGCGGCCGCTACAAATTTTTGAAAATTTTGACTTAGTGCCTGATTACTCAAAAACAGGTTCGCTTTCAAATATTAGAACGTTATAGCCCTATAGACACAATGTGACTGTGCACATAAATTTTCGAACAATTGAAAGCTATAAAGTGAAAAAATTCCAAACTTTTGTAACTTTTCAAAAAAATACCGCTCAAAAACTGGCCACCCGATTTTTATTAAATTTTGTAGGCTTATCGAGGTGAAGGTAAGCTACAATTTGGTTTGTGTGCCAGCTCGTACATTACTCTCTGACGCTTACCATAAATTTATGAAAATTTGAGTTTTACGTCTATTTACTCAAAAACGAGTTATCAGATCGGAATAAAACTTTAAAGATACACAATGTTACAAACTACTAGAAGTTTTGGAACTACTAAAACTGTGATGTGAAAAAATACCAAAATTCAATCAATCAATAGTCCACTAACTTATTTGTGAAACTTATGAATTTTTGAAAATCGAAGATTTCTACAGTCTTATTTTATAAACGGGAGCCGGTAAAAAATTTCTGTTTAGGCTAAATTGCACATGAGTGATAGTAAAATAAAGTTCACAACTTAATTTTTAAATACGGCAATATTTGGGGGAGTTAATTATCCCCCTCCTACCCAATTTTTGGTGGACAATTTTGTCTTTCCGTTTTTGGGTTTTTTTAAATTCCAAACAGCCTTTTTCCAAAAATTGATTTTCTTCACAAAAAACTTTATAGGAAAGTCCTGGCAAAGTGCTTCGCTCATTTTTGAAAACTATTTTTGGTAATTTAAAAACTATATAACTGCATTATTGAAATAATTAAATAATATAATAATTTAACACAAAGTTCTGAACAGGTTTAAAGTAGAAGTCCATTTGTTACCACTTTTTGCTTTCAGAGTAGTAATTCAAAAAATCACTCCGTAACCAATCTGCACCTTTGTCAGATTTGAAAATTAGTGAATTTTTTTCCCTCCACTTCCAGGGCGAGTCAATAAAATATTAACATTTATACGGAAGAAAATTTCTTTCCCATACTTTTTACGTTTTAAGTATTCACGCGCCAATAAATTACTGAATAACATTGTTTAACAAATATTAAAGCAAGAAATAAAGCATATGATAATTTCATGACTTATTTTGTACAAAATGTAAGATATTTTTAAATAAACCAATATTGTTATTATTTATTTATGTATAGCAATTAAAATAGAACAATGCAGAAAATTTTAAAAATATAAATTTTTCTCATAGAATGGACGATTTTCATGGATTATGAAAATCGTTAGGCATTTCTCCAAAATTAAAGACATTAGTGACCAATTTACAAAAATAGGGACATACAGCGACCCTCTAAAAAATTAGGCACTTTTAGCGAAAATAGGGACCTGCTGTGAGGCCCGATGCAATAGTGTACGATTGAATTCATGGCAACTGTGATCTGTTTTACGAACGCTTTGTTGGGACATTCAGCGAGCTTGAAGCATCTGATCTTACGTAATAGCTAACTCAGACTACTTTTTCTACCTATATTCACATGATATAAAATATTTTTGGAAAATGAACGGTAATTATTTTTAAAATATGGGAAAGTACAGGCGAAGAGTTTCGCCAGTTTGTTAATTTAAACTTCAAAGTTATATATAATAAAGCTTTACCTGGATCCATTATCACAAGGACTACATTTTAAACCTTTATTATCAAAACATATTACTGGTTTGTTTCAAAATGCTCTGCATGTATTTAAAATTTCAATTTATGCATTAGTTGGCTTTAAAAAGTATGCTGAAATCAAAGGTTCATGTCAATAATTTTCTTATTAACCTATTAATGTGAAGGTAATCAAAATTAAAAGTCAAAAATTTATAGGTATAAAGAACAACTTAATGTTAATAAAATACAAACTATACATTTTTTGTATCAAATTTGTATTACCCAAGGAAATATCTGTGATACTGTTCAGGAAATCACTAAATTAGTATATTCATAAATGACAAATTTGAAGGAGAATAATAGTATTTATGTAGGTACTAAGACTGTCAACAAATTAGAAAGCAATGGTTGGAATCTGGATTTAGAATGACAAATTAGGGTAAGCTTATGTAAAGCCAGAAAATTTTTTTTCTAAAATCAATAGTTTTTGACATCCCTAAATACTTTAGTTTATTTGATCGTATGCAATGTATGAAATACCCAAATTTCTGTAAACATATCCACCAAAAATCGTTTAAAAATTATGTAAGGCAATACCACAAGTGGTACATTTTATTATCATTAAAAATGCTTAATTAAGGTTGCTCAAGAGAAAGGAGTTAGCAGGAATGTATGGGGTGGCCTAAATTCGTTGATTTTACAGGCGATTATGGGCTAACGTTTTGAGCGCATTTCGATAACAAAAACTGACTTGAGCTATCTTCTTTTGTTTCCAAGGTAGGCACTTGAAAACACACAGCAATACCTGGCAATATCAATTCAAAACTACGCAGCAGTAAATGGGCAATAACTATAATTTCAGAAATACTTATACTGTTTTTGGGGTAGTGGGAGACCCCTCATCATAAGACTTCTATTTAAAACTAAGACTTTTTTACTTATGTATCTTTCTTGTAAAGTTGCAGATTCCACTAATGGTGTTTTTAAAAACGACGTAAGTTTGTTAACAAATTTAAATTTATCTTAAAATATTCATTTTGTTAGATTATAATAAACATATTTTGGAAGGCGCAAAATGATGGAGTTTTAAAAAAATCGTAATGAAACAATGTCATTCTCAGGAAATGAACTACGAGAAACAAATGACAAAATTGTTAAATGCATAATTGACCTAAAGACTCAACGTAACGAGCTAAATTTTCTTATTGAAAGGCAGCAGGAGGAAAAAATTAAGTTACAAACAGAAATAGAACGGATTACCTACAAGTTATCTCTGGTAAGCTATAAAATGATATCACTGATTGCAGCTGCAGACAAGTCTGCAGCGTACTTAAACTGGGTGTCCGCGCCAAAAATTCGGGTGCGATTATCTCTGGTGTCTTTCAAGCTATAAATTTGAAATTTTAGGGTGACAATCACTGAATAGGGGGACGTGGGTCACTATAGTTATTATGCCAGAACTCCGGCTGCAGCCACATTGATATCAATATTCAATTTTTCAAACCTAAAATATCCAAAAATCTTTCCTTTCTAACCTAGCACTTTTTTTAAGCAGACATACTGAAACGGCGGTGGCTGGGAGCGGAGTACTAACAACGTAACTATAGTGACTTACGTCCTATGCACCGACTGACTCTAAAATTTAAAATTTTTAACTTGAAAGATACCAGAGATAATCGCACCTGAACTTTTTGTGAGAACACCTAGTATATTGATTGGGTACTGCTATGTCCCAAGAATAATCATGCCAATTCCATTTAATAAAGAAAAGAAAAAAAACATTAAAAAATCAAAACTGTTCTTCTTCATAAATAATATACAATGTGTTCATCCAAAGATGTCAGCCATTGCTATCTTTATTATTAGAGTGCGTACCGACTTGAGAATTTATGTCCGCACGAATGGTTTGCGCCCAGTTGTCTGCGCAAATTAAACCGTTTGTGTGTGGTTTGGCGAGAACAAATGTCTCAAAAAAATGGTTTGCGTTTTCTTTTCACATGGATTTAAGCAACTATGTTTTTACTTTCCCATACCTTCAGTATTGATTTCATGAAAATTATCGAAATGGAGATTTTAACGGAAATATACATTTTGGGGCTCAAGGAAACCAAATTAGTGCTTTTTAAAAAATGTCTGTCTGTGGGTAAATGGGCGGAAACTACTACACCGATGAAATTTTAAATGAAGAGGTAGATCAAGAATTTTAGTTCTAGTTAAGCTTTTCAAAAAATCTCGAATCGGGAAGCGGAAGTTAGAAGTCTTTTTGTTAGCGTTTTTTTCCAAAACTAAATTTGGGAAATTTGAAAATCTGAGAGAGAACTGAAGGCAAATCAAAAACTTTTTTACCGAACTTTCTAGCTTCAAAATGGAGGCCGCTACAACTTTTTGAAAATCTCGATTTTAACGCCCATTTACTCAAAAAGTAGTTTTCTGATAGGAATCAACTGTAACTTGTTTGAGAGTCCTTTGTGGGTATACTATAATACGATGAATCAAAATTAATTTCAAAAATCTGAAAACAATCGCAAAAAAGGGGTACCCCTTTATTTATTAAACAGGGTTCGATAAACATTTTTTCTTAAGCATAATGACTGTTATAATGTAAGTTTTCAGATACGTTTATACTTAGTGGTGCTCATGTAGAAAATGCAAAATTCCAAATATTTGAATTTTTCCAAATAATATCTGTCAAAAACTGGCTATACGTTTTTTAAATCTTTGTAATCGTATAGAGCCGAACATGTGTGACAATTTGGTTGTTTGCTGAATACCATAATTTCACTGTGGCACACTATGAATTTTTGAAAATAAAAAATTGGTACCCCTGTAATTATTAAGCAAGAAACAATCAACTTCTGCTTAGGAAAAATTACTCATATTGACTAGTAGAACCAAAATCAAATGTTAGTTTAAAAAAAATTATATTTGGTAGGGGTACACCCCACCCCCCTCTAATTTTTTAAATATTAAATTTAAGATTCGGCTGGCTACTGTAAATTCCAAATACTTGTAATTTAAAAAAAATGTTCTAACACAAACGTTTTGGACTTGGACAAGTTAGAATCCAAGCAGGTATAATTACTAAGCCGGCATCATTTTTGCTAACGTCTCAAACTGACCGAGCTGTAATAAAGTTGAAGTATGGATGGAATGAAAGAGTCCCTATATAGCTTGCTTTCTTAGAAATTCAACAGACGGTGAAATGTACAACGTTATAATTATAATATTTACACTTTTGCAAATACGGTAAGTATTAATGTCTAGTATGGGAAAGTCGACTCGAAAACACTTCAGCTTCTTTGGTTTAACATCAACCACATAAAATAAGAAACTTTTAACTCGTATTTAGCGATCAATTGCAGAGCTAATTATTACTCCATTCTGTTATTTATAAATTAGCTATTATTGTTGAGCGCACAACACACAGACAACTTTCGGCATCAAAATCCCGTTCAAATTGACCAACGTTGACGCATAAAATCCTTTGATGTATTCACCGAGACTGACAAGCAACGGATCGTGTTCGTGCATGCTCAGACCTTACCCCTACATGTTTTCACACCGTACTCATCCGAGCATTTTTGTGTGCACACCGATCGTGTGGATAAAACTGCTCAAGTCAGTACGCACTCTCAGAATTATATCGCTTAAGTGGGTAAAAGATTTTTACTTTTTCAGCTCATTTTAATGGTGTTTGCAGAAAAACAATTCAATATCTAGTTTTTCCACCATTTTGATTAATAACAAACAGCCAAAACCACCAAGTTTAATAGATAGAAACTCCAAAGATCAATAAATCTTTTATTTTTAATTTCAGAGGTTTGATTGATCGATACAAACTTTCCTATTCATTTCGACATTACCTTTTTAAATATACTTAAATGTGCAGGGTATTCTATTTACAAAAAGTACCTACATTTTGTTAAATATATATCTCTAAATATACGTTCGATTGCTTGTCTGGAAACTCCATTAAAATGAGCAGAAAAAATCAATTTCCTTCCACATTAAACAACGTTGCAGAACCAATAGTAGTAAAGACAGCAATGACAAATACCTCCAAATGAACACCCTTTATATCACATAAAGCACAAAATTTTATTTTTTCATGTTTTTGAGTTGAAATAAATTATTTGAAGTAAAAAAAAAATTAGCTGTATATTAAATTTTGTTATGGGTAGGTCAGTACTCATTTTTATTTCATTTAGAATAGAACAAACACCTCAGACATGAATAGGATAAATTATAAAGGGAAGGGTTAATTGTGACAGAGTTGATTGATTACAGTTGAGGGACAGATATTAATTAAAAAAGCAGTTTTGGTATTAACAGAAAATATAGAAAAACCTTGATAAAACTGTTGTTTCTAGATAAATAAAAGTCTGTCTCAACGTATAACAACTAGAACAAATTACGACAGAACTATAAAACAAGCTGAGCATGGTTACAATGCACTTCTAGAATCATCTGGTGTACTATTAGTTTCTGTAGAGAAAGAAGTTGAAGAACTAGAGCAGAGTATGGACAAAAAAGTTGGCACAGAAAACAGTTCAGCAACTGAACGTTTTACAGATAATACATCAGGTAACAAATATCAATCTGAAGATGCAGATTCAGAAGAACAGCAAGTTTATTATTAAACAAGATGAGGAATTCAATAAAATTGTCCGTAATTTCATACAAATAGTAACGGTCAATATCGTAGTTAATTGTCGATAGAAGTCATTAGTTACTACAAATAAAATTTATCACTATATTAAATATTCCACGTTTATAAATTATAGTTTCACCTTTATATTTGCATGTAAATAAAAAGTTTGTATTTCTTAGTCTCGTAAATGTAATATCTTTGAATAAAGAAAACAGCTGATAAAATTTTTATATAAGACTTTGTTTTACCCAAGTATCATGCAGTATTTTACTATTTTATTAAGTTCAAATATCTCTGAATTGAAATGATTATACTCCAAAAGCATCTTAATGTAATTTCAAAACTTTATTCTTAGGAGCAGCTTTGAATGCAACCAATGGCGTATTATATATGGAACTGTACAGCTAACAGGTGACTATGTTGTATATACGCTTCATGAATCATTGTAAACACAGCATCACTGTTTAAACAAAAAACGTGTACAGTTCAATAATTTTTAATTTGTATTTACCTTCCGATGCAGTCACGTTTATGTCATCTCCAACATTCGACTTAATTTTAATATCCGGGCAATAGCTAATATTTAAGGGAACTTTTCTTTTACCATAGCCTTTTGTATCTGCTTGGTTGGACTGTATACATCCAATCTGCAAATATAACAAATATAACATGATGTAATTTTTTATTTTTGTATTATTTACGCTAAAATACTGAGTTATGAGGTGATCACCATGTGAAGAGGATAAGAGTTTCTCGCATTGTGAAGAACTCTTGCTTCCTTTAAGTGAATAGTAGTCTTTGCCATTTGAACACGAATTTGTTACCATCGCTTTTACACGGCGCCCTAAAAATGTTCATTATGCTTAAACTTAGCAAACGTTATAATAATGTTACGTACACAATTATGTAGTTAAAAATTCTACAAATTTGAACCAACTTACCTCCCACCATTGTAACTGATTTTTTTGACAAAAATATTTTAGACAAACCCTGGGAAGTATTACTAACTTCAATAATCGTATCTTAAACTTGAAATTTAAGTAACTATTGGTCGTGTCTAAAACCACGCCGCATGTGTAAATTTCTATACATTGATTACATTTCTAAATACCTTCTAAACACAAACCCAAGCATAACGCTTTGATGATGCTCAAACAACAAAATCAGAGAACAGAACCGTATGTGACCGTATACTCAAAAGTCTGCGCCATCTGCGCCACCGCACGCAAGACAACCAAACCGCTCGACTCAATCGGCATTATTAGCTATAGCTGCTTATATTTAATTTAATTCGGCATATTTCATACAAACTATTTATCATACGAGAGTGCAAAATATTTCTAAAATACATGACAGATCGATGTTTTACATTAACAAGTTAGTAGAGATGGCGAAACACGGCAGGTAAATGGAGCACGTGCTAAAAAAAAGTTACAGAGGAATATCTTTATTAGGAGTTGTGTACAAAATTATGGCCTCTATAATCGCGGTTAGAATAAAACCATACGCAGAAGAAACATTAGGCGAATACCAATCAGGGTTTAGAAGCGAAAGATCGACGGCAGATCACATATTCACAATAAAAACAAGTCTGGAAAAATGCTACGAATACAATATCGATGTCCACCAACTGTACATAGACTTTAGGCAGGCATATGACAGCGTTAAGAGAGAATATGTAGAACAGACAATGAAACAATTTGGAATCCCAGAAAAGCTAGTTAGCCTAACGAAAATGACAATACAACACACAAAAAATAGAGTGAGAAACCGAGGGAACCTGTCACAGCAGTTCGAAGTGAAAAGGGGACTAAGGCAAGGCGACTCTCTGTCCACGACGTTATTTAACCTAGTATTCGAAAGATGTATAAGAAAGATAGATACAAATCCAGGAGGGAATATTTATAACAGAACTTGCCAATATCTAGCATACGCAGATGATGTAGTGATCCTAGCAAGAACAAAACAAGCTCTAAAGACTGCATATTGTGAATTAGAAAAAGAAGCAGAAAAGGCTGGATTAAAGGTAAATGTAGAAAAAACCAAGTACATGCTGACGACGAGAGACATGAGAAGAGAACAGACAAATATAAGAATAAATAATCACAATTTCGAAGAAGCACAACAATTTAAATACCTAGGAAGCACAATCACAAGAGACAATGAAACAAGCAAAGAAATAAAAACAAGAATCTCAGCGAGAAATAGAAGCTACTATGCACTAAAAAAGATATTCCAGTCAAGGAATATATCAAGAAATGTCAAAAAGAGAATATACAAAACAATAATAAAACCAGTAGTAACATATGCAAGCGAAACGTGGGTTCTAAAACAAGAAGACGAGAAAAACCTGTGTATCTTGGAAAGAAAAATATTAAGACGAGTATACGGACCAGTGCAAGAAGGAGGGGAATAGAGGACCCGAATGAATCACGAGTTAAAAAACCTACATGAAGACCCGGATATAGTTGCCACAGTAAAGGCCCAACGATTGAAATGGTTGGGACACGTAATAAGAATGGAAAATAATCGCGGTCCAAAAATGGCATTTGACAAAAAACCAGAGGCGACGCGGAAGCGAGGCCGACCCAGAAAAAGATGGAGCGATGATGTGGAAAATGACCTAAGAGAAATGAAAATAAAAAGATGGAGGAGGAAGGCTCTAGATAGAGAGGAATGGAAGGAAGTAATTGAGTAGGCCAAAGTTCTACATGGACCGTAGTGCCGGCAGAGAAAGAGGCTAAAGAATCTCTGTACCCCTCCGAAAAGATTGGATTTTATGGTAGGTATTAAATTTCCATTTTTGCGTGTCTCTATTTTTGCATTTATTCGAAATTGTCGTTTTGAATCTTTGCGTATAAGAACTACTACACTGCTTAAACTTTGTTACAATTTCTATTTTTTTCAAGATGTGCGGAACAATTTAGAGATTAATAAAATTCCAAAGAAAATTATATCTACAGGTAAGGTAATAAAGAGAAAAATGACAATACTAACTATATAGTTACCTACTATTGCTACTTACTATAGGTACTCATACAATACTACTTAGTTTAGTTCAGCCCAAGGTCCATTTCTATAAATGCCCAAGTAAAGATGCACCGATAGCTATTGGCCCAAGTATAGTGTTTATAAAAATAAGAAAAATCACATCGTTTTATTATACAGGATATTCACAAAGTAGCGCGCACAGGTTTAGCATAGCGCCGCCGCTATTATTCAAAGTAGAATAGGAAGTTATATACAGATTGATTCATAACATGTCGGACGCACTTTCGGCATAGATTCAGGATCTAAAACCAATGAAAAAAGTTGCAATAAACATAGATCCAGAAACGATAACTTTTGCAGCAGCTACACGTTATCAGGAAATGTTGAACCATTTGGTCATCGCAGAGTTACGACGTTTTTCAGCTAATTTTTGGTTCCAGCCCCAGACACTGCTAGAAACAGGAAAATTTCTTAAATCTTAAATCGTCAAATTTCTAAATGGCGATACTTTTTGGCCAAACAGATCGCCTGATTTAAGGGTAAATAATGAATACCTTAGTTTTTGTAAAATATTCATCAATTAAAATATCAAATTCCAGAGGAAATTGAAGATACTCCGCAATATATAATATGCAGCGGTGTATCGTGAATTTTTATTCGCGATTAAACAAATGCCTGGAGTTCCGAGATCGACATTTGAAAGATGTAAAATTTTATTAATAAATGGGATAGTGCAACCAGTTGTGGCGAACTGTGTATACAAAAAATAAAATTATTGATATCTCATATCTCTTAACTGGAGGCGTTGTCAAGTGTGTGATCAGTACACGATAGTATAGCTCATAAGGAACAAGATGAATAACTCGATTTCGAAAACAAATACTGACTACACGTTGTTTCTCTGTTGTCTTCAAATGGAATACCCTACACCGAATGTCTTTTTTGAAAACAATCTACCTAAAATATCTACATCAGAATAAAATAAGATATTAAACCGAGGTAAAAGTTAAATTGCTGGGAGCAAATGGGGCCACCAGATAGTATTTTTTAAGCGTTTTAATTTGATGTATTACAAGGAGTATATTGCCATTTAATATTTTTAAGCTGGGGTGGTAGAGGGCGAAGGGGTGAGTAGACACTCAATATCTCTAATGCCGTATTGTGCAACGTCCTTTTGCCGCTGTTTAATATCTTATTTGATTCTGAAGATGGATCGTTTTGATAAGAACTAAAGAACACCTGGTACATTATTTTATTTCTGAATGTGCTTTTACCCCTACTGATCTAGCGTGGATCAGTAAGGGTCCACTGTAACAGCCAATGGCAGCCGTTTATTTTCAGGCTTTTGACCAATTAGACCCTAACTGGCCGCGATAATACTTTTTGGTTAAGTTTGGTGTTATCGGTGCGGTATAACCATCAGTGTCGAATCTTGATTTTGTGGGGCCCCAGGCGCAACCTGATCTGGAGGCCCCCTATTGACCCTACTAAGAATGGGATGGTTCACTAAAATGAACAATGCAGAAAATCACAACGTTCTTTATTTTTGGAATCAATAAAAACATAAACACAAAAATAAGATACGGAAATAAAAAAATAATCACATTCCCATTTAAAGAAAAAATCACATTCTCAGGTAAAAAAATTAATTTTGGTTTTTGAGGATCAGGCACCTAACGATTCTGAGGCCCCCGCTTTGTGAGGCCCCAGGCACGCGCTTCATGAGCCGGTAATCCGCCACTGATAACCATAGCAACACGTCAACAACATCTTTTTATAGCATTATTAAAAATATAATAATATACTATAGGACGAATAGAGCATCCCACATCCATAAATAAAAAAATAAAGCAAACTAAAATAAGCTTATAAAATTCTGTTGTTTCATTAGGTCTTTTATCTTTTCTATAAAATTTAAAATATATCATAACTAAATTGGTCTAATTTGAAATTATAATTTCGAATTTGTACTGTTAATTTACTGTAACATGTTTTCAATAGATTGCAATGCCTACTTGTTAAAAATTTCTAACATAAATGTTGATGTCATAGCTATCTTCATGCAGAAATAGAATTACATTTTTCTCTCCGTTGCTCATTCGAAAATTTTGGAAAAATAATTGAAAAGCTAATATTATGTTCTACAACTTACAAGACTCTATTACAAAATATACACAGTGCTAGTCAATAAGTTCATATTTACGGTTAAATCGCAAGTGCCAGATTAATGCCCTACTAGTAAATAAGTTTTTTTCGGAATGCAATACATGTACCGAATGTGTCCTGCAGTATTGTATATTCTGAAATACGTTAAGTCAGCAACTGCGCTGAACATGCGTACTACTAAGTCATCATGCGAATGGTTATTCCTTTAGAGCAACATCCCGACCCAGCGTGATCGACAGCAAATAATCTTTAAAATAGATGTACTCACTTTTCCTATTAACGGTGATTGTGTATGGTAGGTTTAGTTACGTTAGGTTAGTCTATATAAAATGTTATTTGTTTGTAAATAGTAATCCAGTACCCGAGGGTGATAAAACAGTTGTAGATAATTAAACAACATTTCCAGATATCTACCCTTTAAAATTCTCAACTGCATTTTGGAGTAACACATAATCTTTAACATAAATGTACCTAACATTCCTTTATGTTCCCGTTTATTAATATCCCTAACAATGATGATTATGTATGGTAGGTTTGGTTACGTTAGGCTGGTCTTGCCTGAAATACTTTTTTTTTACTGTAAATGGTAATGCAGTACCAGAGAGTGAAAAACTCGGGTGGAATGCTCCACTTAAGGCAAGTTCGTTTGATTTATTAACTGTAGGAAATAAAACAATATTTACAGATATCTGCCCTCTTGAAATGTAAGCTGCAACGTTCTGTCGGGTGTTTATTGGTTGCGAAATTTAAACTCGTTTAGTCGATCTGCAACACATTATCGGTAATTAGCCGATAAAGTGAAAGCTTATGTGGTATTATTACTGATTAAATCGTTTTGTCCAGCATCTTTTTTTTCACATGTTATCATTATTCCAACCATTTCTGGTATTCGCTATTTTCTTTTTGTAGAATAGTTAAAATGAGTTACATTTTCAAATTTACTTTTAAGTTATATCCAGTTTATATTTATCATTTATATTGAAAAAATAAATATATGAACCCACACAATTTTCGAAACCCTGCGCTGATTTTGTGTTCTAAATCACAATGAAATGCAAAAACATTTATCATTAGTATTCATTTTTATAAGAACTAGTAGTATTTTAAATTTTGGATGCAGCATCAAACAATACATTAGATGAACAGAACATTAAAGACGGTTCATTTAAAAATTAATTATTAAGTTAATTTGCACAAACGAATCACACGTCCTGTAAGGGATCAACGCACGTGCACTACGTAGCTTCTTTTTAAATCGTATGTCGAGGGCTCGTCGAGCAGGACAAGAGACAGGTTCTTTGTCGTATATCTAAAACTGCGGTGCTCTGGTTAGAGCTGGGGTGCTGCGGGGTTCAGAAAATGAGTGAAGTGATTTGTTTCGCAGCTCTTGAAGAAGCTCAGTGCAGTACAAGTGTGTCTGTGTAAAATCGTTCTATCGATCCAGCACCGAATGGATGTAGGAGAGTAGTTTTTAGGCCGTGTAGGACCGTTTGAACAATCGACGAGACGGTTGTTGGGGTTTTGGACGTATTTAGAAGTTAGGCTCTTTTAGATTCTGAAAACGAACTGAACTGAGTTTGTGTACGACCGTTTTAAAGATCTTGCAATACGACCGTAAGAGTTTAGTTTTTGGACCGTATTTGGAAGTTAGGCTCTTTACAATCTCAAAAACGAACTGAAATCTGCGTTAAAAATGCGGCCTTTTTTACCCCTTTATGACCGTGTCGTCGAAAGGCAAAATAACAACCATTAGCCGTCGTCTCTTGTCAGAATACCAAACATTTGCATGTGTAATAACCGCAGCAAGAAACGAAAATCGTATCTTGTTTAGTTTTGCATGTGAAATAAATCAAACGTGGAAATCACTGAACTGTACTATACTGGAACGCGCACTGGCGGTCTCTGCCATAGAAAAGAAGCGAGCCGAGAGAGATAGCGCGCAAGGATCATTCCTGTCCTTTTCGTACCGCTCCGCGAGTTTCTTTTCAAACGTTGCGACATGACAATCGACTGCTCTACGCATGCGCATACTCTCGAGAGTAGGACAGAGATGATCCTTGCGGCCCTCTCTCTCGGATCGGGATGGCGGGCCGAGCGCGTTCCAGTATAAGTAAATAGTTCAGTGGTGGAAATCATCGTTGCTTAGCGAACAAACAATTATAGTTGTAGCAGCTGTAGCAGGAAACGGAAATCGTCTGTTGCTTAGTGATGTCAAAGGCAGACAGTCCTAGATATTTACTGTCACTTTTAGTGTCAACAAATTTTTTATTTGGTTATGGTTTCATGCTGTTGTCAAAGACAGTCTTTAACAAAATTTGAGGATCGTGTCAAGCATTTCTCATATGCAGAAGTAATAATTAAGTAATGCCAAGTGTTCCCCAACTGATAAAATAACGTTAAAACTGTTGGATTAAAAATAATCTTACACATATCGCAAAGTGTAAGTAGTGATGTTACAAATAAAATTTTTAGAAGATATCATTAGTGGATTCCTTACTTCATAATCCACAATCCCGCTACCGACAAAATAATCACTTTATATTCGACTTGTAAAACCTCCCTTAAAGGTATGTGAAGTATCGAATCTCTATCATGAGACACCGTGTATATTTTCGTTGTTTTCATATTGTGACTTAATAACAAGTATGTTGTATAAAAGTTGTTTACAGATATATTTATAGATACAAAAATACCTAGCTAATAACAATAAAATAAGCTTATAAAAATTATACAATATTATTTTAGTTAACAATATAATATTTATATAAATTAAATTAATGCGCAGGGGTCAGTATCTACAAATGTATGTTTATTCGTGTGATCATACTCATACTATAATGATTTTTTAAATAATTAGGAACATTATTAGTTTTATAACATACTTTTGAAGAAGAAGTGTTTAAATAAATGTAAACTGAAAAATAAAAATCTACAAAAGATATTTTCTTTTCATTCGATCCTAGAGCTGCTTTTGTTGTTTCCAAGTTGATACGTAAACAATTTCAGCTAATTACCCCAGTCTGTCTTCTAAATAGATATTCTTCTTTTCGTCTTGTTTTACTATATATTCTTTATCAACATCTGTAAACCTTTTTAAACGAGTATCATCGTAAGGTTCATCAGAGCCGGGGGGATATAAGCGCATCTGAAAATAAAATATAACAGCATTTTCATATGTAAAAACTAAATTTTTACGTTTACGTGCAACTTTTCTCAAAAACAATTTTTAACTAATTAAAAAAATTATAGTAATAGCAAAAAATAATTGTAGTATACGGTAAATGTTACCTACCCTTTGTTTCGTTGCTCATAAGTTGTTTATGTAATAACTACTTTATAATAAAAGATTTAAAAAAGTCAAGAAAAAAAGATTTAGTTTTGTAGTAGTAGTACTAGTAAACATTAATCAAAAGAGGAAAGATAAACAAGAATAAAGATAAGTTTCAAATGCAACGTTATTAGATAAATATGATAAGGGGAAGAACCGTTTTACGGAATATAGAGTATGCCATGTGAAAGACAGTATACGTCAAAAAAGATGGGAGGAGTTTCAGCGCATGTTGTTCCGTAGCCGGTGTTTCGTCACCAGCAGACTCGGGTACGACCGGCTTCGCTCATTAAAATGTTCACGCCTCTAGTATCCGCCATCTATTTTGCTCTAATAGGGTACTACCGTGTACGCTTTGTCTTACTTGGCATTTTTTATGTTCTGTAAAACAATTAAACACCCTGTATGTGAAATTCACAGCTCAGAAGCATACTAGGAAGAACAAATATATTTTACGTATTCAGTATTAATTGAATTTAATCTTCCTGCTATGGTTAGATCTTTAGGTATAAGTTATGATTATGAGTATGAAAAAATTTTACTAAAGAAGTTGTTAGGCACTACAACTACACTAATAGAAAATGTTGTAATTTTAGATTTTGAAGAACCCCGTTTATTGACATGATAATGTATTCTTTTGGTGCGTGTTTTTACTAAAAATGTTTTCTTGTCTATTCTGTGAACAAAATTTTCTGTATACTTACTCAAAATCAGTGTATGCTGCAAATATGTTTAAGTTTAGTTTTCTCTATCCATAATCAATTTTGTACTTGAAGCTATAAGAAATTTCAAGCTAAATGTCACTAAATATTGAAATAAATTACCTATGAAGAATGAAGATACTTTCTTTACCCAATATAATATTTTCTAAGCGCGTTCTTAAAAATAAATAGTTTTTTAAATATATTTATCAATTATAGGAATATCGAATTTGGTATTAAATATAATATAGTACGTACCGTTTTATAATAAGTGTGGATGAAATTGGTGTTAGTATCTACAGTGACATAAAAGCAGTTTAAGAAGCTAACTACCACCTAATGTTAGATTATGGGTGTAACAAAGAAATTAATAAGAGTTACAATGAGAACTACTATGAAATATAAAGATTTAATATTATTATTTCTTTAGCTTTAGTATCCAGCATCCTGGTTAATATCCGCCAGCTGAAGCTTTTTAATGCGTGTCTGAAAATAAAAATCATTAGTTAGTTTTTATTTCATTAAAGGGAAAATTGAAAATGCCTTACTGAGCATTAAATTATATTTAAAAAATGTTTTAGTGTTTTGTCAATTATTACTTAATTTAGTAGTAAGTTCCATTAATTAATTGAATAATTTATGAGTTAACATTTAGATTAATGCTAGGTGAGTATTTGTACTCCAATCTTTTGAAATTTATTTTTCTTTTAACATTTACAATTTTTCATTTTTAAGTTTGAAGAAAGTAGGTATTTATGACTATATCTTGTCAAATACCTAACTACTTCAAAATCCTTATGTATGCTTCCCATAAAATGCATAAAGCAAGCACCTGTTACAGACAACCTTTAGTATTTTCAATCACAATAATCAAATTTAAATTCAATAAAACCAATCACAGCAGATTGGAAAATATAATATGGTATTTCACTGTGTATGGGCATACCATTTAACATGTAATTTGGCTAGAATCAAAGTAGGTTGTCTGAAATAAGAGCAAATTACGTGTTTGGTGGTAAGGTGGAGCCCTCGGTAACCACTACAAGGTGCCTGGGCTCAATTCCCAAAAAAAAACTTTGCGAAATTGTTTTCTATTTATGTACTTACGACAGTTTTCTTGAAATGACAAAGTATTTTTTACATTATTTCCTGTTCGTAAAAATTTCAATGTCTTTATTACGTATTGCCGATGTTATTTACAATACGATTTGATGAATGACATTATGTCGTTAGCAATAATATCGGCCTACCAGCAAAGCTGTTCTGTGACGGTGAAGCGAGAAAAGTAGTGGTATAACAGCGAGCTCTGTTTAATAAGAGTGGAGGTACAGAGGTTATTTAACTAAGCCAAAACGAATGGCCAGTGAGAAGAATACAAAACCTCTCGTTTGACATGTGTATGCTTTGATGAAGACAAAAACTGATTTTTGAAAGAAGGAAGTGCCAATAGGCACTACAGAAAAAAGACCCTGCTAGATTGATTCTCTGAAAAAAATACAGGGACTACACTGCATGCGGGGAGGAAAACTAGGTGCTTTTGCCCAGACAAGGGACCAGGGAAGAGCAGTAAAATTGCCGCAGGAAACGCTAAAGACTAAGATTGTAACGGGCCCAAAAATAAATATATATGAACAGACGTGATATTTAAAATTAGCGGCTATTTATTTATTTGTTTGCAAATTGACGCGCTAGTTTCACAGCTAGTACGACAGGCGAGAGCAAACCGCGTGCAGGCATTCTTACTTTGACAATCGTTTCCACTATAACGTCTTTACATATATGTTGAAAGGTTTTGATAATGTCTTATTATCTGTAGCAATCGAACTTTGGCAACAAGCTACCCTGGCTGCTTAAATAAGAATTTGAAAACTAATCTTACGTCTGTGTGCCTTATCCAGGAAAAGTTTGGCCGTATATGTTATGTGCCACATAGCTGGAAGCAGGTTTGGGTGGTTTTCACATCTAAACCAGACCGTAAAATTTACGCCCAAACGAAATTCTTCCGGCCTATCAGCCTTACTTCGTTTTTCCTAAAAACTCTGAAGAAATTGATAGATACATATATCAGCGACGATTCCCTTACATGAAAACCAGTTTGCCTATCAAGCAGGAAAATTCGGTGAGCTGTCTGTTCATGAGCCAACACAGAAAATAAAACGCTATTAGTAGCCGAAAAATTGCGCTTGGGGCCTTTCTTGATATGGAGAAGGTCTGGCACGTTTGATTGCGGCCGTTTGAACGCGGGGTCGTTTGAACTTGTATTTTTTATTTATTTGTTTTAGCTGAAAAAGCCTTAAAATATCAAATTGGATTTAAATATAAAAATACACTCAAGAAGATTATGCTCATGAATATAATCATTATTTGCGTCCCTGCGTTCAAACGTCTCGCCTTCAAACTTCCTCGCGTTCAAACGTCTCTGCATCCAAACGTTCTTACGTTCAAAAGTACCCATGTCCAAACGGTGGCGTTCAACTGACCCCGTTCAAACGTCCCATTCAGGGAAAAGGCTTTTGATAATACCTCAGTAAAATGAATGTAATAAGAAGTTCCTGTTTAGAGACGACAACCAGAAGGGCATCTGCTACCAAGAGCTGCCTGCATGAAAGAGTTCTATCTCCTGTACTGTGGTGCCTGGTGGTCTGAATTCTGGATTAGGAATTGGGAGGGTGAGTTACCTCACGCGCACTTAGGCCACAATAGGTAGGCCCTTTGTACTACCTCTCCAGCAGCTCTCCACATTGGACATCACCCAAGCCATCCAACCTTTTGGATGTACTTGAGGACATCCGCAATTGGAGTGTTGCTGATTTCGGCCATGTGCCTGGTGGTGGACTAGCTTCTCTGGAAATTCTATTCTAGTTTGTGGGAAATTATGGAATTATATAATGTGATACGACGACCCTTAAGGACTATAGAGGATTGGGGGTTAAAGAGGTTATTGGTAAATCCAGGAACGCCTCAGTCATAGCGGTCACACAGAAGAGAAACCTTCAAGATTTGAAATGACCAAAGTTGTATGAATGGAAAATGCAAAAAATTTTGCTAAGATGACAGTACTCACGGTCACGTATAATAACGAGAGTTATAATAAACAAGCTCTGCAAGTTGCAACAGCTTGCATGTTTGGAAAGACCAAGACCTATCATAAAATAGAAGGAAATTGCATTATAAGCATGCAGTCAGACAAGATCAGCACTGTTTTCGACTTCAAAAACCTTTCAGGGTGGTGATATCTGAGACACCCTCGGAAGAGAAGATTCAGGAGCTGAAGAATCGTGAATGATCCGTCTGGTACACGAACAAATTCAAACAGCACAGGAGATGGCATTAGCATTAACCTGGGCAGATTCACAACCGCTTTCTAGGCGGAAGGTATAACAGGCACGACCTGCACACCGGTTATGTTAGAAAGGTGATTAGTAAATCGACGCATCTTCATCTTAACGGAAAACAAAATAAGTTGAAAAATTTTGAAAGGCGTATCAAAAACTTTAAAAATTCAAGAATTCCTCGAAAATACTCTAATGAGTCTCAAACCTACGTATGGGAACAGTGGGGAGGATCTGCTACGTGCACAACATCGCTTACACTGCATGGGGACTTGTGTACTCGGATGCTCATGAGAGACCCATCTAAAGGTAAAGCAGTATAAATCTTGCAATTAAGCTGAAAACAACTGAGAATGGTAACAGGACTTCTGATAGGACACTGTTATCTCAAAAACACCTTAATATGATCGGTGTTGAAGACGATCCAACCTTCAGAATATGTGGGCAATACATATTCTCCCCAAATGTCCTGTTGTGGGAGTCTTGAGAGGCTGCGATGTTTAATAGAGTGGGTTTTGTACCACAATCGGCAAATAACATTAAAATACCTACAATATCTACAACAACAAAAAATCTTACAAACATTTTTAAGAGTTTAGTTTTTGGAGCGTATTTGGAGGTTACGCTTTTTACAATCTTAAAAACGAACTGAAATCTGCGTTGAAAATGCAGTCTTTTTATACCCCTTTATGACTGTGTCGTCGAAAGGCAAAATAACAACCATTAGCCGTCGTCTCTTGGCAGAATACCAAATATTTGCATGTGTAGTAACCGCAGCAAGAAACGGAAATTGTATCTTGTTTAGTTTTGCATGCGAAATAAAACAAACGTTTCCAGCTGGGGTGATTCTAATGTTTTCCAAAGCGTGGAAATCATCGTTGCTTAGCGAACAAACAATTATAGTTGTAGCAGCTGTAGCAGGAAACGGAAATTGTCTGTTGTTTAGTGATGTTAAAGGCAGACAGTCACTTTAGTGTCAACTAATTTTTTATTTGGTTATGGTTTAATGTTGTTGTCAAAGACGGTCGAAGACAAAATTTGAGGATCGTGTCAAGCATTTCTCATATGCAGAAAGCAGTATAAATCTTGCAATTAAGCAGGAAACAGCTGAGAATGATAACAGGCCTTCTGATAGGACACTGTTATCTCAAATACACCTTAATATGGTCGGTGTTGAAGAGGATCCAACCTGCAGATTATGTGGGCAATACACATTCTCCCCAAATGTCCTGTTCTGGGAGTCTTGAGGGGCTGCGATGTTTAATAGAGTGGGTTTTGTAGCACACTCGGCAATTAACATTAAAATACCTACAACATCTGCGTAATAAAAAACAATCTTACGAACATTTTCAAATAATTTAAAAAATACGTCGATCATTTATTTGACGTATTTCGTATTTAATAATGATGTAAGTACCTAAATAAAAAAAAAAACAAAAAATAATTTAAAAAAAAGTTATGGAAATTGAACTCGAAATCGTCGCATTGAAGAACGAGTGCTCTACCTATGTGATAAAATTCTGTAGACAAACTACTTCGATCCTAACCTAATTACAACATGGTTAAATGTTGTTATTTGTGAAACAGCCTGTACTTTATAATTATAACATTTGTAAAGTGCAGTCACTTTAAACGAAAAACGAATATCTTTCTAGAAGTATTTCGCAAAAATTAAATTAATTGATAAAAATGTACACTGTCTAACCTGCAAACAAATGATCAAAAAGAATCAAAGATGTGGTTAGAATGTTTTTACATCACATCTATTGCTATGAAAAACAAATTTTAAATTTCCCATCGCTCTAATTAATCAAATTCTTATCTTTATCATTTATGATTGGGCAATCTTCGACAAGAAAATTACAGTTCTACATATTTTTATAACACCTCAATTAAATTAAATTTTGCTTTACTCATTAAAAAGTTATTGCATTATTTTAGAAACAAACTAAAGTGAATACCTAATTGGTGTACAGCATTCAAAATATGTAATTACATTGTTACTTTCTAAATAAGAAAGTTCATAATTACTAGTTCGTTAACTTTCATAATAAAACACATAGGTAATGAGTGCTGCATTTAATGCAATAAACTTTAAAACATTACCATAATTCTGTATTTTTCTTTGCAGGCGTAGTCACTTTCGTCGACGTCTTGATAACAATCGCTTTTGTAGTCTTCTGGCACCGTTTTACCTTCAAATTCACACAATTTCTTCAATGGCCTGGCCCTGCAAAAATGTGGGGTCATTCATCAATGTATTAGTTTTTCAAATTTATAAATGAGGTATTGCCGATAACTATAATTTTGGTGAATATTCATATCTTACAGATCAACGCTATAACATAGTTCGTTCCTAAAGTTTGGAATAAAATTCATTAAACGTGTACTATATTAATTTATTGTAAATAAAACAATTCTTAACTTCAACAGGTTTTGTATTTTAGCCTTATACGTATTTCAACGTGTTTACACGTCATTATCAAAAGCAAGATTAAAAGTAAACAGTTGGTGTTGCTATAGGAACAATAAATCTTCATAACTTGATCTTGGTTTTCTATATCTGTGTCCAGATGACTTGATTTCTCATTCCAAAACGTCTAATAACGGTGAATTTAAGAGATCAATTTGTTCATTCATTAAAGGTACAGATTTTAAATGCTTATGAATTTCAAATGCTTCTAGTATATTCAACTTAGATTGTCATCAAGTGTAAAAATTTAATAGTGTTATTAGATGTCATTGAATGATTGTGTTCTAATAAGTGTTTAGCGTAATTAAATTTATGGAGGTGTTTATACTTGTAACAACGTACGTGTTCCTTGTACCTAATATCAAAATTTCTAATTTTTGTCTTATATAAACCGAATTACAGTGCGAGCAATTTAATTTGTAGATGCCTTACTTTAATAAATTGTCTGTTTTTTATATTATAATTAATTTCATCTATAGGGACCGTTGAAACCTTATGTAGCATGGACCTGTATGCTGCTAATTTATGTGTTTTATGATGACAAGAATCGTGTGGTATTATAATGTCTTTTTGTAGTTTTTCCATAAACAGAATAATTATTCAAGTTTATTGTTTGAATTAATTTTTATGTTTAAATCTAAAAAGTTAATAGACCTATTTTGTGCTAAAATGTCATCAACATAACGAAACCAAAATAACTTTCTCGGAATGGTTTGATTCAAATATTTGATCTTCTAGATTTTCATTTTGCATACAATAATGGTTATAATACTCAACTTATTGAGACACTAATTAAAGAGAAAATAAATTAGCTATTTAGAAAATTTATCTAACTACTTCATCAGATAAAATAAATACGCATAAATTCCATATTTTGGCAATAAATCAGAAAAAATTGCCAAAATTATAAACAAAACAAATAAACGTAAAATAACTTGTAAACAACAAAAAACATTTTAAACACTTTATTTAATGCTAAAGAGAAAACAGCCAATTTACTAAAATCAGGCATCTACAAATTAAATTGCTCGCACTGTAATTCGGTTTATACAGAACAAACAATTAGAAATTTTCTATACCTTTAATGAATGAACAAATTGATCTCTTAAATTCACCGTTATTAGACGTTTTGGAATGAGAAATCAAGTTATCTGTACGCAGATATAGAAAACCAATATCAAGTTATGAAGATTTATTGTTCCTATAGCAACACCAACTGTTTACTTTTAATCTTGCTTTTGATAATGACGTGTAAACACGTTGAAATACGTATAAAGCTAAAATACAAAACCTGTTGAAGTTAAGAATTGTTTTATTTGCAATAAATTAAAATGAACTTCAACGAAGTAAAGCTCGAACTATAATAATAAATCAATTTACTATATTCATAGGTTACCGTTGTATTTATAGTTTTTCGCTTCTTTGTTAATTTAACCAAATCTATAGCTGTAATAATAAGAAAGTTAACAATAGCGCCGGAATAATTTGATGCACCTTAAATACCTTCTTAATGAGGAGCTAGCAGAACCCGTGAGCTACGCCCCCGTTTTTTTTTTGTAACTTTATACCAGACGCTCGCCACTCTGAACGTTTCCTTCGCTGCGTCGGTCTCAAGAATTAGAGCTACTTGCGGAAAGATAATCTCGTGAAACAACCGAAAATGTCCAGAAAAAAATGAAGACAAAATCGTAAAAACAGCGCCCCAGAAAAAAGTTTGAGATTGAAAAACCTCAAAAATCTTCAGGAAAAACATTCCCAGAACAATTTATATCATTGCTCCAGAAAGAATTCTTTTACAAAAAAATCAGGAAATAAGGTAATTAAACCGGTAACGTTAGCACTTTTCCGTATTTCCAGGAGAGTGTCCTAACGGCGCTTTTTAAACTGTTTTTGAAACTAACAAATACATATATGCTAAAAAAATCTTGTTAAACATTTGCATCTATTTCCCAAATGAAATTCGTTCTTATTTATATAAATCGATCGGCTAGAAAAAAAAAAACAATATACGTGCTTTGGTTTAAGGGATGTTTTTTTGTTGGTTGTTTTCTCCGGCAAATTATTTTGCCGGGTTTGTTTGTTCTGGGGAATGTTTTTAGTGAAGCATAGCTTTACCGGAGCCTTTGTTCATACGATGTTTGTCGGCGAGTCTTTTTTCCATCAATGTTTTTTCAGCGAATTTGTTCTCCAGCTTTTTCCAGGGATTTTTTCACCGTAAGCCGTAAACGACCCATATAAGCGAAAGCTTTTTTTTGGTTGCGTTATTAGTGTGACCGTATATCGGAGAACGCAATGTTTGTTCTATCTCGTGCCGGCGCAGACGTGGCATCTCGAACTGCGATAGTCTGGGCCTTGAGAGGATTTAGCGTTCTTCTGTGTTACGAAGTATTGTGTAATGCAATAAATATTTGACAATAATGTTGGTGTTCTTAGTGAAATATGATTATTATATTAAAGTCACCGCGCGTGGTTCCGTATATTTAACACCAACTCTTCGCAAGCTGTTGATGTGTTCGACTATTAAAGTGCTGCTGTGTGGTCGAAAAACGCTGCTTCGTTCTCCGCGTGTCTTTGTACAATGAGGTATCAACAGCTAACAGGACAGTGTACACTACAGATGCAGTAGTTCCCAGTAGCGTAACTACCATGGGGCAGAGGGAGCAACGGCTCCCGGGCCCGAGGCCTTAAGGGGCCCTGCCACCAGCCAAGAGTTTTTATATTTTTTTTTCTATTACGAAGTTTTTTCAATAAAAGTTTTTGATTTTCCACAGTCTTTATTTTTATATTCAACAAAAAACATTTTAAATTCCATGTAAGTAATACTTGTACAATGAAAAATACCGAAGTGAGATTATATTTAGTAATAACACAACACCCACACGTTTTGGTACCGACCCAGACACATTAACTTCAGAAAATTTAAGATTTGCTTGTCTTAATTAGACACGGCTTTATTACATTTATTTTCATTTACTACACTGCAAATAATTTTGTCAATTGTTATAATCAATTACTTTATTATTGAAGTTTTTTTGAGGATGGGGCCAGGGCCCTTCAGGTATCTTGTCCCCGGGCCCAAAATCTGAAGTTACGCCACTGGTAGTTCCACTCGCGTAAATTATAGTATTTAAGCGAAATTTCACGCCGGTTACTGTGCACAGTTAAGCTGCAAAGTGATGAGGAGTAAGAGAGAAGAGTAATAAATATTGTTTGTGTCTCTTTTTGTTTGCTGTAAACTTTTGAAATTTCTATTTATGTTGTTATGCGCAGTAACCTGCGCGGACTTCACTTAACTCAGTGAAGATCAAAGGGTACAACTACTGTATCTTTAGTATATATTGTGGTAACAGTACCCTGTTTCTATGGTATAACGTAGCGGGCTATTGCGTAAGCAAATTTGTGCTTTCTATAAGCAGCGCCTAAATGTGTGGCTTTTAGTGTCGGGGGTCTCCCACCACTAAAAGCTTAGACATAGAGAAGGACTCTTCTGTTGTATAAATAGGTAAACTTGATTATTGGAATTTTGACAGAGAAAGGTGGCTTCGCGGTTAAAACGTCCGCCTGTCATGCGTGAGGACCTGGGTTCGATTCCCGGTGGTGCTGGCCCTTCCTTTATCCAAATTCTTTGTTCTAACCCATCCTTTCTCGGCTGAAGAGGGGCTTAGGACTTCGGTGCGGAGTCCGAAAGACCCCTATAGCGGCCCGCCCCTTCACGGGGAATACACCGACACCGATTTTCCTTCTCCTATTCGAATTTGGCACTGTTTTATACAGATGCGTGTACTTTACTACGTAAATAAATAACACTATGAATAGGTATATGGCTTGTTTAAAACTTAATAATTTAAACAAAAATGTGAGAATCATTAAAAAAAACTGGGGCCAATATGGTGTGTTTGTTCGTTTTCTCTTTAATCTCCTTCTTTAATGAAACTTAAATAGCAGGGGTAATTAAAATCATTTAGGAAATCAGCTTAAAGAAAATCTAAAAAGTTAGACATGCTTTTTGGTAGCTTTTTTAAAACGTAATTTTTCTAATGTGGATATAGAATATATGTATTATATTTTGTATATCCAGAAGATAAAGCACGGAAACCAAAAGCTTTTTATTCAAATTTCCTAGTTTTAAAATAGCTGCCGCTACAATTATTTGTAAATTTTGACGATCCTTTAAGTGCCAAGTATGCCAAGAATGCCAAATATTAATAAAATCATTTTCCCCATTCTATTTTTCGGGCTGATAAATTTTGTTTTCCAATTTCTCGCGTTCTAAACCCCAATTTAAGTTCATTGTTTTTAAAAACAGAAACGGAAGTTTTTAAAAATAATTCGCTGCAGCATTATTATTCTACAAAATTAAATATTAAAGTCGTAATATAAGAAAAATGTTCTCAACGACAAATTTTTGCCAATAGAAAATTCTATAACATTTTACTAACAAAAATAACGCATGTTAGTTCATAGTGAACAAAGAAGCTTATATTATTTTTAATAACACGCGCATGGAAGGTGAAAGGATTGTTTATTTTTTGGAGAAAACGAAATATTTTATGTAGTTGAAAAGCATCACTTCTTTTGCGTTAACTTGCACACTTTTAGTGATTGCAGAATAAAAGTAGAAAGTTAACAAGCAATTTTCGGAATTTGCAATTAAATTTATGAACTATGAAATTATTACAAGAAAGTTGGTAAATAAAGAAGCAACATTAAGTTGAACTAATTATAAATAAATGTTTTCTTACATCATTAGCTATACTAGTATTGTTTTGATATTATAATTTGAGATACAGGTATATTTATAAATACATTTAAATAAATTTAAACAAGTTTCAAGAACAAACTTTTACTCTTTGACATTTTCCTGCAAGTCAAATATGAATTTAAATTATTAAAGTTTAAACGTCCTTAAATGACGTAAACAATTATACAATAAATCAATGCGTCAGTATTTAGTCGAAATAAACCGACAATAATTAAAAGAAAATTAAAAAAATTAATAAAAACGAACTTATGTGGTTTTTGACGATATGCCTAACAATGTTTTCGGTCATGGTTAGTTTAATTTTCATTTTTGAAATTTTATACATAGCTAGCGAAAACCTTGACTAGAAAATCTGTTTGAAATACCCTTGAACGATTTAATTGGGTGTAATATGAATCATACACTTACTTTACAATAAGTTTATCGAACCCAGTGGGCTTGTGGATTGGGCAGTAGAACACATCTGGTGTATTTTTGTCAAAAACTATGCTTTTCCGCATCATATCTTTTTTACAAAGAACTTCTAGGAAGAAGAATACTGTCAAAACAAGGGCAGTGTATGTAGCTTTCATGATTGTAGCTGCAACAAAAAAAAATTAAAAATTAAAATGCTGTAAAATTTCATGGAAAGTTATAAAGTATTTTATAATGACTGTTGCTTATGTTAAATATAAATTTAAATTTTAAATTAAATCACTTGCATTTGCTTTATTTGGCTTTAAATTAAAATTATTTAATAAATACAATTAGTTCTAATAACTATCCAACATCCTGTATTGTCTTTGTCATTATGATGATGACATTTCATTTGCTGCCTTTCACTTTGTTAAGGTAAAAATGGAATGAAATATTTGAATGTAAATAAATGTACACTTATAATTATAGACATTAAATTATCTCAGTACATACCTTTATATTCTAAAATTGATTCAATGTGTTCACGAAACACAAATAAAGCAGCACTAATTTAATATTTGGGAATAATTTCTTGGTAGAAGCTTACCCACACTATTCTCTTCGCTTCACAACCCACATTGCCTTCTCCTTCTTTCAAATGTCGCACAAAGCAGTGAAAAACCTATCATAAACGCTTTTACCATAACAGGTATACAACTAACTTTCTGTCAAGTTTTTATATTGTTTTGTTTTAATATACATTTAAAATTGTAGATATTATTTAAAAAAAATTTGTCCGTGTATTTTTCAATGGTAATTTTCAAATGTTTACCCAAAATTTTGTTATAATTTATGGGAAGTTGTTTATGACTGTGGTACAGCTTCCTAAGAAGAATATTACCTGCAACAGGTAGTACAGTAAGGCAAAGAAGTGTTCGACCTGATTCTACTTCCAAAATTATGTTTCGTAAATTTGTTCCACTACTTTACAGTTACGTGTGCCGTTCAGTCTTCACTATTACCATTTCTGGGCGCGTGTAGGTTTTATGATTTACGCCTCTGACGTCCTTCTATTTCTGGAACTTTTATGATATAAAATGTTATGTTTTAATTTTCTCATAGTTCGGTTACTGTCTCAAAGTCGCGTACAAGTACGCCCTAATCTCATTATAAGTGTGGCGATCTCTCCGCAATGATAGTTTGTTAAAACATTCTCGGTATTTTGCGTTTTTTGCAAATTAATGTACACTGAAACTATCCATAAAGCATTACTTTTGTAAAAACCTTGAAATTTTGAGAAATTCTGTAACGTTGCCTTATGTTATCTACAGACCACAAAAAGTACTAATTGCAAGATGGTTTACCCATGGGAAGTCCAATTTCACCTCTTTTAGCTAACATATTTATGGAAAATCTAGAAGATCAAATATTTGAAACAAATCTATCTGAGAAAGTTATATTTTGTTTTCGTTATGTTGATGACATTTTAGCATATTTTGATAGTTAATTTGAGTTAATCAATGAGTTTTTGATTTTTATTAACAGCTTGCACCCAAAAATAACATTTACACTAGAAACTGAACAAAATAGGTCTATTAACTTTTTAGATTTAAACATAAAAATTAATCCAAATAATAAACTTGAATATTCTGTTTATAGAAAACCTACACAAACAGACATTACAATACCACACGACTCTTGTCATCACAAAACACATAAATTAGCAGCATACACGTCCATGATACATAGGGCTTTAACGGTTCCTTTAGGTGAAATTAGTTATAATAGAGAAATTTCGATTATTAAACAAATTGCATACAATAATGGTTGTAATATCAACTTATTGATACACTAATTAAAGAGAAAAATTATAAATTAGCTATTCAGAAAATTTATCCAACTACTTCATCAGATAAATTGAAATACGCCTTTCAATCAGAAAAAATTGCCAAAATTATAAACAAAACAAATAAATGTAAAATAACTTTTAAAACAGCAAAAAACATTTTAAACACTTTGTTTAATGCTAAAGAAAAACAGATAATTTACTAAAATCAGGCATCTACAAATTAAATTGCTCGCACTGTAATTCGGTTTATATAGGACAAACAATTAGAAATTTTGATATTAGGTACAAGAAACACGTACGTTGTTACAAATATAGGCACTCCCATAAATCCAATTACGCTAAACACTTATTAGAACACAATCATTCAATGACATCTAATTACACTATTAAATTTTTACACTTTTGAGATGACAAGCGTAAGTTGGATATACTAGAAGCTTTTGAAATTCATAAACATTTAAAATCTGTACCTTTAATGAATGAACAAATTGATCTTTTAAATTCACCGTTCTTAGACGTTTTGGAATGAGAAATCAAGTCATCTGGACGCAGATATAGTAAACCAAGATCAAGTTATAAAGATTTATTGTTCCTATAGCAACACCAACTGTTTACTTTTAATCTTGCTATTGATAATGCCGTGTAAACACGTCGAAATACGTATAAAGCTAACATAAAAAAGCTGTTGAAGTTAAGAATTGTTTTATTTACAATAAATTAAAATGAACTTCAACGAAGTAAAGCTCGTACTTATAAATAAATATTTTCAGAATTTCCGTCGTCTAAAAATAACTTATAATAATGTAAGAATTTCATCACAAATAATTAATTAACATCCTCAATTACAGTGAATAACATTGTAATATCTATTATAGGTATACAAAATGTTGCTATTTTTTTCTATGAAAAAATTAGAAGACGATGCAGCGCTCCTGAACAACAATAAAATTGTATGAGATAATATAAATATTGGTTCTATTTATAAGTTCTAACATTACTTCGTTGAAGTTCATATTGAGTATGAATAAAATACTTTATTACTTCAACAATATTTATTTATCTTAACCGTATACGTATTTCGACATGTTTACATGTAATTTTTAAAGGTAAGATTAAAATGCAAACAAGTGGTGTTGCTATAGGTACAATAGAACTGTATGACCTGATCGCAGTTATTTATGTCTGCAGACGAATTGATTTATTCCAAAACGTCGAATAATGGTGAATTTAAGAGATTAATTTGTTCATTCGTTAAAGGTACAGTTTTTACATGTTTGTGACTTTCAAATGCCTCCAGTGTATCTCATTTACGTGTATCATGACAAAAGTTTAAAAATTGTATAGTGATATTAGACGTCATGAAATGATTGTGTTATAATAAGGGTTTGGCGTAATTGGATTTATGTCGGTGTTTATATTTGTAAGCGTTTGTATTTGTCGTGCTTTATACAAGCCGAAAGTATGGAATACTTGATTTATTTATTTATGTTTTTAGATATACAAATGGTTTGTTATATTTCTTTCAAAATAATACATTTTCTGAGTATGATAAATTTACTAAAAAAATTGTTAGATCTGGTGAGTTTTCAGTTAGACATGTTTGATATTCATCGTCCAACTAAAAGAATATTAGAACAAATTAGAGATTTGTTGAACAAATTAAGTAAAGTTTAGAATTTCAGCGATAGCCCAAAAAATGCCTTTCTCCGGTATTAAATATTTTAAAAAGACGTTGGCACTCCAAGCCACAATAAGATACATTTGGTTAGTATACCTAAGTATAACATTACATTACAATTATTTTTCATTAGATAATTTTTTTCATCGATAATTATTAATAAATCGTTTTGATGTTGTGTGGGACTTGTTTTGTATCATGTCAGCGCTGTGTGGCAATTTTTCATTGAACTGATATCTTTGTCAAACTAATTCGCTGCAAATATCTTTAACGGCGTTTTATGTCTAAAAATAGAAAATTGAACTCAACAGTTTATTCTATGTTTAATTTTTTATCCAGTTTGAAGATGTTTTTTAACTTTAAAATGACTACGCCATGAATTTTACTCCGCCGCTGCTGGGTTTTGACAGTGGCGGTTCCAGACTAGTGTCTTGGAGGGGGTAATCTTCAAGAAATTCTATTCCCCAAAAAAACGAAACAGTTGAAATAACACATTTTACTACATCAAAATTATAATACATTTTTACGCTAATGACTAATGAATAATTATACTCTCTCGCTACTAGATATACAACAATTGCCACTTTCAGTCTCACAAACCATACACAGCTTTCTCGATAAATATCACTAGCAGACTAAACATGCCAAAGCAGAAAAAGCCGAGACGCCCCCGAGTGGACGAGTGCAATACAAGATTATGTCCAGTCAATGCCAGGTACATAATCTTTGTCTGCAAGTCTTAAAGTACCTAAGGTATTACGCAAAATTTTAACAAGAAAATTCTAGAAGTATTTTCCTTCTACCTTTTCTAGAATTGTTTAAAACGGAGGATACGAGTTGGGCCCCGTCTACCTGGGATCCTAATCCTGGCGTACGAACTGGGCGCCGCAAGAACACATCAGGGATTACAAGTCGTTAGTTCAGGTTCCTGAAAGATATATCTTTAACTGCAGTTGAGAAACGTGTAGATTAAAAAAAAACAAACTCCTTTATAAATCCTTTTATTGATATTACTACGAAAAAACAAACTTAAAACTAAATTTACAAAATACAAAAAAAATCAGAAAACAGAAAACAGAATGATATGTACTAAAAAATTAACCTTGCGGAAAAACAAATTCCCATGAAAAACCTCCTCGGAAAAATATCTTTGGTAAAAAATCGTTGGATAAAGACAGGCGAAAAAAGTCTCTGAAAAAGAAGACGGAAAAAAAGTCCACGGAAAAAAAATCCCCGGAAAGCAAGTTAGATAAAATGCCAACGAAGCTTGTGGTATGCAAAATTTTTTAAGACCAGTTGACACAATTCGATTTCGATGAGTTTAAAACATCGACTTTCTTTATGTATTGGATTTGACTTTTTATTTGTGTTTTATTTTATATAAGTTAGCTCAGATTTCTTAAAGTGTCTAGTTTACTACAACAATATTAACGTTTCCGTTTAACTGCATACTTTAATTTCTAAATCTATCAAAACTAAAATTCTAAAACAACTGAAAACAAATTACTAAAAGTTTTTGACTGGATTTTTTACAAGGATTTTTTTGTAAAGATTTATTCCAGGATTTCCGAGGATTTTTTTTCGATGATTTTTTACTAGAGCATTTGTCTACCGACGTTTTTATTGGCATGCCAATCGGTTTTAGAAGTGTAATTGTGAAAAGTCCATCCAAAAGTCCCCTCCTAAAATTTTAAAGTTGTTTTACATCAAAGCAATGTTTCTTGCAAATGAGTTTGAAGAAGGGACAATAAGCGGATTCACTTGATTAAAGAAATTATACGAATTTCTGGGGCCCAACTCGCCCCGAAGATTATCGATGCCTCTTTCTTGCAAAGGGATTGTCTCAGGTATGAAGCCCAACTCGACCTCGCTCGTTTAAAATTGCCCGTTGTGAGTTTCTGCGCTCTTGTAAATTTGGCAATGGCTAATATCTTAAATTTTAAATTTATTTGTATTTGTTGCTCTTGGGGGGGGGGGGGGGGGGGGGGGGGATTACCCCCCATTACCCCCCCCCCCCTTTGTAAACGCCATTGGGTTTTGAGACCCGCTGTGTGCGCAACCGTCGCACAGTGGTCGGCAACTGCTGAAAACGCGCGCAAAATAGGGAAAAATTGTTGGTAATGAAATTTTTTTTTTACTTTTTTCGTAATTGTATGTGCATTAAAGCGCTAGGAATGCATATTTTAAACTATTTACATCAAATGTATCCGAAGTATTCTACGGTAAGATTCATCTTTAGTACCAGGTTAGTAGCGGAAGTTAGACATGTTTTTTTTGTAGAGTTTTTTTTAAACAAAATTTTAAAAATTTGAGCACGTAATCTAAGAGAAGAACTTAAGGCAAATGAAACTTTTTTTGCCGAACTCTCTAGCTTCAAAACGGCGGTCGCTGCAGTTTTTTGAAGATCTCGACTTTAACTCAAAAAGTAGTTGTCTGATTGGGATCAGCTACCACTTGTTTGAAAACACTTCTTAGATAGTATACGATAAAATAAAATTAATTTCAAAAATCTAAAACATATCGCAATGGCGCTGCTTCAAAGTTTTGAAAATTTTCAAATAAATTTCTTAAAAACTATCACCGCGTATTTTTTTAAATTTTCTGAGCCGATAAAGGTTGCATTGAACTACAAATATATTTTTTACTTATTCTCAAATTTTACTCTGACGTCTTCCAGGAATGTTTGAAAAATTTAAATTGACTAATTATTTATTCAAAACGGCGATCGTTATAAACTTATATCAGTTCGATAGACTATTTAAAGTATTTTATTAGAATTTTCAATTAATTTAAAAATTAAGAAAAAAAAATATATTATTCATTTTCTGAATATTTTTGGTAACTCTTAAATTAAAGCTATTATAACCATTTTTGTGCGACATCCGAAGCGGAATTTGTAATTCGCCGAAGCGCTTCGGCGGACGCTTACCTTGCTTTGGTGCAGTTAGTCGCTGCGTCTATGGGTATAGAGTTACGGTACGGAAATCAATTGAAAAGGCTATCGCGAATTCAAATTCCCGCTGCTCGTTTTCTTAGAAATCTAATACTCGCTGAACTGTACAACGTTGTAATTATTAAATGTTACACTTTTGCAAATACAGCAACGGCAAGTATTAGAATCTAGTATTGGCTACAATTCTTTTATTTGAAAGTTTGAATTTCACTGTGGCGCTTTCTAAGAATTTAGATAGATGATTTGGAAGGTTATAATTATAAAATTTACACTATTGCAAATACTTTAGGTAATATATTTATGGAAAATTTAGATCAAATATTCGAATCAATTAATATAACCGCTATAAATTGAGCTATTTCATGTAATTTTTGTATGGATATTTTACTGTTTATGACATTTCTATGCCCAAATTTGCGTTACAACTATAACTCGATAATGGTTCATTTCAAATCTATAAAATGTGCTTGCTTCCGGTGCAACTTTCACGGATTTCTCTTGATGTGCACTTTGAGATAACCTTTTGTTACTGTTTCCTCAATGTCAGAGGATGCGTCAGTAATTAATTAATAACTCCAAGGCTACAGGGGCGCTGATTAGCGAATGCCATGACATAAGCATATAATTTAAATAAATTTAATTTTGAGTTAATAGTGCAATAATAATGCATTATTATACAGAATTGATTTTCTCTTACAAAAACTGTTAATTTTGTTTCCAACTAGAGAAAACTAATGTAAAAGAATTGTTATCTTTACAATTATTTTACAATTGATAATTTATTTAAATAGGATGTGTACTTGTGTACTGCATTGGTGTATTATCACATAAATCGCAGTATTTTGATTTTCCACGCTTCCAGTAAAAAAAATCGATTTTGGGATTTGTACGAATATGCATGAACTAGACCTCTATAATCCTAAAATCAATTTAAAAGAAATGTTTGTATGTACTAATTGGTACCAATGTATGTTTAGCGCTCAATACATTAGAAAACTATGATTTCAATAAACTTTGGATTGTAAATATCAAAAATTCATTACCAAAATAAGATTTGAAAAATCTAAAGCCGCGGGAAAGCGGAAATTAGGTATGTTTGTTTGATACAGTATTTTTATCTGAAACCGAGCTTTGTAAAATTATAAGTGGAAGCTAATAAAAAAACTTCAGTGCAAATCCGACGCCTTTTTCTCAAACGTTCTAGCTTTTAAATGGCGGTCAATACGATTACTTGAAAATTTTGACTTTGACGCCTTATTAATCAAAAAGGAGTTGTCGGATCAGCATAAACTTTAGTTACTATAATAGACCTAGGGGAAAACATGGTACAACCAAGATGAACTTTTGAAACAATTGTAACTGTTAATATTGTTAAACTTAAAGTAATTTAAAGAAAATGTTGCTTAAAAACTGGTAATAGGGTTTTTACTTTCCTATGCTTTCGGTGTAGGGAAGAATTCATTTTATGAAAATTTTCGAATTTGAGTCTTTCACACAGATACATATTTTAGATCTCAAGGAAAAGAACCCAAAAAAGTTGTTTTAAAAAATGTCTGTCTGTGGGTGGGTGCGCCCCACAACTCCGTAACGGATGGTGCGATTTCAATGAGCATGATTTATCAAAAATTCATCGAATAATAAGTTTTTATTAAAATTCGAAACTGGAAACAAAATCATACGCTTATTGAATTTTTTAGCTTTAAAATGGCGGCCAATACGATTTTTTGAAAATATTGATTTTAGCGCCTTATACTAAAAACGAGTTGACAGATCGGGATGAAATTTGGTGATATGATAGCCCTAGAAGAGCACAATATTATTATGTAAAGAAAATGTTGTACAAATTAAAACTTTTAAGTAAAATATATTTCAAAATCTTGGAAATCTTCAAAACATTAATACGCAAAAAACGAACACAATTTTTTTTTAATAAGATCATAGAAATAATAAGGATAGGCTAGAAATTATTGCGCTAATATCTCTGTGACGTCTTCTACGAATTTTTGAAAATCGAAAGTTAATACTCCATTTAATTAATAAACGCATACGACTAAACATTTATGTGTAAGCTAGATTCCCCAGACGAGACTGGATAAAATACACTTTCCAATGTATTTAAAATACAAATTACAAAATATAAATCAAACGTATTTAGAATATAAAATAGTAATTGAAATACTTTTGAAAATATCTCAATCACGACAAAATGTATTATAAGTATTTCAGAAATTAGCCAAGCACTTCGCTTAAACTTTCCTAGACTTTACATATTGTCACTTACCGTATTAGTAAAATTAAGCTTATACAACTTTCCTGCCGCGCGACTATGCTTATAAATAGTGAATAGTAGATAAATTATACATGTAAACGCTTTGATCATTAGCCAGCTGGTCCGGCACAAGGTTTGCCATACCTAAAGTGACCATTTATTTTTCTTTCAAAAACGGGACGTGTTTTAAAAATTAATAAAAATTAAATAAAAATCGATAAAAACAAAATATTGTACGAATCACACTTTATTGGTTTTATTGTCAATAAAATATTAAAGAACACGTTAAGTTTATTGGTTTATTAATGTTATCCTTATACATTCAAATAAACAAAAAAAGAAAAACAAACATAAAATTAAATATTTAACTATTAAAAAAATTAATTAAATATTTATTAATAATGTTTCACCATGTGCCTATCACACAATCAATTCAAAATATAAAATTAGTATCAATATTTTAAACTCCTTTATATTTCTCTGAAGAACAAATTTGTTTTAATAGTGCAGGTGACGACTTCAAACAAGTATAAAACTCTTGACAAAACTGATTTATATTGCCTTTAGTTATTAACATTGCTTTTAGATGAGTTGTGCTACTGCGAAATGCCAAATGCAATCTTAGCAGAATCCAGCGTCGACTTATATGGGGCGCCAAGTGTAAAGTGAAAATTTGCTGTGCATTTCACGATATTTAAGGCAATTTGTCCCAATATTTATTATATACACACATTTAGCTAAATGCTTTTTATTTTAATAAATCGTTGTAGATTTAAATAAATCCTTAAACATTTGGTTTAAATATTTCAATATTTAAAAAAGCATTAGAGATTTATAGAAATCTTAAAAACATTTACTTTAAATTTTCAAATATTTAGTAAATCTTTACGTATTTAGATAAATCTGCACATATTTGTTTTAAATCTTTCAATATTTAATAAATATTCGCAGATTTAAATAAATCTTTACCGATATAAATAAATCTTTTGCAAATTTAAATAAATATTTCAACATTTAATTTTAAGCTGTCATATTTAGTGTTAACTTGTCATATTTATTTGACCTTGGTAGACCCAACCTACATAGAAGACCAAGACCGTTTAAACTGGTGGTAATTATGAACACGTTTTCCGTATTTCAAGCATTTATACAATTAATGTTGTTTCAATCATTAATAACAACATATTTAACAACATAAACATTGCATAATTTATATTCATACAATAAAATTTCCTCAACATTCCCTTGAGAATGTAATTTTCAGTCTGTTTTGTTCAAACGTTGAACGCTCCCACCTTGCGCCTTACTACCGGTGCAAAGGTCTTGGTGTCCTAAGTCGGCTGTGCTCACCAAGGTCAAATAAATATGACAGGTTAATATTAAATGTGACAGCTTAAAATTAAGAAAATTTATTTAAATCTGTAAAGATTTATTTATATCGGTAAAAATTCATTTAAATCTGAAGATTTAATTAAATCTCTAATACTTTATTAAATATTGGAATCTTTAAACCAAATGTTTAAGGATTTATTAAAATAAAAAGCATTTAGCTAAATGTGTGTATATATGTATAATAAATATTGGGACAAATTGCCTTAAATACCGTGAAAAACACAGCAAATTTTCACTTTACACTTGGCGCTCCATAGACTTACGCTTACTACCGAACTGGCAATCATATAGTTTGGTTATCTGTATGAAAACATTATTGGCCTTCATGTCAATTTACAAACAAATGAATACGGACAGTATTGCTTAATTTTTCATAACGGGACATTTTTGCGTCCCGAGTGATTTCTCGGGAACACCGGGACGATGGATTAAAAAACGGTACTGTTCCGTTTAAAACGGGACGTATGGTCACTTTAGCCATACCTAACTAAAATTTACAAATAAGTTCTTTTTTGAACAAAATTTCCAATTTTCTGGAAAAGGATTGCTTGGGGTTAATGAAATCCAAAACCGATTGGACAAATTTGTCAAGTCAAAAGTTTGGTAGGAGTAATTTAGCTTAAGGCGAGTATTTTATTTACGGGCGGCGTATAGATCAATGTTTTAAACCGTGTAAAATATACATTACTAATGCTTGCATAAGAACTAAATTAAACATGAAGTTGAAAATTCCAGAATATATGGCGCTAGTAAAAATGCGGCTAAAGGCGGATACCTAACAAACGTGTTTTGGCTAGCAATTAAATCAACATACTCAGCATGTGCAATTATTTATATTTAATTCGCGATAATGAATCACGTAAATATAAGACAAAGACAGAATGAACTGATAATGAAATGTACAAGAAATAGGTTACTGCGCATTACTTAAAATTTATTTAAACAAATTTAGATGCCGATAAACTATTCTAAGATACATTTTTAAATTATATTTACAACTAATGTAAACATATGTAGTTTAAAAAAACAATCCTTTTATAGAGACCAGGTCCGTATCTATCAGGGTTCGGTGTGTTCCATGTTTCTGGGGCACCAAGTGACCCGGCGCCGCTGGCCATTATAAACAATTCTCACCCGATTTATTATATTGGTGAAAACTATGACTAAAATGGGTGTATCATAGCTTTATCACAAGCAAAGGTAAAACTTATACTTATTTACTAAATAAGTAATTAGTGCATTAAATAATTTATTATAACTCGATTTTGCATTTTGACAAATAAATGTGTTATTTATAATATGAAATTTAAAATTTAATTGTATTACAAATGCAAGTATTTAAATACTGCCCATCCCCTATGAGTGAAAGTATAATAAATCTTGCGTCTGAAAATGACATGCCGAAATGCGTATAAAGCTGAAATAAAAAAACTGTTGAAGTTAAGAATTGTTTTATCTACAATAAATTAGAATAAAATAAGATTTCCAACTTAGTTTTTCGGTGCAGCAATATTTAGGAGGGTTAATATTACAACTTCACTCAATTTTTGACTTACGAATATTTTCCTTGGTCTCTGGTGTTCTTTAACCGACATCTATTTTTCCAAAAATACAAATGTGTTTATCTCACACACAAAAAAAGAAAAATGATTTCTAAATACAGTACAACACATGCCCACTAGCGTCTAGTGGCTTGGTTAACAGCCGATCCTACCTCACATTCCTCGGCATGCAGCCGGAATGTGTGTAAAGCTATCGGCGTCAGTAGAGATTTATGTTCTGTGGTAGAGATCGTAGCCTTTCTTAATCACACGTACGTGTTTTAAAATTGAAAACGTCAGTTGTATATGTTGCTTTAAAAGTTAAATAATAAAAAAGGCGTACAATATAAAATAAAAATTATTATTTAATAATTATTTTTTTAAAGAGCTACAGTGAAAGGAAAAAAAATATTTTTAACATTCCTTCTTGTAAAAAATGAAAATCAGAAGTTACTTTCGCTTTGTATTTTCTACGCTGTACACTGCATGTTATAAATTAAAAAAAAGGGTTTGTTGTTTTGTATTGAATGCAATTTATTAGCAATGAAAAAATTGGCTTTAATAATACAATTTCACTTTACACTTACACTTTCATTAGCTTACTTTGCTCTCGATGTAAATATCACACTCGCACATATGCGAGCCAATATTAGACGAGGTTGCGCAAGTCAGGATTGGCTGTAACCCATGCCACTAGACGCTAGTCACATGCCCTACGTGAAAGCTGGCGTTAGTCACTTGCTACGCCGGCCGTCCGGTTCAGGCGACAAAGGCGTTATCATAGTTGACGCGTAAAACGTTGACACAAAAATATTTTGAAAAATATGATAAATAACAATTTTGAAAGCACAGGAAAGTGTAGGCGATGTGCGTCCGTCGCTTCGTTTTTGATTTTTATACTTTATTGAATTTAAATTAAACTAAGAATAAAACAAATTATAAAATTATTTTACTTCTTTAAATATGACTCATAGAACAATTTTGAAAAAAATCTGTAGTAATGGTTTCCTATTTGCATTCATTTTCTTTAAAAAATTTAATTTTCGTTGTCGCTTTTTCTGATTTATAGCTTACAGACTTTCAAATGAATAAGAAAGTGATACGTACATTTAAAAGGAGATACAACTACACAAATCCAGCCTGGTGCCATAATAAATGCGCAGTGGAATCGACAGTTTTCCCTGGTACTTTTTGTTTCTTTGGTTATTACAAGGACGTATCGTATCTAATAATAAACAAAACTGATTTGTAGCTACGTCACCGCGAAGTTCGTCTAACCTTAAACTTTTAATTGCTGGTGATCTTGGTAAAATGATTGACAATCCTTCAACATTGGAGGATGATATCGAAAATTTAAAGCACGAAGATTTGTGTGAAATAACCCATAGTACATTAAGGCGACTACTAGCAGCTGATCCTTTATTATCAGACTTACCTGGAGATGTAACCAATGAAGAAGTTATTTCACAGATTGCAGTTTTACAGGGACAGTCAATTACCGTTTTTGTCTTACGAAATTTGGAAGTTCCATTAGCTGTAGTGGTAAGTTATTGCCATCGGTCATAGAATGAAATAGTCCATTATTAACTTTATCGTTTTTTAAAAGGAAAAACATTAGAAATTAGGTATCCGAACAGGGGAGCATGCCCCTCTATTAAAAGTTAACAAAATTTGACATTGCACACAAGATACAAATTACAGAAGTAATGAGGCAACATGATCAATATGAAATATTATGCTTTGGATTAATTTACACCTGGAAACAGGCTGAAGCTGTACAGTGACCGCCAAAAAGGCTGCACCATATGGGAAACTTCTTTATTAATTTATTTAGGAAAAATCTAAGCAGGGCAATTCTTTGTGCTTGTATAAAGACTAGCCATGCAACGGACAAAAGTTGACAAGTGACTTCCGGTATATGTTGAATGTTACATTTTTCTAAAATAATTGTTTTTGTACTAAAAATAAGAAAAATTCAAGAGAGGAAAGTTGTTTGTATTGAGATTCTAGGTCTTTATGCAAATTTTCATAAAAAAATTCTGAGAAAAAATGCACTTTTTTCACAAACTATTTTAGTTTTGAAGAAAAATAGTATTATGCAAAACGGGTTAATATGAAAGAAATAAAATTAACTTTTCACCAACTTTATTCACTTCATTTATCACTTTATTCTTTCAATAATTTAGTAAATTTTGCAAAAAACAATTCGTAATGCTAAAAGAATGCTGATTATTGCATTTGCTGTAACTATGTTCGCCTTTAAAGCACTTTTACTACACCGATTTTTCCTAAATAAATTAATAAAAAAGTTTCCCATATGGTGTAGACTTTGTTGTCAGTCACTATATAAATTTTAAAAAATACCGATAGAATTTGTTGACTAGTTTGCATGCTAGAACTATGTTTGCAGTTATTTAAACGACTTAAATAGTTTGAAACAGTAAATATAAAAAAAAAAACAATTAGAGGGAGAATAGTATTAATTCCACACTGAATGAAATATAAGTAGCCCAGGTTGTTCTTTGCCCTACAATTAATTGTTGCCTTCTTATAGATACCACAACAAGGCACCACAGTGAATGATTTGAAAAAGGCGATTCAGAGGAGTTTCGATCTTAAACAACAGCGTTTAAGAAGCAAAACAAAAATATCTTGGAAGTATATTTGGCAAACATATCACTTACAATATGGTACTCAAATAATGAAAAGTGATCATGAGTTAGTTCAGAACTATGGTGTTAAAAATAAATCTGAAATACGATTTGTCAAACGATTGCGAAAAGATGGTCATTTTTAAATTTGTTGATTTGTGTAGATGTAGATAACATGCTGCATGTACTTAAATTGGTTCTTGGGCATTTTATTGCTTTTTGTTATGTCAAAGGTAGGTTTGCTTGTTGCATAAATTTTACCTTTTTTTAACTGTTCTACTGATATATTAAAAAGACTTTGGCAAAGAAAATAAAAGTAGGTTTACAGTTCTTTTATTTTGATTGAAGATTTACCGAAATTAGAAAACAGAAAATGACAAAATTTATGTATTAAATTAGAATATTGAGCAATTTACATTCAACTTCTGTACTAATAGCACACAGTTGAAAGTAAAAACTAGGGTTCTGATTTTGATGCATTTGTGATTTGAATGTTTTCTCTGCTATTTGCACAAATGCATTTCATCCATTTCTACATCATATAATGTTAATTTGAAAGTGCATATAAATGCATAATTCTGGGAAAAGGTGCTTTTTAAAAATATAATCGGAGGGTGTCGCTATTCAGACTCGTCCTGTATAAATATCGCGATCTTATAGGGTTTCCATATACAGGGTGATTTTGGGAACCGGGCCACTATTGCCAACTTTTATAATTTTTAAGATACAAAGTTGGTTAAGTTAGGAAAAATGTGTAACTTTTTCTTCTGGCTACGACGGTGGAAACGAAAAAACTGTTGCGCATCGCGTTTTCGAGTTATTTGTTAAAATGACTTTTTTTTAAACGGAACGCCCTGTATTATATTTTTAAATTGAAAATTTTAGTCTCTTTAGAAAAGTATGACGTCAAAGTATGATTAAATTAACAAATAAATCCATATTTTAACTATTAATGGTTTAATTACATAATCGTAACGGCCGTGACACAAAAGCTACTTGTTTTATGGTATAGGTCAAAATATCATTAAATTGATACGTATAAGAGTAATTATTATAGTAACTGCTCTTATTGGGCACTATCATTATCTAGACAGGCATATTTTAACTTTTAATAGTTTAATAACATCATCGCAAGAGCGGTGAAACAAAATGTAGAGTTCGCTGGTTTTATTGTTTTTATTTTGACATTTAGCAGTTGTGCTAATTTTATTTGACATATAAGATTACGTTGGCCCTCACCGTCACCTGACATGAATCGCCAGAATTTCTTCTTTGGGGATATCCACAGGATAATATTTATTGAGATAGATACAACAGTGTAGAGATTTAGTCGCATCCATTACAAATGCATTGTAAACAGTGCCCACGGAATGCTACATCGAGCTTTGAATACTGTAGTTCAAGAATTTACTGCTGTCTAGCTATTGATAGTGCCCAATTTGAACAGTTGCTATAATAATTATTCTTATACATATTAATTTAATGATATTTAGACCTATACCATAAAACAAGTTGCTTTTGTTTCATGGCTGTTACGATTGTGATATGTGCATACAGGGTTATTCAAATATGACCCTCACCATTGAACCTCGTTTATTATAAGAGATAGTGATTTCGTTAAATTGCGGCAAAGTTTTGGAATTTTATGTTGATTAATAATCTAAAAAGAAAGTTGACCTAGTTGTTTTTGCTTCATAGATCTGGGCAAAAAACGAAAAAAAAAATAATTTTTGTTTTTTGCTGCCGCCTCTGTTAACCAAAATTTGGAAAATCTGAAAGCACTTTTCTACAGCAACTTTTGCTTCTGCATATTGTTAGCTAATCAGATTTTATATACTACGTTTCGTATTTCTGTCACCTTCATCAACTTAATTTTTATAAATAGCGGCAATCTTTTGTTTTGGCATCGTTTTATAGCATTCATTATTCTGGATTCAGAAATGTATAACACCTTAGCATTTACATTTCATAAAAATGTATATTAAAAAATTATTACGGATCACGATGTGGTAGTTTTATAACAAAAGATGGTGTAAATCCAAATTAAAATATAAATAAACGCTTCCATTGCGATAAATACGCAAGCAATTGTAGTAGTACAAAAAGCTCGAAGTGACTAATAAAACTCTGTTTCCGCAATGTTGATGAGGATTATTAAATGAATCATAATCACTTAAACTTCGACCTAATTTGTATAATAATGTTTTATTTCGTTGTTGTCCTTCTGGATACAATTCCAAATACCTTGCTGGCTACTAACGTATTTCTATGCAAATGTATAATATTTGAATCAGGTTTCTCTTCATTTGGTAAACTATGTGTTTATATTTTGTTTTAGAGTTACACCATCTTTTGATTTAAAACTAGTACATCTTGATCCGTAATAATAATTTTATAATTTGCATATTTTTGTATGAAAATGAAATGTGAATGCTAAAGTGTTACACATTTTTGAAATCTGAAAAATTAATGCTACAAAATAGTGCCAAAACAAAAGATTGTTGTTATTTAGAAAAATGAAGTTGATGATGGTTTCAGAAAAACAAACCGTGGTATATAAAATCTGATTAGATAACAATATGCAGAAGAAAAAGTTGCTGTAGAAAAGTGGGTAAAATACTGGCAATAAACACGTCAATATTAACCATTTTCTGTTATTTATGGTCGAGCAAAGCTTAAGTACACCTGAAAAAGTGGTCAATAATAAGATTAATCGGTGAAAATGTACGATCGTACAGAGAAGTAGCTAGAGAATTTAATATGCCGCTTCACAACATCCACCAATTAATTTTAATTGATACAATTATTGGTATTGTTTTCACCAACTGTATTGGCAAAAATAATAATAAATTTTAAATATATTGAGATAGTGCCATGGTATACCGTCCAGTAGTAGAACTGACTTGTACTACCACACTAAATAGCAGTAAGTAGCAGTATAAACAGAACTGACATATTGCCTGCATTTCGATTTTACTGATGTATAATAAAATTATGACACATTAGAGTTGAAAATGTTTCCACCGATGCAGCAAACACTCTGTATAATCAAATTGAAGTTTAACATATCTAGAGGATACTAAATGGTTTTGGTTAACATTTAACTGAAAAAGTTTATTTAATTGAATAATTTGGTAACGCTGCAATGGAAATTAAAAACAAAATGTTCAGAAAGGTAATTAAAAGGCAAACAAGAATATACAAAAATATGTTTTATTCTATTTAAAAAAACACGGAAATTTGGTATGCCGCTTTCATATGTAGTCAACTTGGTCGCCTACCACTTTTATGTGAAAAATGTTTCTGTACTTTCAATGGTAAAGGAGATATCGACCACCGTGTTGGTCGTATTAACTCCTACTGTATCGCATAATTTTTCTTTAATGCTTTTAATGTAAAGTGGGCTGCCATTGTCTAATACCACTATGAACTCGACTTGCGTAGGGAAAAGTCCACTTTCAAACCTACTTAGTTATGTGTTCATTTATCTCTGAAATTTTGTTCATGTTTCGGTAAATTATAGTGCAAACAAAGTATGCATACATTGACATTTTTAGTGCATACAAATCCAAACCCTAGTAATAATCAGTGGCGTAACTACACTTTGTCTTTAAAGGTCTTCTTATTAAATTAATCAAAAAATTGCATAAAACCATATTTTTCAAGAAAACATTTAAATGTACTTAAAGTTGATCATAACGTAGCTTAGATGGTCACTCTGGCCAAAGGCAGATAGTGTAAGCCTGACTTAGCAAGTGGGTTTGTCAGAAAATATCGGCAAATATTACGTCATTGGATATTTTTCAAACAAAATTTTGGTAAAAATATTTTGATGTGAAGCTTGCAGTGTTTTTAGCCCTCGGGGGCCCTACTGCAGCTACACCATTGTAGTTACACCCTTAAATACATTTTTTTTATTATTTTGTTATCCAAAGAATTTTAGTATGAAATAAATAGTAGCACGCCTACGTTATTTTTAAAGTGTTTGTTAGATGTTATATATTATGATTTCTAGGTGTGGCAAATCATCCATGGTTAGAGCAAGTATCTAGGCAAGAGATTTTAGCAACAGGTTGTGCCAATTTGGCATTACAAAAGGAAAGTGAATTTAACACTAATCAATTGGATCATATTTTAATTGACCACAAGCATAAATTGTTATATTGCTATGTGCCTAAGGCAAGTAAATTTATATTTTATTTATCAATTCCAGCTTTACTTCGTTAAAGTCCATATTTAATGAGTATCTGTATATAAAATACTTAATCACTTTAACAGTATCTATTTATTTAAACCTTATACGTATTTCAGCATGTTAACATGCCATTGTCAAAGGTTATATGAAGGTAAACAGTTAGCGTTGTTATAGCAATAGAACTTTTTTACTTATCTTGGTAATCGTCTGCAGATGACTTGATTTCTTATTCCAAAATGTCCAGTAGAGGAGAATTTAACAGATCAATTTGCTCATTCATTAACGGTACAGTTTTTAAATGTTTGTGAATTTCAAAAGCTTCTAGTATATCTAATTTACGTTTATCATCACAAAAGTGTAAACATTTTATGGTGTTATTAGATGTCATTGAATGATTGTGTTCTAGTAAGTGTTTAGCGTAATTGGATTTATGTGGGTGTTTGTATTTGTAACAACGTACGTGTTCTTTATACCTAATATCAAAATTTCTAATAGTCTGGCCTATATAAACCGAATTACAATGCGAACAATTTAATTTGTAAATGCCTGATTTTAACAAATCGTCTGTTTTTGATTTTGCATTAAACAAAGTATTTAAGATGTTCCTAGTTGTTTTAAAGCTTACTTTATATTTATTTGTTTTGTTTATAATTTTAGCAATTTGTTCTGATTTCTCACCAAAATATGGGATCGAAGCATATTTAATTGTATCGAACGAAGTTAGGATATTCGGATAAATTTTTTGAATGGCTAATTTATAATCTTTTTCTTTAATTAATGTATTAATAAGTTTAGTATTATAACCATTACTGTATGCAATTTGTTTAATAATTGAAATTTCTCTATTATAATTAATTTCATCTAAAGGGACCGTCAAAGCCCTATGTATCAGGGACCTGTATGCTGCTAATTTATGTGTTTTATGGTGACAAGAATCGTGTGGTATTGTAATGTCTGTTTGTGTAGGTTTTCTATAAACTGAGTACTCAAATTTATTAGTTGAATTAATTTTTATGTTTAAATCTAAAAAGTTAATGGACTTATTTTGTTCAGTTTCTAGTGTAAATTTTATGTTTGGGTGCAAGCTGTTAATAAAAATTAAAAATTCATTAATTAAATCAAATGAACTATTAAAACATGCTAAAATGTCATCAACATAACGAAACCAAAATATAACTTTCTCAGATTGATTTGATTCGAATATTTGATCTTCTAGATTTTCCATAAATATGTTAGCTAAAAGAGGTGAAATTGGACTTCCCATGGGTAAACCATCTTTTTGGAAATAAATTTTATTATTAAAAGTAAAATAATTTTGATTGGTGCAAAGTTCAAATAATTGAATCAACTCAGTCCGTTTTATTAACTCAACATTTTTGTTAATAAGAATATCATTTAAGAAAGGAATACACTCTTGAGGAGGTATTTGGGAAAACATATTAGTAACATCAAAACTAACTAGCTTGCTTTGTGGTGGTAAATGTAAGTTAGACAACTTTTTGATTAATTCGGAAGAATTTTTAACTGAATATTTTGGTTTATAATCAAAACTGGTAACTATATTATTTAGTATTTTTGCTAGCATATGGTTGGGTGCATTTATGTATGATACTACTGGTCTAATGGGCATGTTGGGTTTGTGTATTTTTAATAAACCGTATAGTTTTGGTGGTTGTGGATTTGGATTTATTATTTGTCTTTTTTGATAATCTGTTAAACAAACCTGGCAATTTTCTAATGTTTGTTTTAATTCTATTTGATAATTTTTGGTAGGATTACTAGTTAAAGTTTTTAAGTTTGAATTGGTTATGAAATCATTAATTTTTTGTAAGTAAATGTCATTGGGTAATATAACTAATGTGTTTCCTTTATCTGCTTTGACAGAAATCAGATTATTTACTGAAATTTTTTCTTTACTCGATTTAAGTAATAAATTATTTTGATTATTTATTTTATTTTTTGATTTATTGGTATTGATTGACATCTCTTTTAATAAATTAGGAATTTGAAATTTTGCATATAGGAAATGTCTTTCTTTAAGAATGAGTTCAGAATTGACTGCTAAAATTTCTTTAATATTATTGGTAAATTTTGGAAAAGGGGCAAACTTAAAACCCTTATTTAGGAATTTTATCTGTTGGTCATTGAAATCTGTGTTTGATAAATTTAGAAAACGAGGATGAAAATTTATTATTGTGTCAGGTTTTGTGTGTGGTTGAAGTGCACGTGTGTGTTGTTCTAATCTCGAAAGTTTATTTTTCTGTATTGTGTATTTTTTAAATTTTATTCTACTAACTAATTCTCTAATGTCATTGTCAAATACGTCAAACTCAATTGGATGTAATTTGTGAATGAGTTCTGTGTAAAGTACCTTTAAATAAATGTGCAAATTGTCTCTAATTCTAAACCATCTTTTTGATTCTTCTTTCAACCATCGATTAAAGAAAAAAATTCAGTAAATAATCTGATTTCTGTCAAGGCAGATAAAGGAAACACATTAGTTATATTACCCAGTGACATTTACTTACAAAAAATTAATGATTTCATAACCAATTCAAACTTAAAAACTTTAACTAGTAATCCTACCAAAAATTATCAAAAAGAATTAAAACAAACATTAGAAAATTGCCAGGTTTGTTTAACAGATTATCAAAAAAGACAAATAATAAATCCAAATCCACAACCACCAAAACTATACGGTTTATTAAAAATACACAAACCCAACATGCCCATTAGACCAGTAGTATCATACATAAATGCACCCAACCATATGCTAGCAAAAATACTAAATAATATAGTTACCAGTTTTGATTATAAACCAAAATATTCAGTTAAAAATTTTTCCGAATTAATCAAAAAGTTGTCTAACTTACATTTACCACCACAAAGCAAGCTAGTTAGTTTTGATGTTACTAATATGTTTTCCCAAATACCTCCTCAAGAGTGTATTCCTTTCTTAAATGATATTCTTATTAACAAAAATGTTGAGTTAATAAAACGGACTGAGTTGATTCAATTATTTGAACTTTGCACCAATCAAAATTATTTTACTTTTAATAATAAAATTTATTTCCAAAAAGATGGTTTACCCATGGGAAGTCCAATTTCACCTCTTTTAGCTAACATATTTATGGAAAATCTAGAAGATCAAATATTCGAATCAAATCAATCTGAGAAAGTTATATTTTGGTTTCGTTATGTTGATGACATTTTAGCATGTTTTAATAGTTCATTTGATTTAATTAATGAATTTTTAATTTTTATTAACAGCTTGCACCCAAACATAAAATTTACACTAGAAACTGAACAAAATAAGTCCATTAACTTTTTAGATTTAAACATAAAAATTAATTCAACTAATAAATTTGAGTACTCAGTTTATAGAAAACCTACACAAACAGACATTACAATACCACACGATTCTTGTCACCATAAAACACATAAATTAGCAGCATACAGGTCCCTGATACATAGGGCTTTGACGGTCCCTTTAGATGAAATTAATTATAATAGAGAAATTTCAATTATTAAACAAATTGCATACAGTAATGGTTATAATACTAAACTTATTGATACATTAATTAAAGAAAAAGATTATAAATTAGCCATTCAAAAAATTTATCCGAAAATCCTAACTTCGTTCGATACAATTAAATATGCTTCGATCCCATATTTTGGTGAGAAATCAGAACAAATTGCTAAAATTATAAACAAAACAAATAAATATAAAGTAAGCTTTAAAACAACTAGGAACATCTTAAATACTTTGTTTAATGCAAAATCAAAAACAGACGATTTGTTAAAATCAGGCATTTACAAATTAAATTGTTCGCATTGTAATTCGGTTTATATAGGCCAGACTATTAGAAATTTTGATATTAGGTATAAAGAACACGTACGTTGTTACAAATACAAACACCCACATAAATCCAACTACGCTAAACACTTACTAGAACAAAATCATTCAATGACATCTAATAACACCATAAAATGTTTACACTTTTGTGATGATAAACGTAAATTAGATATACTAGAAGCTTTTGAAATTCACAAACATTTAAAAACTGTACCGTTAATGAATGAGCAAATTGATCTGTTAAATTCTCCTCTACTACACATTTTGGAATAAGAAATCAAGTCATCTGCAGACGATTACCAAGATAAGTAAAAAAGTTCTATTGCTATAACAACGCTAACTGTTTACCTTCATATAACCTTTGACAATGGCATGTTAACATGCTGAAATACGTATAAGGTTTAAATAAATAGATACTGTTAAAGTGATTAAGTATTTTATATACAGATACTCATTAAATTTATATTATTATATTTCAGTAATTTGCTGTTGACATCTATGGAACACCGTTTCACTTTTTATCCCAAATTATGATAAATAAAACTACATTTTCCTGAAGTTGCTAAATAATTTATGACGTAAAAAATTGAATTTTTGACTTCAGTAATTCATCTATTGACGTCAAAAATTAAATTTATATTAAAAAAAAATAAATTTTAATATAAGAAAATTAATTAACAAGCATGAAAATGTTTTTTCGCCGACCTTCTTAGAAAGTAGGCTTTTCGACCCTCATTTTGTGGTTGAAAGTTGACAATTGCTGCTTACGTTGCCAATGACAACGCACGACAAAATGCTTTATGAAGTTTGTTGATTAGTTCAGTATCAATGGTGATCATGGTCCCAGCTAACAAATTAAAAAGTATTGACCAATTTATTTTAAAATGTCATTGGGGAATTTCTAAATTTATTTTATTAATTTTTACCTAATTTATAATGATCATACAAAAAATAGTGTGTGCATCTCGAACGGAAAGTTGTTTTTGCCGTACTGACCATGCTTTCTGGCCTCGGCTACTAGCTCGGCCAGAAATATTCATGTCTCTTACCGCAAAATATCACTTTCCAGTCTAGATATACAAATAACTATTGTCTCCAAGCGGGAGGCAAAATGATTTTGCTCCTGCTTTTAAATGCGAATGTTGTTTACGCTTTCTTTATTTTCTTTGGATATGTTTTGTATACCATGGATACGTCGTGGTTACCGTAGATACCAAAAGCAAAAGTCGATTTTTACACAACTGTCACATTTAAAGTAATTTAGATCAATTTTAAAGTGAACGTTTTGTATAATTTCTCAAGGTCGACGAAAAAATCATGTGTGAAACTCGGGAAGAAAGTTTTTTTTCCGTTGTGCAGGGACAGCACTTGGGGGAAAAAAGTATTACTTTCTTCCCTTGTGACACAAATAACTATATTTTGACGTCAAAATACAGTTAGGCTACGGTTATAGTGCATGCATGTTCTGACAAAAATCTCATCTGTTAGAAAAGTTAGTTGTTTGTGTCATAGGTACATCATAAAAATGGAATTGGTTGTTTATTATTATCTATTGGATAATTCTTTACTGATCATGTTACTAATAAATGATAGATTGGAATGTGTAAATAAATGTTTGGTTCAAGAGAGGAGAATGGAGAATCACTTTGTTTAAAGATTTGTTGAGACAACCTAATAAATTTCCAGAGTATTTTAGAATGGCTTCTGAAAGATTTTTTTACATTTTAAAAGAAATTAAAGAAAACCATGCTTTCATATAGCACCAGTACATCCATAGCACGCCCAGTGGATTTCCTACTCGGAATATGTGGATGTCTAGCGTACATCCAAAATTAACACAATAGACCGTTCATAGGACATCCGCCGAATGTTTGTTTGCAATAACTTTGAATATCCATATGTTGTCCATAACATGTCCTGTAGCATGATGCTACTGGACAGTTAATGGGCACTACATGGATATAATATTTTAAAATAAGAGCTTATTAGGACATTTTAAGAACATTCAAAGGATGATGTTGAAGATTTGATGATTCTATATTCATTTTATGTCCATAGATGGATGTCCATTAGAAACTCACTACAGATCCACAGCATTTCCATAGACATATGGACATAAAATGTACTAAAAATGAACAATCTATAAATACCCTGTACTATATGGAATTAACTTCTCACTATCTATAGTGTATTATTTTAAATATGCAATCAGAAGTCAGTGCGGCAGGTGACAAACATGTGCGCTGTATAAACACTGACATTACATTTTGTTTTTAAAATTTATTTATTAAACCTTCAACGATTACAGAGAATCCATATCAGGTAAATAAAACAAAAATTGAAGTGTAGAAAATATGAACATTAAAATTAAAATTACTGTGATCCTTATACTAAACAAATATTGTTTTACTAAAATAAAATATTAAATAAATGTACATTATTAGCGCGTTTAACATGCCCCAGTAGAGCATTAAACCATCTTACTGCTTGTTGCGTTATTCACTTTCTTCCAATATTACCATTTCAATTATTTGATTTGTTCTGATACGTTCAGACGTATTCGTCAGAACACGCATGCACTATAATCGTAACTCTATTGACAAAATATTTTTTCTGACTACAAGTTTTTGTTTAATGTTTGATGTAAAATATAGATTTTAACGTCCATAAATGTTTGTTAAAAAGAAAACGGCGTTGCATACTTATCTAGTGGTAGTATAAAATATAATTAAAGATATGATACAAAAGTGTGTTAAAAATAAGAATAAGTAACATTAAAAATAATCGGTAGCAATTTGTGACCATGGAGACATTTTGTTATGAAAGAGAAATAGAAGAGGAATTTTAGTGGTTTATTTATACTTCTCTTGAATTTTACATACTCAATATCGTAAAATACCAACCTTGGTGGCAGTAGAACAACTGCTACCTATTCTTATTTTTGTAGGTAGCTTGTACAAATTGGAAAAGAGTTCTTATGGTGTTAACTCAGCGTTCTAATGTTACCAATTTGATGGATATTCCAGCAAGTGTAGCTCATGCAAATACTTCATTAAAAAGATTATCTGATTATAATCAAAGTGATGCCAAATTCTATTTGAATAATTATACTAGTTTCCTAATGGTACGTCAACCATTCGAGAGACTTTTATCAGCATATAGAAATAAATTGGAGGATACTTTACCCAGTGCTAAATACTTCCAGGTTAGATCATTTCTGAAATCAATCAATGTAATGTTAAATTATGAATTCCAACCAATTTAACAGAATGATCAAAGTTCTTTTCTATGTGATAACAATTCTAGCTATAGTCAAATCCCAAATGCTCAATTTGTGTTTCTAACTTTTTATATTATATTTCAGGCAAGAATTGGCAGGTATATAATAAAAAATTACCGTTCTAACGCTACAGAAAATGATTTGAAAAACGGTGACAATGTATCATTCCACGAATTTGTGCAGTACTTAATAATGGAAGGTATTAAAAATGACACTGCTAATGAACACTGGAAGCCAATTTATCAATTATGTTATCCTTGTGTAGTAAATTACACTTTTATAGGAAAATATGAACAGTTTGAAGAAGATTCAAGTGTAATATTAAACATGATAAATGCTCCTTATGTATTATTTCCTCATTCTAAATCCAGTCAAACGTCTGAAAAACTAAGACAGTACTTACGCCAGTTATCATTAAATGATATAGAAAAATTATACAGAATGTATGAAATAGATTTTAAATTATTTGGATATAGTTTAGAAAGTATTTTGGGTTTTGATATAGGTTAGCTTAATTTTTTTAGTTAATTTGGTGTTTTTGTGTACAATATTATGTTAAATAAATTTCATACTTTTGTAGAGGGGATTTTTTTTTAAATATATGTAGTTTACGGCTCAACTCGCTCCTGTGAGGTAGGTGGATATCTTCCTCTGCACCAAACCACTTTTTCTGTCCAACCTCTCTTCTTTATTTTGCTTCAATGGATTCGGCATGCTATCTTTTGTAAGAGATGAGTTTTGTTCAACCCTCCATGAAATAACAGCTAGATTAATCCTTCCAGAGCTTAAAAAGAATCAAAATTTTTAAACTTTTAAAACGGAAATTCATTAATAATTTTTTGTCCTTTAAATGCTTAATAAACAAATTTGCTGTTTTAATTGAACCAACTACAATGATTGATAATGATCCAATGTAAAATTTAAATTTATCAATCTTTCCTAAAATGGCTTACAAACAAATGGATCCTAGTAACCTAAAATTGAAAAACGAGATGTTAGTAGCTAGCAGTGGTTCTCATGGAAAACCCACTTCTGGATTTTATACAGTGTGTTTAAATCTATTAGCTAAAAGAGGTGAAATATATTTATGGAAAATCTAGAAAATTAAATATTTGAATAAAGCCATTCTGAGAAAGTTACCTTTTGGTTTCGTTATTTTGATGACATTTTTAGCATGAAAGTTCATTTGAGTTAATCAATGAATTTTTAATTTTTATTAACAGCTTGCAACATAAAATAACATTTACACCTACACAAACAGACATTACAATATCACACGATTCTTGTTATCATAAAACACATAAACTAGCAGCATACAGGTCTATGATACTTATGGCTTTAACGGTTCCTTTAGGTGAAATCTGGCACCAGAGTGGCCGAGTAGTTAGGGCACTTGGCTGCTACGCGGAAGGTCTTGGGTTCAAACCCGAGGGTCTATGCCTGGCGGGCGGCGTACCCAGTCGCTTTTTAAAAATTGGGAACCAACCACCCCGTACTTGATATAAGAGTGCGAGACGGGTGGGTAAGCGATGGTTCGGTGGCCCTGACCCACTGCAGGCCAAACTTCTCATTGGAGTGTAGTGCCACCCACTTTTTTTCTAGGTGAAATCTATACACAGGGTGTTAATGAATTGTAGGGACAAACTTCTAGGGCTTGCAAAACACAACAAAGCAAACAACTTTTGTTAATAAATGTGTGGTCAAAAGTGTTTCCTTTCAGGGATAGAGCTTTTCAAATATTCTTTAAGAAGCGCCTAAATGTAGGCAACTCAATTTACAACCTACCATTTGTTTCCATAACGACGGAAATTAATGCAGGATAAATAAAGCCCTCTTTCCCACTTTTCAAATTCAAATTAAATTTAAAATAAATTAATTAACAAAATGTTTCAAAACTAAGCAATAAAAAAAACAAAATTACAAATCAAAAATCAACTATTTGAAAAATTTACGATAACTAATTCAAAAATTAACAAAATTATAGTAAGTGTTTAAAATGTCGCCCCCCCAGCTTCTACACACGAAGCACATCTACGAAGTAAATTGTGCGATGGATGATTCCTATTCGGAAAATGTTCTTGGTACAGGCGAGCAGCTTCGCGTGCGTTACCCCAAGCAGCTCCATACATGAACATCATGTCATGCTGTTCGGCAAAAGTATAATTCGCCATAACACAAAAATGCGAAACACAGAACGAAAATAACGAAGAAAATAATTATCAAAAAAATCACAGAACGAAAAAAACGAATTATAAAAGGTACAGAAAGAAACGAATGCAAGAAAAGTCAAAAAATATCACAAAAATATCGTATTGTGTCACAATTGACGTTATTTGAATGCATGTATGTACATCGTTTTTTTTTTTCAAAAACCGTGTGGCCTGTGCAAAATAATTGAAAATGCAATTTGGGTTGCCTATTTTCAGGTACTTCTTAAGGAATCTTTAAGAGGCTCTATTTTCTAAAGGAAACACTTTTGACCACACATTTATTAACAAAAGGTGTCTGCTGTGTTGTGTTTTGCAAGCCCTAGAAGTTTGTCCCTACAATTCATTAACACCCTGTATATATAAAAGTGAATGTTTGTGTGTATGTTCCCTATAGACTCCGAAACTACTCTGCCGATTGAGCTCAAACTTTGACACAAAGTGTGCTTTGAGGAGAGGAGGTAATTTTTTTTTTACAAAAAATGGACCCGCTAGGTGGCGCTGGCGATATTTACGAAAATGTGTTTATTGTTCACTTTACTGTAATTAAATGATAACTCCTAGGATACGAGCTATGTAAACATGTCCATAACAACCCTCAAAAAAATTCGCAATAGTACAGTCTCATTTACGGTCGCTATTTCATGTTTTGATTGCCATATCCTAAAGGTTTCGTACTCTTTTTCATATCTTGCTTTCGATTTAAACGGTAGCAAACTTTCCGTTGCTTTTTGAGCATTTTCTTGTACACATTTTGGTAGCGTATTCATAATTGCAATTCAAAAACAAATTTGACATTTATAAGAAAACAATCTGTTTTTGTTTCATAGGCTACCAGATATTGTATTTATGTAGGTAAAGCGTACACAAAGATGCCAATTCTTTGTTTTTTGTTCAAAGAATAAAGTGAACAATAAAATCTTGTATGCACCACGGCGTCACCGAATGATTACGCCCATCGAACGATATCCATCTTTCGGGCTAAAGCCCTCGAGCTGGATTTCATCGTTCTCCGGGCGTAATCATCGTAGTAACGCCCTTGGTGCATAAATAGCTATTATTGTCTGATTTCGCTTTATTACGGCATAGCAACGCACGCCGTTAGTTAAAATCGAGAAATTTCGATTATTAAACAAATTGCATACAATAATGGTTCTTATAACACTCAACTTATTCATACACTAATTAAAGAGAAAAATTATAAATTAGCTATTCAGAAAATGTATCCAACTACTTCATCAGATAAAACGAAATACGCCTGAATTTCATATTTTGGCAATAAGTCAGAAAAAATTGCAAACAAAACAAATTGATGTAAAATTACTTTTAAAACAACAAAAAAGACTTTGTTTAATGCTAAAGAATAAACTGACAATTGACTAAAATCAGGTATTTACAAATTAAGTTGCTGTAATTCGGTTTATATAGGACAAACAATTAGAAATTTTGATATTAGGTACAACGAACACGTACGTTGTTACAAATATAAACACCCCCATAAATCTAATTACGCTAAAATCAAATCAGAAATAGAAGGCTTTATAGGTAAACTGGAGGAAACGCTGAGTATAATACGGAGGAGTACAACAATTGCTGAGGACATGAATCTGGACATCGGAGTGAATGGAAATAATAATGCACAACTGAATCGATACCGGAGCACGCTCGAAAATTGTGGCTACAGAATCTTGAATAAACTTCCGACAAGATTAGCACTATTAACAAAAAGCACCATCGCCCATGTAATTACAAAGATATCAAATAGAACGAAAATAACAATATACAACGTCCATAATGATTATAGTGACGACAACATGCTGCTGACCAATATAGGAAATGTGAAAAAAATTAATGATAGGTACCCAAGAGGAAGAAAACACAAAAAGTATAAATATTACATGCATAGAAAAAGTCAAAGAATATCTGAAGAAGAAACCAATAACCATCAACGAAATAGAAGATGCAGGTGAAATGTACAAGGAGTTTGTAAACCAACTAAATATAGCAGTAAAAAGTGGAACGAAAGAAAAAAAAATACGAACAAATAAAAATACAAGAATTACCGCGCCGTGGATGAATGAGCAACTAAAGAAATTAAGCAACACAAAAAATAAATTATATCACCTCTACAGAAAAAATAAAACTAACGACAATCTAGAAAGAGAATATAAGAACATGAAAAATCAAATCACAACACTCAGAAGGCAGCAAAAAAGAGGACATTTTAGTACAAAACTAAACAAAAACATTGGTGATGCACGAAAAACATGGAACACAATCAACGAAATATTAGACAAAAGGGTGGAAATGGGAAATAAAATCATCAAGATTTAAAAGAAAAGGATAAGCTAATTGAGGAAGGGAAACAAGTAGCTAACATTTTCAACAAATTCTTTACAGAAATTGGAGAATCTCTTGCAGAGAAAATAGAAAGCAAAAAAAAGGATCAACCAACAATAACCAAGTTACAGGCACCGCACAAGAACAGGAGACTTAGAATCGTACAAACCACACCACAGGAAGTAATGGAAATTATAAATGGGTTAAAAAATAGAAAATAATAGAATAATGATGGGATGACGAACTACATGTACAAGCAATTAAAAAAAGAATTAGTAGAACCAACAACATTAATAATTAATGCATCATTAAGAATAATAAATAGGTAAATAAAATACCAATAATGTCAAAAATAATAGAAACAATTGTAAATTTGAGAGTGAGGGAACATCTAGAAGAAGTAATTTTTTTCTGCAAAAAACAGTACGGATTTAGGAAAAACAGCAGTACTGAAGTAGCAGTAGCGGACTTAGTCATTGAACTACAAAACACTATGGACAAGGGAACGTTATCGGCAGGAATATTCATAGATTTGAAAAAAGCTTTCGACACGGTAAACCACGACTCTTGAAGAAACTAGAAGCAATAGGGATCAACGATACCATGATGAAATGGTTTAGAAGTTACTTAAGTGGAAGAGTACAATATGTGAGGATAAATGAAGCAAATGGAGACAAAATAGAGATTGCTTACGGGGTACTTGAAGGATCAGTACTGGGCCCCCTGCTTTTCCTAATATACATTAACGACATTAGCCAATGTGAACTTAAAGGAAAAATTATTCGCAGATCTTCTACAAAAGCATGGCTCCCACTACATTATTTAATGATATGCAAGAACATCTCAACACAATTACCGAATGGCTAAGGATTAATAAATTAACAATTAACAACAAAAAACAAACTACATGATAATAACCAGTACCCCGGTGAACCATATTAGACAATTAAATATAAAATGTGAAGATATAAAAGAAACCACAACGGCACGTTACTTAGGACTAACAATAACGAATGATCTTAAATTGGAAAAACATATTGATGGTCTAAGGAAAAAATATCAGGAATAACAGGAATACTCAGAAGAATGGCGCCAGTTACCACTGAAGCGGCTCGGAAGTCAATATACTATGCCTTAATGCATAGTCACTTAAAACATCTAATAATAGTCTGGGCAAACACAAGCAACCAACAAATTCACACCTTAGAAACAATTTAGAACAGAGCAATTAGAAATGCAATTTACCACCACGGTACCACAGGGAGGACATGTATAAGGAGACTGACATACTGCCGCTAAAAGCCGTAAGAGATCTAGAGATCATCATTTTCACCCATAAAATAGTCCACGCGCAAAACACCTCAATTACATTGCTAATCACAAACGAACAAGTGCATGAACACAACACCCGCAATTGTAGGAAGATTCATACAGAGTCAACAAAAACACACAACCATGGGGTCAACTCTATAAAGCAAAAAATGGTGACAACGTATAATGCCATACCTAGCACTAGCAAGGATGAAAAGAACCCACGCAAATTCAAAAAGCAAATCAAACAATGGATGAAAAATAACCTTCCAAACTACATTTAATAGTAACATAGACTAGGTAGTACAATTATCATAGTAATAATAAACATGTTAACATTAACTAAAATGTAGAATTGTAAACCAAGGAGCACAATCCAATAACGAGCTTCTGCTCTTGGATCTTGACTTCTATTAATAAATAATAAACAAATAATAAAATAAACACTTATTAGAACACAATCATTCAATGACATCTAATAAAATTTTTACACTTTTTTGATGATGAACGCATATATTAGAAGCATTTGAAATTCACATTTAAAATTTGTACCTTTAATGAATGAGCATAAATTGATCTAAATTCATCCTTATTGGACGTTTTGGAATGAGAAATCAAGTCATCTGGTCGCAGATATAGAAAACCAAAATCACGTTATGAAGATTTATTGTTCCTATAGCAACACCAACTGTTTACTTTTAATTTTGTCTCTGAAAATGCCAAAATACGTATGGATAAAATAAAAAACGTGTTGAAGTTAAAAATTGTTATATTTACTATAAATTAGAATGACCTTTAACAAAGTCAAGGTCGAATTTATAAATAAAATTTATTTAATTAGTTGAATATTAAATTTAAAAAATCACTGTCTATTACTTATTGCCGATGTTTAATTTACAATGGGTGGTACTAAAAAATGTTTTGCAAACATTTTCGGGTAGTTTAGTAAATACTTGGATCATAACGTATTTAATAAAAAAACTGACCTACTAACATAAATAAAAGACACAAAATAATTTAAAATAAGGGAATTTTATGGGGATTGACCTCGAGATCTTCGTATTGGTAAGCAAGCGCTTTACCTCAAGACCACTCCCACCAAATACGTATGTTTTTATACTCTTTTATACTAAATTAATAATTTTGTAACTCATTTAATTGAATTATTATTTATTTGATCTATATCGCACACATTTTATTGAGCCATTTCCGCTCGATTTGCGTCTCAACAACCAATCAAATTAATTTGTGGGCGAAATCACTGGTGGATTTCAGTAAGTGAAAAAAACTACGATAAAACCACTCGATGCTACGGCTGCGTTTGTTAGCGACAAGGGCGGCAAGTTAAGATTGTAACCGCAGTACAGCACGCGGAAAACGACGACCATTTCCGATACGATCCCTTAATTTAAAATTCTTCGTAATTAATTGTGTGCGATATAGTTATTACGTAGCCGCGTTTTACTGCGATAAAGTTGGGTTGTTTGTTAACTCGTTCTAGTTAATTTTGTCAAGTTTCAGTCGCAGCACACGTTAATAATTAACTCAAGTTTATCGAAAAAACGAGATCACTAGTTATGTTACTTGTGACAAAATTTACATTTTCAATCAAAGGTTCATGGCGATTCGAAAGAGAGTTTGGGGGAAGCATAGTAATAAAAATGTTGGGTGCCGCTGTGTTAGTGAGAAGAAATAAAAAAACGCTCAATGATACCGAAACTATTTTTAGAATTTGCTTTCTAGCTCTCATTTATCTTTATGAAATGAGCCTAGCAGGCCCATATGCGTATTTAAATACTTTCAGTTTTTCGAATTATAAGCAAAAACATGGGCGAATCGGTCGCTGCTACTTTCTCATACTTTTTACGTTTTAAATATTCTCGCGCCAAGGATTGAAATTTACATAAGGCATCTACACCTGGTACGAGCCGCCCGCTTCACACTCAAGGCGTTGGCACGGCCGCGGCACGGAGACTCACGTAAAGGCGCTACCTAATTATTACGCTGACGATTTCGGACCAAAAATGATTATAATAACTTTATTTGAAGAGATCAAAATATGCAATAATTGAAAAACATGTTTTCTAACTAGAGGCGACTGATAGGCGTAGTTAAAATCCTAACTTAACTTCCGGAAAACGCATTGTTGATGTTAAATATGATTTGATTGTTAAAGTTTATAACGATTAGTGTTTGCGTTTTTGAATAAATAATTAATTAATTCCAAATTTTTCAAAAATTCCTGGAGGGCGCCAGACTAAAATTTGGGAGATTAGTAAAAAATAAATTTGTAGTTCACTGCAAGCTCTATCGGTTGACAAAGTTAAAACTATTAGTGTGAATTTTTTGAGAAACAATTTTTTGAAAACGAAAAAGATATTTTGTAGGACCAAAACTCGTTCGTGGAGACGGGAGACAAAGGCAAAAATGCATCAGGTTCTCATCAACGATATCTGGATATCTAAGCCTTAAACGAAAAAAGTAGCTCTTGTAAAGTTATTGTCCTACTATATGTGATTGCTACACTACCGTTTTTATGTTTTTATCGTAAATCATAATCTTAAAAACAAAATAAATGTAAAATGCAGGAAAAATGACCAAACTCCAGACCCTCGACTAGCCTCGGAGCCCCTTCTCTATATACTGTACGCTGCACGTATACTCCCCCAGAGATGCACAGAAGACTAGTGTCCACTCTATTTATTTGTTTTTATCTTTTTCACTTTAAGAATCTCAGGACTCCTTACAAACTTTAGCAACAGATATCGCAACCATAAGTGTGAGTTTTATTTTAAATAAAATTAAAATTAAATAAAAGTAAAAACTAAATTAACTAATTTACGTAACCTTTATAAATACCTGTTGTATACAGAATTTTGGACAAAAAAGACCACGCCAAATTGGAATTATCAAAATTTTGACTGAATTACATTGAATTTTTTATGTAGGAAAATAATTGGAGTTGAAACACCATACGCTTCGTAACATCACTATTCCCTTTGGGCCTTGCTTGGGCCAGTATCTACGCGTTTCGGACATACATTGGAACGTTTTGACGTTGTAAGCACGCATTGACGATATAGGTACTTATCTGGGCGGGGGAATCGTATTATCTACGCTAGCTAACAATGACACGCAGTCAAAGAGAGAAGTAGTTGTTCGGTAATGCAATTTAACATTAAAATATACTTCAATGCTATCACTGCTTTTCTTTATAGCTATCTATTAAAAGGCAGATCCCCTCTACATTGTCTAATTGTTTATATAGCGATTCCTACACCCTTACTCAAACATTGCATAATCGTTCTCGTTTTTTGTTAAATCATACAATTCAAAATACACTTTCAGTGAGAACACGCTAAAACGTTTGTTTTAAATGTATAAATAGAAAATAAAACAGTTTTCAAATTTGTTTGATTTATTTCATTACTAGTTATTGTTTTCAACAGAAACATGAAAAAATGGGCGAAACAGGTCGCTGGTCTTTCCCAAACCTTTTAAGTTTTAAATATTCTCGCGTCAAGAAGTGATGGGAATTTACATCTAATCTAGCCGGTACAAGCCCGCTGCACACTTAAGACGTTGCGTTGGTTACTTACGGACTGCGCTCACTACCACGAAGCGACGTGAAAGGCGCTAAGATATTTAATGCGTTCACTAAAATAGTTATAACAGCTTTATTTATACAGTTATCAAAATTATGCAAAGAATGAAAAGTATTTATTTTTATTAGAGCTAATTGATAGGCGTAACTGCCGGAAAACACGTTGTTCATATTAAAAAGTATCGTTTTCTTCTTTCATTTTTAAAATAGTTGAAAATACTCTCTGATTATAATGAAGTACTTGAAATAGTCTATCGAACTGATAAATGTTTATAACGATCGGCGTTTGCGTTTAGGAATAAAAAATTAATCAATTTAAAAATTTTCAAAAATTCCTGGAAGGCGTCAGAGTGAAATTTGGGAAATTAGTAAAAAACAGATTTTGTAGTTCATTGCAAGCTCTATTGGCTCAGGAAGTTTAAAAAAATGGTGTGGGCAGTTTTGGAGGAATTTTTGTTTGAAAATGTCCAAAATTTTGAACCGCTAGTGTATTTACAATTTTCATTTTTCTAAAAATATTTTTAAATCACTTGATTATACTTATTAAGGGGTATCAAATTATATAATAATTTGTATTGCTTAGATATTTGGTTTTTGAGTAATTTGGCATTAAAGATAAAATATTCAAAAATTCGTAGCGACCTTCATTTTGAAGATAAGATATTTGGAAAAAAGCATTTTATTTGTCTTTAGATGCACTATAACGCTATGCATTAGAAATTTTTAAAATGTGCTTAGAAAAAAATCTATATCAAAAGAACAGGTCTAATTTCTGTTTCCGGTTCCGGTTCTGATTAACGACCTTACAAAGAACTACTTGTAACTAAAAAACTTCTACACACCAAATCTTATAATAGTGGCGTACAGTTAACGCGTAATGGGGTGGAGCGCCATCCTGTTGAAACCATAATTCTTTAGATCTTCATCGTCTCGTTCTATTTTAGGAACAATATCATTTTATTATAATAATATTCAGCTTTACTTAGTTGAAGTTCATATTGTTTTCGAGCACATCCAAGTATTTTTCGCCAGTCAATACTCCATCGATAAAAAACTGCCCGAACTCTCGTTCTGCCAAAGTTCCCACCAACAGTTTACCTTTTTTTGAAGGTGTTAAGTATGGGCTTCTTCAACCCAGTGGGGTTTTTCTCTCGGCCAGTAGCGGCAGTTATGCCTATTAACTGTCTTATTCAAACAAAACGTTGCCTCGTCAGAAAAGACAATGTTTTTTATAAAATTATTATTATTATCATCACAAATTTTGACCATTTCCTCAAAAAGCTCGATCCGTTTATCAAAGTCATCTTCTGTGAGCTCCTGCGCCAACTGTATCTTATATCGATGATACGTACTTTTCTTTATTTAAAATTCCAGCAACAGAATGTCGGCTCACCCCTTGTTGTGTTTGCGGATTTTCTTTAATACTTAGTAAAATGTCCAAAGCATATCGTTTTCGTCTGTTGTTGATTGCGGACGTTCGGTTTTTGGAGCATCTTTGACGCTTCCCTTAACATTGAATTTTTTCAGAATTTTTCTTACAACCTATTGGATTATTGGATTTTGATTGGGGTGGAGATCGTTAAATAAATTGCATACCTCTTGTTGCGTTCTTCGACGTTTCCTAATTTTAGGACAATATTTCAATTTTTTTAACAATAAATTTTTAAAAATTATGATATAACGTACAACAGAATAATAGTTATTTATGTATTAAGGGCGTAGAGAGGCTTTTATAGCGTAAGACGTAATTTTGAGCCTGAGGCGACAACCGAGGGCTAAACGCAAGTTACGCCCGTGGTACATATACAACTTTATGCACGGATGAAGATTTTTTAATTTAAAAATATTTCTAAAATAAATTGATAATATTTATAAAATAAATTGAATTTTCCACCCACATCTAGCGTTGCTTTGATTAAATTTGAGATTTGATGCGTAATTATGGTAGCGAGTGAACAATGGCCCATGGGCAATAATAAGGTATCTTGGGTATTGATGTTTAATCAGGTTGCCATTTATTCTAAAAAAAGTTAAACTTTATGTATGGGCCTTACTTAAATCCATTGCACTACCATGGGCTATAGAAAGACGTTTATGACAAAGAAATTCGTGTATAATTGTCAATTTATGATACACCCGTGCATAAATAATAATATACCTTGCTACAAAACGCGTAACAGAACCAAATAACAATTGCTTCTGTCTTTTTGTAAAATTACCTGCCCTATAAATTAGCGTAATTGGACAGAAATTAAGAGTTTCAGTTTTAGCGTAAGTAACTACAATTTTTGTTCTTTTATTAACTGCTAAATTTCGTAATATATCACAAGTGTACGTTTATGTTAAACAAACATTACAGGGTGTTAATGAATTGTAGGGACGAACTTCTAGGACTTGCAAAATACAACAAAACAAACAACTTTTGTTAATAAATGTGTGGTCAAAAGTGTTTCCTTTCAGGGATAGAGCTTCTCAAAGATTCTTTAAGAAGCGCCTAAGTGTAGGCAACTCAATTTACTACCTACTATTTGTTTCCATAACGACGGAAATTAATACAGGATAAATAAAGCCCTCTTTCCCACTTTTCAAATTCAAATTAAATTTAAAATAAATTAATTCACAAAATGTTTCAAAACTAAGCAATAGGAAAAACCAAAATTACAAAGCAAAAATCAACTATTTGAAAAATTTACAATAACTAATTCAAAAATTAACAAAATTATAGTAAATGTTCAAAATGTCTCTCCCCAGCTTCTACACACGAAGCACATCTACGAAGTAAATTCCTGCGTGCCGCTCCAAATATACCAGGAGTCTGTTGAACTTCTTCACATGCAGCAAGAATACGCGGCGTAAGTTCTTCTACAGTTTCAACTGGGTTAGCATACACTAACGTTTTAACATGTAGTACCTCCCATACTGAAACATGGTTCACTCCCATTTCATGAGCGATGGCTCTTGAACTAATAGAAGTATTTTCAGCAATTCTCTCCAAAACTTTTTCCTCAAAATCCACCGTTCGCCTTGTTCTGGTAGCTTCACAGTTGTGTTTGTTGACAACGAATGTACCTTCTTCCCGCAGCCGACGTGAAACTACACTAAAGGCCTTGTGCGATGGATGATTCCTATTCGGAAAATGTTCTTGGTACAGGCGAGCAGCTTCGCGTGCGTTACCCTAAGCAGCTCCATACATGAACATCATGTCATGCTGTTCGGAAAAAGTATAATTCGCCATAACACAAAAATACGAAACACAGAACGAAAATAACGAAGAAAATAATTTTCAAAAAAACCACAGAACGAAAACAACGAATTATAAAAGGCACAGAAAGAAACGAATGCAAGAAAAGTTAAAAAATATTACAAAAATATCAAATTGTGTCAAAATTGACGTTATTTGAATGCATGTATGTCTAGATCGTTTTTTTTTCAAAATTTCGTGTGACCTGTGCAAAATAATTGAAAATGCAGTTTGGGTTGCCTATTTTCAGGTACTTTTTAAAGATTCTTTAAGAGGCTCTATTTTCTAAAGGAAACACTTTTGACCACACATTTATTAACAAAAGTTGTTTGCTTTGTTGTGTTTTGCAAGCCCTAGAAGTTTGTCACTACAATTCATTAACACCCTGTATAAAATAACATTTCAAAGTCTTAGTAACAGAAAATAGCATTCTACATCTTCAGTGTGCCGTGGAATATAATATAAAATAATTGAAATAAAAAAACGTGGTCGCAGCACTTTGCCTCGACTTTCCCATACTTTCAGAATAAAGTGCTGAAGCAGTGACCATCTATTGCAAGAGTTTGTGGTTGGCCCATTGGCAAGTCAAATGCTTTTTAAATTGTAAGCTGTAAAATAATTTGGTTGTGCTTACACTTCGGTTTTGTTCTTACTGTCACGGGATTATACTGTGTGTTCGTTTTTTACGCACTACGCGTTTCGCGATCTACTTCGCGCTCTCTTTTTTATTCCCATGGATGGTTGAACGTTGCTGCTATGCTAGGTTCCGTCCTTACAATATGCTACAAAATCCATGAATGTAGCTGACTAAGTTACCACCGAAAGTTTTTTTTTGAGAAAAACTTTTTTTAAAGATTTTATGGAGTTAAAAACCCCAGATACAATACAAAAATTTATCAGCTAAAAATCGAAGGGGAAGGGGAATAGTAACCCCCTAAGTATTGCTGCATCTAAAAATTAAGTGGTGAATCTTAAGCAATTTGGCTTGATCAGAAATGTTTTACTGTATCTTGTTCATGAAATAAAACGTTTTCATCTTCAAAAATTCATAGAAGGTGTCACAGACAAAGTAACGGAGTGGGACACGAATCACATTGTAACTTTTTCATAGCTCTATGAATTTACAGAATTTAAACAAAATCGATTGGCTTTTTTTAGATATATTTTTTGGATTATCAAAATTTTTTAAGTTTTGATACTGCGCACTTTTGGTAGCCCTGAGGTCTTCTACTAGACTCTGCTTTCTAATTTAGAAAATTGTTTTTCATAGAAATGATACCAAATAACATGTTTAACTGTTTTCATTCTGCTTAAAACCTTATATTGACGCTTAATCGTGTTGAAGTTCTTTGCCGGTATCTACATATTTCGTAGAACTAAAACTCGTTCGCGGAGACGGTAGATGAAGACAAAAATGCGTCAGGATCTTAATAACGATTATCTGAAAATCTAAGTTTTAAGTGAAAAATGAAGTATCTTTTGTAATGTTGTTGCCCTAGTATTTGCGATTGCTACACTACCATTTTTATATTTTTATCGGTAATAGTAAAAAACACTCCAGAGCCTCGATCAGTTTCTTAGCCCCTTCTGTACGTCTTTCCAATATTGTGCGCACGCATTGACATGTTACTTGACTAACGGGGAAATTGTATTATCTAAGCTAGCTAACAGTGACCCGTAGTTGCAGCAAAAAATAATTGTTCGTTGATGCGAAATAACATTAAAATATCCTTATATACTATCACTGCTTATCTATCTATCTATTAAAACACAGACCTCTTTTACATTGTCTAATATGTTATAAAGCAATACAAATTTAGAAGTTGAAACTACAAGAATCCTAAAAATAAGATAGATAGGAGACAATAATATTTACATATATTATGTTTTATTGTTAACTCACTCATGTGCATTGAAATTTTTATAGCATTCCTATAACTAACTCAAACATGACACAACCGTTTTCATTTTCTGTTAAATCATACAATTCATAATACATTTGCAGTGAGAACACGCTAAGAAGTTCCACTTAGAACTTGCGTGCTCGGCACACATTTATTTTTTTCGCATATCTCCCACTTACAGAGTTTGCTTTCGGATTTATGCAACATCTTTTTTTTTCTGTAAAAAAATACGTTACTATTTAAAGCGGTGTGAAAAAGGTACTGTTTCTAAATAGGTTCGTTTTTCTAAAGTGTTAAAGTAACTGGTTGGGCTTTAATATATGGTTTTGGACTTATACAGGGTTGGGCAAAAGTACGGAACAATGGAAATATCTTTAATACGGTAACCGCGATTTTGACAAAATTTTCTTTGAATGGAACACTCTGTATATTTTTTAATATATTGATAGAATTCTTTTTTGGGAGTTCAGTAATATAAGGTTTTATGTCTTTATTTTCAATAATTTTAGAGATATTGAACAATAATGTTTCGTAAATGTTATCTAGCATCTCATGAAAACAAAAGACTGAGAACCTTAAACAGTTGTCAAATATGCTTGGTTCGTGTTGTGTTGTTTTGATGTTTGATAGATTGAGCAGTGTGGTCGCAGTAATTAATTAATTAACCAAAATTAATTAAAACTGCTGAATTTAACATCAGAAATGGTTCATTTAACGGAAATATTGCAAATTGTTAAATAAAGTGCAAAACTTCTTGCTGAGTTCTACGACGCTCACAAAAATCAGCCATAATTAAAATTTGAATTCGTTTTCTTTCTGTTAATTGATTCATTTTTGATGTTAAATTCAGCAGTTTTAATTAATTTTGGTTAATTAATTGATTACTGCAATCACACTGCTCAATCTATCAAACATCAAAACAACACAACACAAACCAAGCATGTTTGACACTTTTACAAAACTGTTTAGGTTTCTCACATTCTTTTGTTTTTATGATCTGCTAGATGACAATTACGAAATATTATTGTTCAATATATCTGGAATTATTGAAAATAAAGGCAAGAAACCTTATTTCACTGAACTCGCAAAAAAGAGTTCTATCGATATATCAAAAAATATACCGGGTGTTTTATTTGAAATAAAAAAGTTGGTATCATTTCCGGCTAAACCGGAGATTGTTTTTAAACCGCCAATACTTTCATTATATCCGCCGTATATAGGAACTTTCATGTAGAAAATTTTTTCAAAATCGCGGTTGCCGTATTACAGATATTTGCATTGTTCTGTACTTTTGCCCAACCCTATATATTAAGCGTACACAATCATGCACCCTCCCACAGACATCATATCACTTTTTTCTGTTCTTGAAGTTCCAAAATATGCTTTCCGTTAAAAATTCGTATTTGAAAATTTAGGTACATAAAATCAGTACTTCGCTATACTGAAAGTATGTCAAAAATAAAATAAGTTAGTTGTTTTACTTGTTTTCACTTATTTAACTACAGAATTCTTTGGGGTTAAAACTATCAAATGCGATTTTTTTAATGTTTTGCTAACATAATCCTGTGTTTGTGATAACTTGACAAATTCAGAAAAAATATTTTTTGCGACAGTAATACAAATAATAGTAATACCATCTCATTTAAGACAAAACTAGTTGTTATTTCCGGTTAAACTGAAAGTTCTAATTTTTTCTATACACAGGTAATTTGTTACGAGTTAGGGCTGAATAGTTATGTCGCTAAAGTGCATAGTTTTCGAGATATTGCTTGTTAAAGGTCAGATGAAACACCCGGTGTTTCAGATATAATTAGATTAGGTTAAATTGGACTTCATTAGTAGTACGCAAAACTTACAAGCATTGTAGCTAAATTTAAATAAATTGTTTTTTTATTTTCTCCCATGAAGTTGTATAGAAGTAAAAAAAAAAGTACTTTCTAAAACTCAAAATTATTAACAAAATGCCTTCCAGAAGATAGTATTATAAAAAATATAACAATAAACAATAATAATGCGGGATAGGCGACGGAGTTCGCAGCTTTTGCAGCAAAATGAGCAGTTACAGAACGCTAGTGAGCTTTTGCAGCGCCAGTACTTCGTTGACTGCCGTACAGATTGCAATACCGCAGGCGCTTGCCGCGATGTAAAACGATATTAGATTAGTTTTCTAAAATTTAAAAATAATTTCACTTGCTGGGAAATTGATAAATTTTTTACATTTAAGTCATGTTACATATGATATAAACTTAATAGAAAATGCTAAAAGTAATACAATTTATGCTATAATCTACTTGTTAAAAATGAATTTTAATTTATACATTCCTTGGTCAGTTATTTAAAAAACATGTAAACGTACATTAACCAATAATGAAAGCTATGCTAAGTAAAGTGCTCGTTATAATGATGATAATTCTTGAAACTTTATTCAAAGGTCATGTTACATTTGGGGAAGGTAAGTATTATAATTATTAGTATAATTACAAAGTTTTCTTAGATAATGTATTCAGTTTGCTAGCATAACAATTTGTTTTTGAAGTTTGGGAATATCTAGAAAGATATTTACATATTATGAAAACAAGAAGTAGAAATAGTAATGTGATTTATGCGCATACAATCGCAAAGTTGTTTTAAACATTTTACTTTATATTTTTCGAAATTTGGTAGCTTCCAACGTAAAAAATAACACACTTTTTTAAATGTACCGAAACCGAAAAACGTAAATGTGCTCGTATTCTATTTAAAGTTATTTTTGATAACAACGTACTTATGTTTTCGTAGCAATATAAAAATCGTTTGAAAGTGGCGCGTAGAATTAACAATTTTCACCTCCATATTTTAGCTTAACAGCGAAGTTGTTATTTAGATTTGAAATAAATTTAAAATATGAAACGAAAACATAAGTTTTGCTTCCTTGATTTTATCGCAAAATTTTTATTTAATTTTAGTCTCAAATGATAAAAATTAACGATATATTTTTGTATTCAATGTGCACATCGCTCTAAATTTCGATGGATAGTAGAATTTTATCTGCGATTATACAAAAATATTCATTGTAAATATTTCAGTATAAAACATTTTATCGTTCGTTCAAGTGCTCTTAAAAATGTTGAAAAATACGAGAGCTATATTAAGCTGCATGCAATTTATATTGCATACATATGTGCTATGTATTTCTCTTTCTCCGCAGCTTACATCCCTGGGTGGGTTTTTGCTGCTATGTATGATATATATTTATTAATTAGGATTGATAGAGGTATCGATTTTAATTACGGAATTTGCAGGCCAATGCGTTCACTATTTACATTACTAATTCACAATATTGGCTAATACCCCAGCAGTTATTTGTTCAAAATTTTACAGTGCTGTAAAATGATTTTTAAACATGCTATTTCTTCTTTATGTAGTGGGAATTATTGCGATTTTAATATTTAATGTATTAAGATTTTATAAAATCAGAACTAGTCTTATCTCTAAATATTACTATATCTGAAAACTAAGTTTAAAATCTTGTACTACTGTCACTGGTGCACGATTTAGTTTAAAGATTTTCTATCGTGTTTTAATATTAAATAAAGAGAATTTTCTAATTTCAATAATTAATAGAAATCTTTTCAGAGAAATTGGGGAAAAAACAAATTGTCGTTCATACTTAGCTCTATAGGATCGAATTACCCATTGTACCAAGGTGAGGTGAGGTACCTTTCTCGCTATATGAAGTATAGCTATAGAGGAAGGTATTGTGATCGTCAGCTTGGATTTGGTGCAACTGCGTTCATTCAGCGAAGTTCTTTTTTGTTTTGACTCTACTGACCGGTATACGAGTTATGCATAAAAGAAAGGAACCTTACATTCGTATTCTACGCATGTCGAATAGCCCATCTGTCCAAACGAAATTTACTTATCGCCCCCATTGCACCACTATCGATTTTTTGTTTTTTTTTTTAATTTTACTTATTTCCGCTTTAAAATCATGTTAAATGACTATAGGAACAACCATTCATTGACAAAACACCCCTGGGAGGTTTCTTTGTGGTCGTTTACCTGAACTGTTTAATTGGATAATCGCTAAAATAAAGACTAACCAAATAATAAAATCGAATTTAGATTTTAACAAATAAGTATTGTTTACAATTAACAAATACTGAAAACAAAAAAATTTCCACATTTTCACCAATTTTTGAAATTTCAAAATTTTTCAACATTTTTAAAAAATTTTAATTTTCAGAAGTTTTATTGTTACTTTAAAATTTTTAACAAGTTTCATAGCAAACAAAATTTTCCAAAAATTTTGAAAAAACATCGGGTATTAAATATATTTGAAATTTTTTCGGTTATTTTAAAAATATTCTAATTTAAAATAAAATTGCCAAACTTTTCGACATAAATTAAAAATTTTCAAAAATTTCCATAAATGCGAGGAAGGTCTCGTGGCGGTAGCCCAACAGCTTTTTATTTTTTTATCTTGTGGTAAAAAATGCCCTGCCATATACCAACTGCATTACTAAAACTTTAACAAAAACATAACATGTAATGAATTATTTAAGTAATTGCTAGTTGTGGTTTGATCTAAGTAGAAGGTTAAGGTAGGGCACGCACGTACTTGCAACTTTTAGTTGCGCAGCTGTTTGGTTGTCCAAATTAAACGCATTGCTTTATACAAGGTATACTTGTGGACTCGTATATAAGGAATACTATGTGAAAGAAAGCATACACGACGGTTCTGCATTATAGCAAAAAAGATGGTCGATTCTGGGGCATGGACGTTTTAACGAGCAAAGCCGACTGCACCCGAGACTACTGGTACCAAAATGGAACAGACGTTCGCACTCTCCGCCTTACGTATCGCCCATCTCGTTTACTCTTTGGCCAAGTTATGCATATGCTTTCTCTTGCTTCCAAATAGCCTTGCATACGTTTCGTAAAACGATTCTACAGGGTGTTATTAAAATATGTGTAAAGATTTTAACCTCTAACAGAAATCAAACTGCATCACTTTTCTATACATATATTATTATTCTAAAATCGCATATTTTTTAACATGAACTTTTTAGTATCTTAAACAGTCAATGTCGTTTAGATGAGTTAGTAAGATATTAGGTCTGATTAAACAGCCACCCACAATGCCCACATTTACAGAAAATTGATGGCGGTGTTTTCTAAATGCATTAGAATTTTCACCTGACCAAATGTGGGTATTGTTGACATTAATAACTCCATCTAGTGAAAATCCCATTTCGTTGGTAGACAGCAAACAATTAAAAAATTTATGCTGCTTCCCAATTTTTCTCACAATCTATCTACAAAAAATTTCACGCCGTAGAGGATCCCCTGGCTGTAGTGCCTGCACCAGTTGTACATGATCACATGATAAGGATGTATTCTGTTTGTTTAAAGTACGCTAAAATGTAAATGCTGATACTTTAATACAAAATGCAAGTCTTCGGACACTAACAATGGGATTCGATTTGTAGTTCGGCATCCAAAATTTGACAGGTTCGTGCCCTTTGTCGAGGTTGCACTTGGGATTTAAACGAAATATGATCACGTAAATATTGATTCGCATTTGTAAAGCTTCTCGCATTCGATATTCGGCGATTGGGACAACTTTTCATGTAAAGTGGCCTAGCTCTGGCAGCATTTTCACCCACTTCACCATAGACAAGGACGATGTCCATTAATTCATAGATTCATAGAATACATTTTTTTGCCCACAATAAAATAGTATTTCGAGACGTTAAGCGTCTTTGTACATTAAATTGGCGTCAACAGTTGCATTGTGTTGTAAAAATTTACTTAGTTTCATGAAAATTATATGTATATAAAATAAGATGTTCAACAGCTATGGGATGCCTTTATGGCGAACAGAAATTAATAATAAACCAATGGAAGCAAATTCCATTCTTAGTAAATATATGTCCAGTCAAAATTGTGGGCGCTTTAAAATCCGTCAAATGTATCTGTCGCACCCTGTTTATAAAACAATACATTTTCAGTGAGTAACCAAACATTTTCTTGGAAAACAATTTTTAGAAAATGCAAAATACATTATTACCGTTCATTATACAGGATGTCTCGTAAGCACGTAGAAAAACTTTAGGAGGTGATTTCTTGAGTTATTTTATGAAGAAAAGTGCATATGAACATATGTTTAAAAGTGCTTCCTTACGGAGTTACAGTCTTTGGAAGAAAGAACAGTTTAACCATTTTTTCGCATTAGTTAGACAAAAATTTTAAAATTTTATATGTGACCATTACTGACTTAGCTTAGTATTTTTACTAATTTTTGTTTAAATAAGTGTCCCTAAGGGGGGGGGGACGTAATATTTGCTTCTAAATATTTTAGATTTTTACAATTCTCTGTTTAAAAATACATAAAAAAGTGTACTTGTTGAAAGTCGTTATATCTAACAGTTTTTGAAATAATTCTATGAATTCTTTGAATTGTTAAAATTTCCTACTTCCAGAGAAAGTACCTATGTAACGAAGCGTTTCTGGACAAATGTTTACAGAAAGTTTGTAATCGTTTTTATGTTTAGAACTCACTCTCAAAGTTTGGGGAAACGATTTGGACATCTTGAGAAAACACTTAGACCTTCATGGGAGTATTTAGTCTATGATAACATTGTTTTATGAAAACTTTAAATTATCTTGATAACTGTTAGATATAGCGACTTTCAACAAGAGTACCTATTTTGTGTAATTTAATATGAAATTTAAGATTTTTTAAACAAAACTTCAAAAATTGTAAAGATCTAAAATACTTAGACGAAAAAATTACGTAAACCCGGCATATAAGACACCTCTGGTATACTTATTCAAACAAAACTCAGTAGAAACACTAAAGTAAATCAATAGTACGCAAAAATAAAATTTTAAAAATATCAGTGCAATTACTGCGAAAGTTATCAAAAAAAAAGTGATTAATTGGTTCTTTCTTCAGAGAGCTGCAACCCAGTAAAGAAGGATTTTCGAACATATGTTTATTGAACTTTGGTTCATGAAATAATCCAAGGCATCACTTTCTGAAGTTTCTTTACGTGCTTAAAAAACAACCAACTACAAGTTCAGTTGCTGTTTTTAAATATAAATTTGTTATAATTCTTAATACACATTAATAATAATTTTTTGATATAATTTTGAAAAACTTTTAACTGGAAATGAATGACAATTAGTTTAACAAAACTTCGCACGGTAACTTATTCAATCAGAATAGAGCCGAGCAATTACTAATTAATTCGTAAAGTACTAATCTTTGCTTCTTTAAGTTAACGGTAATTATCTCCCATAAATGTTATGTTTACTTAATAAAACCATCTCCTTTTGTCAATTAAAAGTATTTAAACTACTTCCACAAGTCTATTTGTACATCTACTACTGTCAGCTTGAGTAACTTCAATAAAGGTTTAATTGGTTTACCACCTTTTTAATGTTTATTTAACGGATTGTTTTACGAAATATACGTCGTAGCATTTTAACCAATTTTGTTAGAATTAAAATAAGTTTTCTACAGAAATTTATCACATTGTTTGCAAACCACGTGTTTGGTAGAAGTCGCCTTGAGTTAGAACAATCGCTTACCATTCAAGAATTCCGGCCTCAATATCTATAAAATTATTCTTATAAAATTTATTTTTCATCTGTTATACATGCTTTTACGGCATTTTAATTAAATAGAAAGTGAAAGAGCGGTTTTTGAAATTACTTAAAAATATTAGCAAACCATACGTTATTCTTCTTCTTCTTAATCTTCACCTCTTTTAAGCTTACCGGGTGTCGAGGGTTCTCTTTCACTCCGGGTTTGGCTTTTTTCGCTATGTTTCGGGGGGTAGGGCCCACTGACCTTTTATCCACTACGCCCCTGCAGCTTATGCCAACCCTTTTTTCACATTCATTCAAGCCATTCATTTATTCCATTTACACTGAAGGAGACTCCAATCCCTCTAACGACTGCCATGGTGTTAATATGGCAGCCGGGACCGACTATTCACGTGCCCATCCGATAGCACGAGACGCCTTGTTAGCACAGCGTTGGGTCACCCATCCATCTGACCGCAGAGAGCATTGCTGCACTTTCGCGATCATACGTGAATGGGCAACCTAGCTGCGCTAATCCGAGACCTTCCATTCGTTATTACGTTTTATAAATAATACCGCTAATATACAACCAAGACGTTGAATTTTTTAAATATAAGAACATAAGAAAATAAGAAGTAATTAAACAAAATAGAATTGTATGGGAATTGGACCGGGGATCTTCGCTTGGTGAGCGAGTGCTGTGTTTTAAGACCACTCTTGTCAACTGCGTAATTCGCTTTTATTTTATGGATATTAAGATATGGTCATAACATTTTAGACACAACCTACTTTGATCCAAACCAAATTAAAATATTGTTGAAATGCCAAGCATTTGTGCTCCGTAAAACACGCCATATAAGTAATAATTGTTAATTATGAATAAATAACTTTTTAGTTGTAATATATTTATACTTACTTAATCTTTACCCTAGCTACTTTTCGGTGTTGAGGATTTTGTTTTATTTACGAGGGCATATTGATAAGTACTTAGCCTACCATATAAAACGCCACAATATTTCAAAACAAAATTTTATTTATTCAACATAATCTCCTTTAAGACTTATACATTTAGCAGAACGTTCATAAAGTAATTCTAAGCCATTTAAAAAAAATCTTTGTCTTGGTCTGTAAACCACTCCTCAACGGCACATATTGGTTCGTCATTTGTCAAATCTTTTACCTTTAAAATTTTTTGTGAGTTTTGGGAACAAATAATAGTCTGGCGGAGAATAGGGCGGGTGGTCAACCAATTCAAAACCAATTTCATCAATGTTTTGCAGTGCAATCAACGACTTGTGAGCAGGAGCGTTGTCTTGCAAAAAGAGCACACCTCTGGCAAGTTTTTCGCGGCGTTTTTCCACAATTTTCTTACGTACTTTAGTTAGCAACTCAGTATAATATGCTCCCGTGATAGTTCTACCCCATTCCAAATAATCTATCAGAATTATCCCATACTTGTCACAGAAATTGGTCTTCCAGGGCGGTGCTGATCTTTCACATCTGATCTTCCTCTTTTATATTCCGCAACCCAGTTTTTAATAACGGCGTATGAAGGACACTGATCACCTAAGGTTTTTATCATATCAGCAAAAATTTCTTTGCCCGATAATCCTTTTAAAAATGACTACGTAATAACTGACCGAAACTCGATTTTTTCAAATTCTATCTTTTTCTCAGACTGCTGTTTTCAAAAATTCACAGTTTGATCATCGTTCACCTTATGGATGTCAAACTTTGACAACTTATTTATAAAACATCATAGTTGTAACCATAGCAACCATATTCACTTTTCTTTACTAGAAACTTTCCAGGCTAACTAGATATCAATACCCCCTCGTATGTCTTTTTTAATTCTCTCTTAGCTTTGTTCCAATTACCCGTTCTGCTATCTTCTGCTTCTTTTACATCATCTTCGCGCGGACTTCTTAATCCTTTTTTTTTAACTTTTTGCTTAAGTTTAATTTACATACAGGATATACTGCCATGACAGTTACTGCTACATGAGTACTTAAATAAAGTTTTGCAAAAGAGTTACTAGAGGACAACATAGCGTTAATTAGGAAAAAAACATGCTGCTGCTGTGGTTGTAGATTTAATATTTATCGATATTTAAATGAGATTTGGTGGTATAATTTAATCTATAATATTTTTCGTACTAAGAAACACCACATTTCACAAATCCAGCCACTCATTCCTATAACAGTATACGCATATGTGTCAATGAACCTTTACTCTCGCTTAGTACGCTTTCTTTGCTGTGGTTTCCTCTGTGCTTGATTTGTTGTAATTTGCTTTTATGTTTGCTTCACAATATCCACGATTCACAAAAATAAATTAGAATTAGTGTAAACAATGTTATATACCTGAGTATGTGTCTTTTTTTAAATCTAAACTCTTCGCGTATTGCATTTGAAATTCTTACTGCTGCTATTATTTTTACAGCTGTTTCTGTTTCCATCTTCCAATTTTCATTTGCATGTGCACTTAAGTACTATTTAAAATCTTGCTTGTTCTGGTGGTACATTTCGAAATTGGATTCTGTGTCTTTTATTTCTTATCATCATTTTGGTCTTATTTATATACTTATATTCATTATTTCTTTTTTTGAGTACTTCATCGTAGACGTTCATATAGCTTAGTAAATTGTTTTCGGAGACTCTTATTCCTATAATATCGTTGAAAAATCACATTTTTGTGAAGTGTACCGGTTTCATTTGCCGAAAGCCTAACGTCAATAAGGTATATGGATATAATATAGTTTTTCTACTTCCATGTTTAAAATGCCGTTTATCGCATATGTTTCCGTGACGCTAAGTGACCTTTTAAACACACCAAGAAAAGCTGCGACTTTGTGCGTTTTAGTCACGGGCTGAAGTTAGCTCTAGGTTTTTAATCGCAAAATTCAAATGAAAATCAACTGAAAATCAAGTTAGTCGTCACTTGTCATCAATCTGTCAAAATAATTAATATTGCTTAAGATAATGAAATAATTTCCAAATTTTAGTATTTTTGTGATGGTCGTAGAAAAAGTATAGTATGCAATTCGCTTTAGAAACTTTTCTAGATACTCGTTTTAATAAACACTCGCTCCGCTCGTGCCTAATAAAACTCGTGACTAAAATGCCGTTTCTAAAACTTGTTGCATAATATACTAATATATTAAAGTTATGAGGTAACTAATATTTAACCTATTTTTTAGTAGTTTAATGTCGAAGTAACGTTTTCACGTTTCTTCTGAATAGTTTGGTCTCAAAAAGCTTGTTTCAGGCACTGCAACCTAATTGGTCTGTTGTGTTGCATGAAGCCCATTATAGCACTGGAAGAGGTGATCAGCTTTTCGGGTTCCAATTCCGGTTCCCGGAAGGAGTGTTTCGTCTTCCTTTTTATATACTCCACAGAGTGGGGTTTTTGCTAGTCGTACCGTACTTAGGTGTTATTAAAATAACAATGTCCTGGAAGAATGCTTTTTATGTGATGTTTTTTCTTCTTATTTAATTTCAAGAGTTTTTCAACCGTTTTCCTGGATGGTTCTTGGACGAGAGATTTTTGCTCTGCTTCCTAGCAGTGCTGTAAGCTATGCCGCACGTTGGCTCGGGTTCCATCTGCTTTTTGGCGTTGCCATCTCTTACTAGCCTGTCCATTTCTTTACTGCGCACACTTCTTAGTGGCTTTGCACTCACATAGGAAAGATACTGTTGTGTTCTGCCAGTTTCAACAGCTTTTATATGGCAGCACTAATTTTGAATTAAATTGGCATGTTATATATCAGTGCCTTAAGCTACCACCGCCATCACCTGCCCGTCCGTAACGATGTAGATTCTGTTGTACTCAACCCTGTTCTGTTTTCTGATTTGCATCCGTCTCTGTACCGCACGTCTTCATTTAGATTGGCTTCTTGATCCGATCATCCCGTTCTGGAATGATGATCTGGAATGGTTTTTTAGAAGTTTGAAGATTTTTTCACTTTCTCTGTATTGACAAATTTGAATATTTCAGTATGATCGCTGGTTGAACCTGAGCCTCTCCTGTATCAATTTATTCTTAGGTAGGTGGGTAGGGGCTAAGGTTTCTGTACCGGGAATTACCGGGCAGAGAATCTCGTCTAATTCGTGATTTCTTATGATTCCGAAACCGGGAAAAATTAGTCAAAATTTCTAGGGAAAGGAAATCAAATAGAGCATCTAAAATTCGAAATTTCGTGTCGCTAAACCTCCGTGCAGTAGGGTTTCTGTAGTGGGAATTCCCGGGAAATACGTGATTTTTTATGATCCCGAAACCGGGAAAAACATTTGAAAATTCCCAAGAACGAGAATTAAATCGCGAGTCTAAAGTTCTAAATTTCGCGCCGCTAAACTTGTGCGACACCTACATTTCTGACTTATACATATCGAATTTTAGTATTTTGATTTTTTCAACTTTTAATCAATTTGCAATCAGTCTTTATGTCCCACTGCTGCACTTCGGCACGTACTCGTTAACGCTAAGGTGGAGTACGGGGGATCTACAATTTAACGTCGAATCCGAACGACTAAATACCAGAGAAGGTTTCAGGCATTAGGACGGCCGCCTACACCGGATTGGGGAATGTGAGTGGCGGGTTGCGGCATAGATTTTCATTGCTGTATGGCTGCGGCGGAGAAACGAACCCCAGATCCTTAGCGTTAGAGGCTAAGCGTGCAGGTTTGTATTTATTCAATTACCGATCGATAATAATTTGCTCGCAGACACGTTGTCACGTGTTGTTGTTTGATGTAGTTGTGTCAGTTGCGTTTTATTTATAAAACCCATCACTCGGTGGTGTTTCTGTCATTGCCGTTTAAACATTGTTTTGCATACGCGAAGGCGAGCCGTATCGTTCCCAGATTCAAAATAATCATCTGCTATTCTTAATATGCTTGCATGCAACAAAATAGTACGGATTTCACGGCGCAATAACCTCAGAATCAGCGCGCCTGTTTCTGGTTTCTGTAGTTTTATTTGTATCATTTAGTCTTTTACTTATGCAGTCAGTCAGCGACAATTAGGTGCAGCGTGCACCTTTGCATTTATTTTATACAGAACTTAAGAAATACATAAATCCGCTTTTAATTAAAAAAATTCCCGATTCCCGTTTTTTCCGGGAATGCTAAAATACGATTTCCGATTCACGGAAATCAGAAAATGCCGAAAATACGGAAATCCTAGCAGGGGGTAGGTCTCCTACTTATAGTACGGCTTCTAACGTAACTGTCGCGGTAGTATACATCGCTTTTGTTGTTCTTAGACAGGTCAGCATTGAATATTTTAAGCTTGGTTTTAGATTCGGTGTGTTGGACCTTGTACCACCACATCAAGGAGGCATAGGTGATGGTGGATACTACGGAACTCGTGTACAGATAGTGTACCGTTTTCGGTTGCAGCTTCTACGTTTTATCAAACATTTGTCTACAGGTCCAAATGGTGGCTTTGTTTGTCATGCATTGCAGATGTTGTTTGTATATCAGTCTGGTGTCTATATAGACGCCTAGGTATTTAACTTTCTAACCATCTTTATTCAGAATAATTGAAGTTCCCTGGAGTTAGGCAGAGTGTTTCTTTGTGTAAGTGGCAAAAGTGAGTTTTTTGGGTTGAACGACAGCCCCTCTTTATCACACCTTTTCTCCGATTTGAAGAATAATCCGCAACCTTTGTGAGGTCTTTTTGCTCTCGTAGTAGACGATCGGGCGCCTCCCTTCGACATCTCCTAGCAGCGTATTTCCATGGTTGCTTGTCGAGAGTGGAAGTTATTACTGTTTTCCCCTGTTTTCCACTCTGTTCTTCACTCTGTCCTTCACTCTGTTTTTAATTCTGTTCTTCATTCTGTTCTTCACTCTGTTTTTCACTCTGATCTTCACTCTGCTCTTTCTTCACTCTGTTCTTCACCCTGTTCTTCACTTTGTTCTTCACTCTGCTTTTTACTCTGTTTTTCACTCTGTTCTTCACTCTGTTCTTCACCCTGTTCTTGACTCTGTTCTTCATTCGGTTCTTCACACTGTTTTTCACTCTGATCTTCACTCTGTTCTTTACTCTGTTCTTCACCCCTTCTTCACTTTGTTCTTCACTCTGTTCTTTACTCTATTCTTTACTCTGTTCTTCACTCTGCTCTTCACTCTGCTCTTCACTCTGTTTTTTACTTTGTTCCTCGTTCTATTTTCACTCTGTTGTTTATTCTGTTCTTCAACATGTTATTGATTCTGTTCTTCACTCTGTTCTTCATTCTGTTCCTCACTCTGTTTTTACTCTGTTGTCACTCTGTTCTTCACCCCGTTCTTTACTCTGATCTTCACTCTGTTCTTCACTCTGTTCTTCACTGTGTTTTTCACTCCGTTTTTCACTCCGTTCTTCACTCCGTTCTTCTTCCGTTCTTCACTCCGTTCTTTACTCCGTTCTTTACTCCGTTCTTCACTCCGTTCTTCACCTGTTCTTCACTCTGTTCTTAATTCTGTTTCCCATCCTGTTCTTCACTTTGTTCTTCACTTTGTTCTTCACTTTGTTCTTCACTTTGTTCTACACTCTGTTCTTAAGCATAGTTTGTCATAGTTTGTATTCACCGATACAGAGGAATTTCCTGCTTCACTGCAGCTCTGTGTATGGATTTGAACGAGGTCCTGTCAAACGCTTTCTCGGCATCTAAGAAGCCCCTAGGACATGTTCTTGAGACTTGGGATTTTTTGTTGACGCTGTGCTGGTTAATTAATGAAAAGTTAGAGCGCATGATTTTCCCGATTGATAGGATACTGATGACCATGCAATGGAAGTGTTTTCAGTGCATGGTCGCTGGTATGAGTATCAAAAGGTGTTTCCACTTTTTTTTTTAGTAGAAACGATGTAAGACTCAAAGGCTTATAAGATTTTGTCTGTTGTCTCGCCCTGGTTTTGGTTTTTTCAAAAATGTTCTCTCACTTCTCAGCAATTGTTGGCGAATAATAGTACTTTCTTGCGGTTTTATTCGAATAACCCTACTAGAGAAGGGTTTCCTGCGTTAAAGTATGTCAACCCATATACACTCTGTCTTTCTCGCCCATTCACAGGGTAGAATTAAATACGATTAAAAATTTTAAATTTGAAATTTTAATTAAAGCGGTTTTATATTAACGCGAATGATTTTATTAAATATGCGTAGTCACGTTGCAGCCATAGAATGCTTTTAATTAATTTATCTATAGCTACTTTTATTGTCAGTTTCAGGTTTAATAATTATATTACACATTGATTCATAATTATTTTTATTATACGAAAATTAAAGAAGAGTATTTTGGAGAATGTTGGAGTATAAATTACGATGCCTAGTCATAAAGAAGTCATAATTTAAAGTTAAAGACTTAAAAGACGAAAATGCAATTTGAATGTTTTAAATTATGACATTGTAATATTCGTACATCTACTTAGAAATACCGAATCACTTAATTATGGTACTTTGTAGATTTAGCATGCTAAATTTTGCGTAGTACAAACTCAGAAAGTCAATTTTAATTAACGCAGTATAGGCTGCCAGAAGAATATTAAAACTTGAAAAGCTTATTAAATAGAAGCAAATATATGGGTAGTGCTTGATTTTGAACAGATTAAAATTGGTAACAAACAAATTCAGATGTAACAGCCAAGTTTATGCGGAATGATACAATGACGGCAGCTTCTAAATAAAGAACAATAGCGGCGCAACTATCAGGTAGTTAAATACAGTTTCTATACACCGTTATCAGTTGTGTAGATATTCACTCTTATGTAAATAGAATTTTATTGGAAGTTCTAACGTGGAAATAAAGAGTGGAGTGAATATTTAGACCAAAAAGTTTTATGAGTACTTGAAGACATTGAGAAACTGTCGATATTGCGATTGTTCAAGCATTTCCAATTTATTCTTACACTTCAACAGTTTTTTTTCTATTTTGTAGAAGACGTATGAAAAAACACGGTTTTTGTAGACTGTATTACACACACTCTGCTTAGCCAATCAGAATGCTTAATTTCTGCGCGAACACGCAACCAAATCAATTTTATGATGAAAAACCGCTACTGGTGTTTAATAATTTAAACCAAGAACGATAACAGCTTAAGATCGTAGCTACGGTACAACGCAATAAAAATGTCTATCCTTTCCGGTAATATTCGCCTTAATTAAAAATAATTAAAATACATCGTAAATAATATTGTCTGCAAGATAGTCAGTATTAATTTAACACCAAAACTTTGATTTTATGATTTCAGCGAACAATTGACACAGAGAACGGGAAAAATGAAACAACATTCGAACAGCATTGTTTTAGGCAGTTTCTCCTCTTCTTTATTGCACTTTATTTTATACTAAAATTTGAAATCTGACATCAATTATAATAAACTGAATGTAAATTGTAATTAATAGAGAAATTAATAAATACAACATACTTAGTCCAACTGCGCTAAACATTTACTAGAACACAATCAATTCATGTCATCTCATAACACTATAAATTGTTTACACTTTTGTGATGATAAACGATTTCAAAACTGCACCGTTAATGAATGAGCAAATTGATCTCTTAAAGTCACCTTTATTGGACATTTTGGAATAAAAATCAAGTCATTTGCAAACATAAATAACCAAGATCAAGGCACCAAGTTCTAATGTTGCTATAGCAACACTAACTGTTTACGTTATAATATATCCTCTGATAATGGCATGTAAATATGTCGAAATACGTTTTTGTTTTGTTTAATCTTTCACCTCTTATACCCGAAGGTGTCGAGGTCTTTCACTCCGGGTAGGCTCTACGCTTGTGTAATAGGAGGTAGTGGGGCCTTTTGACCTTTAGACCGCTACGCTCCTGAAGCTTATGCCACCCTTCATGCACATTCATTCAATGTCATTCACACACATGTGTTTAATTGTATGTTTTTATGTCGAAATACGTATAAAGTTAAAATAAATAAATATCGTTGAAGTAATAAAGAATTTTTATCATACTCAATAAATATTTGTTTCTGACCCACACTATTAATTATGGTATAATTCCCCCTGCTGGGAGGTTTTACATGTTCATCTTCTTCGATTACGTAGCTGCGGTCTCGTTTTTAAAATAATGATGGTTGCATATCTGAAGGTTTTTGTCACCTTACAATGTTTTATAAAAAGATTGCTCTCCTGTAGCGAAATCGTAACGATATTATACGTTTTAGAGAGGTAGATCTGTAATATTGTGTACTTTGCGTGTTTCCTGGGGATGGCGTCGCCCACGTTGTCTCCTTTACGATCCGCCGCTGGTTTAGATTAGATGGAGGCGTTAAGTTAATATTTATGAAATCATCGAGCCAAGGAAAGTTTATTTACTTTTTCTGATAAAGCGAGAAGCATGGTAATATGTCGCCATTATTCCTGCATATAACAAATTACTTCTATTTATTTATCTATACTTACTTCTTGTTCTTGGTAATCCGCTAGTTAATTTTCCGTGAAATATTTGTAAATAGCACAACATACTTTTACAACCACTTTTAACAATTTAAAGATGATTTGCAAAATTCTAAATTGTAAAAAACGCCAATTTTTGGTTTTCCGCACTTCCACACTATGAAAATTTACGATCTAAAAATTTTAAAACAAATGAACAGTTTTGATACTCAAAAACGAATATTTTATGGAAACGTAAGAGCTCCGATAAGTAACTGCTTTACATAATAAGTAATAACATACGTAAGCATGTTAGGAGTATTCTCATTTTATACAATACGATTCACAAAATCTTAGATAAGATTTGATAATAATTTATTGCATTATTAATTTTTTTATTGCAAACACTGCAAATTTATTTGGAGATACACGAAGCATTGCACGTAAGCACGAAAGTGGCAAGTTATTAATTCTCAACAAAGAAACAAAGTTGACAATGTAAGACAATATTTGGATGACGATCCAATAAAATCTTGAGAAAACTTTTGTAGGAAGTAGGATTATCCTTTGGTACGTGCAATATAGTGAAGCAAAATATTAAGCGTGCATTCCTACAAAACACATTATTCAGATAATGCTTAGTTTCACCTTTTTGGATATGTAAATTCTAGATATGTAAATGTGGATGCCAATATTACCCATTGGTTACTGCAAGATGTTTTTAATAACATAAAACGACGTAAATTTATGTTTACAAGCTAACGTAGCTCATTTTTAACAATTGCCGAATTTGCATTTGCAGTTTGGATTCATTACAGCTAACTGCAGAACACGTTTACAGTAAAATGCTATTTTTTTAACCAAAAACACAGTTTGGAAATAAAATGCTATATGACCGTGAAGATGCATTTATAACTTCACTGACCATACAAAAACTTTACTGGTTTTATTTACATTAAATTTAATTTACAGTTTGCTTTACCTGTTGTATCTGTTACTTTTATATATGCAACGCCACTGGAATAATAATAGCCAGCCGTGTGCGCATGACAATGCATTCAGAAGACAGTCGAGGTGGGGATGCAATACGATGAAAGTCGTCAACCATGACTTATGTAATGTAAGGTATAATAAAGTTAATTACTAAATTACCAGCATAGTATTATTTAATTAGTAAGAAACACAACTTTACCTAAAAATAAGAAAATAAAATTAAATGATATCTAAGGCTTTATGCTACCAACAACACTTCTCTGCATGCAGAAAATGCAATTTTATGACAGATATATTAGGCATTTTAAAGCATTTTTAATAATTATTTGATATAATACCGAGAAAGGAAATGTTCGGTGTTGGTTCATACCCCGTGAAAGAGTGGGCCGCTATAGGGGTTTTCCTCACCGGAGTCCTAAGCTCTTCTTGAACAGAGAAAGCATAGTAAAGATGAGTTAGAACAAGGAATTTGGATAAAAGAGAATTTACGCGGATAGTACTATCTCAGTATTCACACATTGGTTCAGGAAATTCGCCGATAAAAACTGAACCAGGACAGTCGGCCGGGCCGGGGGAATTAAACCCAGGACTACACGCGTTAACCGTGGAGCCACCTCTCTCGGAATGATAGTAATGACAGCAATAGCACACAATCTATGGCCAAGCCATATCTAAAACTATGTTGATCATATACTTTATAATAAATACTGAAGTTAGAAGGTTACGATGAAAAATATTTTTATACACAGACGTAACATAAATTGACAATTATACACGAATTTCTTTGTCATAAACGTCTTTTTATAGCTCATGGACCTCTTTATTGCCCATGGGCTATAATGAAACGTCAAACAACGATATCATACCTAATAGAAACAGTTTAAACACTTGCAAAAATGAGATTTTGGGCAATATGGCTACCGTTGTTTACCCGCTACCATAGTTACGCTTCAAATCTCAAATTTAATCAAAGCTACGCTAGATGTGGGTGGAAAATTCAATTTATTTTATAAATATTTTCAATTTATTTTAGAAATATTTTTAAATTATAAAATCTTCATCCGTGCATAAAGTTGTGTATGTACTACGGGCGTAACTTGCTTTTATGGCCTTCGACGTATTCTTAGCTCTCGGCTGCCGCCTCGGGCTCAAAATTACGTCTTACGCCATAAAAATCTCTTTACGCCCTTAATACATAAATAACTATTAAAAGTGTAGAAATTAAAAGCTTTTAAAGTAGGCATAAGTACCATCTCCGCAGTGGTCAATGTCTTCTTAACTATTTAAAATATAGAAAAATGTTTTAGGGGACCAAGAGGACCACATTTTATTTTTTTTTAATTATACAGGTAGTTCCATATAAGGGTGGCGTACCATTTTAAAGTCTTTTAAAAATAGAACACACTGTATACTTATTGTATTTTTATTCAACTTTTAATTGCCTTTTTGAATTTTTTCTGTTTTTAAAGTTTTGTTGCGGCGTTACTAAGTTATTCCACTTTTTTCGAAAAATTTGGCATTTACAGACCTCACTAATAAAATCTGCACAATCCGTATTTCCAAAGAATAAAAAAAGTTTTTTTGTTAAACCTTAGTCAAGACTATGTGAAATCCTCTAGATATTTTTTAAAGTTAAATTTCGTTATGCAGGTTGTTTGTTGCAGCAGTGCAAGAATTTCTAACTAATGGGTCATAACTTGATTTTTTTAATAAAACACCCTGCATGTGTTTACATAGTTATATACAGGTTTCTGCGCCATATAAATTTTACTCGATGATTGATAACCGAAATCCAACGGTTTTTGAGAAAATAACATTCTAAGCAAAAAATCAGGTAATTTCTAGACATCCAGACACCAGAAGGCACCTGTTTGTTTTTGTTTTTTTCAAGTAACAGCTGCAAATGTTTTTTTATTTCATTGAAGAAATTTGTTTTTTATAAATTTAGAAATGCTGGAGTGTTTAATTTAATTTCTCACTCCATATTTTAAATTTTGACCTACGATGTGTTATACTAATCTTTGTTTAAAACTTATGTGAAACAAATTCTAAACACTTTTAATAATAGTAAAACTGCATTTTTTCGAAGCAAAAAGCAGGCATCAATACCTCCTATACCTATGCTACCTGGATTTCTAAAAATTACCTGATCGTAGGAGGCGTTGATACCTGTGTTTTGCTTAAAAGGACTCCTTTTACTTTGAATAGAAACTAATGTTGTTATGAAGTTTACAAATTATAAATGATAAGAATTTGTTGCAAATAATTATTAAACAAATGTCAACCAAACCAAATCTTGGTTCAAGATGTTCAATGTTTGCAGTTGTTTCGTGCAAAAACAAAAAATAAACAGGTGTCAATGCCTTCTATGATGTATGCATTTCTACAAATTATCTGATTTTCTGCTTACAATTTTTTTTCACAAAAACCGTTGGATTTAGAAATAATCATAATTACATAAAATTTATAGAGCACAGATATCTCTATCCAACTATCTAAAAATATACAAGATGTTTTATTCGAAAAAATCGAGTTATGTTCCATTAAAGTTTGAAATTAGTGCATTGCTGCAGCAAACACCCTGTACAACGATATTTAACTTTAAAATATCTAGAGCATAGCACATGGTCTTGACTAAGGTTTAACAAAGAAAGTTTGTTTAATCTTGGGAAATACGACTTTATTGGTGCGGTCTGCAAACAATACCTTACATTGATTATAGGTATATTAAATACTTAATTACCTCAACAATATTTATTTATTTTAACCTTATACGTATTGCTGCATGTTTACATGCCATTGTCAAAGGTTATATGAAAAAGTAAACAGTTAGTGTTGTTATAGCAATAGAACTTGGTGAGTTGATCTCGGTAATCGTCTGCAGATGACTTGATTTCTTATTCCAAAATGTCCAGTAGAGGAGAATTTAAGTGATCAATTTGCTGATTCATTAACGTTACAGTTTTTAAATGTTTGTGAATTTCAAAAGCTTCTAGTATATCTAATTTATGTTTATCATCACAAAAGTGTAAACAACATTTTATAGTGTTATTAGATGTCATTAAATGATTGTGTTCTAGTAAGTGTTTAGCGTAATTGGATTTATGTGGGTGTTTGTATTTGTAACAACGTACGTGTTCTTTATACCTAATATCAAAATTTCTAATTGTCTGGCCTATATTAACCGAATTACAATGCGAACAATTTAATTTGTAAATGCCTGATGTTAGCAAATCATTTATTTTTGAATTTGCATTAAACAAAGTGTTTAAGATGTTTCTAGTTGCGTTAAAACTTACTTTATATTTATTTGTTTTGTTTATAATTTTAGCAATTTTTTCTGATTTGTCACCAAAATATGGGATCGAAGCATATTTAATTGTATCGAATGAAGTTAGAGTATTCGGATACATTTTTTGAATAGCTAATTTAGAATCTTTTTCTTTAATTAATGTATCAATAAGTTTAGTATTATAACTATTTCTCTATTATAATTAATTTCATCTAAAGGGACCGTCAAAGCTCTATGTATCAGGGACCTGTATGTTGCTAATTTATGTGTTTTATGATGACAAGATTCGTGTGGTATTGTAATGTCTGTTTGTGTAGGTTTTCTATAAACTGAGTACTCAAATTTATTAGTTGAATTAATTTTTGTGTTTAAATCTAAAAAATATAATGGACTTATTTTGATCAGTTTCTAGTGTAAATTTTATGTTTGAATGCAAGCTGTTAATATAAATCAAAAATTCATCGATTAACTCAAATGTACTATCAAATCATGCTAAAATGTCATCAACATAATGAAACCAAAATATAACTTTCTCAGAATGGTTTGATTCAAATATTTGATCTTCTAGATTTTCTATAAATATATTAGCTAAAACAGGTGAAATTGAACTTCCCATGGGTAAACCATCTTTTTGGAAATAAATTTTATTATTAAAAAGAACATAATTTTGATTGGTGCAAAGTTCAAATAATTGAATCAACTCAGTCCGTTTTATTAATCCAACATTTTTGTTGATAAGAATATAATACCTTACATTTTTACCAATATTTTTTGTTAATCTAAACTTATTCACAAGTATTATAACAAAGCTTAATATATGTCTTTCCTAAAATTTAGTTTCTATTTATCATTGCGATAGGGATAGTCAGGGATGGTAACAGTAACGGGTATGTGTTTTAATGTATAATATGCAAATAGCCTCATGCATAAAGCTGCATTCTGGAGTACAATGGAAATTAGATCTATATCGCGGTCTTTTCAGCTTCAGCAGCTGGGAAGTAATCTCCCTATGACAAACTAACATTAAAAAGTTGAATGTGGCTGGGGTTACAACATGTTTTCAAAGTGGAGTGCAAGCTGTGGCCGTTAATATCAAAACAAGTGATAAAAGAGGTTTGATAGACCAAGCCACGCATAAAATTACTAAAAACCAAACTGGTTGGCATAATGTCGCCCTAGATTTGTTGATGGTTAGTGGACGTTATCTATTTGCTTAGGTGGGATTATCTCTAAACAAAGTGATTAAAACCTGCTTATAGTATTAGGATAGTATAGTGCCTATTATTGTATTTATAAATTTCTGAATATTTAATTGAATTTTGTAAAAGTGTTTTAATATAGACAATTTTAACATTTGGTAAAACTGATACTTAATTTTTCAAATTTCTAAGATACCTTATAAATTACACATAAAAACATAAACGTTAAAAGCTTGTATATAAGCATTAAAAAAAATATTAATACGAGATTACTATTAAACACCCATAACTCAACAAGAGCGCTTTTTACATTGGCTTCGTTAAATTCAATTAGGCCTGGTTCGGCGTATCGACATATCGATACGTATTGATACGGCACTTATAGAGAAGTCGATATGCTATCAATATACGTTTCGATATTTAGATACATAACGATATGGCGATATGTATCGATGCTGCGGCACGTATTGATGCGTCGAAATATCGATTTGTACTGAACGTATCGATATAAAAAAATTGATGCGGATCAATACAGAATTTTTCATATCGCACACCCGTTAGAGAGCGACACGTAGTACACTACCAGTCAAGCCATATCAAAAGCATAGTCTGGACGCCAACTTAGCGGCTTTTCAACACAAAAAGCAAAAATGCAATGAAATATTGATACAAATATGATACCCGCCGCAGAGTCCCGATTTTAGGCAAAATGCCTATTTAATGTTAGTGAAGGCAACTAAATTCTAACTCAATAAAAATTTGTTTCATAAAATATCCGATTTTTTAAGCTATAGTTTATTTTAATTTATTGTAAATAAAACAATTCCTAACTTCAACAGGTTTTTTATATTAGCTTTATACGTATTTCAACGTGTTTACACGTCATTATCAAATGCAAGACTAAAAGTAAACAGTTGGTGGTGCTTTAGGAACAATAAATATTCATAACTTGATCTTGGTTTTCTATATCTGCGCCCAGATGACTCGATTTCTCATTCCAAACCGTCTAATAACGGTGAATTTAAGAGATCAATTTGTTAATTTAATAAAGGTACAGATTTTAGATGCTTATGAATTTCAAATGCTTCTAGTATATCTAACGTTTGTCATCACAAAAATGTAAAAATTTAATAGTGTTATTAGATGTCATTGAATGATTGTGCTCTAATAAGTGTTTAGCGTAATTGGATTTACGGGGGTGTTATACTTGTAAGAAAGTAGGCGTTCGTTCTACCTAATATCAAAATTTTTAATTGTTTGTTCTATATAAAGCGAGTTACAGTGCGAGCAATTTAATTTGTAGATGCCCGATTTTAGTAAATTATCGATTTTTTGTTTAGCATTAAACGAAGTGTTTAAAATGTTTTTTGTTGTTTTAAAAGTAATTTTACATTTTTTTGTTTTGTTTATAAAATGTGGCAATGTTTTCTGATTTATTGCCAAAATATAGAATTAAGGCGTATTTCATTTTATCTGATGAAGTAGTTGGATAAATTTTCCGAATAGCTAATTTATAGCTTTTCTTTTTAATTAGTGTATTAATAAGTTGAGTATTATAACCATTATTGTATGCAATTTGTTTAATAATCGAAATTTCTCTATTATAACTAATTTCACCTAAAGGAACCGTTAAAGCCCTATGTATGATGGATCTGTATGCTGCTAATTTATGTGTTTTATGATTACAAGAATCGTGTAGTATTGTAATGTCTGTTTGTGTAGGTTTTCTATAAACAGAATGTTCATGTTTATTATTTGAATTAATTTTTACCTTTAAATCTGAAAAGTTAATAGACCTGTTTTGTTCAGTTTCTAGTGTTCTCTTGTAGCCCCAGCTCTATAACCCTACAAATTTAAAACAAAATCGCGTGGCCAGTTTTTAAGCAATATCATTTGAAAATTTCCGTAATTTTAAAAATTCTTTTTACTTCATAGCTTTTAACGTTTCCAATCTGTCAACCTGGTTTTGAATAATAAGGCGCTGTGGTATTAATTTTCAAAAAATTGTAGCGGCCCTTATTTTAAAGCTAGAAAGTTCGAAAAAAGCATTCTCTTTGACCTAAGGTCTTCTATCAGATTCTGTCTTTATATTTAGAAAAATCGTTTTCCGGAAAAATGCTACCAAAAAATCATGTCTAACTTCGGATCGGAAAAAAACTGTTTGTCTTGACAAATTTTAGTTTTGTCTAGGCATACCAAATTTTATTAAGTTTCTGTAATTTCTAATTTCGCGTCACACACACCCACGCACATACAGACAGAATAAAAACCAATTTTTTGGGTTCTTGGGGGTTCAAACTATGTATTTCTGTTACAATCTCAAAATCGAATATTTTTGCGATCACAGTACATTGCCATACTGGAGGGATGATAAATTAAAAAATCATGAATTTTTCGAGCGCGTTTTTAAGATTAAACAAAAGTGGTAAAAATCTTAGCTATGAATTTTATTTACATTCATTAACGGGCATTTAGTTTTGATAAATGAGTGCATTTCTAATATTTGTTCTTAAATTAAGAGATTCATTAGTATAGAAAACACATATCACCGTAATAACTACTGAACTTTATTTCCTACTCAAACACTGTAATCAACCTTTTTTAAATCGTATTTAGTCCAAAAAGTCATTTCAGATTTTCCTACTTATGATCTTCTCAGTAAACGTAGGTACAGCATAATACTTAATGTTTCTCCCAATCCCACTGTTAGAAATAACACCGTGTATATGTTTTGCAGATTTTTTTCTGTTTATAATATTTTGCTAATATGTTTTAAATATTAAAATAAAGTTTAAGGCAGAGTTTTTGAATTTTCTTCGAAATAAATTTTTGTCGCGGCATGCATAGCCGCCCATCTGTCCTACTGTGGTTCGGTAAGAAAACAAATTTACGGTAGAAATAATAAATATTTATTAAAAATTATAACTGTGTGGTGGAGGTAATAAATGCACAGTAAGAATAATTAACGCATGTGAAAAATATAATTTTACGTTATTTACGCGAGGTTATGGTTACGAACAGCTATATTTTTACAGAATATGTTACTCACATTGTAACAACAAGGGTCTTAGCCAATCACACCTTGAATGATTGCGATAATACTTTTTTAGGAAGCTCCGGCGTTGTATAACCATATCAACACGTCAACAAAATGTTTTAATTATTCCATTAAATAATTTAATAACTCGTTAGTACGTTAGAAGATAACAAATAATTATAATAAATAATAAGTTAATTTTTTCGTTCGTGAACTGTCTTGCAAAATCGCACTCGTGAATTAATAATTTTCTATAATTTTGTCTTTCATTGACCAACTCAATTATCGTTTTTTTTTTAATTCACTTGTGGTATTACTGTTTATTAGCTGTTTTCTATAATAACGTTGTTGGTCTAGGCGGTTTACGCGACGTTATGATTAAGAACAGTCATTAGAAACGTATCGTACATTTATTAATTTTTTATAGTGCATTTTTGACTTTTTATCTAGCAAAACCTATTGAAATAGCAAGCTTTTAATTACTAGCCTTCTAAATATATTAAATATTAATTTTTTTAATTGAAATTATGTTCTGTTGTAAACCAATATTGAATAAGAATTTTATTTACTGAATTATATACAATTTATCTTTTCATCGCAGAACATGAAAATATGTATTTATAAAGCAACACCATGGTATTTTTCTGGTTTATTGTTTTTCGAAAATTACGTTTGATTGAGTTGAATGTGGGAGTAGAAAATTGTATTTATTAAAGAGGTATCTAGGAAAAATATGTTATTGCAAGTCGTTCTCAGAGTTTGCTTTGAAAGTTATTCGCAGAACGGATGTTATACGCCCGATTCTAGTGCTAAAAGAGACAGGGAAATATCTGACAAAGAATTAGGTATAATTCTTTTTCAGATATTCCCTATTGGTAAATAGGTACGTAAAAAGATGTTGAGTTCACCAATTTATTATAAATGACGCCTATAATGCATAATGTTGTAATTCCGAAAGCAATAATAACAAGCTGCCGGTGACATGGGCTCGCGGGTGACTTTTTCATCATGTTCCGCCACAAAATATAGTTGTTTTGTTTAAGTCGAGTAGGATTTGGAATTGTATGCATTTAAAAATGTCAAAAGGTGCATGTATTTATGCACTATAATTGACTAAAACTTGGACTTAAATATGCTCGTGAAATATGCACATGCAACAAATATTTTTGAATAAATATGACTACGTTGTCATTACACTACTTTGTAAGTTGTAAACGTAGACGTTATGATTGAAAAAGGACATTTCAATTGCACAAAGTATTTTGTTTTATTATTATTACCAATAACAGCTAGGCTTCCGGGTTGGAGCCGCGTCATAGACGCATGAACTGCCGACGTTTCGTCCTCGGTTGCACGGGACATCTTCAGGGCTGTGGTCACTTTGGGATCTCGAACACAACTCAGTTGTGTTTCAGATCCTAAACCGAATAAAAATGCTTCGATCCCATATTTTGGTGACAAACCAGAAAAAATTGCTAAAATTATTAACAAAACAAATAAATATAAAATAAGTTTTAAAACAACTAGAAACATCTTAAACACTTTGTTTAATGCAAAATCAAAAACAGACGATTTGCTAAAATCAGGCATTTACAAATTAAATTGTTCACATTGTAATTCGGTTTATACGTATAGGCCAGACAATTAGAAATTTTGTTATTAGGTATAAAGAACACGTACGTTGTTACAAATACAAACACCCATATAAACCCAATTACGCTAAACACTTACTAGAACACAATCATTCAATGACAACTAATAACACTAAAATATTTACACTTTTGTGATGATAAACGTAAATTAGATATGCTAAAAGCTTTTGAAATTTACAAACATTTAAAAACTGTACAGTTTATGAATGAGCAAATTGATCTCTTAAATTCTCCCCTATTGGACATTTTGGAATAAGAAATCAAGTCATCTGCAGACGATTACCGAGATCAAGTCACCAAGTTCTATTGCTATAACAACACTAACTGTTTACTTCCGAATTTAATTTTTGACAATGGCATGTAAACATGTCGAAATACGTATAAGGTTAAAATAAATAAATATTGTTAAAGTAATTAGGTATTTTATATACAGATAATCATTAAATATGGACTTTAACAAAGTAAAGCTGGAATTTGTAAATAAAGATTTAGTTTTTGCTCTGGTATGAGCAAACGCGGCACCCAACGCACGGAGTATTTTTTCATTTTCAATTCTTCAGTTAAAACTCTGTGCACACTGTCATTTGAGATGTCCACTATGTCTGCTATTTCGCGCACTTTTACTCGACCCTCATCCAATACGATACAGAGGACTTTTTCAATCATATCCGGGGTAGTAGCCGATTTTAGGCGTCCACCATAGGGTTCGTCCTTTGTGCTCACACGACCAAGCTTAAACTCGGCAACCTAGTTTTTAACCATTGAAAACGAAGGAGCGGACTTCAGAAATGTCAAACCCAACTCTGCTTTGATTTCGGTTAGTTTTAAGTCTTAAGTCAAATGAAAATACTTTATCAGTGCCCGCAACTCAGTTTTTTCCATTACTTACGAAATCACTCGAGACGGTCACTCTGGCGCACTGTCAAACACAAACTAATTGACATCGTTCTATACTGTCATATTTAACCTAAGAAAGAATGGTTCTAAAAAATGGTAATGCAAATTCAGCCGAATTAGCGCCATCTCTGTGTAAGGCCACGTAAATTTCGAACGAACCTCGTATTTTAATAATGTTAGTCTAAAAAACAGAATTTTAGTATTATTAGATTATTACCTTATTACCTTACTTCAACATACAACAACATATTAGTATGGTAAATAATTTTACCAATGGCGGCGCCGCAACGGTTTTGGGTCGAAATGTCCTAATGCCGAATTAACCTCGGGTCGAATCGGCGGCGTCGAATCGGTCACGCCGAAGCGTTCCATTGTGGAAGGTGTATGGCTCAATACTAAATGAGAAGACGTATTTGAAAAAACGTGTTTTTGCAGACAGTTTTTATCTAAATTTGATAAATAAACTAAATTATATCCACAAATAACAGTAACTACATAGAAAGTAAACAAAACAAAACATTATTATTTAAATAGTATAACTCAAGAGTAATTCTGCAAAAAAAATTTTTTCGAATGCAAAATGTATCATCCCTTCTATTATTGTATTAGCCTTCTTCAATCATAGTTAGCCAAAATAGATTTAATTTCTTTTTCGCGTTTCGACTCTCATCACGGACCATGGTATATCGTCTTCAGAATCGCTGGATGCGCTGTTGTCTTGTCTCTCTGTGGGCAGGTGGGTGAATGGATGGGCATGTGTCTGGTGTATCATATTTCCCGAACGGATGGTTTAATTTTGAGGAGCCTTAGAATGTGGTGGTGTATTAACAACTTACTGACAAATTTTAGACAAATTCAAAACCGGAAGCGGAAATTAGAATGCTTTTCTTGGTTGCATTTTTTCGGAATACGAACATTTTCGATCTGACAATGGAATCTGATAGAAGACCTTAGGACAAATCCAACGGCTTTTTCTGGACTTTCTAGCTACAAAATGACGGCAGCTACGATGTTTTGATAATACTGACTTGTACGCCGTATTAAGCATTTTCAAAAAATAAGTTGCAGAACTTTTTATGATTTTTTGTTTTTTGTGTTTGTGCCCCAGTCCGTTCATTTCTCTGTGACGCCTTATACAGAGTGTCCATTTTAAAACTCCGAGCCTAAATTTTTTTAAATAGGCAACACACAATACAAGTCACTGCCGACCATTATTTTAAAACAAAATATTTCTATAATTAGGATCAGAGCAATCATGTTTGCATTAACTTGACAGTTTACTAATCAAATTTGTTAAGCCACATTACTATAACGGTGCAAAACAAAGATTATCGATCACTAATCTTTGGTGCGAAATGTATTCCAACGCTGACAAAGTGGACATGCTTCTAATTCTGGGTGAATGTCGAAAAAATGCGAGTGCTGCCAGTACTTCGTATGCGCAACGCTTTCCAGGTAGACGAATTCAAACAGACAAAACATTTAGAATGCTTCTTCTGAATTTACAAGAGTATGGGCAGTTTTCAAAACCAATAGTAAGGGCACGGCAAGTTACGGTTGAACATAACGAAATAGCTGTAATTGAAATGGTTACGAATAATCCCCATACAAGTCAAAGAGCGATTGCAAATGCCTTAAACATTAGCAAAGGTTCTGTTTTCAATATTCTTAAGGCGAACAAATTTCACCCCTACCATGTTTATACCATACACCATCTTGAAGATAGGGATTGTGAGCATCGTGTTAAGTATTGTCAATTTCTTAGACCGCAATTAAACGGCAATGCGGAATTTTTAAGTATGGTATTATTCTGTGATGAAGCGAGGTTTTCAAACAACGGCATGGTTAATCGACATAACTGCCACTATTACGCCCAAGACAATCCCCGCTGGATCAGGATAACTCATTTTCAGATAATTTTTTCTCTTAATGTGTGGTGCGGTATTATTGGCGATTTTGTAATAGGTCCACATTTCTTTAATGGAAATTTAGATGGTGTGGAAATTTAGATGGTAAAATGTATTTAAATTTCTTAATTAATGAACTACCGGGTCTCCTTCAAACAGTTCCTGAAAACGTACGGAATAGCATGTGGTTTTTAAATGATGGTGCACCTCCGCATTTTCATAGGGATGTGAGAAATTATCTTAACCAACGTTTTGAGGGACGCGTAAGTAATTGGACGAGGTGCATTGCATCCTTGGCCTGCCCGTAGTCCCGATTTGACTTCGCTAGACTTCTTTTTGTGGGGCAAAGTAAAAAATGATGTCTATGAAGTGCCCATTCCAAATGAAGAACATCTACGCGAAAGGATAATTCAATGTTGTCGCTCTATCACACCGGAAATGTTAGCTCGTGTTAGAGGTTCGATGCGTAGAAGAATTATACTCTGCGAAAACGAAGGGGAAAGGCTATTTGAACACCTGCTTCGTTAGTTTTTGTACTATATTCCGATTAAATTATTGTAGTTATTGTTGTCAAATATTAAATTTGAGTTATTAAAGTAACCTTAAGTTTGCACTTAATCATTAGTAGATACATGTACTGTAAAACAACTCTGATCTCAATTTTAAAAAAATGGTAGAAATGCATAGTGATCTGGGGGTTGGTTCGAAGATCACTCCCAAAAATTTAATTGTGTCGTTTTCTTTTGGTTTTTATTTGCTGCAAACGTTGACACTTTCGTTTTTTTAACATTAATTTTGAGTTTATTTGTGTTAAACCAGTTTTCTGCCTCGTTTAGTGTATTGCTAGTTTTCTATGATAGTTCCATTTCAAATTGTCCAGTATTGATAAAAGTTGTATCGTCAGCAAATAGACACGCGGCATCTGCTGTTACGTTTACAATTAGGTCGTTGATACAGGTGATAAATAGAATCGGCCCCAACTCCATGTGTAATATGTTTCAGTAGGGAATTGTTGTGTTCGTAGGTAACCATTTGATATCGATCTTGTAAGTATGATTCGAAAAGTTGTAGACAGATACCACGAATTCCGTAATGTTGTAATTTGCGTAGTAGTGTTTGATCTTATTTCTTTATTTCTCAATTTATTTTTTAGTATAGACTTAAACACTTTAGACAGGCACTGTAGTACTGAAATCGGTCGATAGTTTTCAGCATGGTTTATTTCCCCTTTTTTTAAAGTTGGCGTAACTCTAGCAAATTTGAGTTTTTTAGGAAATGTTCCACAGAGAAAAAATTTATTTAGAATGTGAACGAGTGGTACGGCTATTGGTTTAATTATGGCTTTTAAGAGAACCGTTGATTGCTCATAAATATCGTTGGTCTTTTTGTTCTTCATTTCTTTAATGATTTAAAACACTTCATCTTCTGGGACATAGGACATGTAGAAAGAATTTGTTGTATTTCTATTTTGTAACTGAAGTTAGGTTTCAGCGCTTACGTTAGATGATGCTATGATTTATCTACCGAACTTACAGAATTGAATAAAACTATAAAAAAGTAACTCCGAAAGCTCGAAAGAAAACAATAACACCAGAATAATACAAAACGCAATCGAAAATAACAGGGGGCCGAAAGCAATAAAACAACGAATAAACCTTGGCAAAAACGAAATGAACAAACTCCAAAACAGAAGAGGTGATATAATAACGAACAAGAATGAAATACTGGAAGAAATTACATCATTTTACTCTGAACTATACGAATCGAAAGTAAACCCTACCAATCAACAGAAAGAACAGAGTGGACAAAGTATAAGAAACATAGGATCAAAGGAAATTCCCAAGATAAATATAGAAGAACTCGACAATGCCCTAAAAAACTTAAAAAGGAATAAATGTGCTGGCCCAGACAATATACTGGCGGAAATGTTACAAGAAGGTGGACTCAGACTGAAACAAGAACTGTGCAGGATCTATAATGAATGCTTAGAACAGGGAAATATACCAAAAGCGTGGCACTTGGCCGAAGTTATTCTCATACATAAGAAAGGAGACAACACAAAAATAGACAATTACAGGCCAATTAGCTTACTGTCACAGCTATATAAGCTCTTCACAAAAATAATAACGAACAGAATAACAAATAAAATCGATTTTTACCAACCCTGCGAGCAAGCCGGTTTCAGGAAGGGATTCAACACTTGCGACCATTTACAAACACCCAGAACAACACTCGAGAAATGCCACGAATACAACATCGAAGTATACATCGCCTTCATCGACTACGAAAAGGCTTTCGATTCATTGGAAATGTGGGCAGTGTTGAAGTCCCTGACTAACTGTAGAATAGACAGCCGTTATAATACATTGATCAAAAACATATATAAAAACTTTAAGATGTACATTAAAATGTTCGAAGACTTACGTCTTATAGCGATTAACAGAGGAGTACGCCAGGGGGACACCATCTCCCCAAATCTGTTTATAACAGCACTCCAAGATGCCTTCAATCAACTAGATTGGTCAAATAAAGGAATTAACGCAGATGGCCGTTATCTCAATCATTTACGTTTCGCAGACGACATTGTATTATTAAGTAAGTCGCAAGAAGAACTACAAACAATGATCACTGAACTAGATGAAACATCAAAAGCTATAGGACTAAAAATGAACATAACCAAAACAAAAATCATGACAAACACAAACAACAATATAAACATAACATTAAATGAAAGAGACCTTGACATAGTGGACAGTTACATATATCTGGGCCAAAAAATAACAACCGCAAAAGATAGCATCAACGAAGAAGTAACGAGAAGAATCAAACTGGCCTGGAGTGCATTCGGAAGACTTGGCAACATTCTGAAATCTCCTGAGATTCCCAACAACCTGAAACGCAACGTATATAACCAGTGCGTCCTACCCACCCTCATATATGGAGCGGAAACCTGGAGTTACACTGCCACCAACATAAAAAGAATGGCAAAAACCCAGAGACCACATGAACGTATCATGCTGAATATTAAACTTTCAGATAGAATAAGAAATCAAACAAAGCTGATTGATGTCACCCAAAGAATAACCCAAATGAAGTGGTCATGGGCTGGACATATTGCACGAACCAAAGATGATAGATGGACAAAACGCATAATGGATTGGCGCCCAAGACAGACAAAACGGAGCGTAGGCCGACCGAACACAAGATGGAGAGACGACATCGTGAAAGTGGCAGGAATAGGATGGCAGTAAATCGCACAAGACAGACATAGATGGAACAACAGAGGGAAGGCCTACATCCAGCAGTGGATGAATATAGGCATATCGTGATGATTTATCTGCTATGATTTTTCCACCTCCCGAGAAGTAATTATTAGAATCATTTGGTGTTAATGTTCTGTTTATACGTTTTTTAGAGTGTTTTCTTCTTTCTTTATTTATGACTTCCCATAAGGCTCTTTGTTTGTTATCGCTTGTTGTTATGAAGTTTGCATTGGCTGCTTTTTTGGCTTTTACTATTTCTTTTCTGTAGTAATTTCTGCGTGGGATATAGGAATTTTGTGATTCATGATCTTTTTTAACTTCTGCTTTGGTAGCTAAAGCATCAATATATTTTTTATGCTCTTTAATTCTTCAGCTTATATTTGCGGTTTAATGGCAACTGCCTCTCATTAGTTAACCACATCCTACACAAAGCAATGGCCAAAAAAAAACAGGTTTCTGTTAAAACTATACACAGAAAAAACAGACCAGATTTTTAAAAATACTGCGCTTTTTTGACATAATATCCACCTATACGTACCTAATAAAATTGCAAGTTTATTCCTATGCAGGTTTTCGGCCCAATATTTTTACAAAAAAATATTTTTAAAATCTCCTAGGTAAAACTAAATATCAGCATCAATAGAAGATTAGAGATTCACTAAATAAAACGTTCAACATGTTCCAGACAGCATATAGGCCAAATTAAGAGGAAAATAAGCACACGTTTTAAAAAACATCTTTTAATATTTTCGTTTCAACAGATCCGATAAATTAGCAGCATATATTTTAGATTCAGAGCATCAAACTCTTTTTACATCGTCGGCCCACCTCGTTGGTGGTCTACCTCTACTTCTGAGTGCGTCTTGTCTGGGTCTCCATTCGACCATTCGTTTTCTCCATCTTTCATCTTTCAGTCTCGCCACGTGCCCCGCCCAATTCCATTTCAGCTCAACTATTCTCGACACGGCATCCTTGACCTTTGTTCGCTGCCTAATAGTGGCTTTCGGTATTCTGTCCCTTAGTGTTATTCCTAACATTAACCTTTCCATTGCTGCTTGTGTTACTCTAATTTTCTTTATGGTTTTCTTGGTTAATGTTAGTGTTTCGGCTCCATGCGTAAGGACAGGGAGTATGCACTGATCGAACACTTTTCTTTTCAGGCATACTGGGATATCTGATTTAAAGATGTTACTCAGCTTTCCGTAGGCTGCCCATGTTAGATTTATTCTCCTCTTAAGCTCGTGGGTTTGATTATCTCTCCCGATGGTTAGCTCATGTCCCAGGTATTTGTATGAGTATACTTGTTCGATCTTCATATCATCTACCCAAATGTTGTCGCTGAGGACCAGGTTTGTCATATATTTTGTTTTTGAGTAATTTATAGCAAGTCCAACTTCCATTGAGGCAACTTTGAGTTCCTGTAGCATTGTTTTTGCTTCGTCTATTTTGTCTGTGATCAGGACGAGATCGTCCGCAAATCTTAGGTGGTTTAGTAGTTCACCGTTGATGTTGATTCCACGCTGTTCCCAATTTAGGTTTTTATACATATATTCTAAGAGTGTTGTAAATAATTTAGGGGATATGACGTCTCCCTGTCTTACCCCTTTCTCTATTGGAAATGTATTGGTGTCTTCGTGTAATCTTACTTATGCGGTTGCGTGATTATATATGTATCTTAGTAGACCTGTGTATCTGGAGTCTATTCGGCATTGCGAGAGGGCATGGAAGAGTTTTTGTTGATTTATCGAATCAAATGCCTTTTCATAGTCCACGAATTGCAGGATTAGAGGCTTGTTATATTCTACACATTTCTCAATTAGTAATTTAAGCACTGTTAGATGGTCATTCGTACTAAACCCTGCTCTAAATCCAGCTTGTTCCCTTGGTTGGTATAGGTCCAGTTTTGCACTCATACGTTTTGATAGTATTCTCGTAAAGAGCTTATATATGTGCTGGAGCAGGCTAATGGGCCTGTAGTTCGCTAGATTAGTAGCGTCTCCTTTTTTATGTATCAGGGTAATGATGGCATTGTCCCATCGAGTAGGTGTTCTTTGCTCTATGAGGCATTTATTAAATAAGGATTTCAAGGTTTTTAAGACAGCTAGTCCGCCTTCTTTGATCGCCTCTATAGCTACTCCATCTCTCCCATTGCTGCTTTTATTTCTTCCAGACTAATTTCGGGTATGTCTTCTGATCCTTGGTTTCTGATATATTGTATGTCTTCTACTTCTACAGGGTTTTCGTTTTTGTATAGTTTGCGATAGAAGTTTTCTGTGGTTTTCAGGACATACAGCATGAACAAAAGACAACAGATGGGACATTAAAATTATCCAATGGAGACCATGGGCAGGAAAAAGACACCGAGGCAAGCCACTAATGAGATGGTATGATGACATAAAGAAAGTGGCCTGCTTACCATGGGTAAGAGTGGCACAAAATCGTGATACCTGGAAAGATTTGAGGGAGGCCTATGCTCAATACTGGTCGAGTTGAGGCTAAGAAAAAAGAAGAAGAAAGCACGACGGGTGGGGAGGAATCGTGATTTCCTATTCGCCAGGCTTAAGGAACAAGTCCACTTCTTTGCTGTAATTTTCAGATTCGTTGTTGTTCTATTTTTTCTACTGATGATGATTGCCCAGGAGGCATGTATATTTAGAATACGTGAGAATTAAAAGGTTTATTATTTTGTTTTAATTAGTCGTATCAGTTTTTCCTGTATATTAAATTTCGTGGGAGTATTTAAATACTCTCGTGCAATGCTATCATAAGCTTGTTTAAAATCAATAGATATTTGATGCACATCTGTGTTGTGCTCTTACCTGGTCTGTGGGTAATCTATCCTTTCTAAGCTCTCTTTTGCATTTTCCTAAAACTTTTTCTGCAGAGGGTTTTAGTTTTTGGGTTACTACTGCTGTTAGTATTTTTAACCGACTTCAAAAAAAGGAGGAGGTTCTCAATTCGTCTGTATATATGTTGTTTTTTATGTATGTTGGGGCATAACTGTTTTGTTTATGAACCGATTTTAATGATTCTTTTTCCGTTGGGTTCAGTATAGTTCCAAGGTGGTCCCATTATAATTTCATTGGTATTGGAGTTTGAACTTCGAAGATACTCCTCAAAATCTATTTTTTTAACCGACTGTTTAGTGTTTCCGTATTTCATCTTCCGTTTCAACTAGCCGTCGTTTCCTCATTCGAGAAGCATCCTTACTAGGTCTACCCATCACTTAAAATTGTAAAATAATTAACTTAAAAAAAAAAGAAAACCGACTTCAAATACTTGGCAAATTACTTGGCACCGACCAAAAAATTATAAAACAATTAATAATTATATAATAAACAACAATTTCGTAATTACATTAAACGGAACAACAAATAAGTATTAAACTGTTGTATAAAAAACATTTATTTTTTGCTTTTTAGTTAACTTATGTCACTTTTGTGTTTTTATTTGAAGTCGGTTTTCTTTTTTTTTAAAGTTATTTATTTATACTATATTTAATAAACTAATATTGTAATAACATTATGCCTCTGTTTGCTTTTATTGTTTGGTATTACTTCTGGAAGAAAAATTTGCGAAATTAATTCCGAAATCTTTATTAACAACGTTCTTTAGTAGCTCTGAAGTGTTCTGTCTTCTCCAGGTGTTTTTTTTTTAATTTTCTTATACTTTCAGCATAAGAAAGTTCTGAAATTACGAAGATTATCGAATTCAATATTTTGTTAGAAGTATACATGTTTTGGATCTCCAGGTACCCAAAAAGTGTTTTTTTAAATGCCTGTCCGCGGGTGGTTGCGTGGGTGTGTGGGTTTGTGCGACTCGCAACTCCTGAGCTAACGGTCTGATTTTGATACGCTTTGTAATGGCTGGACTGTATCAAAAATGTATCAACAAAATATGCTTTTAACCGCCCCCCCCCTTCCCAAGAGGAAGCGTAAGTTAGACATGTTTTTCTGGTAGCATTTTTCCCAGAAATGGAATACCTTAGAAAAAATCGATTGATTCTTTTTCAAACTTTCAAGCTTCAATATGACGGCCGTTCCGATTTTATAAGAATTTTGACTTTAGCGTTTTATTACTGCGTAATAGCTGATAGATCGGGATAAAAATTGGTATTCTGATAGCGCTAGGAAAACAGAATGTTGCTATGAGACAATTTTTGTTAACTGCTAAATGTTAAATTTTTGTAATTTTTAGAAAAAAATTGCTCTAAATTGACTACACGACTCTTTTAAAGTTTGTAGGTTTATAGAGATAAATATGCTACAATTTGGTTCATGTCTCAGTCTACCAATGTCTCTGCGACATTTCCTATAAAATTTTAAAATTTGAAAGCTTATGCTTCTTTATTTAAGGAACGGAGGATAATAAAACATTTCTCTTTAAGCTAAATTACTCATGAGTGATAATGAAATAAGATTCACAACTTGGTTTTCAGGTGGAGCAATATTTAAAGAGACTAATTTTCCCTCTCCCACCTAAATTTGACTAAAAATATGGTCTTTTTGTTTTTGGTTTTTTAATTAAAAGGATTTTTTTTCCAAAAACGCAAAAATTAATTTTTTTTTAATTAAGAAACTTTACGAACCTAAACCAATAACGTTATACTGAAGCCTATGTGGTTTAGGCTTGGTTTGGCTTGTTCTGACTGCACGCCGTATTATGTCTTGTTCGTTGCGTGGCCGGTAACTTGCGATCCATGTGTAGTGCAGCAACAAACGGAATAATTTGTATGACGTGTTGCGTTTGGACGTTTGCCCTTTGCAGCTAATCAACGTAGGTCTGGTTTTTCACTTCTACTGCTGTTGCATTCAAAACGTTATACCTAATGTTTCTCAATTTGCACCTTAATTTCTTCTCTTGTTACAAGTTCAATAATTGTATGATGCTCATCGTACCGATCGATATTTTTAGCTTTCATATTTTTCTTGCTCATCTGCGTTATCACTAAGATGTTGCGCAAAATGTGCGGCTTACCTTTATAGAATTTCTTTTATTTCACTTAATAGTTTTTTTCTTTGCTTTTGATGTACTTTAGTTCGCTCAAAAAAACTGTTCTGGTTGCTTTTATATTTTTGTAAAAATTTCCGATGTTGTCATTCCTGTGTTGACTTTCAATTGTTTTCACTTTATTATTCTTGTCTTTTCTTTTTTTTCTTCTCCAGAGATTGTGAGCTTGTTTCTCTTTTCTTCTCTTGGTATGAATGTACTGTGTATCCTATCTTACGCTGTATAATTTTGAGGCGGGTTTCGTTCCTTAATTTATGTGCAGATTTGGATATTTAGTCATACCATCCGTTTTATTCCGTTTTTTTGTGTTACCTAAATTATTTTCCGCTACGGTGTTTAATGCTTCTTTTATAGGTTTTCATTGTTTTTCTGTTGTTATTATTTGTTGGTTTGGTAAAATTTTCTCATTTATTATTTTAGCAAACTCTTATTCACACTTGTTTCTTATTTCTTGTAGAAGGAAGACGAAGAAGACTTTCTTTACGTTTGAAACTGGAAGTGGGGAAATGAAAGTTATGTAACTTTAACTTACTGTATCTCTGAAACGGTTGTTGATATAAGTTTATATAACAAACCGTTATTATTTTTACATGTTCTATAGGTTCATGAATTTTGAAAGGTAATTTTCGGACCACCCTAGAACTTGAAGTTCACTTGCTGATTTTATTAAAATGCGGTAGCACGTAAAAAAGAGTACTGTGTGGTATTAAATTCCGTTTAGAGATAAATAGAGCCATGGAATCATTAAATAATTTTGCAACAGAGTTGTGATTAGTATTTGCAAAAGGGATCATTTAAAATTATTAACATACCAATTATCTGAAAACAAAATTATTGACCGTTTAGTTTTTTAATTAAATAGATAAGAATCAAAGCTGTAAAGAAGCGCATTGATATAATTAATTTGTAAATAACTTGTAATTTAAAAAGAATACATTTTGACATACCTTCCTACACTACCAGTTAATTATTCTATCGAAACCCGTATGTAGCTGTCAACTTGTCATATACAGTTTCCCTAATTGATGTTATGGTTTATTATTATCGATCGAGTAGTAGTTCTCCCTTAGAGTTGATTAGGAAATTTTGGATTGTCTTCCAAAAGGTGAGAAATACGGAATGTGTAATTGTGTTTATTGAAATATCTGCAGTCACTAACGCCCCACCTAGATTTTTATGAAATTCTGCTGATTTAATGGCACCAACATCGCACCTACTGTTAAGACGTGAAGGTATATGGGGCGCCAAGTGTAAAGTGAAAATTTGCTGTGCATTTTGCGTTGTTTACGGCAAATTGTCCCAATATTTATTATATATACACACATTTAGTTAAATGCTTTTTATTTTAATAAATCTTTGTGGATAAATAAACCCTTAAATATTTAATTTAAATACTTTAACATTTAATAAAGCATCAGAAATTTAATCAAATCTTAAAACATTTATTTTAAATTTTCAAATATTTAGTAAATCTTCACATATTTAGATAAATCTGCACGCACATATGTGTTTTAAATCTTTCAATATTTAATATAACTTCACAGATTTAAATAATTATTTACCGATTTAAACAAATCTTTACACATTCAACTAATTTTTTATAGATTTAAATAAATCTTTACATATTGAAAGAAATCTTTACAGATTTAAATAAATGTTTCAAAATTTATATTTAAGCTGTCACATTTAATGTTTACCTGTCATATGTATTTGAACTTGGTAACCCCAGCCGACTTAGGAGATCAAGGCTGTTTGCACTGGTGGTAATATTCAACAATTATGAACACGTTTCCTATATTTCAGGAATTTGTTGAATATTAATTTAATCATAAATAACAACATGAACATTGCATAATTTGTTATTCATGTAATGGAAGTTTCCTCAAAATTCCCCTGCAAAACATAATTTTCAGTCTGTTTGATTAAAGCGTTGAACACCCCACTATTTCCAGCCTTGCGCCTTACTACCGGTGTCAACGTTCTTGGTTTCATAAATCGGCTGGGCTTACCAAGGTTAAATAAATGTGACATGTTAGAATATTTAAACAAAATGTTTAAGGATTTGTTTAAATCTAAAATAATTTTTTAAAATAAAAAGAATTTAGCTAAGTGTGTGTACTTATAATAAATAATAGGGACAATTTGTCTTAAATTACGTGAAAAGCACAGCAAATTTTCACTTTACACTTGGCTCCCCATAAAGGTAGCAATGCCCTTTTAAACAGAACATTTTGCAAATTTCTTCTGTTTATATGTTGTGTCTATTTGCAACTTTTCCACAAAATTAAAATTATACATAATGTCACTGGATCTGACCACTTTCTTCTGAAATCTGAAATGCCCCTAAAATACTACAACCAGAACAACGCATTAGACCCAACTAAGGGAAAAAATGCAGAAGCAAATAAAACGCAATACCGTAAATACAACATAAAAAACTTAGCAAAAATCCATATTCTTTTTATACATATTAAGATTAGCGGAAAATGCGAAAGAAAAGAGATGAATTGATAGTACACGAGAAATTTGATAATCTTAAGCAGAAACTTTAGCATTGTGAAAAAGAAGAGAATAGCGTATCAGAAGAGGCTGGCCACGGCAGAACGAGAAGATCGAAGATAATACATCCGACTGAACTACAAAACAGAAAAAACAATAAGGAATAGGAAAAACCAGTTTTGACAAAATAAATGTGAAGAAATAGACAAACTTGTGAGAAGTTTGAGTTCTAGAAAATCCTGGAAAACTATAAAGGGATTTAGAACAAATACGCAAGAAATATTTACAATTGACCCAATTAGAATGGAAAATTAGAAGAAGTATTATGAAGAATTATTAACCGAAAATAGAATCTAGTATCAAAATGTATCCTACACAAGAGAATAAACACAAACACAAGTGCAAGAAATAAGTATAAAAGAAATTATACACGCTATCAGAAAGATGAAAAATGCCAGAGCAAGCGGCCATGGAGGTATACTTGCGTACAAGGAAAAGAGGTACCAGCAGAATTGAAACTAGCATACGTTAAGTTCGATACACAAGAAAAAGACAAAAAAGAAATACAACAATCACAGGAAAATTAGCGTGACTTCGACTGTAGGTAGATTGTATGGGAGAATAACTAAAGAGAAAATAGACGCTCAACTCAATACATCTAAGTAACAAAGCGGATTTCGATCAGGCCGCTCGTGTACAGACAATATACTTCGTATTGAACTAATAATGGAAAATACAATATTGCATAATAATAATAGTATTTGTCTACCGCCGTCAAGCATACAATAACGTATCAATTAATAAACTATAGCAAGCAAAGGAAACAGCGGTATGGACGAAATATGTAAACGTCGTAAAATTACTGTGTATCAATAATAAAAATAAAAATTAGACGAAACTACTTAAAGAATTTATTAAATAAACGCATTGCACAAGCGTTTTGTATCTCACTCACTTTATTTAAAATTTTAGACCAGGCGTTAAAGAGTCAGAAATTCAAATATATGGGAACTCAAACTGGACAGGATTACATACATTACCTTTTTATTTGTGAATGAACGGATGCTGTAATCAGACAATAAAAAATACATAGAATATATGACAAGAAAAGTGGCTGAAGAGCTTGAAAACAGGGGGTTTAGAGATAAACACGAAAAGAAGTATATAAACAGTATATGATAATAAAGTACGACAGAAATGTGATGGAAACCGGAAAGGGTCCAATACAACTAGTAAAAGAATACAACTACATAGGAGTTACTTTGTCAGATGTAATGTGCAGAATAAGAAATAGGCAAAGTTTTAACACAGCCACTGTACTCGCTGCTTTCGAATAATGCTATAGCAAATAAAAACAAAAATACAAATAATTTAAACACTGGTAGAAAGCTATTTAACATATGATTCAGAAGTACAAGGATTGTTCAAAATGTACGTGACCTAACACAGAGATGGCGCTAATTCGGCGGAATTTGCATTACCATTTTTCAGAACCATCCTTTCTTAGAGTTGCAAGCAGTGATAAAGTACTTTCATTTGAAAGGCCTAACACCAGCCGATATCAAAGCAGAGTTGGATTCGACATTTTTGAAATCCGCTCCTTCGTTTTCAATGGTTAAAAACTGAGTTGCCGAGCTTAAGCGTAGTCGTGTGAGCACAAAAACGAACCCGCGGTGACGCCTAAAAACGGCTACTGCCCCGGATATGATTGAAAAAGTCCTCCGTATCGTATTGGATGACCGTCGAGTAAAAGTGCGCGAGATAGCAGACATAGTGGGCATCTCAAATGACAGTGTGCACAGAATTTTAACTGAAGAATTGGAAATGAAAAAATACTCCTCGCGTTGGATGCCGCGTTTGCTCACACCGGAGCAAAAACTAAATCGTTTGATTGTTTCTCGCGACCTTTTGGCACGTATTCGCCGCAATCCGAAGGACTCTTTGGGCCGTTTCATAGCCGTCGATGAAACCTGGGTTCACCATTACACACCCGAAACCAAGGAACAGTCCAAACAATGTACACACAAAGGTTCTTTGCCACCGAAGAAGGCAAAAACGGTTTTGTCAGCAGGAAAAATTATGGCAACTGTATTTTAAGATTCTCGTGGAATTATCTGCGTCGACTACTTGGAAAAGGGGAAAACAATAAATGGCGAGTATTATGCCTATTTGTTGCAGCAATTGAGCGACAAAACCAAAGAGAAACGGTCTCATTTGGCGAAAAAGAAAATGCTTTTCTATCAAGATAACGCACCTGTACACACGTCTGCAATCGCCATGGCCGAAATTCATGAATTGGGATTCGAATTAGTGCCTCATTCGCCATATTCGCCAGATTTATCTCCCAGCGATTTTTATCTCTTGCCAAACATGAAAAAATGGCTCGGCGGTAAAAATTTTCATCTAATTTCGAGGTAATCGCTGCTGTAAATAGCCATTTTGAGGACTTGGGTTCATTGACCTACAAACACGGCATTGCTGCTTTGGAGCATCGTTGAAATAAGTGCGTTGAGCGAGCATGAGACTATATTAAAAAATAAAATGCTTTTTTTCCCAAAAAACTTGCGTTTCCTTTGTTAGGCCACGTACATTTCGAACGATCCTCGTAAGTAAAAAAATAGAAAGAAAAATAAATGCTATAGAAATGGAATACCGGCGTAGATATTGTGGGGTAAAGCTACTCGACCGAATGAGATATTAAAAAATTAGAGAAGATATGGGAGTAAACATAACATTATATAAAAAATAGATCAAAGAAAACTGCTATGGTGTGGACATATGCGAAGAATGAAAAAAAAGATTACTTATAAAATGCTGGAAATGAGCAGCGGACAGGAGAAAAAATACTAGGACGCCTTAGATTGTAATTGAATGAACAAATCAAAACAGCAACGTAGAAGAGAGACTGAGAGAAAAGTACCGCATATAACAAGAACGAATGGCGAATGAATTGCGATGAACGGCTGAGAGAGAGACTATATGAAACCGTCTGTATAATCTAAACACTAAGAAGTACAGAATACACCTATATACTAAAAGAAGTAACAAAGTTGGTGATGAATATTTTCTGAGAGTCTTCATCCGACTGTCTAGTGATTTAAGAAGCACAGTAAAGCAGAATTGAGGGTGCCGTGTACAATACGGTGAAAAAATTGATAAAAAGTATTGTAAGGCAAGTAACGCCTACATGCATGAAGCACGTCGATGATTCTTTATTATAGATACTATCTGAATTAGTAGGTACACATTTACTCTGCTTTTTAAATTAAATGTTCAAAAAATTAGGAAAAATGAATGAATATATATTTGCATTGAAATTAATAAATGAAATTAAGCAGAGAACATATACTCAGCGTTTATTAAACAGAAAATGAATAGAAATTTTTGTAGAAACAGTCTATAATAGTTAATTCAGAGCCACAAATTTCATTAAGAAGCAACATTTAAAAAACAAATAAACAACGGTAATTTCACATTATGCTCGTTTCTCGAAGGTGCCTAGTACCGTGTATATGTATACCCTTCACAAGCTGCCGAATATTGTCTCTTAATACATGCCGACGACACTCGACTCTTAGAGCTGCTGAATGAGCTGTGGCTTTGGTGGGTCTAAGTCAGGGCTAAAAGCAGGCTAAGTCCATTACTCTAATTTCGTGCACCTCGGAGAAGCTATTTGTCTGCGTCGCGATATGCGGCGAAGCCATAGTCGCGCAGGAATACGAATCCAGTACTCGTGCCAACCGCAACAAGTACCAGGTGGTCTTCAAAGATTTCCTCGATGCTCAGAGTAGCATTTGTTTTATTCGACCGTTGACAGATAAATTGGTGCAACCATCAAATGCGGTGCCTGCCTGGACCATAACAAAACCACCCTTAAATCTGGGTATGCCTCCTGCTCTGCTGCTTTAGAAAAATGCTAACCTGAACGTATTCACATTCGACAACGATCATCACATCAGGTGAGACTTCGAGAAGAAAAATACGAAAATATGACGATTTCTTCGGTGGCGCGGCTTGAAACGAGGTTAGGGAAGTAGCAGCTTGGCCCTACATGATGTGTCTCGTCATAGATGTGGATTCCAGTGGCCATCCGTGCAGATGGTTTTTCTCTGTAGATATTTTACGTTTCCAATCTTGGATAGGTTTCCTGGAATATTGTCATGCGTCCCTAACTTACAGATAACCTTAACGCACCAGAAGGCGTTATCTGAAGGTCTCTTGCAGTTGCAATGCAATGTAACGAAATAATATTGGGTTTCTTAATTAATTTGCACCTTGTCAATTTATCTGATATTGCGTGGTTAGGGTGTCAACTCGACAGGAAAGTATGAGCGCGTATTTATTTCTGTGCTCTTTTTTAATTTTGCTGTATGTTACAGAAACTTAAAGATTTTGCATACGTGCATGGATAAATATGGGTTTATAAAGTAACTATAATAATAGTGTTTCCATATTTTTTTTACCAGATAACACTGTGAAGGAATAATTATCATTGATGTCGTCATCGGAATTATTAAAGCTACTGTTAACTGCTTTCAAAACCCTAAGTGGGTAAGATAATTGCTGAATGTATTCTGGAAGAGACACGCCGAAGCACCGCTTTCGAAACTGATAACTATCGTTTCTGTGTTTCGTGACAAAAGGTCTTACGCTCGTTATCAACAATTCGATGAGATTCAAAGTAAATATAATCAGTCCCGGTTGCTGACTAGTGCATATACATTATACTCAGTGGAAGCTCGTGGTGTGATGTACTGGGAGGCATTTTAAAGAAATTTGTTCTTACCCAAGTTTTAGGTAGCCTTATATTTCAAACCCATTCTTTACGTTGGAAAAATCATCTATTTTTACCAACATTTTCAATGAAGTCTTTAATAGACTTTCTATAAGCACTCTCTAATAAAATTATTGGAAATTGACAGCCATTTTGCCTGTGTGTCAAAATGCAAAAAAAATTTCATGTGGTTTACCAATAAAAAATGTGTTTTAATTTTAGTTTTTAAATGTTTGCAGTCAATATCACACAATAAATTATCACAAAATAGCAGACAGGGAAAACAAGTGAAAGCATTTTCTTACATGGCATTCACATTCCCAAATTATTTGGCACGGACATCGGACAACACCACTACATTATGATTACACAACCAACAACTGTTTTCACACTACTACGTCGTGTACGTGCGAATCCCGCAAATTAGGCGGCTATTGGCATGCGCTTATCACGGACAGCTGAGAGCATAATTCTTGGAAGTTGTGGGTTCGTGACCCTGAAGTCTTTAATACGCAGATACTTCTATCATCTTTTAGCTTGTGTAATCTGAATTTTACCGCAATGAGCTTTCTATTTCACTCTTATTCATATAAATGCCTTTTAAGGTGGCGGCTTCATTCGGTGGCGTATACCTGAATTGGAGACTGACAGCCAAAAATGACCCTCGCACAGATTCGATTAATGCGCGCGAAATACTCAAACATTCAAACGTTTTCGGATCCTGCGGCAGCTCTTTAATAATCGTTCTCGCATAGAAATCTCATACAAAAGTTAACTATAAAGTATTTTTTAAATATTATAGTGTATAATATGTTATGTACTCAAACAAAAAGTAATTGTTTATTTTTTCTTATTTTATTTGGAGGTCAATGACCATTTGACCTAATGGAGAAACCGCCACTGATTTATACTGATATATTTTCCTTAAACCATTATGGAATACTTGTTGCGTGTTTGATGAAATTCTTCCGAAATATTAAACAGGGTTACCAAAAGGTACAGCAAATGCTTTAATGCTGTTGGTTTTATCAAAAATAGGCTAAATTTTAACGGTGTCAAAATTAATTTTCTCCTGGATTTTACATAACAGTCTGAAAAATTCATCTGGATCTTAATTTCATGTGCATGTGGTTGTAAGAAGGGTCTCTGTATGTTAAAGTGTAGAGAAACTCTAGAGAAATGAGATCTCGGTGGTAGTCAAAAAAACCGGCGCAGGGGAAGAACACTAAAGACAAACCCTTTTGGGATATGTACAAACGTACATGTTTTGGAAGTAATTGTTACATACGTTCGCATCCTTCCCCCTTTGTGACAGATTAAAAATTAACATTGCAATTAAAATTGAATAAATACATCACTTATTATGCATTATCATAATATTCGGGACGATTATTTCAAAACCGTGCTTTCTGTAATTTTAACTTTTAACTCTAACTTGGCGTAAGTTTTGAACCAATCAAAACTAGCCGATTTCACCCTAAATAGTTTTTATGCGAAAATTAATTGTGGTTCTATTAGTGAAAGCAAAATTAAAATATTGTTACTATAAATTTTAGGTAGTTTTGTAGAAGGTTGTTAATCAGAACCGCAAGCGGAAATTATATATGATTTTCGGTATAGATTTAAAAAAAATATGTATTAATAGAGTTGTGGTGCATTTAAAGGCAAATTAGATGCTTTTTTCTAAATGCTGTATCTTCAAAATGAAGGTCGCTAAATAATACAAATTGTCATATCATTTAACAGCTCTTAATAAGTATAATCAAGTGATGTAAAAATATTTCTAAAAATATGAATATTGTAAATATGCTACTTTCTCAAAAGTTTGGACTAATCTCCTAAATTTTACTTGAACGCGCTCCAGGAATTTAAAAATTTGCAATTGTCTAATTATTATTTATTAAAAACCTAAACACCAATAGATACAAAATACCTGAAGTGTGGACTTCGAGTGAATTTTCCCATACTAGATGTAAAAGCGTATTTCCAAAAGTGTAAATTTTATATATATAACGTTGTACATTTCACCGACTGTTAGGTGTTAAGGAAACTAAGCTGTATAGGCAACCCTCTATTCCATTCATCCAAATTCATAGAAAGCGCCACAGTGAAATTATAGCTTTCTGAAAAAAATCAAGTTGTGCCAATCATTCGTTCTAACAGCCTACAAAGTCTTAAGAAAATTCTGTGGGCAGTTTTTAAATAATATTTTTTTGAAAACTTTCAAAACTTTAAAGAAGCGCCATTGTAATCGTTTTCAGATTTTCGAAATTAATTTTGTTTCATCGTATACCACCCACAAAGGACTCTCAAACAAGTTGTAGCTGATGCCGGTTAGAGGACTACTTTTTGAGTAAATAGGCCTTAAATTCAAGATTCTTAAAAAGTTGTAGCGGCCGCTATTTTGAAGCTACAGAATTCGGTAAAAACGTTTTCGTTTTCCCTTAAGCTCTTCTCTTATTTCACATCATGTCAGATTTCTAAAAAAACAATTTATATAGGCAACCCTACGATGTCGCATACCGCATAAGAACAGTAAGAACGGAAAAGCCTGCCTTAGAGCTAATTAGATGTGCTTCGGCTTTCGGACTACAAGTCGATATAAATGGTTTATTAAAAAAGTTATTAAAAATACGCAAAGAAGAAAAATATATTTTTTAACTAGAGCTAATTGATAGGCGTAGTTTCCATCACGTCAATTCTAGAAAAGGCGTTCTTGATATTAAGAAGTATCGGTTTTTTTTTCTTAAATTTTAAAATAGGAGAAAATTCTTGCTGATCCTAATAAGGTATTTTAAATAGTCTATCAAACTGATAAAAGTTTATAACGATCGGTGTAAATAAATAATTAATCAATTTCAAATTTTTTTAAAATTTCTAGAAGGCGTCAGAGTAAAATTTGGCGGATTAATAAAAAACAAATTTGTAGTTCACTGCGAGCCCTATTGGCCCAGAAAGTTTAAAAAAAATCGTGTGAGAAGTGTTTGAAAAATAATTTTTTTTTGAATATTTTAAGAAACTCAAATAAGTGGTAGCTGATGCCGAACAGTCAACTACTTTTTGAGTAAATAGGCGTTAAAAATCGAGATTTTCAAAAAGTTGTAGCGGCGGCCATTTTCAAGCTAGAGAATTCCGTAAAAAAGTTTTAGATTTAGTTCTTTTCTCAGATTTAATGCTCAAATTTTTAAAATTTAATTTTGTACAGAATTGCTACCAAAAAAGCATGTCTAACTTCCGTTTCCGGTTTCAGATTTTTTTGAATTAGTTCAGTACTTTCTTCTGTCGAGACGTCACATACCCACACACCCACCCACAGATAGACATTTTTTTAAAACCACTTTTTTGGGTTTCTTGAGCTTTAAAACGTGCATTTTATATACCGGGTGTCCCAGAAGTTACTGACCCATTTTAATTGCAAATATCTCCGAACTTAGAGGCGATAGAGAGATGCGGTTTTCACTGAACAATCCTTTTTAAAAAAAGTTTTTTTCTGTATAAATGTTTATTCAGTAAAGTCTTATATAGGGTGTTTTAAAAAAACGGTCTTTTTCAATTGCAAATATCGTCGATTTTTTAAATGGAACACCCTGTATATTTTGATACTATCTGAAAGGTGAACTCTTCCTCTTTCCGAAAATGTATAATTTGTTACAGTTGAATTGAAAAATGAGTGAGTTATTTGGTTTTTAAGAATGGTCGTTCATTAGGTACAGATTTCTGATCCATGTTGATCCTTAATAAGTTTTGGCATTAGAAATCCGATAACTACCTATTTGTAGAAAATAACAAGACAAAATTGAAAGAATAATACCTAATTTAAATAAAAATTAACATTCTAAATTAGCCACATTAATAAAAATCTTTAAGATGTTCCAAGTGTTGTCCATTTTGGTCTATACATTTTTGCAACCTGAACAAGAAATTGTCAAAAGATTTTCGCAACATTTCCGGGGTAATTTCTTGAAATGTTCGGACAGTGTTACATCGCAGTTGTTTCAGAGTCTCTGGCATAGGATTATAACATCTATCTTTGATAAAAAAAAACATATAAAAAAAGTCTGGAATCGTCAGATCTGGTGAGTGGACAGGCCACTCAATTGGTCCGGCTCTCCCAATCCACCTATCTCCAAATGTTTCTGCAACAGAATTTCTAGCCACAAGTGAATAGTGTGGCGGCGCACCATCCTGCTGAAAGTAAACAGAGTTTATGACGGCATCTTGTTCCAGTTGTGGGTATAAGTAATTTTCTAACATGTCTGTGTAGACATTACCAGTAATTCTCAGTTCTTGGAAGAAGTACGGTTTTCTGAAGGTGGATTTTTTCTAAATACCGCACGAAATCTTCTTTTAGTATCAACAATCGATTCATACTTAGCATACAATAACACAGTTTTCGATTTTTCAATTAAAGTAAATCGGACCATTATTGAAAAAAAATTAACAACAGCCGTTTAAGAATTATTCAAATCAGAATTAATTACTTTGACAGTTCGTTGTGTCAGTTCACTAACATTATAAAAATTTCAAAGCTTGCTTTAACATTAACACCCGTAAATGCCTATCGTTAAAAACCAAATAACTCACTCATTTTTCAATTCAACTGCAACAAATTGTACATTTTCGGAAAGAGGAAGAGTTCACCTTTCAGATAGTATCAAAATATACAGGGTGTTCCATTAAAAAAATCGACGATATTTGCAATTGGAAAAGACCGTTTTTTTAAAACACCCTATATAAGACTTTACTGAATAAACATTTATACCGAAAAAAACTTTTTTTAAAAAGAAATTGTTCAGTGAAAACCGCATATCTCTATCGCCTCTTAGTTCGGAGATATTTGCAGTTAAAATGGGTCAGTAACTTCTGGGACACCCGGTATTTTAGTTCAAATATAGGAAAGTAAAAACGACACTTTTTAATATCAACAACGAGTTTTTCGTAAGTTACGTGATTTAAACTAGACTTATCATGAGTTCTAGTTAAAAAATATATTTTTTAATAAATATTTAACTATTAAAAATTAATAGTTTATTAATAAAATAAAACGCTTGGTAATTGTTTCACAATTTGTTGGTTTTTATTTACTCAACTCGAGTTTCAACCATCCCGGTCATCTTCAGGAGTTTACAAACACAACTGTTGTGTTTGTAAACACACACAAGTTGAAACTCAGTGGTTGAAACTCGAGTTGAGTAAATAAAAAGCAACAAATTGTGAAACAATTACCAAGCATTTTATTTTATTAATAAACTATTAATTTTTAATGGTTAAATATTTATTAATAATGTTTCACCATGTGCCTACCACACAATCAATTCAAAATATTAATATATTTTTTATTTTTTGCGTATTTTTGATAACTTTTCAAATAACGCTTTGTTAGCGGACTTTTGGGACGAAGTTTGAAACGCATCTAATTATATTTAGGACGACGGTTACCGTGCTCCTGTCTAATGCGGCTAGCCAAAGATTGCGGTACGCGACATTGGATTGCACAGGTTCAAATCACCACTGAGGCGTTAACTATTTTTTTAATTTTTAATTTTTTTAAAAATCTCTGAATGTGGGTGGGTGGGTGCGTTTGTTTCTCTATATCTCCGGAACTCCTTGACCGATTTTATAAGGTTTAGTGTGTGGAAGTTTTTTGTAAGGTCGTTAATTGGAACCGGAACTGGAAACGGAAATTAGACCTGCTTTTTCCTGTATAATTTTGGTTACACAGCGTTGTAGTGCATCTAAAAACAAATTGAATGCGTTTTCTCTAAATGCTGTATCTTCAAAATGAAGGCCACTACGAGTTTTTTTAAATTTTAACTTCAATGCCCGATTCCTCAAAAACAAAATATCCAATTAATACAAACTATTATATTATTTGATAGCCCTTAGTAAATATAATCAAGTAACGTAAAAGTGTTTTTGGAAATATGAAAATTGTAAATATAGCTCAAAATTTAGGAAATTTTCAAAAAATTATTTCTCTAAAGCTGCTGACAATAATTGTTATAACTTTCTGAGCTAATAGAGCTTGCAATGAACTACAAATTAGTTTTTTTACTAATCTCCCAAATTTTACTTTGAAATTGACTTGTTTTCTGGAAGTTACGTGATCTTAACTACGCCTATCAATTAGCTCCAATAAAAGAAATATTTTTCATTGTTTACAATTTTTGCTAACTCTATAAATAAAGTTGTTATAAGCACTTTTGCCTTCTGGCTTTATCTAGTGGCGGCCCAGTAAGCGCGCCGACTTCCAACGCCTTGAATCCGGAGTAACCGGCTTATATCGGCTGGAGATGACTAGATGTAAATTTTAATCACTTCTTGACTCGAGAACATTTAAAACGTGAAAAGTATGGGAAAGTACCAGTGACATGTTTCGCTCATTTTTGTATTTTGATTGTAAAAGTTCTTTTGCCGTCGATAGCTTAAAAATCGATTGTTTTGTAATATTCTTCCTAATCTGGTTCATTGAAGTGCAAAATGTAAATTGGTTGGGATACCTATTGGATTGCGTAGATAACAATGCGAAAAATAAAAAATTTATGTAACTTACATAAAGTATTACATGTGTATATAAAGTGAGGTACAAGCAACATAATTCTGAATACTGTAGTAAATATTATAATTATACACAAGCTTGAAGCGCATATTTTGACTAAAAAAACCCTGCATCCAACTCCCTACTTGCGCCCTCAGCGAGTAATCGAGTCCCGCAAACTTGCATGAACATGTTAACAACTTTCACATTATGAAACGGTGAACATTTACGCTCTAAATAGCATACATGTTGAAGCCAACTATTGTAACTGGAGTATTTAAATTTTGGTCAATTTTCAATGCAATTTGATCTACCGTACAGTCCTACAAAGCTAACAATTTGCAGAAATATTTCGACTAAATGATATATTAAACAACGAGTTTTTAATGAAAAATGTATGTTCATAAACAGTTTAGTATTACCAAACTCCACTACTTATGCTATTAATAAGAAATTTTAAATCGTCTTCGTAGGTGTTACGAGTTTGTCAAGCTGTAAAATATTTGTGCAATTTATTGTAAGTAGATTTCCGTTATTTGGCCATTAAAAAATATTACACTTTAACAACTTTTAAAACAGCCAAAAACATTTAAAATCAGACACTTAAAAAAACCTTAAATTTGTTTATTTGGACTGAAAATGCTTTATTCTGAATATTTTATTTCGCAGCGTATACAAAATGTTTTATTTTTAATAGTTAGTGGAATATATCATGCTGTTGTCAGAAATTTTAATTTACACTAGTAATTTAAATCATTACATAACATATTATAAATTCCTTAAGCACTTTCGTGCAAAATAGCTTGGAAGTTATAAAGCAATATAAGTTATATTACTTTGTTCGACAGAGAGAAAACAATTCATAAAGAAGTTTGCTATATTTCTTTATTAAACCCAGACACCTTCAAGGCAAAAAGTTGTAAACACAAGTCATTCAACTTTTTTTATGCAGAAATTTTTATTTAGTTCTAATTTTTACTTCGGCGCCTCCACCAAAATTCACAAAATTTGAATTTAATTGTAAAAACCATTCATATAAAAAGTTGCTTCTATCAAAAGTTGGTTTTTTATATAAAAGTCAAACGAAATGTTTTTACAGGACATGAAAAATACTTTCTATTAAAACATGCAAAACCTCAAAAGTGCACTTAGAGTTTTCATCAATTTATAATTGTTTCCTCTGGCGCCTCCACCAAAGTCCACGCAAATTCTCAAGAGCGTAGTTTGTTAGGTAATACATATCTAATGGAATAAAAAATAATAGTTAAGCAAAAAGCTTTTAATTTTTTCTTGTATAATTTATATAAAGATGTTCATTCTCTTATTACATCACTCGGTCTTTCATAAATCCACAAACTTGAATTAAAGACAAAAAGCAATTTATAAAATAAGGTTTGTCGTGTTTGTTATTAATATACTGGGTGAGTCAATAGTGCGTTCTCCTTCGATATTGGGTGAACCGTTAGAGATACGATAATTTTTCAAATACAAAAGTTTTAGGGTGTCATAGTATCTATCATTCAAAATTACTTTCACTTCTATAGGGTGTTTCATTTTTGCGTCACAGATTATTGATCAATTTTTTTAAATGGGACACCCTATATTCAACTGCATATTCGAATGCACCATCAAAATTGCTATAAGACCATATTTTGTTTTTGGAATTTGGCTGCACGGTTGCCAAGATATTTAACTTTTCTCGAGATTTACTGATTTTGCAGAGTTCCCATCAAAAAATCATTGTGACCTGCGGTTAGAAAATGGAGCAAAACAAATTCATGTGAGTAGTTGTCAAAGTATGCTCTACCTCTTGTTACAAAACTAGCTTAAAATATCCAATACGCTGTTTGTGACAGACGGGTGAACTTGATGAAAGTGAGGGCGTTAAAACTTGTGTTTTTCAAATAGAACACCCTGTATATTTTTACATTATCAGTTGCAGATCTTAATTACCTTTCATTTTTGTAAAGTATGTCCTTTACCTAAATGTTACCCTTTTCGATATAATTTGACTTTTTTCCAAATATTCATAAATTTGGCCAAAAATTAGGCATTTCTTCTTTCGGATTCATCAAAGTAGTATTCTTTGCAAAGAAAACAAAGCAATGAGCATTGACAATGTGTTACATGGTATTCAAGAGAGTGCTAGAAAGAAACTTATTGTGGTAAAGAGCATATTTTCATTAAGAAATGCCTAATTTTTGGCCAAATTTATGAATATTTGGAAAAAAGTCAAATTATATCGAAAAGGGTAACATTTAGGTATAGGACATACTTTACAAAAATGAAAGGTAATTAAGATCTGCAACTGATAATGTAAAAATATACAGGGTGTTCTATTTGAAAAACACAAGTTTTAACGCCCTCACTTTCATCAAGTTCACCCGTCTGTCACAAACAGCGTATTGGATATTTTAAGCTAGTTTTGTAACAAGAGGTAGAGCATACTTTGACAACTACTCACATGAATTTGTTTTGCTCCATTTCCTAACCGCAGCTCACAATGATTTGTTGATGCAAAATCAGTAAATCTCAAGAAAAGTTAAATATCTTGGCAACCGTGCAGCCAAATTCCAAAAACAAAATATGGTCTATAGCAATTTTGATGGTGCATTCGAATATGCAGTTGAATATAGGGTGTCCCATTTAAAAAAATTGATCAATAATCTGTGACGCAAAAATGAAACACCCTATAGAAGTGAAAATAATTTTGAATGATAGATACTATGACACCCTAAAACTTTTCTATTTGAAAAATTATCGTATCTCTAACGGTTCACCCAATATCGAAGGAGAACGCACTATTGACTCACCCAGTAGTTCGGATTTTTAGTCTAGTATTTAGTCAGTATATAAATTATGCGGCAATCAATAAATAATCATTTTTGGCATAATTTCTTTAAATATACCGTCTGTCTATAAAGTAACTCCCCCCCCTCCTAGCTAACTTTTGAACGACTTTATATTTTACCACAATATTTGGTGGCTTTAATGGGAAATTAAATACTATTTTTCAGCCAAAAATCAATTTTTTATATTATTCAAAATGGCGACTGGGCGCCATTTTGAAAGTTTTTTTTAAATATAAAGAGAGGTCGAGTAAAAGGTCTTTTAATTCTGCGTCTGGTGCTAGAGTTTCAAAGAAAAATAATTTAGCCATAACAAAACGGCGGATTTTAAACAAATGGACTCAATCAATTCAAAATTGTTTTGACTTTTTTATCCAGGGTCGAGTGACACCTCATTTGAAAAGTCTTTTAGTTCTGCGTCTGATCCTAGAGTTCCAAAGAAAAATATTCAGCCATAACAAAATGGCGGATTTTAAACAAATGGACACACTCAATTCAAAATTGTTGATTTTTTTATCCAATAGTCCACTTTTTCATTTGCAGTACAAAATTTTCCCAGAAAGAACTCCGGTGGCTGGAAATAATATTGAAAACGTTATGTTCTAACAAGACGGTGCGCCGTCTCATTATTATAGACCTGTTTCTGACATTCTCAACGGACATTTTCTTGGAAGATGGATTGGTAGGCGGGGGCCGGTAGAATAGCCGGCTCCCTCCCCAGATTTAACTTTCTTAGATTTTTTTCTATGGGAGTATCTGAAATGGAAAGTGTAAAAAACCCGTCCAGAAACAATTGAAGACCTGGAGCAACGCATTACAGAAGTTTGCAGAAATATCACTCCAGAAACTTATGAAAATGTAACGCAGGAATTTCATAACCGATTTTTTATGTGCCAAGAAGTGAATGGTAAACATTTCGAACACTTAATTTAATTTCTTTTTGCTTTAATTCTTAGTTTTTTTAAATGGCCTTCTTTATCTTCAAACATTGTCATTTTGTTATGGCTGAATATTTTTCTTTGAAACTCTAGGATCAGACGCAGAACTAAAAGACCTTTCCAATGAGGTGTCAACCCCCCTTTCCATTAAAAAAAAATTTTAAATGGCGCCCAGTCGCCATTTTGGATGATACAAAATTTTAATATGGCTGACAGATAGTATTTAATTTCCCATTACAGCACACCAAATTTTGTGGAAAAATTACAAGTCGTTCAAAAGTTAGTTGGTGGGGGGGGGGGGGGGGGGGTTACTTTATAGACACAGTGTATAGTTGGCGCATATATTAAATTTTAAACGAATTATCTACGAGCTTAGAATGGTAACACATTCACATGTTTGAGTTTGCTTGCTTGTGTAAATAGTTTCTAATTATTTGGTCAGCTGCAATTGATTCTTGTGTAATAGTAAAATAAAATAAAATCGGGTTGATGAGCGTAGAATATGAATGGCCATGAGTTTTAAAAATACTTTACAAAACAATTTTATGACTATAACTGCAAAAACTATTTTTTTAATTGAAATGTAAAATAGAAACCACGAAGTAATGAAAATAGAACGTGTAAATTCATTAATACAACGAGAAAGTTCTACGAAAGAAAAGTTTGGACTATCACCATTCACAAAGGGCGGAAAACCACCGTTGAATAAAAAATTAAAGAACTGCAGTACATAACAACAACTTTTTCTAAAAAATAAGTTCTTTTGTCTAATACGTTTCACGTATGACTTAATGGATTTGAGTACGCCCATGGTTTTTGTTTACTTACTGAATTTTAACGAAACTTTTTGCTTTTCTGCGACTAAAAATCCGGTATTTAATTACTAAATTTAAAACAAATAACTCCATAGGACATCAAAATAATTTACTATTGCAGCATACAACACCTCAAAACTGCACTTAATTAGGTAATCTTGAGCTTAATTATAATTAAAATGTTGCATTCACGTTACAAGGACACTTTGGGACGTTTCGTTTCTTCAAGATTTCAACGCTTTAACATCGTTATTAGTTTATGGTATTTACTGAACAAATAAACATTAAATTACAACATTAAACATTTAAAAAATTATTTAGAAAAGAGCAAATATAAAAAAATAACAAGCTCGAATTGGAGCTTGTAATGGTTGTGGTCTGCGTAGGAACCGGGCTTGGAGATTTTGGTTGTTCTGCTGGTTTTATCGAGTTGGAGACCGGAGAGCTGTGAGAAGAAACTCGGGGCTGGAACTTTGCTGGGACCTGAGGGTAGCCGCTTATTCGCTTCTGAAGTAGCTACTAGCGCTGTGCGAGTTTCGTTGAAAACTGCTGCAGCTGCTGCTTTGCCCTGGAAAGAATTTGTGAGGTCGTTTAACTTCGAACGGTTTTTTACTTCGATTCTGAAGCGGGTTTCGGAGAGGCTGGAGGTTGGTTATCTCTTGGAGAAATCTGCACTGTCGTCGCTTAGCAAAATAAACAAATATTGACAGTCATTGCGTAGCAAAATAAACAAACATTTGCAGACGTGGCCACGCACCATACCAAAAACGGAAGTCACCTGTTTAGTCTTATACGTCAATACAAACAAACGTTTTCCAAAGATGAATTCGTCATTGTATAGAGATAAAATATTTGCATACGTGGCAATTGTAGCGGAAAACAGAATCGCCTGTTGCTTAGTTACGTACAAAGCAGACAGACCTGCATCTTCGCTCTTGGATAACCGTAATTAACATTTCGGTGTCGATAACGAAATTGTTGACCTTATTATTACTCATAATCTCAGCGATTATAACAAATTTTATTGACGAATCATAAAATGCACGTGCTCTGTTGCAACACTGAAGTATCCCATAAAGATAATGGTTTCCACACATACTGACGGAAAGTTCGTCGTACGGAAGGGTCGGCACTGTCGACAAGACCTACAGAGTGATCGTGCGGATTTCATTGTTGCATATGAAATAGTCTATTTAAAACAATGGTACTAGCTTGACAGAACTGCCCATCAGTCGCATGTGAAACAAAATTTTCAAGTGTTTGTTTTCATTGGACCGTTCTGTTGGTCCCTAAAGAATGCACTGATTGTTTTACATTTTATAGATTTTGTCTAATGTTAATGCAAAGTGTTGAGCAATCGCCACGGAAGATCCTTTGTATATAGGTACTGAAACTTTTGAAAATGTTTAAAATATTTTAAATTTCTTATAATTTCGAATTTTTTTATCAACTAAAATTTTAGAAAATAGGAAAAATTTTGTACGTTTAAAAATAAACTGTTTGAAATTTTATAATATTTTAAAATTTTAAATTGGAAATTTTTTTAAATGATAAATTTTGAAAATGTTATTAAAATTTGTAGTAATTTTAAAACCGTAAATATTTTAAAAAATTGTTAATATTTGAAAATTTTGGGATTTTAAACATTAAAAAAAATTTGGAAATATTCTAAAAAATTTTAATATTTCTGAAAATTTAGAGCAAATTTTGAGAACTGAATAATTTTATAATATTTGGAAATACTTTAAATATTTTGAAAATTTTTGATAATTTTGGATTCTTTGAAAATTTCTAAAAAATCTGAACTTTTTTTGAAAATTTTAAGTTGTTTGATATTTTAGTATTTTCTTATTTCAAACAATATTTATTCATTGAATCTGAACTCGATTATCAAATTATGTCGTTTTTTAGCGATTGTCCAATTAAACTGTTTAGGTAAACGACCAAAAAGAAACCTCTCAGTGGTGGTTTCTCCATGGAAAGTTGTTCCTATTGTCCTTTAACATGTTTATACCGATTTTTGAAGTTCAAATTTATAAATATTTGAAAACACAAAATCAACAAAGTGGTGCCCAGAAATGGTAGAAAGATCGTTCTTGCGCAGATCGGCTATTTATTATGCGTAGAATACGAAATTTACCTATTGTTTCTAGCGCGTCTATATTGAACTCCCAACGCCCTATATTTTTTGAAGTTATATTCTGGTTTTACGGTATATGGAATTTTGTAATTACAAACGATGTTTATCCGCTGAAAGCTGAAAATCGATTTCCAAAATTGCATTTTGGACATTAACTCAATTAAATTATTCAGGTAAACAACCAAAAGGATGTATATGTCTTTTCTCAATGAGAGGTTGTTTCTATAGTCATTTAACATGTTCATGCCAATTTTTGAGTAAAAATACCTAAATTTTTGAAAAACAAAAAATTGATAGTGGGAGTGACCTGGGGGTAGTAGGAAAATCGCGCTTGCGCAGTTCGGCTATTCGACATGTGCAGAATGGCCAGGAAGGTAAAAATAGATGGTTTATTAAAATTAGGCATTTACAACCTAAACTGCTCTCGTTGCAATTCGGTTTAAATAGGCCAGAGAATTAGAAATTTTGATATAAGGTACAATAAACACATACGCTGTTACAAATATAAACACCCACATAAATACAGTTATGCTAAACACTTATTAGAACATAATCTTTTGATGACATTTAATAACACTATGAAGTTTGTACACTTTGTGATGATAAACGTAAATTAGACATCCTGGAAGTATTTGAAAATCACAAACATTTAGAAACTGCACCTGTAATGAATGACGAATTTGATCTTTTCTATTCATGATTTTTATAAGTTCTGGAATAAAAATCAATTTATTTGCAAACATAGATAACCAAGATCAAGCCATCAAGTGCTATTGATCCTATAGCAACACCAAATGTTTACGTTTAATAGAAAATTTCAAAGCTTTAAAAACTAAAACGTGCACTAAATATACAAAACAAAATTTATTTTTTATGAGTATAAACATTGCGAAATATGTATTTACGAAAATTCAACTTCTTCTCCCTAATAGGAATAAATATGTAAATATGCATAATTAGGTAGTCGACGTATAGGTGATTGTGGATGATTTGGTCTTCAAAACATCGAGTGGGCGAGTGTTTTAGTTCTAAAAGTATGTTAACATGTTTACCCAATTTTTCTAAAGTAATTTTTTATAGGCTTAATTTTCGATGGAACTCAATCAACCCCAAGATTTCTGACGACTGCAAGAACGTTCAAAGTCATTAGCGGTGAAAATCTTCTTCTTCCCTGTGAAGTTAGTAACTTAGGTAAATTATAATTTAATAACATACTTGCTGTGTTTAATGTCTTTCGTTGTTATACAAGGTGTTTATAAAGGGTCTTGTATAAATTTGAGGGTGGATGCTTTGGTATAAAATAAAGCAAAAGTTTCATATAAACGAATGCCTGAAAACGCACGTATTTCGAGGTAAATTTCTCAAAGATGGTACAGCCAAATCACGTTTTAATTAATATCTCCCCCACAAATGTTGATTCAATTTGTAGGTGGATAGTTTAATGTTTATGATTTATATTGCTTGTTTTCGGACAAACCAGAGGTGTAGATGTGGGAGGGTGGTGCACGGCGTATTTATTAACGCTGTTTTTATCACACTCAAGATTTTTTAACTTTTAATTTGAAAATTGTATTTTGCATGTTATCAAAATGTACACAAAAATGTACTTTTACTGCAACTCTCTTAGCTTAATAGTTTGCGAGATATCGCAATCTTTGTGAATAACCGAATTGCTGAAAAGCTGGGTATTTCCTCAAACTGTGAAAATAGTTTGTAAAGTAAGTTCTGCTAACCAAAGTTCTCTTGAACGTAAATCCGCAAAACCGTCGTTCGGAAGTTTCGTCAATTTTTTAATTTGTAAGAATAAACTTATAACAAGCACACAATGATTTAAAACGGATTTACGGAATAAATTGTTAATTAAAAGTGGGCAGTGAGAACTCGTGTTTACGCAGACTTTCTTTGTTAGTAGTAGTAAATTCGATTTAGGTTTTGAAAATACCCGAACATTCATCGCAAATCGACTGTTCACAATGATTGATTTATCTGAAAAACCATTGGACTTAGCAACTTTTAACAGTAGTACCTCTTTTGAGTATTTTTAGACTATAGCGTAAAAAATAAAATTTTATTTAAATCACGTTATGAGGTAGGTACGTCCCGTACTCTGCACAACTACGCACCTGGATTACGGCGGAGATATTAATTACACGGGATTTGGCTGCATCGCCTTCATTTGTGGACATATAGTGTCTGTTTAGCCTAAAACTGAGGCGTGAGTTGTTAGGTGAAAATCGTGATCATTTACCAAAAACGTTGTTATCAAAAAATGCTTCCTCAAGAGTTACACAAGCCCATCAAAGTTGTAGAAGAAAAACAGAAGAATCGCAATTACTTCAAAACGATTTAAAAGATCTACTCGAGTAAAATTTGATGCCATATGAAAAAAAAATCAAAATCTGCTTCTCTTTGCCATAATTGTTTTTGGGGGTGGTAAGGCGGCGCACAGTGGGCCAGATTCTCAAGAAGCTGGTCAAAATTTAAAAAGTCATCGGATTTGCATAAAACTTGGCTTTTAAGAGTTTGCGAGGTAGCTGATATGAAATCTGATGTCAAAATTAAAAGAATCAGTATGGCGGATCCAATATGGCGGACTACTAGACAAAATTTCATCAGATTTATACGATATTTGGGTTTTGAAGGTTTTTATAATGGCTGATTTCAAATCTGAGGTCAAAATTGAAAAATTAAATATGGCGGATCTAATATGGCGGACTATTAGACAAAATCTCATCGAATTGATACGGTATTTGGATTTTGAAGGTTTTCGTGGTCGCTGACATCAAATGTTATATCCAAATTGTACAATTAAAAATAGCGGACTACTACACAACATTTTATTAGATGTCTACAACATTTGGGTTTTGAAGGTTTTGTGCTCTGATCTTGTGTCAAAATTGTAAAATTTAAAATAACAGATTTAACATGGCAGGGATTTGATAAAAATGTATTCAATTCTTTATAATTAGTAAACTTTCTAGGCGAACTTTAAATACGTTGACAATCTTGATATGTTATAGAGGTGCAAAATATTGTTTCAAAACTGAAAGGCTTAACTTGATTTTTGTAAATTCTATTTATTTGGGGATCAGATTGGGTTAAATACGAAAGAAAAGTACTGCTGTTCCAAGCAGGAACTACATTCTATGCAATTTTGAGAAACAAATTTTAGTTTTTAATGTCTGCCACAAAAAATAATTTAAAAAAACAAATATTATTTGTAGATCTAAAACTACTTTTTACCCTTGTACCTGAACTAGACTAAACAAAAAATAAAATCTTTGTTCTTCTATTAAATAAGGGAGGATACTATGTTTTGTCTAATATTAGTCATTATTTACATGCACTTCTTAAGTACCCGAGCACCTTACCCCTAACTTCACCCTTAACTGTTTTAATATAGTTCACTAAGAACTTGACCTTGATGTAGTAGCATCAATAGTGCCCTTGGCCCGCAATGCTTCAAATAGTTCACTGCGTTCGATAGTGATAGGCCTCCCTGCAAAAGTTGAAAATTTTGAAAAAAGAACAAAAAGGGAAAGTCAACAAGTTTGGTACTGCTTAATAAGAGCCAAGCTACAATGTCATACCACTTTTGGAATGTTACATTGAGTTACAAATTATTAAAACTCTACTTAAATTTCTTGGTTTAACAAAAATATGCTCATAATGAAAGTGACTCTATATACTGAACAACTCAATAATGAAGACCGATATCAAAATCACCCAACATGCATTTTAACGTGCATACCTTGCCGATTCTCGTTCGCTATCCTAAATGGAAATATCACGAAATCTTAAAAGAAAAAAACTACTATTTAACGGTAGCGCTCAATGGAAAAAAGAAACGGGAGTTTGCGAGTCCTGCGAAACAATTGTTTGCGACGTTGTTATGGCGACCCAAATGCGCGTATGTTCGTTTCTATGGCTATGCACAATGAAGTAGTTATCGGTTAACATAATTACATATTTTTTTTTTATTTGCAGTGAGATTTTTATACAGCACTTTATTCCACTTTTTATTCAATTTAGCCCACTCACTGTGCGGCGTAACGTCTCTAAACCACCCTCCTCGTTTCGAGTTTTTTCTCATATATCTTGAAATGATTTCTAGATAAGTCTAAAAATGATCAACGTCCTTCATCTGAGTCTTTCTATATTTTGCAAACTTGTTTTTTATATTTCCTAAAGTTTGACGCAAAACTCAAAACGTCGTAATTCTATCAGCAATGGCTCATTTAGGCATAAGTTACTAGGCGTCTGAAGTCTTTGTTTAACGGCTCCAAAAAGTTTAAAAAAATTGCATTGCAAAATCTTTTTAATACATCTTTACTAACGACAAAAAAAATTAAAACAAGAAATAAAATGACACAATATATTATATCAGTTTCAACAAATATAATGCCAATAATAAAACAGTAATGCTAAATTACACAAACATTGCTAGCACCTAAAGACAAACGCGCAACTACTCAACAGCTATTAGTCGGCCTCAGTATTTACCTCTGCATCCGACGCCGACGGTTGATTCAGCCAAGCTATTTTAGTCGCCAGATTCGCTTCTGTTGTTGGATGAAGGGTTGAGGGAAGGATGGAAGGAGGGGGTGAGAAAGGAGAAGAGGGAGGGAGGAAGAGAGAGAAATACGCAAATAAAACTAATAGTGCAAGCAAAACTTTTGTGAGGAACAAAACACAATTTTTAATTTTTGGAAAAGATTCCTTACGTCTAACCCCCTAAATATTGATGCACCTAAAAATTAAGTTGTGAAACTCATTCTACTCTTACTCATGAGCAATGTAGCTTGAACAGAAATATTTTATCAAACTCCATTCAGTAAATCAATATGCGTAAATTGGAGAATTTCAAAAATTCGTAGAAAGCGTCACAGAGAAATTATGGGACTGGAACCCGAACCAAATCTATAATTTTTGAAATGTTTTTCTCTTTATAGTTTTTATAGTTCCAGATGTTTTCCTAGCTTCTAGGGCATTTGCAATATTGAATTTTATTCCTATATGACTCGTTTCTGAGTAAATAGGCGTAAAAAACAAAATTTTCAAAAATTCATAGAAGACGTTATTGAGAAATTAGCAAGTTGAGACATGAACCAAATTGTAGATAATTTTTAGCTTTCAAAACCTACAAAAATAAAAAAAATTGTGTGGCTCGTTTTTGAGCAATATTTGTTTGTAAATGTTTCAATATTCAGAACTTTGAAACCATTTTAACTTAGAGTTTTCGTTTGTGCAAAAATTAAATTACATAGTGAGATTGTGCCTGCTTAGAGCATTTACAACACTTAATTTGATCTTAATTTGCAGAAATGTTTTTAAATAATAAGGCGCTAAAAACAAAATTTTCAAAAAATTGTAGCGTACGCCATTTTAAAGCCAAAAAGTTGGCAAAAAAGGGTTGGGTTTGCTCTTAGATATTCCGTCAGATTTAGGTTTTAAATTTAGAAAAATCGTGTGTAGGTATGTAGGTATGTGGGCTCTATAACTCCCAAACGGAATGGTCTAATTTCGATGAGCTTTGGAACGTGGGGTATATCAAATGTTCAACGGGAAATAATCTTTTAAAAGAAATCCGAAACCGTAAGCGGAAGTTAAACATGTTCTTTTGGTAGCATTGTTTTTTCGGAAAACGAATTTTTTAAATCTGAAACGAAAATTGTATAGAAGACTTTACGGCAAAACCCACCGCTTTCTGTCGAACGTCCTAGCTTTAAAACGCCGGCCGCTAGCATTGTTTGAAAATTTTGACATTAGCGCTTTATTACTCAAAAACAATTCGACGGATCGGGTTAAAATTTTCTATCGTAATAGCTCTATAGGAACACAATATTACTGTTCTTAAATAATTTTGAAAAACTAAAAGCTGTTAAGTGAAAAATATATTAAAAGTTTTAAAAATTCCATATAAATATTGCTCGAAAACCAGCCACACGATTTTCTTTAATTTTATAGGTAAACAGAGTTAGAAAAAAGCTGCAATTTAATTCGTGTTTCAGTCTACTAATTTGTTTGTGACAGCTGCTATGAATTTTTGAAAATCGAAAATTTATGCATTTTTGTTTAGTAATGAAAGGAGGATTATAAAAAAATTCTGTTTAAGTGAATTATAAATTTAAATAAAAAAAAAATTAACAAAACTTCAGTTTTTAAGTACATCAATAAGACCGGACAACGCAAAAGTTTAGGTGAGTTGACATCGTTTGCTTGGTGTGTTAATATATTGGTCCGCTCGTGATTGGTGCAGGGAGAAACACTACTCTCTGTTAGTGTACGGGGAGAATGCATAACTAGTTAGTTCGCTCGTTTATTTTGTTATTGTTGGCCAGTAAGACGTTAATACAGAAATACTCTTGATAACTAACTATTTCTAAATTATCGGAATGTCCAGGCAAAGTGCTTTGCGCATATTTTACTTTTATATACTTTGGAATCGGGGGCGGGATATCAAAAATTCATTGGGGAAAATGAGCTTCAACAAAAAAATCCGAACCCGGAAGCGGAACTTAGACATGTTTTTTGGTAAAATTTTTTTCTAAACCGAATTTTATAAATCTGAAACAATAATCCGATAGATAACTAACTTTAGGGCAAATCCAATGTTTTTTCCAAACTTTCTAGCTTCAAAATGGTGGTCGCTGCGATGTTTTGAAAATTTTGAATTTAGCGCTTATCACTCAAAATCAGGTTGACAGATCGGCTTCAAATATTTTATCGTAATAGCCCTGTAGAGACACAATGTTACTGTGCACAAACATTTTCGAAAAATTAAGAATCATGTAGTGAAAAAATTTCGGAAATTTAAAAAAAGTATTGCTCAAAACTGGCTACACGATTATTAATAAATTATGTAACCTTATAAAGCTGAGGATGAGCTGCAATTTGGTTTGTGTTTCAGTTTGCTAATCTTTCTGTAACGCCTTCTATGAATGTTTGAAGATTTGAGTTTTAATTACTAAACTAATTACTAAAACTGTGACGTGAAACAAATATCAAAATATTACTTTCAAACTGACCAATAAATTTTATTTTTAAATTTTGTTGGGTCATAGAACTAGATATGAACTATACTACACATGAAAGACCCTGTATGTCTATACCTAAATTTTATTAACAGGGAAAACTACCCTCAAATTTCTTAAAGACCTTTTACGAACACCCTGCATACATTTACTTATTTAAAGAAAAACGGCTTACAGAACTGCTTTTCATGGCGGCGTAGTTGGGCATTTTTTTTAAATTACTTTAATAATCAAGTTGGAATGCATTGCGTTTTGTAATTAGTCTACAACTATCGCTGTTATTCCAGAACAAGGAAATAATGAAGGTAACGCAGGTGCTAGTGTCTCAAAACCCTACAAAATTCACTTAAATAATTCTAATAATAGACCGAGAGATAGTAATGCAGGGGTTTCGGGATCAAATACCCGTCAGGGCTATGGGTATTTGTGTTGTCTTGTATATGTTATGATGGGAGGGGGGATTTATAAGCTTGACAGTTAGTGCCCTTCATAAAAGTAAAGATAAAAAATCCTTATTAATTGATAAAATTAGAAAGTCAAAGGTATATCACACAAGCATCGGGAAGGTACCCTTTTCAAAAAAATCTGAAAACTGGACTTTAAATTGTGCTTTTCATTAAACTGAAAAAAGGAAAAAAATAAGAAAACAATAACACCCCAGCAGTGGTTTAAACTTGCGACAGCCTGTAGAGTACGGTATCGTGTACCATATAAGACTAGTGCTATAATAACTTTGCTTAGCCACATATGATAGGAGCACGGTAACCGACCGCTTCTTACAGCTAATTAGATGCGCTTCGGACTTCGGACCAAAATCGCTGTAAAAACCTTTATTTTAAGAGTTATCAAAAATACGTGACGAATGAAAAACATATTTTTTAACTAGAGTTAATTGACAGCTGTAGTTAAAATCACGTAACTTTCCGAAAATGCGTTGTTGAAATTAAAAAATATCGTATTTTTCCTAATTTTTGATATGGTTGAAAATTCTTGCTTATTCTTATAAACTACTTCAAATAGGTTGTCAAATTGTTGAAAGTTTATAACGATTGGCGTTTGTGTTTTTGAAAGAGAACATAATCAATTTCAAAATTTTCAAAAATTCCTGGAGAGCGTCAGAGTAATATTTGGGAGATGAATAAAAAATAATTTTGTATCTTATTGCAAGTTCTATCGGCTCAGAAAGGTTAAAACATGTAATAGGCAGAGGAATAATTTTTTGAAAATGTCCAAAATTTTGAGCCGCCAGTGTATTTACAATTTTTAAATTTTTAAAGTTTTTTTTTAATTACTTGATTAAACTGATTAAGGACTATCCAATAACATGAAAATTGGTATTGATAGGATATTTTTGAGTAATCGGGCATTTTAAAGTTAACATTTTCAAAAATTCTTAGCCGCCATTTTGAGTAGAAAATACAGCAATTAAAAAAAACAGTAAATTTGTATTTAGATGCTCTACAAGGTATGCAAAATTTTAAAAAAATATTTAGAAAAAAACTTATACCAAAAAAGAAGAGTCTAATTTCAGTTTTCGGTTACGGTTCCGATTCACGACCTTACAAAGAACTACTTGCAATTAAAAAAATTACACACACCAAATCAGGAAAGAGGTTCCAGAGATTTGGGGAAGCGAACACACCCACCCACGCACGCAACCACTTACACATAGACAGACATTTTTCAAAAACTTCTTTTTTTGGATTCCTTGGGCCCCAAAACGCGTATATAAGTTAAAATCTGAAATTCGAAAATTTGCATGAAATCATAAGCTTATTTTAGTACAAGTATGGGAAAGAAAAAATGACTTATCAAGTAGACATAAACGGCTTGAAAATCTTTTTAAAACTTCTAAGCTGATAAAGCTAACGATGAATTATAAAATATATTTTCTTGAATGCCCTAGTTTTCCTGCCATGCCGTCTAGTAATTTTCAATATTTTACCATTTAATGCCTTTTGTTTCCGCACCAGCGAATTTGCTCATTAATTTTAAACGAAGTTTTAGGCTTTTAATTAGACTAGTTCTCTCCTTTCCTATTCATGTATGTTGAGTAGGGGCTGAGTACGGTTAGTTTATTTGCAATGAAGGTAACGATACGGATGGTAGCATTTTCTTTTACAATACAATTTTAACGGTAGGTTTGATTAGGTTTCGCTTAGAGTGCTTTGATGGATTGACAGATTGTGTGTCAGTACATCAAGGCATTGTAGTTTCCATGATATCAGCATATGGTTAATTTTAGATATCGCGATCGTAATAAAGGGTTATTACACACAAAATTTTGGTACAAGAGATATACTACATATTGATGCGTTTCTGTTATACCGCGGCAAATATTCTATTAATGTTCAATTTTTGCCTAACTTTTGCTTAGCATTTTCTCGTCTATTCAAGTAACGGCTTACGCTATTCGTTTCCAAAACTCATTATTAACATTATTTTGCAAATAAGGATATATAAACAAAATGTTTCACTAAAATCCCATAGACAAAAATTTAGTGGGTTCAAGTTCGGTGAGTAAGATGGCCGTGATATTGACCCGGTACGACTAATTCACTCATGAAACAAATTGTCATCGAAGAAATATCAATTTTATATAAATAAATGTGGAGGTTTCCCATAGTGTTGAAACCATGAACTATCTGCCTTCGGAATAGTTCTTTCACGAAAAATTCAACGCAGCAAACACAACAACTTTAGAATTTTCAGTACCCCCTAGATGCTTGGTGAATGGCATTTATTTTGAACATAGTTGTCACAAGAAAGCTATCGGGTAACGAACACAGAACCTTCTTGCCATTCATTGAAATTGTTTTAATAATTCGAAAATTGTGAAGTTGTGAAGAAAAATTTGTAGTTCGACAGTCGAACAGTCGAAATGTACAGTTAGAATGCAAAGAATTCGTAAGCGGTTTATTATTCTTTCTTAGTCAAACATTTTCTCACAGTTTACTCATTTTTTACTTTATTTTTAGCAAATTAAAATATTTTTTTCACAAATTTGAATTTTATTTAAATAGTTAAAAATTGTATACGTCTACAAATTGAAGTAGTTACAGTTTGAAAATTTAAAAATTTTTGAAAATTGGAAAGTTTTTGAAAATATTTGAAGATTTTAATAGTTTTCGTAATTTTTAATTTTGAAAAATTTCAAAAATTATTGGAAATGTTTAAAATTTAAAAAATACTTATTGAAAAATTTTCAAAAAATTACAGTCTTTAAATTTTGAAAATATTAAAAATGTTTTCAAATTTTTGAGTTTTAAATTTGCTTAACAGTCGAAATGTACATTTAGAATATAAGTTTGTAAGGGGATTATTGTTCTTTCTTAGTTAAAAATTTTCTCACAGTTTACTCATTTCTTTACTTTATTTTTAGCAAAGTAAAATATTTTTTGCGATTTTTTCAAAACATTTAAATTGTTTTAAATAGTTAAAAATTGTATACTTCTAAACATTCTCAAAAATGTTTTCAACGTTTTTGAAAATTGGAAAATTTCTAAAAATATTTGAAGAATATAAAACTTGTTTAAAGTTTTTTATCTTGGAAAATTTTAAAAATTATTGGAAATGTTAAAAATTTTAAAACTACTTTTTTTCTTCTTCGTGAATTCTTTTGCTTTTTAGGGCGTCGGATTGGGTTCCATACACTCCGTTTCCCTAATCCACTTCTTCTATTTCTTCTGGTCCCGTGCCAAGGTTTTCGTTTCATTTAGTATTTTCCCTCTGCTTGTTTCTACTTCCTCTATCCTTTCCATCCTTTCGTATTAGGCTTTTGGATATTATTTTCTTTTCTATCATATCAAATGAGGCTCTTAGGTCGATAAATGTCAAGTATAGTTGTTCTCTGCTGTCTATTGCTCTTTCTACTAGGTTTCTCACTATGCTTATACTGTCGTTTGTCTGTTTGTTAGCTCTGAAGGCCACTTGTTCGTCTTCCAATTTTTATTTACCTTGTTTTCTTAATCTTTTCTCTACTATTCTCATGTAAACTTTAAATCCTACTAAAGGTAGGCAGATCGCTTTATGATTTTCACATATTGTTTGATCTCTCTTCTTATGAATTGGTAGTATTAAATTGTTTTTCCATGATTCAGTACATATTAAGTATAGCCACCTTTTTGCTTCTTCACCTATCCACTTTATCATCTCTGGTTCCACACCCGTTTTAATATTTCTTACTACTTCTTCTATCCTTTTCATGGTTATTTCTTCTATTTGTTCATTTTTTTTCCTCATATACTATTTCTTCGTTTCTTTCTTTGCCCTCGTTTTGTCTTAGTTCAAATTTTTCAGTGTAGTAATTTTTCCATATTTCTATTATTCCGTGCCTATTACTCGTTATCTCATTGTCTTTATTCTTCATTTCTCTTATTTCTATTGAAAATTCCTCAAAAATTAAAAGTTTTGTTTTTGAAAACTTAAAAACCTTTTTGGAAATTTTGAAAATATAAAAAATGTTTAAAAAAATGTTCTTAGAATTGCTTAACAGTCGAAATTTACATTTAGAATACGAAAAGTTTGTAAAAGGTTTATTATTTTTTCTTAGTTGAACATTTTATCGCAGTTTACTCATTTACCTACTTTATTTTTAGCAAATTAAAATATTTATTCGCAAATTCGCAAAGTTGTATACATCTAAAAGACCAACTTAAGGCACTGACAGGTCAAACACTACACGAAGCCATCCACTCGGCCCAGGATAGAGCGTCCTGGAAAGAAGCTATCAAGTCCATAAAGTAGCCAGATCATAATGTCACCACGCCCCTTCGAGGGGCTCAAGGAATGAGAAGGGGGATACATCTAAAAACGCCCAAAAATTGTTTAAAATCTAACAATTTTTCAAACTTTTAAAAATTTTATCACATTCTAACGATTTTTAAAAATTGCAAAGTTTTTGAAAATATTTGAAGACTATAAAACTTAGGTAGAGGTAAAAAAATTTAAAAGAACTTATTTAAAAACAGTAAAAATGTTTTAAAGGTTGAGTTTTTGAAAATTTTCAAACTGTTGGAAATTTTGAAAGTTTTGAAAACCTAGATTTTTATATTAACTAATTATAAACAATATTTATTGGCTGAAATCTAAAATCAATTTTATAATTTGGTGATAACATGTTCATAACGATTTAGAAAGCAATATTTGCAAGTTTTAGAGTAAACAAAATATCGATAGTGGGGTTAGCTAGGCGTGGCAGGAAGATCGCGCTTGCGCATAGCGCTTATTTAACATGCGTAGAATACAAATCTGAGCTTTTATTTTCAAGTGCGTCAAGCACCCTTCTCCTCCACATTTTTTGAAAAAGTTATCTGGTTCTATAAAATCTGAAATCTTGTAATTGCGAAAAAATATTAATCCGCTGAAAATTGATTGTCCACAAAACTCGGTCGTTTTTTGGAAATTACGCAATTACATTTTTTAGGTAAACACCCAAAAGGAATCACTTTATAGGTTTTTCCTCAATGGATGGTTGTTTTTATTGCCATTTTACATGTATGTACCGACTTTGTAGCCGAAATTAGTACGTTCTTGAAAAAACGAAAAAACGATGGTGGTGGTAAGCGATATATAAAAAAGCGCGTGCGCAAATTTCTTTTTGACATGCGTATAATACGAATCTAAGCTTATTTTCCCAAGCGCGTCTATATTGACATTAAACATCCCAACCCTACCTCTTTTTTGGGCGTACTAATCGCGCTACATTGCGGTTTCATCCCTGTGTGATTACCAACCTTTTAAACCTAAATTAGATTTTTTGGGTTAAGGCATCTGGCCTGTAAAGTGCACACACACACCGCCGCCGCCGCAGCCGCGGCAAAACCTAATTTTTCGGATATTCTCGGATCCCAAAACATGCATATCCGTAAAAATTTCAAGGTCTGAAGTTTTGATGATAACCATACCTTTTTCTAACTACACTCCGTGTAGCGAGGAAGGTAAAACATTGATGAAGACAGCTCATCTATTGTACTAAAGTTGAAATAAGTAACTTCCTAAACCCCAGAAATGTTTAAACCCGTAAAATATTATACTACGTTAGTAATTACCCTGATCTCTAAAGACGGACACAGCGAAGGAAAAGTGCTTTGTCTATATTTGTTACGAACTACTCAGTGGAACGAGGGTCATATTAAGAGCAACGGTAATGTGTACAAAATTAAGATTTCTGTTCTAAAAGCTGAGTGACAGTTACATTTACATTGTGCTTGTAATAACTGCATAAGTGTGTAGAATATACCAAATATTGATTTTTTCTGTTGGTATTTGGACTTGGTTTTGGCTTTTCTAAAGTTCTGCATTTCATTTATTTTGTATTTACTTTATTCTGGTTATTTAAAATAAATCACACGCCACATATTTTATAGAAAATGTTAATGCAAATCCCCGGAGTTTTGAATCGCATGAATTTGCTTTGCCTTTATTGAAAGGGGAAAATTTGCATACAAATTAAAATGCAGATTGGGGTTACAGCAGTGGTGCTTCCACCTCGCCCAAAACGGGTTTAAGTAACCCCGAGTACATTGCTCTCTACAAGTTTTAAAACGAGAAGCAAAATATCAGTTCAACTGGTAGACGGTAAATTTAAATTTTTATTTTATTCTATGTACACAGCAAAAACTTCCATATACATATAATTAAATATACTCACACACAAATAACATATACGCATATTGTTGAGTCTGTGGCGCTTTAAATATAGTACAATAGTTTTATAATAAATGGACAAATTATTTATACCAATATAATTATACTTTGTCTTATACTTTCAGTATAATATTGCTTACATAAGATTTTTAGATTTTGACGGAAATATATGTTTTGGATCTTCAGGTAATTTTTTTAAATGGCTGCCGGTGTGGTAGTGTGGGAGGGGGATGGGTCTGTGCGCTTCACGACTCCCGAACAGATGAACCGGTTTTGATGAGTTTTGAAATAGAATGTATATCAAAAATGTATCTATAAAATGGGTTTAGAATGTCCGAAAAAAGGAAACGGAAGTTAAATATGTTTTCTTTTGATATCGTTGTTTTCAGAAACCGAATGCATAAAACCTGATAAAGCTGTCTTATTTTTTTTTAATTTTGACGCTAACGCCCGCTTACTCAAAAACGAGTTCCAGCTCGGTGTAAACTTTGCTTATTATAGCAGCCTTAGAAAGGCGCAATGTTACTATGTACAAATATGTTTGAAAGCATGAAATCTGCAAAATTGAACAATTTTCAACGTTTATCAAATTTCAAAGTAATATTTCTCAAGATTTTAGTACACAATTTTTTATAGGTTTTATAGGCTCGGAAAGTTTAAAATGAGTTACAATTTTGATAGTGTTCCAATCCATCAATTTATCTGTGGCGCCTTCTAGTTTTCTAAATCTAAATTCCAGCCCGTTTCACCCAATGGTGGGAGTTCCACTAAGACCTATTGTGAGTGCTATAAATTCTCCTACACATGCTTTAGCAAGATACTTAGCTACTAATCTTTGCCCACTTAGTGGCAATACAGCATCGTACATAAGGGATTCCTGTGACTTTGTCAACAAGACCAAAAGTTTACGGCTGTGTGAAGGAGACATTTTAGTCAGTTTCGTTGTCTCTCTTTTCACAAAAGTACCGGTAGATGGTGTGCTAGAGATCCTAAGAGATAAACTACCTACAGATATAAACCAATTAGTCGAAATATGTTTGAAAAACACCTTTTTCAGTTGGAAAGGCAACTTGTATGAACAGGTTGAAGGAGCGGCTGTGGGTTCACCGCTATCACCTGTTATTGCAAACATATACATGGAAGACTTTGAAACCAAAGCTTTGGCAGCAGCTGATCTTAAACCTAAATCCTGGTTTAGATATGTAGACGATACTTTCGTCGTTTGGTCTCACGGACGCCAAACACTAGAACAATTTCTAGTACACCTAAACTCAATTCACAATAATATCCAATTCACAATGGAAGTAGAGGAAAATGGCAGTATTCCATTCTTAGACGTACATGTCACACGTAAACCAGATGGTAGCTTGGGGCACGCAGTTTACAGGAACAAAACACATACAGACAGGTATCTAAATGCAAATTCGCATCATCACCCGATGCAGAAAGCAACTATGCTAAAAACTCTAACAACCAGAGCAGTCCGAATATCAGATGCAGAACACCTACAACAAGAGAAAACTCACCTCTTGATGTCGTTACAACAAAACGGTTATACAGCCACAGAAATTCACAGAGCAATCCGCAATGCGGAACAGCCCAAGGCTAAGGAGGAACTGGCACCTCCGGAAGGCTTAGCTTTTTTACCTTACAGTAAAGGCATCACTGATAAGATTGGGCATGTTCTTAGAAGATACAGCATAAAGACAGTCTTTAGGACTAATGAAACGTTGGGGAACGGTTTCAGATCCGCAAAGGATCAAATATCAAATTTAAAATCAGCCGGGATCTACAACATCCCTTGCTCATGTGGCTCAAACTACATCGGACAAACTGGTCGTTCCATTGAGTTAAGATTGCGAGAGCACAAAGGTGATTGCAAACACAAACGCATCACAAAATCTGCGGTGGCTGAACATACTGGTTTAACTGGGCATAAGATGGACTTTGACAATGCTCGGGTACTCGCCAGAGTACCTCATTACTTCCCTCGTATCATACGTGAAGCAATTGAAATTGAGAAACAACCTGACAACATAAACAGGGAGGATGGTTTTAGACTCAGTAAAGCTTGGGCTCCGGTAGTTTATCCTCTAAGGACTCCTAAGCATCATCGATCTCACGATCACGCTCCACCGGATCCGTCTTTGCCCAACGGTGACAGCCAACCAGAACTCCGCCGTTCTGCTCGACTGGCTCAAAGAGGTTTAAATACCTTAGCTTCCCGGATTTGAATTTAGTGCTCTATTCACTCTGAAGATGCAAGCTGCAATGTCTTGCGAAACGTTACTTTGTATAGGTTCACAAACAGCTAACAGGCATAAGCCGATTAAGTATTATTGTCTTGACAAACAAAATACATCAAATCCTTGTCCGCCCCAAGGTTTAAATAAACTAAGCACACGGCCCTGTTTAGGCAGGCAGGGCCTACGAACAAATATTGCTCAGACTTCTAGAGCAAATGCTTGTAACGGCAGACAAGCTACAGGTCGGTCCTTACCTGATTATGCTGGGTGTAGTTCCCAAATGACGACGCGGTCTAAGCCGAAAGTAAATTGTAATATTGACAATTGATTCCTTTTTATTATAAAAATATCTAAGTAATAATTTCTAACAAGTCCAGATAAAATGCATCGCCCATGTTTTATGTTATAACCGTTTGCCGAATGTCGTTATAATGGCAGATTATACAGTTTCATGGAAATTAAAACAAAAGAAAAATATTTTACAAGTAAAAGTTCTAATTTGTGTTTGTATTTAAAACTGATATTGAGGCGTAAAAAAACCCAAATAGGTTTTCTTACAATAAATTACCTTGGGATTGTTTGATTGATTGAGTTGGTGCGTTTGTTCTTTGATTATCTGATGTCTTTAGAAGGACGAATGGGATTTTTGATAAAATAATGTAAAGTATTTGTTTATGTTACAGTTAATATACAAGATATTCTTGAAAAGTCTGTCACAAATATACCTAATCACAAATTATTCATACCAAATTATATCGGTTTAACCCAACTTACCTATATATGAAAACGGATGGTTACGGAGCTACAGTTTTCTCAAGATAGGACAGCTTAATCAGTCTTTTGGTACGCGATATTTGGGCGACGCTGTTTGGGTGCCGCCGTTTGACCGCAGCCGTTTGGGCGCCGGACTATTCTTTGACAGACGTTTGGGCGTCAGTTTCGTAAATTTAATATTTAATAAATTAAATAGGATAGTATCTAAATTCATTTTGGTTATTTTCTATCTGCTCGAGTTCCATTTTATATTATCGACAAGCATCTAATTTAACAATTTTTCCAAGTTTAAAAACACTTTCTATCTAATATAGTAAGTGGGATCCACATAGTGTGCTTCGAAAACAAATCATCCTGCATGTTACAATATTACTACAACAATTGCCAAATTAACTTAATTTTATTCTAAAAATGCATATGTGGTTTTTTATTACCAGCGCTCAAAGGCGATCTCCCAAAAGTCCAGCGCCCAAACGGCACCGCCCAAACGACGTCGCTCAAAAATCCTGCCCCGACAGTCTAGTCACTCTTTTACTTTATTTTTGGCAATAGTTGCATTAAAAGCTGAAATGTTATTTGTAAGTACTCTCTGGCGGGGCGGCCAAGAAACCTCACCTAGATGAGAGGCAAGAACAAAGACACGTTTTTGGCGGGGTTGGCGTTGTAACGGTCACTTCGGTGATTTCAACTTGGTACGCCCACTTCTCATAGGAGAGGTTCAAGGTTCTCTTAATTGGGGCCATGGAAACTGGGTGAGTGATTTCACCAGGTGAAGTGTAGCCCTCGAGATAGGTTCTAACATCTCGGCAGTAGCTCGCACTCTGGAGTGAAACCCTGCTACCTGACCGTGGTACCTCGAACGTACCAGTCACGCGCTCCTCACGTGAGCTGGACGGTAAGTGGTCCGGCAGGTAAAAGAAAGTCCCTGCTCCCTGACCGGCTTGCCTCGCATTGACTGGGTGATGATGCACCCCCAAGATGGAGTAGCGTGGCTGCTGGTATGAGAGACTTGGGCCCTAGGGGTGTCAACAAGCTAGCCCTTAGTATGGATCCCAACACCTAAGCGGTAGCGCGCTCTCTGGAATGGGAGCCCTGCTCCCTGACCGGTGGTCCGGCAGGCGATGGTGTTTTCCAGGATGAAGTGGCGGCTGCTTGCATAAGGGACCTGGGCCCTGGGAGTGTTGCTTGCCAACCAGCCCTCAGTGTAGGTCTAACACCTGAGTGATAGCGCGCTTTCTGGAATGGGAACCCCGCTCCCTGACCGGGGTACCTCGAACGTACCAAGTCTCTTCAGTGTGAACTTGATTGAAACCAGAATAGAGTGGTGTGCTGCTGGCATTGGGGACTCGGGCCGTAGGTGTGAGGCGCACTCTGCCTGCTCACACCCACTATTTAAGTGTCGACTCAGCGGGTTCATACCTATGTACACCAGACGCTGTTAAGGTGCCGGCCACTATGATTAGGCCGGTTTCCGATCAGCCTTGGGCGGTGCGTAGCTTACCAGTGCTGGGACCTGCGAGGTCCTAACTGGGAGGGGCAGCGCTGCTTGGCATGCGCTTGCTCCGACAAATCTTAGTCTTAGTGCGGTTCGACGGGTGAGCTGCGTTTCAGCTCGGGCACTGATCTGCAGAATCAGTAGAGATTGAGGTAGTCTTCCTCCACCAGTAGGGGCTTAGGGCTTGCAGCCTGATGCCAGGACTGGTAGCTTATTTTCTTTCTCGTATCGGGAGCAGGCGCGTTGATCGTACGTATCTCGATCGCGGCGAAGGGTTTCACCACCCGGAGTGGGGACGGATATGCTTCATTGCTTGGTGCTGTCCTAGCCTATCAAATCAAATGGTGTGAGTACTCTCTAATATTTCTAGTTATTTTTGTTTGAATAAGTGCATTAGTGGTGCCTCGTATGGGGGAAGGGAGAAAAGTACGTAACATTGTCTTCAAAGTATTGTAGATCGTAACAATTACTGAAGTGTCTATAGTATCGTATTCTCCATACAAAAATACACAAAAATGGTACTTTTAGTTTTGAAAAATCAAATTGCTGTGAAAAGTTTTCTTAAGATGAGTAAATAGTTTCTACCAATTCTCGTAATGTTTCGACTACAAAGTATATAATATTTAGTTCTAACAGTGCAGATTAACAAACTACGACTGACATAATAAATTATTTTACTGTTAAAAGGGGTACGTGCGCCTCCACTATCCTCACATATAAAGAAATGTCAACTGAATGTAATGTCCTACCACTACCCACGACCGTATTGAAACTTTGTAAACCGCTTACATTGCACTACACCCTGAAGTTTCACATGGATGGTCAGTTTTGCATATGTCCCGCCTCTACCCGTTGTTCTAAAAACATTTGCTTCAATTTGTGTGACGCATTTGGTGAAGTTCGAACTGGGCTAATGCAAATTAACTACGTGCTACTAACGATCTTAACAAAACTTGTTTTCTTGGATTTTCATTTATATTAAATTTTTAAGCCGTAGAAATAGATAAAATAAAATACTAAACCGTAACAAATAGCTGAAAGCGCAGTGACCCGTTGCCCTCTTTATATCACCCGTCACTGTTGTGTCGTATTTGTTTGCCATACTGTAACATAATCTGCTGATACCTTATTGTTCAAAGAGATGCGGAGAACGAACGAAACAGCACGAGCGACAAATACCAGCGGCCTTCAATGTCGCAGTTCACAGCTGCCTGCGTTCCCGCATTTGTCGTCGGGGTAGCGAACTGTGGGATGCTCCTCAGCTAGTGTCATTTCGAACCCATACACAGAGGATGCAGCTTCCGGATGCTTATTTACAAAACTAAAGCAGCATTTTATTATAACGGCTTGCGAAGAGTTGATGTTAAAGATACGGAACCGAGCACGGCGACTTTCACATAATAATCAAATATCACTAATAACAAAAACATCAACGTTATTAACGATGCATTACACAATTATTGGTAGCAGAAAACGGCAAATCCTTTTAAGGTGCTAGGCTGTCGTAGTACGATATGCCACGTCGGCGCCGGCACGAGATAGACCAAACATTACCTACTGCAAAATGCGGTCACACTAATAACATGCAACCAAAAGCTACGTTATGTGGTCCATTTACGGTTTACGATGAAACCATCTTTTAAAAAACTGATTACAAGTTTGCTCGGAATAACATTGATGGAAAAAAAAACGCCGACGTACATTTCCCGGAACAAATAAGCCCAGGACAATAATGCTTTCCGGTTTTCTTGCAGGTGTATTAATGCAAAATTAAGAATAAAAGTATGAGAAACATCTGATCTCAGAGTTTCAAAGAAAAATATTCAGCCATAACAAAATGACAATGTTTGAAGATAAAGAAAGCAAAAATAAATTAAATTAAGTGTTCGAAATGTTCACCATTCACTTCTTGGCACATAAAAAGTCGGTTATGAAATTCCTGCCTTACATTTTCATAAGTTTCTGGAGTGATATTTCTGCAAACTTTGCTCCAGTTCTTCAATTGTTTCTGGACGGGTTCTGTATACTTTCGATTTCAGATATCTCCATGGAAAAAAATGTAAGGGGGTTAAATCTGGGGAGCGAGCCGGCTATTCTACAGGCCCCCGCCTACCAATTCATCTTCCAAGAAAATGTCCGTTGCGAAAGTCAGAAACAGGCCTATAATAATGAGGCGGCGCACCGTCTTGTTGGAACATAACGTTTTCAATATTATTTAAAGCCACCTTAGATATTTTTGTAAAAATATTGCCCTGCAAATAAAAAAGCGGATAAATAAACCAAAACAAATTTGAACTTATTGAGTCCATTTGTTTATAATCCGTCATTTTGTTATGACTAAATATATTTCTTTGCAACTCTAGGATAAGACGCAGAACTAAAAGACCTTTCAAATGAGGTGTCACTCGACCCTTTTTCCATTTAAAAGAAAATTTAAAATGGCGCCCAACCGCCATTTTAAATGATAGACAATTAATTATTAGTTAAAGAATAGTATTTAATTTCCCATTAAAGCACACCAAATATTGTGGTAAAATATCAAGTCGTTTAAAAGTTAGTTGGGGGGGGGGGGGGGGGGGTTTACATTATAGACAGGCGGTATAGAATGGCTAGCAAGATTTCTTTAGTGCGAATTTATTACAAAAACAGTTTTAAAAGTTTAACGCGTAAACTAAGTTTCTCCCGCCCTAAAAAAAATAGTTCTGGGGCTATGGAAGCAATTTTTTCGGGAAATGTTTTTCCTAGAGATTGTACGAGATTTTTTCCGTTTGTTTTTTCGCGTTTGATCGTTTAATTTCCGGGCTTTTTTTTTATTTTTTTTCCATAAGATTTTCCTTTTGGAAGCAGCTCTCATTCCCGAAACAGACTTAAAGGAAACATTTAAAGCGGCGTGCGCCGGGTATAAGGTTAGCAAAAATAATCGGGGGCGTAGCTCACGCGTGCTGCTAGTACTAAATGTAGTGATAAAATAAGTTTAATATAACAAATAGTGTTTTGTACACTTTGTAGTACTTCCCTCGCCGTTATACGTGGTACAGCTTTAAAATGAAATTATTTAAAAAAAGAACTGGAAATTATATTATACTATATGATTATATATACAGAGTGCTTCAAATTTGAGGGTAACCATGGGGATCTCGCTTAGTATAAGAAGGTTTAGATTTGGCAACTTTGCTACATTTTGTTATTCGTTTTATGTAAGTGGAATAGATGCAACCAAAACGAATTAATTCGACAAGAAGATTTACGGTAAAAATATAACACAGTATCCGCGCCCGAGTGTCTCGCGCACTTGGGTTCTCGCGCCCTAATGGCCCGTGCCTTAGTTCCCTCGTGCTCTAGTGTCCCATGCCCTAACGGCCGCGCCCTTTTGTCCTAGACTGTAAATAAATTGTTTTAAATATTTTTCTAACAAGAACGTAATGTAATATTTATAGAAATTCATTTTCTACGTTACGTTAAAGTAAAGCAGAAAATCTAGGGCCATAACACCGATTGAGCGATTCTCAATTGAGCGGTTCCCAGTTGAGCGATGATCCGACAGAACGGTCCCCAATTGGGCAGTAACCTAATTGAGCTGTGACCTGACAAAAAGGTTATTAAATGATACAACAATAGAAATGAATAGGTTTATATCTGAATCAAGATAATTGAAATGTGCAATGCCTCACTAACGTTTTCGGTTTTTGAAACGTTTTGGGCCAATATGATTAATGTTGTTATTTACTTAGACATTTTCGTCATCTAGGTTATAAAATAAACTTAATCATTTCTACTTCGAATGATTTAATAATGCTTCAATCAGTGTACCGTTCAGTTGGAAACCCTTCAACTGGGTCACCGCTAAGTCGGAGACCGCTCAATCGGGACCACTCAACTGACAACCGTTTATTTAAGGACCGCTCAATCGGAGTGAAACCATTCTGGATTGTCTCAATCAACGATTGTAGCTAACAACAGTTTAAATCCGGCTCTGGGCTGGGGTGTATTCGTTATTTATATACAGGTTGATCATAAATTTAGGGCCAGTGGTTTTGCTCAGTTATTATTGACTTTAAAAAATATGTATAAGTAAAAGTTATACAGTTTATGGTGACGAGTATTTTGGACATACAAAACAAAATGACCGATTTCCGGTTTAAGCGGAAGTGATTATATTTTTATTTTTTAAATACAATACTCTGTATTTTTAGGCTAATGTAACCAATGGCAGTGATTCTAAATCAAGTGATCTTAGGAGGCTGTTAGTAAGCAAACGAAAAAAATTATAAGCAAACGTGCAGTTTATGTTAATTAGACAATAGTTGTTTATTTTATTTTAAGAATCTTTAAACAAAAATTCACAGGAGTTAGGGCAGGTGACCTAGGTTGACAGCTAAAGGCGCCTTGATAGGCAAATTTAAAGAAAAGTGCCTTAATGAGTATCTGTATATAAAATACTTAATAACTTTAACAATATCTATTTATTTTAACCTTATACGTATTTCGGCATGTTTACATGCCATTGTCAAAGGTTATATGAAAGTAAACAGTTAGTGTTGTTACAGCAATAGAACTTTTTTACTTATCTTGGTAATCGTCTGCAGATGACTTGATTTCTTATTCCAAAATGTCCAGTAGAGGAGAATTTAAAAGATCAATTTGCTCATTCATTAACGGTACAGTTTTTAAATGTTTGTGAATTTCAAAAGCTTCTAGTATATCTAATTTACGTTTATCATCACAAAAGTGTAAACATATTATGGTGTTGTTAGATATCATTGAATGATTTTGTTCTAGTAAGTGTTTAGCGTAATTGGATTTATGTGGGTGTTTGTATTTGTAACAACGTACGTGTTCTTTATACCTAATATCAAAATTTCTAATTGTCTGACCTATATAAACCGAATTACAATGCGAACAATTTAATTTGTAAATGCCTGATTTTAACAAATTGTATGTTTTTGATTTTTCATTAAACAAAGTGTTTAAGATGTTCCTTTTTAGATTTAAACATAAAAATTAATTCAACTAATAAATTTGAGTACTCAGTTTATAGAAAACCTACACAAACAGACATTACAATACCACACGATTCTTGTCACCATAAAACACATAAATTAGCAGCATACAGGTCCCTGATACATAGGGCTTTGACGGTCCCTTTAGATGAAATTAATTATAATAGAGAAATAACAATTATTAAACAAATTGCATACAGTAATGGTTATAATACTAAACTTATTGATACATTAATTAAAGAAAAAGATTATAAATTAGCCATTCAAAAAATTTATCCGAATATCCTAACTTCGTTCGATACAATTAAATATGCTTCGATCCCATATTTTGGTGAGAAATCAGAAAAAGTTGCTAAAATTATAAACAAAACAAATAAATATAAAGTAAGCTTTAAAACAACTAGGAACATCTTAAATACTTTGTTTAATGCTAAATCAAAAACAGACGATTTGTTAAATTCAGGCATTTACAAATTAAATTGTTCGCATTGTAATTCGGTTTATATAGGTCAGACAATTAGAAATTTTGATATTAGGTATAAAGAACACGTACGTTGTTACAAATACAAACACCCACATAAATCCAATTGCGCTAAACACTTACTAGAACAAAATCATTCAATGACATCTAACAACACCATAAAATGTTTACACTTTTGTGATGATAAACGTAAATTAGATATACCAGAAGCTTTTGAAATTCACAAACATTTAAAAACTGTACCGTTAATGAATGAGCAAATTGATCTCTTAAATTCTCCTCTACTGAACATTTTGGAATAAGAAATCAAGTCATCTGCGGACGATTACCAAGATAAGTAAAAAAGTTCTATTGCTATAACAACACTAACTGTTTACTTTTTCATATAACCTTTGACAATGGCATGTAAACATGCCGAAATACGTATAAGGTTAAAATAAATAGATATTGTTAAAGTTATTAAGTATTTTATATACAGATACTCATTAAATATAGACTTTAACGAAGTAAAGCTGGAATTAATAAAAAAAGTGCCTTAGTTTATCTACAAACAGTATCGTGACAGATGTTACCCGTTTGTTTATCGGTTTTATTATTTTATTAACAACAGTTTCCTACGATCACTCGAAAAGTGTAATCATTGCTATTGGTTACATACGTTTTTAATTTTTTTGATCAAAATATATCGCTTGTTATTAACTTTGAGGCTATTGTGTTATACTTTCTTAAACAGAATTTATTATACAATCGAATTAGTTTAAAAGATACAGGGTGCTCCATTTGAAAAAATTAAGGGATAGTTGCTTCTGGTTAAACCACAAGATGGCTTTTCTGTTTTGTATGTCTAAAATACTTGTCACCATAAACCGTACAACTTTTACTTATACGTTTTTTCTACCGCAAATAATAAATGAGCAAATCAACTGGCTCTGAATTTATAATCAACTTGTATATCCGTGTAGGCGGATCATTTGCATGAATATTTAAATTTGCCAATTTTCTGCAAAAAGTCCACGCTCCAAAAGAAAACGCGAATGGCGATTGTCGATTGCAACTTCTATCATTCGTGTCTCCTCTCCACACGACACCATTCGTTTGGGCATGGCAATTACGAGGCAACAAGTTTATATGCATGTATACACGAATAAGAATATTTGGTGAATAAACGAGTCGTGTAGAAGACAAGGCGATTATTCGTTTGACGTTCACCAAACTACACAAACATTTTCATATTCGCCAAAAACGCGAAAAACTTGGAGTTTATAATTTTCTTTTCAATGCCGTTTATTTAATTTCTCGTCGCCATGTATAGATGTATACGTACACCTACAGTAATTGAAATTAGTAAATTAAGTAGTAGAGGAAGGTGTAAATATAAGAACGGAAAAAAATGCTTAGGGTGTCACAAATTGTTGCTATGTTAGATAAATAGAAATACGATAAAAAGTGGAAATTGTGAAGCAGATTTTTCGTAATTTAAAAATCTATAACACTAAACAATGTCAGGACATCGGAACTCATAATAAAAATAGGTCCTCGAACAATCTTTTAAGGAATTTAAAACAAGCACGGCTTTGTTTCTATACATACATACAGGGCTGGGCAAAAGTACGGAACAATGCAAATAAATTTAATACGGCAACCGCGATTTTGACAAAATTTCCTACATGAAGGTTCCAATATACGGCGAATACAATGAAAGTATTGGAGGTTTAAAAGAACTTCCGGTTTAGCCGGAAAGGATATCAACTTTTTTATTTTAAATAGAACACCTTGCATGCTTTTTGATATATCGATAGAACTCTTTTTTGCGAGTTCAGTGATATAAAGTTTCATGTTTTTATTTTCAATAATTCTAGAGATATTGAACAATAATGTTTCGTGATTGTTATCTAGCAGCTCACGAAAACAAAAGAATGCGAGAAGTTTAAACAGTTATGTAATGTTGTCAAATATGCTTGGTTCGTGTTGTGTTGTTTTGATGTTCGATAGATTGAGCAGTGTGGTTGCAGTAATCAATTAGTTAACAACATTAATTGTAACTGCCGAATTTAACATCAGAAATGGTTCAATTAACAGAAAGAGAACAATTTCAAATTTTGATAATGATTGGTTTTGCTGAACTCAGCAAGAAGTTTGTACTTTATTTAACAATTTGCAATCTTTCTGTTAATTGAACCATTTCTGATGTTAAGCTCAGCAGTTTTAATTAATTTTGGCTAATTAATTGACTGCTCAATCTATCGAACATCAAAACAACACAACACGAAACAAGCGTATTTGACAACATTACATAACTGTTTAAGCTTCTCATATTTTTTTGTTTTCATGAACTGCTAGATAACAATTACGAAACATTATTGTTCAATATCTCTAGAATTATGAAAATAAAGGCATGAAACCTTATTTTACTGAACTCGCAAAAAAGAGTTGTATCGATGTATCAAAAATATACAGGGTGTTTCATTTAAAATAAAAAAGGTATCATTTCCGGCTAAATCGGAAGTCTTTCTAAACCGTCAATACCTTCATTGTATCCGCCGTATATCGGAACTTTCATGTGAAAATTATTATTTGTTTGTTTTTCATTGCTTTGTTGTCATATGTTGCTAGGTAATAAAACAAATTACGAATCATTATTGTTGAGTGTTTTGTTCAATACCTCTAGAATTATTTAAAATAAAGGCATCAAACGTTATATCACTGAACTCGCAAAAAAGAGTTCTATTAACATATTAAAAAATATACAGGGTATTTAGTTAAAATAAAAAAGTTGATACCATTTCCGGCTAAACTGGAAGCTCTTTTGAACCGCCAATATTTTCATTGTATCCGCCGTATATCAAAACCTTCATGTAGAAAATTTAGCCAAAATCGCGGTTACCGTATTCAAGATATATGCATTGTTCTGTACTTTTGCCCAACCCTGTATAATTAAATACGTATTATACACAATTATCCATACATATATAAAAGCACAAAGGGTTTTTTTCTCCGGTTCCTCCAGCGGCTACCGCTTCACCAATTTGGACCATTTTTTTTTAAATGAATGGTCTCTATCCACAGATGGAACATGAAATATTTTTATATTTTTATTCTACGTCGATTTTTTAATAATAATTATTTTAATTTATAATATATATGAAGGTCGGCCTGACCCGCGTCACTTGGGGCGCATCTACAATAACGTCGCGTGTCATTATTGGAACTAATGCATCACGTGACTTGACATTTCGCCGGTTCTGTCAACGCTGTCTGTCAGTGCATTGTGTGCTGGCGGAACACTAGTAATATATTATAATATATCCGATCGTAAACATAATTTGTGAATAGGAATATTTATTATCATAAATATTGCATTGTTTAAACACAAAAATGATTGCATGTTATTTTAAATTCGACTGAGAGCAGATAAGTGTGAAGGCAGAATATTTTATAAATTTCTAATTTTTTAATAATATGTTCCTTCCATCTGAGCTGCTGATTCATAATAACCCCCGCAGGCCTACACGATCGACTTTTTTAATTTCATCCGCAGTTCCGCACAAGTAAATTGTTTTCTGACGCTGTTCATTATACACTTATACAGGGCCTTTTATACAACTTGCCGTGTTGGAACATATTTCACTGCAATCGCATCTTTTCCGTAGGTCATAATAATTATTAATGATTATACGAGTATATGAAATATTATTATTATTTGTCTTTTTTGATAATCTGTTAAACAAACCTGGCAATTTCCTAATGATTGTTTTAATTCTTTTTGATAATTTTTGGTGGGATTTCACCTCTATTAGCTAATATATTTATGGAAAATCTAGAAGATCAAATATTCGAATCAAATCAATCTGAGAAAGTTATATTTTGGTTTCGTTATGTTGATGACGATTTAGCATGTTTTGATAGTTCATTTGAATTAATTAATAAATTTTTAATTTTTATTAACAGCCATCAACTTTTTAGATTTAAACATAAAAATTAATTCAACTAATAAATTTGAATACTCAGTTTATAGGAAACCTACAAAAGCAGAGATTACAATACCACACGATTCTCGTCATCATAAAACACAGAAATTAGCAGCATACAGGTCCCTGATACATAGAGCTTTGACAGTCTCTTTAGATGAAATTAATTATAATAGAGAAATTTCAATTATTAAACAAATTGCATACAGTAATGGTTATAATACTAAATTTATTGATACATTAACTAAAGAAAAAGATTATAAATTAGCAATTGAAAAAGTTAATCCGAATACCCTAACTTCACCCGATACAATTAAATATGCATCGATTCCATATTTTGGTGACAAATCGGAAAAAATTGCTAAAATTGTAAACAAAACAAATTAATATAAAGTATATTTTAAAACAACTAGAAACATCTTAAGCAGTTTGGTTAATGCAAAATCAAAAACGGATGATTTGCTAAACTCAGGCATATAGGCCAGAAAATTAGAAATTTTGATATTAGGTATAAAGAACACGTACGTTGTTAAAAATACAAACACCCACATAAATCCAATTACGCTAAACACTTACTAGAACACAATCATTTAATGACATCTAATAACACCATAAAATGTTTACACTTTTGTGATGTTAAAACGGAAATTAGATATACTAGAAGCTTTTGAAATTCACAAACATTTAAAAACTGTACCGTCAATGACTGAGCAAATTGATCTCTTAAATTATTCTCTGTTGGATATTTTGGAATAAGAAATCAAGTCATCTGCAGACGATTACCGAGATCAAGTCACCATGTTCTATTGCTATAACAACACTAACTGTTTACTTTTTCATATAACCTTTGACAATGGCATGTAAACATGCCGAAATACGTATAAGGTTAAAATAAATAAATATTGTTAAAGTAATTAAGTATTTTATATATAGATAATTATTAAATATGGACTTTAACGAAGTAAAGCTAAAATTTATAAATAAACATAAAAATTATATTTAATGAACCTATAAGCATTGTTTAGGATAACGCTAAAATTTAAAATTTTTCCATACACAAACGTGATATTGTATTCTATAAAAAGTAAACAGAACAAAATTATTTTAAAGTAATGCAATTATTAGGGCAACCACAAGTATGCTCTAAAAACGACTTAAGCTATTGACATATGCTCTACAAAAATGAGTATATGTTCTAAAAAGCTGTAAGGCAACCGCCACGAGACCTTCGCATTTATTGAAATGTTTAAAAAATTTAAAAAGAATTCTAAACTTTTTTAAAATTTTAATATTAAAACTGCATAAAGATAAAGAAACCTTTTGCTAAGCCACTTTTGGAGCAAAAACGTTTTTTATTCAATATTTAGAAATAGAAAATAGCTTTAATTTTATTTACCCCGCTCTAGTCTTAACTGCACTAGCTGTGGGGCTACGTAGGTCGGCGATTCTGTTCGTAACCCGATTCGCCTTATTAGGGTGTTAAGACCAACCAAACGTCAGCAGTCAAGCAACAATTTCTAACTAGTTGAAGACTAACAAAAAAATGTCTGCGACGTTGCAGTAATTTCATTTTTATACTTTGCATTGTTTGATAGTATTCGTATATATACGTAGAGTAAATAACAGATGAAAAAACTTAATTTTCTAGAATAGTAATAGCAATTGTGACTGAGTTTCCAGACTTTAGATATAAATATTTTATTTTTACTATTATTATTATTATGATTATTATTATTACCAATTATAAGTAAACGACTTTATTGACATACAAAAACCGAATAAACATTTTACCTGCTTATTTTTAATTTCATCGTTTTTTTTTTAGTAATTGGTCTTTCATAACGTCGGTTGTTTTTGACGTCTTTTCTTCCCTTCTTAACTTGCTATGCCAAAAAAAGAAACTAAACCTCTCGACATAGTACAATGGTGGTGGGTTAACTGAGGGGGAGTAGAAAAATTGCGCTTACGCAAATCGATTATTTGATATGTGTAGAATACAAATCTAAGGTTCTTTTTCGAGCGCGGTTATGTTGAAGTTAAGCACCCCAAAAATAGCAAAATATGCTTTTATTCTGAAAAATGTTCTTTGAACCTGAATATACAAATACATGCATTTATGGGTGACAACACCAATTATCAAAAAACAAAAGTTACGCAATCAAACATCATACAACGAAATTTATATTTTTACATATGTTCCAGCCAGTTATATGGAACACAATGAACGGAAAATGCACAATAAATTTCTGTATTTCGTGAATTTTGTTTTGTTTTGTTTACTTATTTGGTATAAAACGTAATATAAAATCTGTACCTACAAGCGTATATCAATTATGACTGCCGTCCTAAAGTTTTTTATAATCAATTTTATTCAATTTTTTTATGACGTATGAAAAGGAATGTGTGAATGTGCTACCGTACATACATTAAATACAAGTAAACTAGCTGAAATAGTGGGCTACAAACCACGCTTTTTTTAAAAACTCACCGCCCGCCGCTTGGGTTGCGTAATCTCAGCTGCAGCCGTATTGCTCTCTAGTTGAGACAGGTCGAAGAGACCCAGATTTAGTATATATTAATATAGTATACACTAACAGAACTCGTAATCTACGTTCCGCGGTTTTTTGTAAACTTTAAAATGAAAAAAATACGTTGTGTCGAGATGTTAGACATGTTCTTAATGCGCTGAGCAGTATTTTACATTCTCAAATATCCAAGCATTCAACGATTATGGAAGAAATGCAAAAGTAAATATGGGTAACTACTATGAAATCATATGAATGTTTATTCTTTGGGAGAGCAAGAGTGACATCGGAAGTGGTCAGGGTCACTTTCCCCAGACCCACCGGAAGTTATTATACATAACGCTTTTAGTTCTTTGGTAAATTCGTTGGTTTCCTAAATTGGTACGCCCATCTATTGCGTTGTTTTTCTTCTATTATTATCTCTATTTCTTAAATACTTTATAAAAAAAGAGCATAATCTACAGACTTGTAAAAAAGTAGGAGCATACTATATTTAGTATTAAAATGTATTAGAATACTTACGCAGTAGTCCATTATACTTATAACGAGGACTTTATTTTCTTGGAGGAAATAAATGACAGATCTGAAAAATGCGCGAATCACGCCGTTGGTACTTTACCATACTGTTTACGTTTTAAATGTTATTTCATCAATAAGTGACTGAAATGTGCGTCTATACCTGGTACTAAGATAAATGAAATAGGACCCACTCGCCCGACAGTGCATGGCATTGAAAATTACTTACTCATATAAGGCGCTAGATATTGGGCTTTAGACTTGGAACCAAAAGTCGCCATAAATAGTTTATTTGAAGAGCTACCAATAGTATTCAAAAATGAAAAATATTTTTTTAACTAAAAGAAGTTAACAGGCGTAGTTAAAATAACTCCACCTCCGGAAAACGCGTTGATCATATTAAAATGTATCGAATTTTTGCTTAACTATAAAAATGGCTTAATTTTTTTTATTCTAATAAACTACTTTAAGTAGTCCATTGGACCGTTAAAAGCTTATAACGATTAATGTTTGCGTTTCGGAATAAATTAATAATCAATTTTAATTTTTTAAATATGCTTTAAGTGCGTTAGACTAAAATTTGGAAAATTAGTAAAAAAGTAAACTTGTAGCTAACTGCATTTTCCATCGGCTTACAACGTTAGAAAAGAAATAGTTTGGAGAGTTTTTGAGGAATAATTTTCTGAGTATTTCTAAAATTTTAAGAACGTGCTATTTTTACAATTTTATATTCAAAAAATATTTGTGCTTTAGGTGATTATTTTTACTGTTTTTATTAAACAATATGATAAATTGTATTGACTGAATATTTTTTTAAAGTAATCGGGCATTAAATTAAACATTTTTAATAATTTGTAGCTTTATTTTCCAGATACAACATTCACAAACAAACATTTGAATCGATTTTAGACACAACGGTACGTTATTCACAATTTCAAAAAAAGTTTAAAAAAAATTATTATATTAAAAAAACAAGCTAATTTCCGTTTCCGGTTACGGTTAAAAACCCTACAAAAATTATCTACAATTTTGAGAAAGCTGCATTTTTATAACTTTTATGTTTCCAAAAATACCTTTGCATCACTCGGTTATACTTATTAGGGGCTATTAAACAATATGATAATTTATACTGATTGGATATTTTGTTTTTGTTTTGCAAACTTAACTTGGTAAAAATCGGTACAAGGGTTCTAAAGATATACGGTCACCACCGAATCTACGTTAAATATGTCAGCGATTTATTTTGCCTCCTTCATATTGTAATTTTTGTGTATGTGTTTATATGACATCAACCTAAGCGAGTCGAAGATGTAATAAAATATCAACAAAGGCAGTTGCAGGATAACAACAATTTAGTAATTCAGTATAAAGCATCGATGTTTGACCGACACACTTCAACTTCGAAGGCAATTTGAGAGTTTTACATTGTGAATATTTCATAACCAGTTTTTTTTATACAGAGTGAGCATAAAAGGTCAAGAACCACGTGACCACGCAACATAGGCAACCCATTTTCCTAGTAGTGACTACCCTGCTTCAGGAGACTAAATCTGACAGTTGTAGCAATTACCATTGGCGTAGCATGTACAAATTAGGGCACAGAAAACATATTTTCATAAAAAATGAATTTGACACGTCACAAATTGAAAAAACTCTGTAAAAACATGTAATAAAGCAAAAGTAAATGGTAGGATTTATTTAAGAATATTATTGTAGTAAAACATATTTGATTTATAAATTACAATAGCTGCTCAAATGAGTGCACGAACGCCAATGAAACACAATGACATTACAAAACATTAGAAAATAAAATTCACTACATTTAAATTAGTCAATGGTCACGTGGTTCTTAACCTTTTATGCTCGCTCTGTAATTTCATAATTATTTGCGACTTGAAATTTTATTACTATTATGAAATATTAGCGTTCTATGAACTTAATTAGATATTGATTTCGTCTCCATATCTGGTTTGTAAATACAGCATAGATGAACTGCGTTTGAACTTTTATTAATTCAAATAAACAGCGTAGAGCCAATTTTCTTCTTCGCATTGAAACTGTGCAGGTTTAATAGATATGCGAATAAACGCCTTATATAATGGAAAAGTGGATTGTGTTAAATGTAATATTGTTTGCCTTGCGTATTTGCCGGGAAGGCCCCCCCCCATGTTGCTTTCCTTATGTGCCGCCACTGCAGAGGCTCTAACGTCCATCACCATTACCACTAAGCTAAGAAAAGAATAGAGGTTTAAAATTCAATTTTATTGCTGAATATAAAACTGACAAAAAAATTAAATGAAATTTTTTTCATGAATTTTGCTACCTACTTATTTCCGAAAACACAGGCGTAAGCTTCACAGTGCAACGAAAATCTTACTGCTCTTACGTTTCGGTAATTTCACGTACTCGCTTTAAACGTGTTCGGGTGTTATTCTTACAATAAAAATAATAAGTTTAACTAATACAGCTTTAATAATTTATTTCTGGCTGAACTGATACCAAATTTTATGGTAGGTATACTGAAACAAAACAAAAACATTTAGTGTGTACTGAAAATGAATGTCACGTCTGAGATTGTTGCATACAAAAGCATACAATTTCTTATTAGTCAAAAAGTTGCGAAATTGCGTCACGTTTGGACTCATGTAAATGAATGCACGGCTAACAGAATACAGCGTTGACCTTGACATTAACCGAAAAACTGTCAATAAAATGTCAATTTTGACGATAGTTCAATCTCAGATGCAACATCAAGTTTTTAGTGCTTTATCATTATCACGTTTTGATTGTAGAACTGCACCTAATGTAATTCTATTCAGAATTATTAAAGCTTGGACGAAGATGACTGAATTTTGCATTATATCTTAAAACTGTTGACCATTTAGTTTCACGAGAAGTCAATATTAGCGTACATTAGACGGATAAATGGATTATACATAAAATAGTTCGCAGGTTTGTGGTTTGGGGGATTGACTGACAGCTCCACTGTGTAGGAAATCGGGGAGCTTTTCATTAAAACGACAACGGCTCATTACTCCTCTACAATTAACTGAACAATCGACCCGTAGACCTGCGTAGTAGAAATTGTGCGATATAAATTTATTACGTGAACATCTCCACGATGCGATGTTTGGAATGTAATACAAACCGAAATTCATTACCAATTTACAAGCGAAACTATTAGCAATGTAATTTTTTTTATACATCCCCGTGAAACAAATGTGCTATTGTTATTTTAATTAGTTTAACCAGTAATACAATAAATGTCAATCGCCATCGATGTTAGTTTATAGATTAGTAATTAAATTATCAGTACCGGCTTTGGGTATCTTGCCACCCAAATTTTAAATAATTCAACTCCAAAAAATTCGTTAAAAAGTTAACTGTATCCTAAAAATATAAAACAACAATTATCTGACATAAATTAAACTTTATTTGTATTCAGAAAAAATTGGTTGTAGAATTTAGAAAATATACATAAAAAATAAATCATATCTTTCTATATACACTGTGTCCATAAAGTAACCCCCCCCCCTAACTAACTTTTGAACGACTCAATATTTTACTACAAAATTTGGTGTGCTTTAATGGGAAATTAAATACTATTTTTTAGCTCATAATTAAATAATGTATCATTCAAAATGGCGGCTGGGCGCCATTTTTAAATTTTTTTTTAAATAGAAAGGGGGGTCGAGTGACACCTCATTTGAAAGGTCTTTTAGTTCTGCGTCTGATCCTAGAGTTTCAAAGAACAATATTTAGCCATAACAAAATGACAAGCGTTTGAAGTAAAGAAGTCTATTAAAAAAAACTAAGAATTAAAGCAAAAACAAATGAAATTAAGTGTTCGAAATGTTCACAATTCACTTCTTGGCACATAAAAAGTCGGTTATGACATTCCTGCCTTACATTTTCATAAGTTTCTGGAGTGACATTTCTGTAAAAAACGCATTACAGAAGTTTGCAGAAATATCACTCCAGAATCTTATGAAAATGTAAGGCAGGAATGTCATAACCGACTTTTTATGTGCCAAGAAGTGAATGGTGAACATTTCGAACACTTAATTTCATTTGTTTTTGCTTTAATTCTTAATTTTTTTTTTAGACTTCTTTACTTCAAACGTTTCTCATTTTGTTATGGCTAAATATTTTTCTTTGAAACTCTAGGATCAGACGCAGAACTAAAAGACCTTTCAAATGAGGTGCCACTCGACCCCCCTTTCTATTTAAAAAAAAATTTCAAAATGGCGCCCAGCCGCCATTTTGAATGATACATTATTTAATTATTAGCTAAAAAATGGTATTTAATTTCCCATTAAAGCACACCAAATTTTTTAGTAAAATATTAAGTCGTTCAAAAGTTAGTTAGGGGGGGGTTACTTTATGGACACAGTGTATATAAAAAAATCTTTGGCTAAATAATATTTACAGAAACAAGCAACGAATATTTCCATATTTAGCGGTACGAATACTGTAAAGTGTAATTACAGTATAGTTGGCAACCCTCCTCTGCAGCCCACTGCAGACCACAGAACATGAAACCTCTGCAGTCTGCAGAATTCGACAGCACGATACATTAATTTCTGCCTCATGCCGACCAATCTTGAAGAAGGGGCGGAGTTTACAGATTGCGCGAAATTCAAAATTTCAAATTTTAATAATACACCTACTGGTTAGGCAACCCAAGATGCACTTAACTGTTGCAACAAGCGTTTAAATCCAGCATTTTTACGTTTGCTTTAGCTTTGCGCGCATTATCAGAGAGTGAATGCAACTTTGTTCTCGAATTTTTTCTTTGAAAATATAACTCCTCTTAACCATAACCTCGGGTAGACAGTAAAGACCAAAATTATTGTTAAAAAAAAACAGTATATAGAATTAAAAAGAGGCAACCATTTTACAAAAGTAATTAAAAGTAATTAAAAAAAGAACAACGGCGTTGGCCGAGATCGAACACAGACACCCTGCCTGGGTAGGCGGCGGTTCACGTCTCTACACTATCGAGACTCGTTGCTAAAGCAGCCCTGAAATCAGTAAACAAGCTATTAAACTGTTTGCTAAAGCAAAGGTAGGAAATTCCGCCTGTTCTTCGTGATTGGTCGGCATGCGGCAGAAAGTAATGTATACTCTCGAGAGCTACCAGACTGGGCTTTCAACTCGTCATGCGCAGTAGCGAAATACGTTACACGAGCACTTTTCAGCTGTTTCTGAGATAGCATAAAAGTAGAGATAAATTCGGAATGAAGAGTAAATTAGAATTTGAAATTGGTTACCTATACTGTTGCTTTGCACGTACTATCGCCTCTCGAGTTGCTACCGCCCAGGGTCTCAAAATCTTCCTGGTAAAACTGACACTGTAAATAGCTAGCAGAAGCTCCGGGCTGAGCTCTACGCGATTTTAACCCCTTTTAAAATAAATCATTTTAAATAATTTGGCTATTCCTAGATTTTTGTGACTGCAATTAAGTTTGTCACGCCTAATTTTCGTTTTATGTTTATTTAAAAAAAACAGTTTCGCCGCCAGCTGCAACACAAATAACATACTCGTACATTTTTGTGCCTAAAACCGTCTTCTCGATGTTGGTAAAGTAGGTCTTTAATTTTATTAAAGTAACATTTTTGTTAGAAGCGTAGAATATAATAGCTATTTGTGTATCAAGAGCGCAAAGTGCTACTTTGTCGCTCGATTGGGAAGTTTGCAGTCTGAGGCGAACCCGAGGGCTGCAATCCCAAGTACCAAGTTTAAAATACACTCTATTTACTTCTTTTGAGGTTAAAATATTTTTTTCACTTTTTACATTATATTAACTGACAATAGTCACAGCTTACCGTCAGAGAATTATATTGTGAAACTGCTATTGCAACAGAAAAACTATTGCAATATCTCTATTTTATTATATTTTAGAGCTGCAATTCTTGCCTTGGTTGTTAAATGTTCTTTTTGATAACACTTTAACTTGAAATTATAAGTATTGGTTTTTAAAATCTATATTTTTTGTGCTATCTGGTGTCTTTATTTTTAACACTTATAGTGCAGTTCTTTTTTTGTATATTATATTAATTTTCGTAGTAGTCTCCACGCTTTTTAAATAATTTCTATTTTGAAAATAATAATTATTAACTAAGTTGACAAATTTCTATCATATGTAGTATCTGTCGACTGTAGAATCAAATTTGAACTGTATGCAGTGGAGGTGTAAATACGTGGTGTCTAGCAGTGGGTCTTTCTCCAAGAGCACAATAGAGCACTGACTGCTGTACGCAACTTTATGCAGATGACTTAGCAATCCTAGCAACAGACAAATTTCCATGTGTCACGTGTGAAGTCACTTAAAGTGTCCTCAGGATCGTAGAAAAATAGTGCTCAACGCACGATTAAACAGTTTTCTTTAGGAAGAAAAAGAAATGCGCAATGCACCCACGACGAGTCTGGAAGCACTTCTGAGACTCGAATCTCTTTACTTAGTGATTGCGGCTGAAGCTAAGACGGCAGCTTACATTCTAAACTTTGTAGGTCAGTATAAAAATGCATTTGAGGGGCGTACCAGAGTCCTGTCACAGCTGACAGAGACTCATATCATCTTTAACATGTAGGCTAAACTCATTCTCTTCCTATGTACCGTACAAAACTGTCTTTCCTCTCAGAGAAGACTGGAATACCTATAACCAGAACTTTCTGGTTCCTAAGAATCTTTGTCTGGTTTGCCGACGGCACAAAAACTGAAGACGATACATGGGCGGATGTTTATGGCGATACACTAAGAGTAAAACGTTTCTTCCCTCTTGGACAGTACACTGTCGTTTTCCAGTCCGAGGTATACGCTATACTGACCTGTGCATACGAAACCCTTAATAGGGGATTTACAAATAAATATATTTATTTTTGCCCAAACAGCCACCGGATTTTCAGGCTTCAAGCTTGTTTAGAATACCTTTAGAGCTAGTCCTGGAATGCCGATCAGCACTAACTAGACTCTGCGCGCAGAACTCGCTCAAACTGCTGTGGCTACCTGACCACAGCAACATTAAGGGAAACGAAGAAACGGACTTTCTGGCCAGACGGGGTTCTAACGAACAACCGCTTGGACCGGAACCAATTCTCGGAATATCCCACTTTGAAATGGGTCTCAATGCAATTTTCATGAAACTGGTTTTTGGTACAAGGACTAAGACAGGCGAAGTTCTTCATCGGGGAGCTTTCGTCACTAGCATCTAAACTGCATTTACAGTACAACAGGAACCAAATTAAGATTGTGATAGGGCATTGTCACTTCAGCAAACACTTGCTTTTTGTTATTTGTCTACCTGCAGACTGTGTGGTGAAGATGGATCTATGGGTTCAAAGGAAACATGGGTTATCCCTCTAAGCAAGATGCTTCTTTTTGCGAGCACCGGCTTATTCAGGGAGAGTCTCTGTGATAGTCTCTGTAGAGTGGTACGCTCAATGGGCGTCTGGCCTGAGTCATGCAGGTTCTATGACTTGCACCGTTGTATAAGAAGAAAAAGGAGGAGAAGAAGAAGGAAAATTATCCTCAGATAGCTCTTATACCAGTTGTAACAATGTGGAATAGTTCATGTAATGGTTTCTCTTAATCTGGAAAATACACCTGCAATAAAACGTTTTGCTGTAGTACTGCGAGCTTTAAACTTTTTTGAAATTTTACTAACTGTGTATCTTGTATTAGGTGGACAATCTAGATACATTTCATAAAATAAATGGCGGACTTTTCTTGCGTTCTGGTTGTGTCGCTGTATTCAATCGAAATTATTAATTATAGTTTCTTAATTTTCTGTGTTTCGGTACAGTACATAATTGATATTTAATATTTGCATAAAATCAGAATACTTTGACAATTTAGCGTTTGCTTGGAATGAAGCTTAAATAAATGTATGGTGCAGCCTACTGAGACATAAAAGTTTGCATACTTTCAAAAGGTTTGTTCGTTTAATGTAAAGGTATGAAATTTTTGCAAAGACTCAACGAAATATTTTACTACCATGTTAATAAGTTGTCGATAACGTAAGTGCAAAAAAGTTGGAACTTATCAAAATATGCCTTACTCTTTAAATAGGCACCAATCCGAACGGTTTTGTGAAGAAAATATTATTTACTTAAATATCGCATTTAATTTCAATGTCAGTTATGTGTAACAGCATAGTTACTTTTTTTATACTTCTTATACTTTCGTTAAAATTTTTAATTTTGACAAAAATACATGTTTGGTCTCTTAAGGAAGTCAAAAAAGCGATTTATTTATACCGGGTTATTTCTCACAAACCGATGGCTGATTTCGTTTAACTTCAGAATGTGATCAGATATTAAAAGTTTACAATGCACTTGTTTTTAGGCATTATTATGATATTGAAAAATTTAAATCTTCTGCCTTAAAATTACAGGTTCGACGATGTTTTTCTCTTGTACTTACAGGGGACATGACCTCTTCATCTAACATGAACAAAAGCACACACACACACACACACACACTGATAATTTGAAATGTACGTGGCCTAACACAGAGATGGCGCTAATTCGTTTTCAATGGTCAAAAACTGGGTTGCCAAATTTAAGCGTGGTCGTCTGAGCACAAAGGACGAACCCCGCAGTGGACGCCCAAAAACGACTACTACCCCGGATATGATTGAAAGAGTCCTCTGTATCGTATTGGATGACCGTCGAGTAAAAGCGCGCGAGATAGCAGACATAGTGGGCATCTTAAATGACAGTGTGCACATAATTTTAACTGAAGAATTAAATAGCTATTTTGAGGACTTGGGTTCATCGACCTACAAAGACGGCATTGCTGCTCTGGAGCATCGTTGCAATAAGTGCGTTGAGCGAGCAGGAAACTTTATTGAAAAATAAAATACTCTTTTGCTTAAAAAAATTGCATTTTTTTGTTAGGCCACATACATTTCGAACGATCCTCGTAGCTCCTGCACCTTAAAGGAGCTAGTTGAAATCTTAGAAGGAAGAGAAACATTTTATAAAGCTAAAAGATTTAATTGTTATCGTAACTGATTATTTTATTTGTTTCGTTTTTACAGGGAAATGACATAATTACGAGAGAAATTCTCGTTTCATAAATCATTACCTTTAATTTATTCTAGCTTAAAGCTGATCATTATTTTGCTTTTGCTACAGTATTACTCCAGGTAGTTTACAGAGATTTCTTACTACTCGTTAAAAAAGGGAAACGTACCTCTTACAACATAGAAAATCGTAAACAACGTTTTTAATTGCTGTTAATTTTTATATGTAGTAGATATACCTTACAAAGTTATCATAAAACAAATTATTGTTGAACTTTGAATTACCTCCCATTAGGTACCTCATAATTGCATAATTCGAAAATAACAGAATTACTAAATCATTAACCGTTTCGAAGTAGTGAGTGGAAACCGTTTTAGAATATCTGGTAATTCTGCGCGCTGTAGTTAACATGTACATGCATTCTACCTTTTTTTAACCAAAGGGGTATTTCTTTGCTTTACAAGGAACATATGCTGCTTATATTATTTCTGCTATTTCGTTATTTGTTTAAATTTACTTCCTAATTTAATATCTTGCAATACTATTTATTCTGTAGAAATCGGTGCAAAGCGCGAAAGAATGGGCGCGTATAAACGTACCGCTCGTCCAGCTTGACTATTAGAAGCCCCGAGTGCCTTTTTTCGCGCTTTAAGTCGATTTGAACATAACAAATGGTATTGCACAATACTAAATTTGCAACTAAGTTCAAACAACCGACAAACTATGAAACAAATAAATAATGACGTGCTGTTTTCAACGTCCATAGCGGGCCCTGGATATTCGTCCGACAATCGAATTATTATTTTCTTAAAATTCCGGTTATCAGACTATTAGTAATATTGCATGTTTTTCCGAAACGAAATGACGAAATCATGCACGAGACTTTAGATAAACTAATTAATAAACCGTTGTTGCGTTGCTTTTTTTTTAAATACATAGGTACATACATAAATGTGTAATTGTTTTTAGTTTTACATAAAAACCAAGATCATACAGCACTGCGTCTTAGGTGAGTAGGTGGGTGCGTGCGTTCGTACGTGCGTGTTCTGTGTTGTGTGTCCAGGATCAAAAAAATCCACTTAAATGATAACGCAACAAAATGAGATTGGTCTGCCAACAAAGGGGAAGAGAATGGGTGCTTTACGTCGATATAGACGCGCTCGAAAAGAATAATAGATTACTCGAATAGCAGTCTGCGCATACGCGATCTCCCAATTACCCCCACCCATGGAGTTAATTGAAAAATTTAGGAATGTTAGCACCAAAATCGGTAGGAGCATGTTAAATGGCAATAGGAACAACTTTCCATTGAGGAAACACCACTCGGAGGATTTCTTTTGGTCGTTTACCTAAACAGTTTAATTTTAATTGTATAACCACCAAGAAAAACGACTATCACCGAATTATGAAATCGATTTTATATTTCAACGAATAAAGATTGTTTGTAAATAGAAACTACTAAAATTAACAATTTCAAAACTTTCATAAATTTCAGAATTTTTCGAAAACCATTAAAAATTTTGGCAACATTTTCAATATTTCTAAAAGTTTTCAAAATCTTCCAAAAACGTTCAAAAATTCTTAGTGTTTTATAATAATTTACAAAATTTCCAAAATTTCCAAAAATTTTTGAAAAAGAAAAATGTTAAAATTTTTATTAAATTTTCAAGAACTTTCTAAAAATTATTAAAAACATTTTCAAAATTTCTATTAATTTTCAGTGTATTATAAATTTTCAACAATTTACAATTAATAAAAATGTTCCCAAATATTGTCCGAAATTGCAAATCTTTAAATTTTTTAATATATCTTCGGTATAAAATATGTAATTTGAAATCGACAAATTATGGAACTCTCGATGTTAAAATATACTTTCGGCGTAATACTAAACCGCGTCGTGATTTAGGAATTACATCCAGCATAAGGACCAACCTGTAGCTTATCTGCCTTTACAAGCATTTGGTCTAAATGTTTGGACCAGATTTTCTCTTACTATATCTGATTTATCAGCACTACTGATCATTCTGAAGATGCAAGCTGCAATCTCCTGCGAAACGCTTGTTTGTAAGGGTTCACAAATAGCTAACAGCTATAAGTCGATTAAGTATTTTTGTTCGGACAAACAAGGTACATTAAGGACAAGTCTTTGTCTGCTCCAAGATTCAAACAATCTAAGCACACGGCCCTGCTTAGGCATGCAGGGCTCACGAACCACGCTGGCTCAAACATTTAGAGCAAATGCTTGTAAAGGCACACAAGCTACAGGTAGATATTTACCTGCTTATGCTGGGTGTAATCCCCAAATGATGATAATAAATTAATTCACATTTCTGGGGACAAACCTTTGCAACTGCTGTTAATTTTTTTGCGTTTGTTTTGTATAGAGTTACACGTAAATTATCTTCCACTCCTTCAACAAAGTTTTACAGATCTTGTATAGATTTAAATTGCTTTTATACTATTATTTCTAGTCATTTTTAAATCACAACAAAGCTACCAATTACTAATAGTCCGAAAATGCGAATTGTTAGGTTATGTTCTGTTCTCTTTTCCTTTCCGATTGGTAAACGTGAGTAATAACTTTCGTCAAAATAAGCATAACTAGTAATAGCCCTAGAATCGGAATTTTAAAGAAAAATGTATTTATCCGATTTACAAACGAATATTCAGGATTTAATTTATATTTTGTCTTCTCAATTATCATTTTTACAACTATTTATTGTTTTTTCTGTAATTTACTATGGACTTAGTTTCAGTACTGGATTAACTCTAAAAATATTGGTCGAATCGTAAAAGTTCTTGTCCGCGAGTATACACACTTAACAGTTTACGCTAGTTCGTAGAAATCAAAAAACGCTTGATAGGCCAGTCGGCAGGTGCACTGATAGCGGGAGCAAATCCGGACAAGCTGGAATAAATTTTATTTTGCTTGATTTGGTGTTAGAAAGCACGTATTAAATTTGCACCCCCGCCAAAGCCCGGAATTGGCCGCCATCTTGGAAAAAGTGGCTAAAAATGCATTTTTTTCCATTATTTGTGAATAACTCGATTCCTATCAACTTTAGTGCAAAATATGTAGTTACCAAAATTGAAGAAGAGTAAAAACTCTATAAAAAACGTTCTATGTGTTTTTTCCGTGCGGCTACCCGAAGTATCGAATTTTAAGGGAACAAAACTAAAGTTCGATATAATATACGTGTTCGATTAGCCGGGGTTAAATGTACTTGTTTCCACACCACCTTGAGCGGCATCCTCGAGAGATAAGGCCTACAAACTTAGTTTGCTACTGGTTGGCATAACAATGAAAATTAGAGCTGCTGCGGCCATCTCGAAGTTTTCATAGAAACGCAAAGGAAATTTTCACTATGACCGCAAAAGGTGGCTAAATTTGTATTGTTGCGCGACTGGTGGAAAATCAAGTTTAACGGCCTTATCTCTCGGGGGGCTACCTTGAGGTAAAGTACCCGGCGCGTTTTTTTTTAGTGGTCTTTCCAATAGGCCTAATCCACTATGTCACCAACTTAAGTTTCTTTTGAGGTGGAAGGCTCATCAGAGTTTCTTCGTTTTTTTGATGTTACCGGTTGTTCAATATAATCCTCAATATCATCCTGAATATCTTCAACATCTGTATCATATTCCGGATCTGGTTCATAACGTGCAGAATATCCTCTTGATTGGTCTTTATCGATAGGAAAATTCTCCTCGTAGTCTTCTTCGTCTAATTCTGCCACCTCCAAAGTATTCGAACAAGATTTGCTCTGGCAACGTGCACATATTACCGAGCAATGCAAACCTGCTTTGCGGCAACTACAAGATGCATTACAACCTTTGGCTAATTTACAAGAAATAAGGTTTAGTAATTCTTGGGGAGCTGCATCTTGTGAAGTAGTAATGGGCATCAACCCATTCTTTGAATTTTTCCATCCCCAATCCAGAGCTGATTTTTCATTTCCATACCATAGCTGTACCTGATTGTAAGTACGGAAGGAGTGCAAGCCAGCTGCGTCTTTGGTCGGCGGTAATGATGCCAGGTTTGGTAAGCTTTTGGTAATAGATTTTACGAAACACTGGTATCTGTATTTATTTAATGAGTCGCATTTTTTGGATCCATATAGATAAAGAAGAAATTGTTCTCCAACTTTCTCTATATCTTCTGAGGATGCGTTTGGGTCTTTAAACGTTTGTACAGGTTTCTGTAATTCTTTTTCTTTCTGTAAAACTTTAACGAATTTAATTTTTCCCTGTCTGTATAATGCGGATGTGGTGTCGCAGCCACTAAATGCGTGTAGAAATAAAATGTTGTCCATAACTGAAGCATCTAGATTCATATTATGGGGTGCATAAGTTCTACTTTGCGACTTTCCCTTGCCTGGCTTTAGAAAATAAATATTTGAGCGAGACCCATTTAAGGCAGTAAGAATGACGAGTAAATCGGTGTCTTCGCCGACTATAATTACCTTTTCATTGTGATTTGATTCTTCAATGGCAGTGTTGACAATCAATGTATCAGCATCTTCATCAGCCTGATTCACTCTGAAGCCCTCGTTCGTCAAACGATTACACATCATTGAGATTATTCGACATTTGTTCCTCTCATTTACAAGAATTTTCCCTGAGACACTGTTGCCGTCATTTTTTCATCAAAATGAATTTCCGGTGATAAAGCAATCCTTAATCGGCGAAGTCGCTCAGCAGTCTTAGTGCTTTTTGCTGCAGCATCCTCGGGGTATCCATCAAAAACTATTATTGCATTTGCTGAGTAATGTCTTTTGACATACTCAACGTATTTATCTAAAATGGCAGAATATGATTCTCCTTGATGCCAGACAATTTTATGAAGTAGAAATCCCCCGTCTATCACATGAAGAGTACTTTCTGAGTCTAGTTGGCTTTCACTGGGCACAAAGGCATCGTATAGGATAGATTTTTGGGTTTTGCGCATCCCTATCTCGTCGAAGAGTGCCCGGGGCACGAGATGGTAGGTGATTGGTGCGTTCCTCCGGGAGTCGCGTATATCGGTTGTAATTCGAACCTTTCTTCTACGGTTGCCTGCTGATTCCTTGGTTGCCTGTCCTTGACCCACTTCTTATATGTCACATAGCCAAGAATGAATGCTGATGTGACAAGGACGGAGATAAAACTTAAATGAGTGTGGAATGCGTATGTATTGCATTCCAATGGTTTGTTGACAGCTTCTTTGTTTTCGGTGGATGTCCCATTCTACGATGGTTGTTGTACTGTTCCCATCCTCGGGATTTACGTTTACATCTAGTTTGATTGGATCTCCGAGGTGGATGTGGAAAGATGGTCGGCGATGGTAGTGGATGTAGACTCATCGGTGGATATATCTCGGAGATGGCTTCTGCAAAAATGGCGTAAATATCTTCGCTTGAGTTGGTTCTCTGGATGGGCACTATGCTGCAAACCGTGTCGTCGGCTTCCGATGATCCTTGAGGTGTTATCCTGCCTTGCGTATTTTCCAGTTGTAACCATTTTGAACCGTTTAACCATAAAGGATGGTTTTGTAGTTTGGAAGGATTTATTCCTCTGGATACCAGATCGGCTGGATTTTCTTCGTCTTCTTTTTGGGATTCTGCTCCTGTTATTACGTCGTCGTCGCGGAACCTGTCGTCGGCTTCCGGTGTGTTACCAAATAGATTCGCGAGCCTTACCCTGATAGCTCGAGGATCCCCTGGTACTAGCTTCGTGGTAACCCCTTCGTATATTGGATTGGTTGCCACTGGTATAAGATGGTATGTTTCTTCTTCCATGAATTTCTCTTTCTCTATTTCTAGCTGCTTGTTGGTGTCAAATTTTCTTTCCATCTGAAGCACACTGGCTACGGCTGTTCTCTCGAATTCTCCCAACTGTCCTTCCTTGTCTTCCTCGAATGGAATTTGGACGTTGTAGATTCCGTCTTGGTTTCTGGTGTCGGTGTTGTCATAATGTAGTTCGCATTGTTGATACGATTCAGAAACTATGTTTTCTCCTTGTAATTCTTCCATTTTCCAAATTAGCTGATTGATGAATTTAGCACTTTGCAGATGTGCTATTTCGTATAGGTCGTCTGTAAAGTATTTCGCTGTGAAGTCCTTTTCGTAGAGTAAGATTTCTTCGTGAAGAGTTGTAATGTTATTCCACTGGTTCGTTAGTGCGTTGATTTGGTACTTATAGTACCCTTTTGTTCCGGTTTTATTGAATTCTGCAGTAATCATGCTGATTGTGCTATTAAATAATTGTAATTTGACGCCTTGCTTCTTTAGTCGTAGTTTTTGGTCGCTGGGAGCACCTTCGTCCACGGATTCTAAGATAAAACTTGATTCGTCTTTTTCTGTCTCTTCGGTTTCTTCTCCCCCGAAATCTTGATTTTTTGTTGTTTCCAATTTTTCTTGGAAGTCTTGAATGTATTTTTCAGCTTCTTGGTAAACTTTTTTGACTTGGCCATAGTAGTTTTGTTTGATGTAGTTATGATCCGCTGGCAATTTTTTCGTTAATTCGTCGTTTGTTTTGTGGAAGGTTCCCCAATATTGTTGAAGTGTTGCGTAGCGGCTGGCTAGATATTCTTGGGTTTTTCTGGATGCTGCATCCTTTTTCATGTTGATAAAAAGTTTTTGGATCATCTCTGCGAGTTGTTTCTGTTCGTTTGTTATTTGTTCCATCTTGATGGTTTTCTTGTTACGTAGAACCGGCTGGGCTTAGTTGGATGTGTAGTTTCGTTTGTTTTCAGTACTTGACTTGTACTGATTTTTGGCGTGCGTTGTTGATTTTTTTCTTTAATTCCGGCAATTTCCCTGCGGGCAGTTTCTCCTAGGGCTGGCTCGGTTTGTTGGCTCGAAGGACCAATGTGAATTTGAATCCTCCTTTGTTGGTTTTTAGTACTTGATTTGTACTAAATCTTGACGTGTATCGTTGATCCGGCTCGAAGGACCAATGTGTATTAAAAAACTGCAAGCTAAATATTATGAAATCTGACCTGTATTCAAGTAATACAAGTCGTTTATTTAATGATTAAAATTGTACTTAATATTAAACTAGTAATTTATTAAATTATGTTTAAGAAACTTAAACAAAGGGTATTTACCAATAAAAAATGAATGCTCAAAACATTTCTCAATTTCAAACCAACTTTGAAGCAGAAATTTTTAAGCAATCTTAAAACTCGTGGGTCAGGTAAGAGGGGTAAATGAGTATACCGCATATTCATAAATCGACTATTTAGTAACCGTAGAATACGAACCTGAGCTTCATTTTTGAGTGCTTAAATATTTTGAAAGGTGAGGGTGGGCCGGTTTATCTAAATATGGTAACAGGTGAACAATACATAGAGAGTGCGTTTTATCATCTCGATGAGCTCAACTTTACTGTGAATTTTGTATCGGTTTTCCATGATTGACTACGTCGTGTAGGTGCGAATCCCGCAAATTAGGCGGCTATTAGCATGCGCTTACCACGGACAGCATAATTCTCGGAAGTGCTGGGTCCGTGACTCTGAAGTTTTTAATACGCAGATACTTCTATCCTCTTTTAGCTTGTGTAATGAGTTTTACCGCAATGAGCTTTCTAGTTTCACTCTTATTCATTTGAAGGCCTTTTAAGTCGGCGGCTTTATTTGGTGGCGTATAGCTGAATTGGGGACTGACAGCCAAATGACCCTCGCACAGATTCGTTTAATGCGCGCGCAATACTCAAACATTCAAACATTTTTGGATCTTGCGGCAGCTCTTTAATAAACGTTCTCGCATAGAAACCGCATACAAAAGTTAACTATAAGGTATTTTTAAAATATTATAGTGTATAATATGTTATGTACTCAAACAAAAAGTAATTATTTATTTTTTCTTATTTCATTGGGGGATCAATGACCATTTGACCCAATGGAGAAACCGCCACTGAATTACTAATACTAAGTATTAATATTACAGCAAGTATTTCAATACTGCTTCCATCGCCATTTCTCGAATGTTTAGATTTGCTGTTATTTTAATTTATTGAGTAATTACCAAGTTGTTTTTGGTGTATTTATCTTAAACTCGTACGTCTTGCTGATCATGTTTTACGGTATATTAATAATTTCAGGCCTTGAACTTTGTCGGCAAATATTACACCATCTAGATACCGTATGTTATTCATGAGCTGCCAGTTAACAATTATCGCTTCTTCTTGATTGTCTAGTGTTTCGTCGAATATTGCTTTCGAGTAAACATTGGGGATTAGTGGGGATAATGTACAACCTGTTCTTACTTGTTTCCGTATGTCGATTTGTTGCATTGGTTTCACTTTGACTGATGCCGTTTGTGTACAGTATAATTTTGCTATAATTGTCTAATGCAATTCTATTAAATATTTTTAATTTGCTATAATTTCAGTATAGGTAAGTTCAGATTTCATGAAAATGTCCGAAATCGAGATTTTGACCGATATATTTGTTTTAAGCGTTCAAGAACCCAAAAAAAAGTTTAAAAAAATGTCTGTAAGTGGGTGGCTTTGTATGTGGGTATATGGGTAGTGAGTATATGTATGGGCATATATCAAAAATTCACGGACAAAATAAGATTTCAGAAATAATCCGAAACCGGAAACGGAAGTTAGACGTGTTTTTGTAGTAGCATTTTCTTGAACCAAATTTTATAAATTTAAAAACGGAATCCGATAGAATACTCTAGGGCAAACCTACGCTTTTTTTTCTATTTTTCTAGCTTTAAAATGGCGACCGCTACAAATTTTTGAAAATTTTGACATTAGCGCCTTATTACTACTCAAAAACAGGTTGACAGATCGCGTTTAAGTATTTGATCGTAATAGCCTTACAGAAAGAAAATGTTGCTGTTCACAAACATTAAGAAGTTAAAACCCCTAAAGTGAAAAAAATTTCAAAAATTCGAAAATCTTGAAAAAAATATTGCTCAAAAACTGGCAACGCGATTTTTTTTAAATTTTTGTAAGATTATAGAGATAAAAATGAGCTACAATTTTGTTTTTGTCTCAGATTGCAAATTTCTTTCAGACGCCTTCTATGGATTTTTGAAAATTTTAGCTTTAACGCCCATTTACTCAAAAATGAGTTATCAGATCGGCATGAAATTTGGTATGAGAAATGCCCTAATGGTACATAATGTTACAAGTTACAAGAATTTTTGATCTACTAAAACTGTGATGTGAAAAATATCAAACTATTGACTGTTTCAAAAACATCCTGCTTAAAAACTGACCACACGATTTTTTGATTTTTTTTAGATTTATAGAGCTATGGGTCATGTACAATTTGGTTTGTGTCTCAGTCCGCTAACTTTTTGTGGCACCTTCTATAAATATTTGAAAATAGAAAATTTGAACCCTCTCGTTTCTGATATTATTCTCTCTTATTTCCGAAGTTCAATAATAAATTTCTGTTTACGCTAAGTTGCTCATGGGTGATAGTAGAATAAAGTGCTTACTTACTTACTTTTTGGTGGAAGACTCCTTTTTTAAAAATATCAAAAAATAGATTTCCTTTACCATAAAACGTTGAAAAAATTTAGCGTACTATTAGTTTATTTTGCAATATCACTCACTCTCTGTTTCTCCATCTATCTGACTCCCATGCGTTGACCGAAGTCTTTCGGCGCGTGGCTGGACACCTAAAACCAGTAAGTTTAGGACGTGTATACGTATATGTCAATTATAATTCTAGTTTTACTTTAATATTCAAATCATTAAATAAAATAAATTTTTAAACTTTTGGTGTTTATTTTTTATTTTTATAGTGCCAATTGCCTGCCACATTTTTATTGCTTGCGCTGCTGGGCTCTAATGATAAGTAACAATATCTAAAGTATAGAAAAGTCCAGGAGAAGTACTTCGCTTATTTTTAATTTTCGTGTTGAAGTTTGGCGAAGGTTTCTTCACAGTTCATTAAGTAAAAATAATAACTTTCAAAATTAAGGGGAAGCTGGTAAGGATTTTTTCTTTTTGCTAATATTATTTAATTTGTCCAAAAGGTGGAATACAATTTCTAATGTTTTCTTAAATAATTTGGTTATTCCTGTGAGCATTCTCTTTTCTACCTTTTTTGACAGATCTGATTTGTTTGTTAGCTATTGGGCCGAGGCTTCCAAGTTCCGCTGGGTAAATTTTTCTTTGCATTAACAATTGTTGTTCTTGTTCTGCATTACTAAAAAAATGGCTGCACTATATGTATAATGAATTTTTTTCATTATTTAATAACTAGTAGAACCCGAAGGCTACGCTCCCCAATTTTTTAAGGTTACTCGGCTCAGTAGGTGTCAGTAATCCACTAGCAAGAAAATACACGTTTTGTTTAGAGAAGGTTTTTTGGTGGTTGTTTTCTCCGGTCAATTATTGTAGCTGTGTTGTTTTGTTTTCGGGGAATGTTTTTTCTGAAGCATGGTTTGACTGTGGTGAGCTGTTTTTCATGCGTTTTGCATGGGTATAAATTAACTGTTCTGGGAAACAGTGTATGCTACTCAAATACTAGTTAAATATTGTGGTTCTTATAATTAGTTATTAGTTGCATATAGTGCACAACTGATAGTGAATAAAGTTTTAATTCAGACCTGTTAAAGTCGCCGTATGAGCTTTACTATTTCCATAATAGAAGTTCAAAAGAGACCAGACACTGTTTTAAGATGAGCTAAGAAGAGCAGAGAAGCCCACAATAGTCCGAACAACTACTGTGAACCTGAATTTGTTTCTTTGGCGTGTATACTGTAGTGGTCCAGTGTACTAAAAAATATAAGCTTTATGTAATAGACTCGCAAATATGTGGGTTGTTGTAGTGTAGGCCCACCACTAAAAGCTGACATCCGATTTTAGTATATAGATTGCTGGTTGTTTTCTATACTTTATTGTTTTACATGTCTGTGATGATGTAAAGTTTGTATTTTAACAAACAAATTTTTTGGAAAAAGGAAAAAATATGAAACTTTAGCAAATTTTGAACAATTTTCTTGATTTTGTTTATTAAATAATTTTTTTAGAAAAGTTTAAACACTTTAGAAAACTGTTTTTTCTTCAAAAATGTGACGTCTTTGAGCGGCAGCAATTTTTGGGGTATCAAAAGAACACCTAAAGTTACATATAATTAAAAATGTACAACTTTAATTAGCTTACTCTATTCCATGGGCGGCCATGGAATTTTTTCTAGGAGGGGGCAAGCCAAAGTAGGTTGAATCGTATGTTTACGAGGGCTGGGTGCTGGAATAGGCTCTTCCTCGTAAAATTTAAAAATAATTTAAAGGACAGTGTACAATATTAGAACAACAATAAATTATGTGCATTAAATCAATTGTCAGATTCTTCACTAGCACGTTACGCACCTTTTACGCTAAATAAATGAAAACCTAAAAGATTTTCAATAATTGTACAAAGTTTCGGTAAATTCGGGAAGTGTTCTTGTGTAATTTCACATCATCTACAGCGTTGGTCACGAGGGTGATCAACGAGTTTTTTTTTTAGTTATACAGCACAAATTTATTATATCAGCATTCGTAACAACAAAATCTTATAAAACATTTTTTTAAATAGCTAAGAATTAATTATGTCCACTTTTTTGTTTTAATACCGTTTTTAATCGAACCATTAGATTATTGAAAACACTGCGGCGAAGATAATTATTCATAGAGTTGCAATGTTGCACTATTCTTTCAGAGCGAGTTGGTGGCCGTTGTGCAAACATTTGCTTTTCAAAAATTTACAGGCAAAGTAATCGCAGAGATTGAAATCTGGACTACAAGGTAGCTGAAAGCTTTCACATTTTTGTCCGGATAATTACTCAAACAAACAGGATTTTTGAACGTCCCGTAAAGAAAACTCTCTTGCAATATACGGTACCAATAGCTTTATCCTACATAAAACAGTTGTTTGTGTCCTTTACGTCACAAAAGAAGCATAACATATCTACTTTGCTTCTGTGTTCAATGGAATTCCGTTGCACCATATCACAATTGTGAGGTATACGTATTTTCAAAGAGTAGTATACCTTTCCCACTAACATTAAAATTGTTTGTTGACATTTGCCTAAAACAACACAATATCGATCATAATGTTTAGGTAGCAGGTAGATAGGTTGCTTAAAAAATACATGCAGGGTCGTAAACAGAGGACTGCTTGTGTGCACGAGAAATTTCTGATTATGCCGGGGGCGGGGGAGGGGCTTTTGTTGACCCCCCTCCTGTTAAGGGACTCCGCTCTATGCACTTGCAATTATAAGAACTGTGCACTCGTATTTACATTTTTTAAATAAAAATAATTATATTTGTTCTGTACTCATTATTTTTTATTATAATTTATAGCTTCGATAGCGGATGGCCTTGCAATAGAGGTAAAGTATTAAATTTGGTTTTAATCTTTGCGTTAAGCTATCCATTTCAAACAATGTTAGGTTTAATGTTCTCAAAATCAAATTAAATTCAAATGTCAGCAAATGCAGTACTTAACCGCGAATGCAGAGCCATCTGCTGCTGAACCTAAGTGACAACATAAAATACCCAACATCGATTACAGCGTCCCTAACATGCAACCTTCCTATTGATAAATAAAATATTTCAAAGATGTTTTTATTCTCGTAGTGGTGGTAAAAATATGATTTTCAGAAAATATGTAGAAATTTTTCAATTAAAAGATTGACAACACTGACTCTAAGAACCAAGTTGGTGCCTAAGGTAGGATGCGCACTGGCAATTATTCAGCTGTTCATATAAAATGGAGTATTGTATTATACGCTGTAACCTAGTTTTACGGAATATAGAGAACGCTATAGTCGAAAGAAAGCATCCACAACAGTTCCGTATTAGAGCTTAAGAGATGGCTCAAGGTTTATACCGGGAGCGTGGACTCTTTGACGAGCGAAGCCGATCGCACTTGAGATTGGTGGTAGCAAAACGAAATAACGCGCTTTGAAGCTCCGTTTTTTGTATCGTTCGCGTCTTTTACTGGAGATTGTCGCATATGCTTTCTCTTTTTCACAAATGCAATTTTCTATGTTGCGTAAACCGATTCTACATGCTGTATATCAGTGTACCAGGCTATATATTGCTATGATATTTGGAGTTGTTTGATTTGACTGGAGTATTGTGATTCCTGGAAGGCAGTTTTTGGGATGCTTGTTACAATTTAATTTACGATTGGAGGTTTGTGAATACTGTAAGGTTTTCGTATTCAAACTTATAAACTGAGGGTTGCGTATTATTGCTGTAATTTTTTGTTTTAAAATTCAAATAATGTGGTTATCTTTATATGATTTATAATTTTCATATTTGTGAAGTTTTGTTTGCTCTGAAAGAAAGAAGAACACAATCAAATTGATACGATTATGTTAATTTTAATTATAAATTAATTCAGAATTGTTTAAGAGGTTTAATATTTAAGAAGTTTTGAACTTACTTGTTTTGTGCATCGTTAAATGCCATTTGTGGGGGTTATGGATGTGAATGTCAATTTGACAAATGTAAAAAAGAACACTCATTGTTTCATGAGATTTATTTGTTTTCAAAAAAAATGGGAGATCAAGGAAGAAGACAAAAGCAAGTGAAAATTTATTGGTTAGTACGGCTCGTCCTGAAAACAAAGATACAAGGTTTTTCATTCTCTGAAAGAAAAAGAGAAAGAAAACGAGTTATATGAAATAAATAGTGGTTTTGAAACGAATAGAAGCTATAACAAAACGGATACAAGTGTTTCTCAACTATTTTGGAAAAATCCAAAAGGATAATAACATAAAAGCAGTCCAGAGCGAGTTTACAGTTATCATGGTATAAAATGCCAATTATTAGTCAATTTAAAAGCAGTGCAGTACATATTGGTACTACAGCGGAGGAAGATTATTACTAAAGGTGAGTGGTGTGGTTTTTGTGGAAACTGCAAACCAGAGAAGAGGGAGTTTATCATTCAACGATTGTCGAGTTAAGGATATCATTATAAAGAAGAAACAAAGATAAGTGTTCAGTTTAAGAATAGTAGAATAAAAAGAAATTTCTTGATTTTCATAAATTTAACCTCAAATTGACTTTTAAATAAAAGGCTGTTTGTAACGTTGATATTGGTTTGTGTAATTTTTTTGGAGTCTTATATTTATTAATACCATTTCTTCTCAAGCTTAATAACGACCCTGAGAAATTGTATAAGATATAATTAGTGATTGCGTAAATTGCAGGCATTTAAGGGATTGTTTTTCTGGTAAGCGCATAGCCTCATATCATAGCAATATATACAGGGTTGGGCAAAAGTACTGAACAATGCAAATATCTCTGATACAGCAACCGCGATTTCGACAAAATCTTCTACATGAAGGTTTTGATATACGGCGGATACAATGAAGGTATTGGCGGTTTAAAATGACTTCCGGTTTATCCGGAAATTATATCAACTTTTTAAATTTAAACAGAACATTTTGTATATTTTTTGATATATCGATAGAACTTTTTTTGCGAGTTCAATGATATAAAATTTGATGCCTTTATTTTTAATAATTCTAGAGGTATTGAACAAAACACTCAACAATAATGATTCGTATTTTTGTTTTATTATGTAGCAACATATGACAACTAAACAATGAAAAACAAACAAATAAAAAAAACACAAATAACATCACTTGAGAAGATGCTTAAAATGACCACCATTTACTTCTTGGCTATAACCAAGTATATGTACAAATCTTTCAGTTACATTAACAATATGCTCTGCACGAATTCTTATTTCACCAACAATTCTGAGTCTTAATTCCTCCAAATTATTTGGTCCTTCATTATAAACTCTAAATGTTTCTATTCACATAGAAAGAAATCTAATGGATTTAGGTCCGGAGATCGAGCGAACGAACTGTTTAGGCTTCTCACGTTCTTTTGTTTTCATGAGGTGCTAGATAACATTGACGAAACATTAATGTTTAATATCTCAAGAATTATTAGAAATAAAAGCATAAAACCTTATACCACTGAACTCGCAAATATTTAAAATAAAAAAGTTGATATGATTTCCGGCTAAACCGGAAGTCCTTTTAAACCGCCCATATCTTCATTGTATCCGCCTATATCGGAACATTCATGTAAAAAATTTTGCCGTACTAGAGATATTTGCATTGTATACTTTTGCCCAACTCTGTATAAAATATATGAGCAATCGAAGATTTGCGCATCTGAATGTGACCGTTGATTGCATCGGGGGTTAAAAAAATCTTAATTCAGCATTGGTTTTACAAAAAGATGTGCTGTTTACTGAAATATGTAAAGTATACCAGGGAAGGTGTTTTTCAGCAATCCAACTTCTATTTTGATTGGGCTCATCCTTAGACCTCTAATAAACCTTTTTACAAATGTTATGCAGCCGCTGAGGATTGTTTTTGTTAGATAGCTTTTACAGACAAACCCGGAACAGTAAAAAAATCACCGAATTTTAGCTAATGGTTGGTCAGTACGGCCTTATAACGTACGATACAAATTGGTCATTACCCCAGGGTGTAGTATTTTTGTAGAAAGTTATTCCATTTGCGTCAAATATTTGTTTATACCTACTTTCCGGTAGGTATGTTAGCCGATATAGAGCGACATGCCGCAGGCTCCAGTGAACATTACAATGCATTCTCTATACTGTCTATATATACGAGGAAGTAAAACATGTGCTTGTTGTAAAGGAATTTAATTTTAAAATTTAATCACATCACTGCATCGCAAATTTTTTAAGTCTGATATGTGTCCATGTTGTGTATTTGCAGCTAATAATATAAAAAGACCTTACTTATATTTTGGTTCATTTAATACTAATATGTATAAACTTTAATGACATCTATTTTAGATACCTTTGTGACATACAATGCATATCTGCAATAAAATATTGTCCAGTTTGAAATAAGCAATTTCTATGTTATTTGATATAATGCTGAATGCGGTGTCATAAAACCTCGCTATTGAAAATTCATACTCGGCAGAAACACACAGCCCTTGTAATTACCATTCCACTAATTGCTTGGTTACCGTCATTCGTTCCGGATCAATGTTACAACCAACCGCAGCCGGGACCCCACCCTGTTACAATCTCTCAAACCCTCCACTTAGCTAACGGGAGCAAATTTTAAATGATATTAAACCGCACAAATGCTCATACTGTCTCATAACGGGTGTTGAATTCTTGATTGCCGTATGTATAGATACATTACATTTCGAAGAAAAAACTTTACTAATGCTTTTTTAGTGCCTCAAAATGTGATAGACTGTATATTTTTCTTTGTTCTATCTTAAAACGAAACACAATGGTACCCTACTTGTAAAAAATCGATTCAAAATGTCAAGGTAATGCTTGGCATAAACTGGGATTCTGTGAATAGGTACATTTAAACGGTTTTTAATAACCTCCTTAGGCGAGTACATCGTAAAATGAGAAAGTTGAGGGGAAAATCAGTCAACCGTTTTTACTTTCTTCTCTATACATAGTACGAGTTTAAAGTCGTAGGAACTAATAAGGAAACTAAAACGGTATGTATACCGTTTTAGTGTATTCATAAAATCATGCCCTACTAAACTTTGAAAAACTGAAGACGAGACAACGAACATTTAAATTACATTAAAAATATTACAATTTAAGCAAAAAAATCATACACATTAAATGGCGGGCGCCAAAACACTTTTCGATGCAAAAAATTGGCGAAGCATTTCGTCTGTACTTTCCTATACTTATCAAAAATTAAAGCGTTTTTGTACTCACTGCGTAGGAAATGACATTCCGCGCACTCTAGTAGCAAAGCGAAACGTCAATTTCCCGATCTACTTACCCAGGAAAAATAGCAAAAAGCACTGGACCTCTCAGGCATTTTACGAAATAATCGTCTTTACAATAATAAAATTTAGTATATAAAGTACCATTTCCGCGATTTTCATTTATTAAATGTTACAAATTGAGGACTAATCACTAATAATAAAATTTACATATTTGGTAGTGCCATCTACTGGAAACGCGGCGATTTATTTCATAAATAATTAGCATCGATTTCTGATTGATTGCAATCAAAGCAAAAACGTGATAAAAGTAAAGAAACTATTCCTAATTAAAATTAGTTTATTGAAAATAAGGTAAGTGCTTTTGAACTACACTATTTTATATCATTTTATAACAATTTGATTACTATTTTAGGTTATGACAAAACATAAATCTAATAATAAAGTTGATAAGAAAATAAATATCGATTACAACGTGAACATTGATAATAGACATTTATCGGAAAATTTGTACAATTTGAATTCGAAATGCCAGGATCAGTTTGATTTGTAACATCGACAGAAGTTTCCGCTGTCTTCTTTTCAGCTGCCGAAGATGGTCCTGCCGCTGAAAGCATTAATTTTTCTGCCAAACTTATTTTGCCTTGTAGAGAGTCCTCTACGTAGCCATCAGCTACAGCTTCCATCCCCCAAGCCTTTTGACTGACAATAAATCGCCACCATGGTTCGCAAGCAAAGTGGCTGAACTTGTTCGGAAGCAATGTCTTGATTGTATATTCAGCAGGACTGTCTAATCTGAGATATTCAGCTATTTTTGATGTAATTTTGCCGAATGTGTTAAGACCAGCTGGCGAATTAATACATTTACCATCACGGTAGGTTAAAAAGAAACGTTTATTTGTCACTGGTCTTAAATTTTTGTATTTTAGGAGTAAGGCAATCTAAGAAACATCAGTAACTGCAAATCGTCTGATAACGTTGGTTTTTGTGACAGGTATGGTCACAAATACTACGTCGGTTTTAAACTCGATGTCATCAATAGACATTTGACACAATTCCTCACGGCGGCATGCCCCAGAAATGCCCATTAATAATACAATCTTATTTTTTTTTAATTGACATTTATTGCAAATTTACAATCTTAGTGTTGTTGAGGTAGGTCTTCTGGCCAGGATTTCTTGAGTCTTCTGTTGTGCGTTCTTCCGTGATGTATGGGATTTGTAGGTCTTGGTGCAGCATTCGATTGCTAACGTACCATGGTGCGTTGAGAATTGCACGTAGTGCTTTGTTTTGAAATGTTTGTATTATTTTTAACCTTGTGGGTTTAGCACACCCCTAAAGTTGAAGGCCATAGAACCAAATCGGCTTCAGCATGGTCTTATATAGTAGGATTTTATTCTTAGTTGATAGTTTAGATTTTTTGCTCATTAGGCAATACATTTGTTTGAGCTTGAGGTCTAGTTGTCTCCGTTTCGTCTGTATGTGTTTCTGCCATGTTAGGGGTTGATCAAGGTGTACTCTTAGGTAGTTAACATCTGATTTTGCAGGCACTGGGATTCTGTTGATGGTTACAGGAGGACAAATTTTGGTGCGAGTAGTGAAGGTTACTTGAACAGATTTCGATTGATTAATTTTGATTCACCATTTGCTGTACCATTGGTCGAGCAGATTTAAGTGGGTTGGCACGTTTTCAGAGGATGTTATTGGATTATTATCTGAAGAAAGGATAGCAACGTCATCCGCAAATGCAGCGATCATGGTGTTATCAGTTTCGGGAAGGTCTGCAGTGTAAATAAGGTATAGGAGGGGACCAAGCACACTGCCCTGTGAGACGCCGGATAGTATGGGGTAATAAGGGGAGAGTGCTTCGTTGTGTTTTACGGAGAAATTTCTATCAGTGAGGTAGGATTTCAGAAGGAGGTAGTAGTTGTTATTGACCATATTTTTAAGTTTGTAGAGTAGGCCCGTGTGCCACACTTTGTCAAATGCTTGTGACACATCTAGGAATACTCCGTTGCAGTATTTCTTTTCCTCAATGCTCTTAGATATTTGGTTGACTATTCTGTGGGCTTGGTGTATCGTTGACATGTTTTGCCGAAAACCAAACTGGTAGTTGGGTAGTAGGTGCGTTAATTGATAGTCATCCTGTATTCTTTTGAGTAGCAACCTTTCAAATATTTTACTAGGGATTGGCAATAAGCTTATAGGTCTGTATGACGATGTCTCATGAGGAGGTTTACCGTTTTAATGTATCATTATTATTTCTGCGTATTTCCATGTAGTAGGAAAGTAGCAGAGACTAAGCATTCGGCTAAATATCGTTATGAGAAGGACGACAGCTTTGTGGGGCAACATTTTCAGGATTTGTCCGGTTATTAGCTGATAACCCGGGGCTTAGTGTTGGTTTAACTTGGTTATTTCAGCTTTAACTTCTGCCGGGCTTACAGGCCTTATTGGTGGCGACATCTGGCAAAGGTACATCAAGGAAATTTTCTATATCATTATTTAAATTACCCGATGTTGGTTCGGGCGCTTGGAAGACGTTGGATAGGTGATCTGCAAAGGTATCAGCTTTTTCTTTGTTAGAGCGAGCCCATTATAAATACAACCTAAGTTGAAATGTAATATTTATGTTAATGTGTGAATAAATAAATAAAACAAAATGTATACCTTCATTAACAGGAACGAAGAATCTGGTGATTCATTAATAAATTTTCGTATCTGTTCATCATCTAATACTTTTGACTTTTTGGGGTTTTGATTTTCTGTTTGCCTCTTTAAAAATGCTATAAGCTTCGCAAATTTCGAAATGTTTATATTGTTTTGGATTATTAAGCACGATTTTAACATTGAGTAGTGTGACCACAATGACTTCTTACTTGGAAAGGCTTGAACATAAGCTAGCAAACAATTTTCTGTATCATTTACAATATTTTTTGATTTGCACCACTAAACAATTTTGGAATGCATTAGTTCATACCTGTGATTTGATTTTACTGGCAATAAATTTTGAATTGTCACATTTGCAGCTTCTCGAATTTAAGGAGGTGTACAAGAAAGTTCATCGGCAATTCTTCAAAATTAAAAATATGAAACGTTAGTCGACAACTGCATAAAACAATTGCTATCATGACAGGGGAATTACAAAGTAATGCCCTCTAATGTGCGGCGAGAAAAGTTGCAAAGCAACAAACCGATATATAATTGCTATCAACCTACTTTGTTTTTCAGCTACCACTGTTGGCTTGAAAATACAAGCATTCGCTTGAAATTCTAAATTACTAATTATTTTACTTTATTAGTGTATTTCTGTTCGATACAAAAAATATTGTACAAACCTTATGAGAAAGCTTAATCCGCGCATATGAAGGCATTCGCTCGCTAGCGCTCGCTCATGCTTCAACACAGCGCTCATGCGGGAACATTGCTTTCCCGCATAGTTAGGTTTCAAATCTCAAATTTAATCAAAGCAACGCTAGGTGTGGGTGGAAAATTCAATTTATTTTATAAATATTTTCAGTTTTCTTTAGAAATATTTTTAAATTAAAAAAGCTTCATCCGTGCATAAAGTTGTGTATGTACCGCGGGCGTAACTAGCTTTTATGGCCTTCGACGTATTCTTAGCCCTCGGCTACCGCCTCGGGTTCAAAATTACGTCTTACGCCATAAAAACCTCTGTACGCCCTTAATACATAAATAACTATTATATATCTAACTTGAACAATTATAGCACCTTCAACTAAGGGCTGTTTTGAGTTTCAGGCTAAGATTTAAATACTAACACCTGTTAATCTTTTATGCACTTTTGGGTAGACAGATCCGGTCAGCATTGCATCTACCGTTCACTTTGTCTTAAAAAATTGATCTAACTACATGCTAACGGTTTTTTGACAACTATAATATTAAAAAAGGTACCCATATAACTACTTACATCGAAAATTAGACACCCTGTACTTGCACAGAGCGCTTATCGTTTTACTCTAGCAAACTAGAGAAGCATCGATTTTGTATTTTTTTTTGAAAAAAATAATTTGGAATTAAACACTGGAGACTAAAAACTAAATTTGTCAACCAAAATATTGGGTATGGAGGAGGGGAAGAGTTATGCCCTCTAATTATAAAGTTGTATACAAATCATTTGACTATGCTATGACTCATGACCAATTTCGCCGAAACAAATGTTTTATCGTTTCTTGTTTATTAAATAAAAGGGCATGCATTTTTTTCTTCTGCTTCATTGTACTGTAGGTCTAGGACCTCGGAATTTTGATCATTTTTTGTGTCATGGCGTTGCCTATTCTCTCGAAGTGGACTGTCAACTGTCGCACTATCTCTTATGGGGTCTTGCCGGTGGTCTGGTTCCTCTTGATTTTAAATTTTGTGCAATTTTTGCGTGGTTACAAAATCTTCAAAAATTTATAGACGATGTCTCAGAGAAACTGACGAATTGGGGGACCAAACAAATTGTAGTCCATTTTTTGTTCTATGAACCTACAAACTAAAAAAAATCGTGTCGCCACTTTTTGAGCCATATTTTTTAAATCTTATACAAAACTTAAAAAAAAACATTATTAGTTATTAACATTTTGTACCCCTTAGGCTACTATAAAAGTTAAATTTAGATTACTGAGAATTCAATTTATGAGTGAAAGCTAAAATTTTTAAACAATCGTATGCAGCTCGTGAAAAAGCGTTCTATTTATCTTAACGCTCTCTATCATATATTAGTTTTAAAATTTTAAGATTTCGGTTTTGCAAAAAAGTATTTTTGGGTTCCTGAAGGTCCAAACATGTATTTTTTTCAAAATCTTAAAATTGAAATTTTCACGATCACAATACATTTCCATGCTGAAAATATGGGAAAATAAAAATAGTAAACTGGTTCGACTGACACCTCAATTTAAATCGGGTTTTGACAAACTCATTTTGTTGAGCCGTTGTACTAAAAACTTTAACAACTAAAGCAGTCCGAATCTTAGATGCAAAACACCTACAACAAGAAAAAACACATCTTTTAATGTCGTTACAGGAAATCGGTTATACAACCACAGAAATTCACAGAGTAGTACGTAATGCGGAACAGCCCAAGACTAAGGAGGATCTGGCACCTCCGGAAGGCGCAGCTTTTCTACCTTACAGTAAAGGCATTACCCATAAGGTAGGGCATGTTCTGAGAAGGTACAGTACAAAGAAAGTCTTTAGAACTAATAAAACTCTGGGAAACGGTTTCGTATCCACAGAAGACCAAATATAAAGCTTAAAATCAGCCGGGATCTATAACATCATTTGCTCTTGTGGTTTAAACTAGATCGGACAAACTGGTCGTTCCATTGAGTCAAGATTGCGAGAGCACAACGATGATTGCAAACCCAGACACACCACAAAAGCTGCGGTAGCTAAACATACTGATTTAGCTGGGCTTAAAATGGACTTTAAAAATGCTCGAGTATTCGCCAGAGTACCTCATTACTTCCCTCGAACCATACGTAAAGCAATTGAAATTGAGAAAAAACCTAACAAGGTATACAGAGAGGATAACTGGAGACTCATTTAAGCTTGGACTACAGTTCACCTTCTAAGGACTCCTAAGCATCATCGATCTCACGCTCCACCGGATCCGTCTTTGCCCAACGGTGACAGCCAACCAGAACTCCGCCGTTCTGCCCGACTGCTTCAAAGGGGTTTAAATACCTCCGCATCCCGGATTCAAATTCAGTGCTCTATTCACTTTGAAGATGCAAGCTGCAATGTCTTGCGAAACGTTAGTTTGTATGGGTTCACAAACAAGTAACAGGCGTAAGCCGATTATTAAGTATTCTTGTCCTGGCAAACAAAATACATTTAGATCAAATCCTTGCCCCTGTTTAGCCAGGCAGGGCCTACGAACAACTATGGCCCAAAGTTTTAGAACAAATCGTTGTCAAGACAGACAAGCTATAGGTCGGCTCTGATCTAATTATGTTGAGTGCAGTCCCCAAATGACGACGTGGTCTAGGCCGAAAGTAAATTATAATATTGACAGTTCGAGAAACCGCGAAAGCTTCAAAAATATATGGTCTGTTTAATGTTAACTAATGTTAATCTATATATTAATTCGGTATCTTTCCCTCCTGTCTCAACTTTTGGGAAGAGCCAATCTTAGAGCACACGCATATAAATGCACTTGGGTTGATTCAGTCGCGAAGTAACCATGAACTAATCTCGCTAGATCAGATTTGCGTGGCGCGTGGTCTACGGCTTCAACTAGTTAAAATTAGATGCAATAAAAAAAACTAATGCAAAATTATCTAAGCAAATTTGTAAATGCCCTGTCCTCGTATTTTGCCTTCGGGCAGTTATCAGACAGCATAGTTTCGTATCCGGATAATATGACTTATGTACAGTAAATTATCAATAATTTTTAATGCACTTATGTTGTTATACAAATTGTCGCCATTATATTGGAAACATAGGAATGGTTGTAATAAGGGAACGCTAAAACAGATACAGGGTAGGCGGGCTAGGTGAGAGGTACGTCTCAGTTTATTTAAAAAATATGTTTTAAACGTTTATTAGTGTATGATTTGTTATTAAAATTACTGTTCCACTAATTATATATCTTCCTTTTCGTACTTATTAGTTTATGTATATGTTTCCAGTAAAACTGTGACAGTAGGTAAATACTAATTTACAGTAACAAATGCTTGTTGCAATGCCCACAACAAAATAAGCAAAACAGGTCGCTAGTACTTTCCCATACTTTTAACGTTTTAAATATTTTCTTGCGAATAAATGACTGAATAACATTGTTTTAACAAAAATTAAAACAAAAAGAAAGTAATTAAAAAAGGTAACGCCCCAGCGGTTATTTGAACTTGCATCATTCTGTGCAATACGAGGTCACGTACTGTAACCTAGGCTATGCGCAAAGAATAAGGTCACGGTGACCGCCGCCCTACAGCCGATTAGATGCGGTTGAACATTGGACCAAAATCGCTATAAAAGCTTTATTATAAGCGTTATCGAAAATATGCAAAGAAGAAAAAATATCAGTTAAAATCACGTGACTTCCGTAAAACGCGTTATTCGTATTAAAAATTGGTGAAGCGCTTCACCTGGACTTTCGCAAACTTTAAATATTGTTACTTACCGTATCTCCAGTAGTATTGTTGTTTAGCATTTTACCAGCACTCTAAAGCAAGCGCAGGTCGCATAGCGCAGGCCGCAGAGTGCACTAGTAAACAGGGATATGTATTAGGCATTATTAGCCAACAGCTTTTTTTCGTGAATCTTTTTTTCACCGCGTCGTTTTCTTTTTTTATGTCTTGACAGAATTTGCCCTAAACTTCTGGGCCGTCCGGGTTAAGAATCCGTTAGTATTTGGGGTTTGGGTAAGGAATAGATCCGTGTATAGCCGTTATGTGCTAGTTCGGGGTAAATGAGCTGGGGAAAGGTCACAGAGTTGCTCGATGCGATTTTAAGATCTTTTTAAAAAAAAGTGTTTATTAATAAAATTAGTCCACCAAAAATTGGGTGGGAGGAGGAAATGAAACCCCCACAAGTATAGCCGTAGGTAAAAATTGACTTGAAAATTTTATTCTGCTACCACTAACGAGCAATTTCGCTTAACCAGAAATTTTTTAACGGCTCTTGTAAATTAAAATAAAGGGGTAAAAATTTTCTATTTTCAAAAATTCATGAAAGATGTTACAAAGAAGTTAGCGGATTGGGACACAAACTAACTTGTAGCTGATCTATAGCCTTATAATTCTATACAATTTATGAAAAAATCGTGCTGCCAGTTTTTGTACAATATGTTTTTGAAGAAGTCAAAACTTTGATATATTGTTTTAATTTCACTGTTTTAGAAGTTTCAAAAATTTCAATAGCCTGTTACATTGTGTATTTATAGGGCATTTCCAAAAATAAATTTTATCCTAATTTGATAACTCGTTTTAGACTAAATAGGCGTTAAACTCTAATGTTCAAAAATTTATAGAAAGCGCCAGAGAAAAATTTGCGAGCTGGGGAACAAATCAAATTGTAACTTATCTTTAGTTCTATAAGTTTATAAAATTAAAAAAAAAATGTGCAGCCAGTTTTTAAGCAACATTTTTTGAAATTTTCCGAAATTTTTAAATTGTTTACTTTATGAAACTTAACTTATCGAAAATGTTTGTGCACAGTCATATTGTGTGATGTTAAACACTCAATCTGTCAACCTGTTTTTAAGTAATGGGGCGGTAAAGTCACAACTTTCAAAAATTCGTAGCGGCCGCCATTTTAAAGCTAGAAAGTTCGGAAAAAAGCGTTGACTCTTTATTAACTTTCTCAGGGTCGTTATTTAGCTTGTAAGATACGTTATTAATAAATAAATATGAAATAGAATAAACACAAAACAATATCAACGTTACAAAAAAGGTTTTATTCAATAACTCAAATTTTTTAATGAAATTGTGGAAAAATTAAATAAATTTTGTTAAATACTATCGTCCTTTTAAAAAGGAACACTTATCTTAATGTCTCCTTATAGAGATGTCCTTTACTCAAGCAAACGATGAATGTCCAACTTCTATTTCACTAGTTTGCAGGTTCCTCAAGTAACCACAAACACTGGCCTTTAGTTTGAATCCTCCTCTGGACTGCTTTTATGTTATTTTAAACTTGGTTTTAACCATCACAACTGGAAAAACTTTCTGGATCGCTTTATACTTGTTACTCTTCTGGACTTTCCACAATTCGTTGATAATTAGTTGTATTATCTTCTTTTATATTTAAAATTACTTTTACATTACTTTTTAACTCGTTTTTCTTCTTTATTCATCCAGAGCATCTAAAATTCTCTGTCTTTATTTACAAAGACGAGTCGTAACTACCCAAACAAAATTTTCCATTCTTTTGTCTTCCTTCTTTGATTCCCATTTTTTGAACAAACAAATAAATCTCATGACCATGAGTATTCTTTCATACGTTTGTGACATTGACACTGACATCCATAATGACATTTATCGATGCACACACAAGTAAGTCTAAAACTTCTTATAAATTAAACCTTTTGAACAATTCTGAACTAAATTATAATTAAAATTAACATAAATAAAAATCGTATCAATCTGATTGTGTTTTTCTTTTCTTTCAGTACCAACAAACCTCACAAATATGAAAAATATAAATTATTAGAATTTATAACAAGAAATTATAGCAAAAAAATACGCAACCCTGAATTTAAAAGTTAGAAAATCAAAATCTTAAAGTTCTCACAAACCACCAATCGCAAAATGAATTGCAGCAAGCATCCCAAAAATTGCCTTCCAGGAACCACAGTACCCCAGTCAAAACATACACCTCCAAATAGCATAGCAATACATACCGACATACAAACATACGTACATACATACCCATACCCACCCACCCACAGATAAAAATTTTTTAAAATCATTTTATTAAGTCTATGAAGGCTCAAAACATGTATTTCCGTTAAAATTTCAATTTAGAAATCAATTTTATAAAATCAGTACTAAAACGTATAGGAATGTAAAAAACAAATAATTATTATTTTATAAATTCTAGCTTTACTTCGTTGAAATCCATATTTATTGATTATAGGTACATAAAATACTTAAATACTTTAACAATATTTAATTATTTTAACCTTATACGTATTTCGGCCTGAGTACATGCCATTGTCAAAGGTTATATGAAAAAGTAAACAGTTAGTGTTGTTATAGCAATAGAGCCTGGTGACTTGATCTCGGTAATCGTCTGCAGATGACTTGATTTCATGTTCCATATTATCCAATAGAAGAGAATTTAAGAAATCAATTTGCTCATTCATTAACGGTACAGTTTTTAAAATGTTTGTGAATTTCAAAAGCTTCTAGTATATCTAATTTACGTTTATCATCACAAAAACGTAAACATTTTATAGTGTTATTAGATGTCATTGAATGATTGTGTTCTAGTAAGTGTTTAGCATAATTGGATTTATGATTCTGAGATGCAACCGTATTCCTCCTAAGTTGAGACAGATTCAAGATTTTCGGATTTAATATATACAGAAAGAATTATAGAAGCCTTCATAGAATTCATAAAACTAGAATTTAGATCTGCGGTCCGCTACACTACCTACTTAATTAGCGTATTTACTGTTTTAAAAAACATAAACAGAAACATCGTGGGGCGTAGTCCGCAGGTTCTGCTAGTAGTAGCTATATATTTAAAATTTACGTATTACGAAAATTTATTGAAGATAAAAGTGTTTTAAAACTGTACGAAACCGAAATCGAAAGTTAAACATATTTTCTTTATATAATTTTTTCCAGAAAAACAGAGTATTAGAAATTTAAGTACAGAGTCTTATATAGAGGGCAGGAGGCCAAAGCGAATGTGTTTTTCAGACATTGTAGATTTAAAACAGAAGCTGCTGTGAGTTTTGGAAATTTAGTATTGAATGCTTATTCCCTTAAATATAAGTTGCCAAATCGGCATAAACTTTGGTTATTGTAATAGCTCTAGAGACATACAGCATGTGCCACCTAACCTTGCAAATTTTAGTGGGCTTTGATTCGGCTACTTACGCTTTGTTTCGTCGGTAGTCGTAACTTAAACTAGCTCTAATTGGCTGTTGGACAGTGTGGTACACTCTACTAAAAAGTGAAAGTCAATTTATTTATGGTTTACAAGAAATTGTGGATTTTTTGACAAATTAAAAGGCGGTGCGCCATAAGGTTAGAAACAGTTTGCTTTGAGGAAGGATTAACATAATAATGACATAAATAATTAACAGCAACTAGATATTATACTAGCTTTCAAACTACGGGATTGCTTTTGCTTGAGAGTGTAACGGCTTCTCGCCTTTTAAACTTATCGTCATTTTTTTTGCAAGGTTAAATGGCACTTGCTGTACAACATATTGTTTATTTAGGAGAATTAATGAAAAAACTTGAAAACTAGAAAGTGATCAAATTATTTGAATTTTTCAAAAACACAGTACACAAAAGCTTTTTTTTTAATTATGAAAGATTATACAGCAAGAAATTAGCTACAATTTGGTTAGTGTCCTGTTGTGGTAATTCTTTTTAGTAGACAACGAATCATTTCTGTTTAAGCTGCGTTTCTTATCGCTTCATCAGTAATAGTAGAACAACATTCTAAACTTCGTTTTTAGATGCAGTAATGCTTAGAGGGGATAATCAATGAATTATCTCTTCCCCTTAGTTTGGTTTTTGCGAAAATTCTTAAATCTTTTGTTCCTCATGAAATTAGAAAATCTGCAGTCTTTGGTATCTTATATATGTATCTCAAGGGTTTTGTGGGAACACTACGCAAGCTAGTACTCGAGCGACTGGCGGCATGCCCGGAACATCTAATCTTATGTACTAGCTATAGTCTTAGACTACATCTTGTACAATATAAAACTTTTTTATAACATTTCTAAAGTATGGCAAACTCCAGTGAAAGTACTTCGACAATTTTTTAAATAGAAGGATGTCGACAGTGTTGAGTGGTTCTTGAGTTGTACTTCCTTCTATAAATTCGACTTCTATTTCTAATTTTAAAATGTTATGTTCTGAAAACGCATATAATGCGTTTTATTCAACAGTCAATATGTGTAAAATAGTTTTAAATAACATTAATTGTTAAAGTTTATACACGACTCAATATCTAAGGTTATATTGCGTCGGTTCAACAGTCCGAGCAATTTATTTCTAGTGACCCACCAATTGTTACGTTAAATCGCGGTAGATACGTTTGTAATTACGTTACCCGGTATGCTAAAAGGTTTTTGTGAACATTAGAGTAGATCTGAATTCATTTATGATCGATTTTGTGTATATGTGCGTACATCGTTGTTTTACAAAATCGTTTCCCCTACTTTAACGGAATTAAAAGTGCTGTATAATAAAATGAAAATAAAAATGTGAAGTGTTCACTTCGAGTTGATTTTCCAATGCTAAATATTAATACTTACCATAATTGCAAAAGTGTATATTTTATAATCATATCGTTGTACAGTTCACGGGCTGTTAAGTTTAAAAAAAACAAACTATATAGGCCATTTTCCATTCTGTTCATACTTCGACTTTGTTGTCGCGCAGTCAGTCGTTTATCGTTACGTCAGCAAAGATGATGCCAGCTTTTAGTACTTATACCTGCTCGCTTCCTAACTTGTTTAAAGATCAGATTTAACTCTAAGAGAAACAAACATCTTTTGGTACGTTGAAAAAAGATTGTTTGACATGACTTAAAAAATAGTCAAGATGAGTAATTCTTCTCGAGCAGACGCTTCAAGTTTAATAAATAAAGGGGTACACATTTTTCATAGATGGTGCTACATTGAAATTGTGGTATAAAGCAAACAACAAAATTGTAACCTATGCTCAGCTCTACAAGACTAAAAAATTTATAAAAAAAACGTATTGGTATTTTTTTGAGAAACATTATTTTGAAAATTCCAAATTTGTAATTTACATTTTCTACAATAGCCGCACAAAGTATAAAAGTGTCCAAAAACTAACATTAGATTTTGGTTTTAGTAGTTGTAATGAACAATTCTGCTTAAGAAATTTCTTTTATCAGATTCATTGTATACTACTTACAAAGGGCTCTTAAACCAGTTGTAGTTGATTCCTACCAGACACTACATTTCGAGTAAATGTGCGTCATTTTGAAGCAAGAGAGTTGAGTAACAAAGTTTTCGATTTGTCTTAAGTTCCTCTCTTCGATTTTGCGTTCAAATTTCCAAAATTTGATTTTGGGAAAAACGCTACTAAAACATCGTGTCTAACTTCCGCTTCCAGTTTAGGATTTTTTCAAATCTTAACTGTACCTACAACTTTCGATATACCTCTTAATTTAAAATTTCATCGAAATCGGTCCAGTATTTTCGCGTTTAGAGGCGACACAAAAGCGCGTGCGCGCGCACACGTACACACACACCCGCACACACACAGTTACAGTTACAGCACAGCTACAGCTACTGTTACACATACCCTTACGCTTTCGCTTTTGCTTACGCTAAGGTTTACGCTTACGCTTACGTCTACGATTGTGCTCCCGCTTATGCTTACGCTTACGCTTAGGCATTTGTGCGTATACGCTTTAGCTTACGCCTACGCTCAAGCTTAAGCTTGCGCTTACGCTCACTCTTACGGTTACACTTTCGCTTGCAGTTGCATTGCACCTGCATTTGCCTTGCACTTGAACTAGCACTAGCAATTGCACTTGCACTTGCACTTGCACTTGCACTTGCACTTGCACATGCACTTGCACTTGCAATTACAATTACAATTATAATTAGAGTTACATATGATAGATGTCCAACCAAAACGAATTATTTCGTCATAAAAATGTAACACAGTTTTCGTGCCCTAGTGTCCCGTATCCTAGTGGCCGGCGCCTTAGTGTCTTCGTGCCTCAGTGTCTTTGCGCCGTAATGATCTGCGCCCTAGTGTCCTCGCGGATTAGTGTCCCGCGTCTTAAAAGCAGCGCCTTAACGCCGCACCCCAATGTCCAGATCTGACATATTTTTCTTCTAGCGGCAATTTGAATTGAAATTTGGATTATAAAGAGTATTTCTAACTTTTATTTCCTATCATAATTTGGTGGCAGCGTCAGGAATTAAAAATTAAGTGATCAGAATTCCATGATATAAATTGTATAAAACACATATTATGTAAGTACGCCACTTATATGATACGTATACTATTTTTAAAAAGAATTATGAAGCCGTGCGTGAGCACGACTCCATGATTCCCATCCCACCCCCTTACCCGGGCTCAGCACACTAAGTGCTATTCACCGGTCTAACATGCCCCACCCCTGAAAGACATGCAACCCAACATACACACCTACATACACCACCCATGGACCTGCCGGATTTAACTAATTCAGAAAAATTTCCGACAGGCAGTGGACTCGAACCTACTGGCCATTGGGAGTCTAGTTTCAAAGACTGGGACTTTAACCACTAGACCACCCGCCGGCCCTGATACGTATACAAAATTTATCAAAACCCATATAAAAAGAGGCTATGATACTGATTTTAAAAGTACCGATTTCATAAACATTTTCGAATCCGGGATTGTGACAGAAATACATGTTTGGGATCTCCAGACACTCTAAAATTGGCTTTTAAAATATGTCTGTTTAGTGGTGCAGAATATCTCACGAACGGATGGTCCGATTTTAATAAGTTTTGGAATGTGACCGACTAAATATGCGTTTGAAAAATCCGAAATTGGGAGCGAAAGTTAGACATGTTTTTTGGTATTTGTTTTCAGAAAACGTATTTGCTTAATCTAAAAATGAAATTTCATAAAAAACCTTAGGGCAAATCAAACGATTTTTCCGAACTTCCGAAATTTAAAATGTGGACCGGTACGATTTATTGAAAATTTTGACTTGAAATCCATAGTTATTACTTAAAAACGCGTTCGCAGGTTGGGATAAAATTGGTATTGCTGTTGTTCTAGGGGGACACAATATTAATATGCACGAAAGTTCTTAATAAAACATATGAATACGGTGAAATAACAATTATTTTAATATTTTAAAATTACGGCACAAAAACTGGCCACACGATTGTTATTAATTATGTAGGCTCATAGCGCTGGAGATGAGTTACAATATAGTTTGTGTTTCAGCCCACTGTTTTTTCTGCTACGCCTTTATGATTTTTTTAAATCTAGAATTGTAATTTTTAAAATTTATAGACAAATAGAACTAGGAATGAGCCACAACTCGGTTCGTGCTCCAGTCCGCTAATTTGTCTGTGGCGCTTTCTATTAATTTTTGAAAATTTTAAATTTGTCTTTTTATTTAATACATAGAAATTTTTTTATTGTTAAATTGCGTATGGTTGGTAGTAAAATAAGATTCAAAATTTAGTAGGTGCAGCAATATTTTGAGAGGGTTGTTTATTTTACCTCTACAAACCAAATTTTTGGCGGATGAATTTGCTCTGCCATTTTTGGTATTTTTAATCCCAAGAAATCTTTTCCAAAAAATCAAACTATCAATTTATCTCACCAAAAGTTTTTATAAATTCAGTTACCTACAGTCCGGAGTGATTTTTTAAAACTTTGTAGATTCGTAAAGTTGTAAAGGCAATAATTTGTCTTTGGCGCCTGTTTTGAAGATTTAAAATTAATTTACTTTTCTTTAGTATTATAAAAGAAACGATAAAACGTTTCTCTGTATGTTATATCGCTGATCATTAACAGCAGAATAAAAATATATTTTTAATTTTTTTATATTTCAATTTAATTTCAGTGGTAAGCTAGCTTCTCCCATCTTTTCAAATTTTCAATCAGACGTATTTAATCTTTGTCTTTAGTGTTGGTTCATCTCCAACAATATTTTTCCAAAAACTCAGATCTTAGATTTTTTTGCTCCAGTAGAGTTTTGGTTTTTAACTACAGTACGATATGCATGTGACCGTGACAGCGTTCGCAGTGTTGATGTTCAGTGGCGTATCGTGTATCGTAACTCTTTGGTAGAGGTGGGCAAACGAAGAAATTTTCAGGCCTGGCACGGCCCGGCCCGACAATTCGGAGGATGGGCTAGCCTGGCCCGACCTGTTATTTGGTGCATGATATGAGGCCCGGCCTGGCCCAGCAAATTCAAAAACAGGTTGGCCTGGTCCAGTCTCTTTCATAATTATATACAGTTGCCCTGGCAAATATGGCCCAGCAAATCTTACTCTGGGGTTCGATTCCCCACCGAAGCCATGCAGTAATAAAAATCTATGCCGCAACCCGCCACTCACATTCCCTAATCCGGTGTAGACAGCCGTGAGGTCTTAATGCCTAAAAAACCTTCTCTGGTATTTAGTCGTTCGGATTTGACGTTAAACTGTAGGTCCCCCGTACTCCACCTTAACGCTAAGGAGAGTACGTGGCAGAGGAGAGTGCTGGAGCCCAGCAGTGGGACGTAAAGTCTGATTACGACGAAATTTTAGTTATGCCGGCTGTCTTTAGCTCTGCTAGGCCGGTTAAGCTCCGCTGGCACGAAGAGACCCTTTTACGCTTAGCTAGCTCTGCAAAGGCCCTGCTAGGCCCTATTAGGGATTTAAATAAGCCCGGCCAGGCTAAATTAAAATTTATGGCGCAAAAACGATCCGTACTAGGATGATCACCATATTTTGAAACATAAAAAATGTTTCCTCCAGGCTTGGTTTTCGCGAAGAACACAAAGAAGTTTAAATTTGGCAACACTGTTAGCACTTAAACAGCTTTAAAAAATTTTGTTGTTGGGAAACGCGTATATTAGTAATACTGTTTCTGAGCTGCACAGCTACCACATTTAAAATTTATTTGCAACAAATTTAATGTACGATTTGTTACAATTTCTATTTTTATGAGCAAATCTTTATGGATAAAATATGTGTTGTTGCTGATATTGCATCAGTTACTTAGATATTCCTTCTTCTTATAGTGCCATACCCTATTCAAGGCGTTGGCTACCTCTCTCCTATGTCTGAGTTTGGTACGCGGCGATAGATATTTTACACAGAAAGACATAGGGGACCTACAGTTTAACGTGGGCTCCGAACCACAGGAAATGCATGCACTTCTCCAGAGAGTTTTTCCTGGGGAAAAATCCACCTCGCTGGTTTCACGTTGCCTTGCGAGGGATAACGACCGGGCCGGGGATCGAACCCGGATCCGCTGCATTGGTAGCCCGCGCCCTTACCACTGAGCTGCGGCCGCTGTAGATATTCCTAAAAGGATTTTACCAAAAAACAAAGCTTTAATTTTTTACAATGGTTTTAAATTTATTGTTTATCGTAGTCCAGTGTTGTAGATCGATTTTGCCATATTTGGAGCGCCCCGTGTAACCATAGAACGTTTTTCCTCAAAAACCTTTGATAACATTTTGTTTTTCTCAGAAAATCCGGCTTATGGTAAAAATCGCAAATTAGGAAAAAACTGCGTTTCGTGAAAACTTTTTTTTTTAAATTTCAACCTTAGTATAAAAATTCCGCTTTTCAATAAATTTACATACAAATACAGACAATGCTTTACAATTACGGTGCGCAAATGAAATTTTGTTGGATACTGTAGATGAAACAAGTGAGCTTAAAATGTAAAGTATGTAAAATGTAATGTAAAAGTCGTTAATTCGTATCACGAATTTGATGCTTTTGTAATTTGAGCAGAAAATTATTTGTTTTGAATTTGTTTGCGAGTTTCTCGTAATATGTCTGTAAAACAAGTTTAAAAAAATGTTTTCAAATTATATTTGCAAATGTTAAGGGCTTACAACGATAAAATTACACATGTTCTGGTATGAATTTTGAGGATTGACTACGCTAAAAAAATTAATAAAATTCCAGCGGGAACCACATCTAGTACGGAAATCGTATTATAGAAACGGCGACAACTCGAAGCATATTTTCCTGCTTCGATTAAAAATACACGTTTTGCTAGTTGCTCGGAAAACGCCTGAAAAATCACGAATGTATAAAGCTCAAAAGTTACGGATTTGTCAAATATATGATGTTTCTAGCTGAAAAATTAGCTTTTAATAGCATTCTTTTCAGATTGCTTTCTCTATGTCAAGCCGTAAGTATTGAGAGATATGTATACGCAAGGTTTGGAAAATATTTAAGACAAAAAGCTGATTGCGAGTACACTCGCACACGGGGCAAAAGATTACCAAATTTAAACAACTTCAACTTTATAATTACTTCCTATCGTGATTTGACAATTTACATAAATCTCATTTATATGGCCTAGGCATTTCATCTTTCTGAACCTCTTCTCAAAAAATAGTGTAAGTAGCATTTCTTTTTAAATAATACCTTTAGTTCTTGACAAGGACAGAACTTGGTAATGCAATATTGTATTAATGGTTTTCCAATTATTTATTGAGCAATTTGCAAAATATTAGTAGGATTTTCTTTTTCTTGATGAATTGGCAATATTTGCATGTTAGCCACGGAAAATAAAAAATTCAATTCAAATACGTTTATTACAAAAATATATACAATTAATTACAAGTCAAATTTTAATTCATATGTGGGCCGCTTTAGGCTTTCGGCCTCTTCAGCCCTGGTTGTCGTCCTTCGTCGGTGGAGTGGTTGCTGCATTTGGTCCTGGTGTTGTAGTTGTTCTGCGTCGTGGAGTTGTCGGTCTTGGAGTTCCTAGGAGTTGCTGGTTATGTGTCTGGAATCTGGAATTTGAAAAATGGTGTAGTATTCCTGTTAACGCATTGTTAGAGGGGTGTCTTCAACGAGGTCAAAAAGGTTGTCGGGAAGGTCGAGGTAGAGTGAAGATAAGAGGGCTGTCGGGGGGTGTTTGAGTTTGCGTCGGGGTTTTCGTGGGACACGGTTTCTTAAAACTTGATTTTGGGTTATATATTTGTGGGATGTTTGGAGGGTGTCTTGGGCGATGGTGTTGTTACCGTTTAAGGTGCGGATTATGTAAGATTTTTGAAGTTCTAGGAGGCGTTGGTCGATAGGGGTGGTTTCTGTGTCTTCATGGACGACGATGCTGGGATGATATCTGTGGAGTCTGAAGATTCGGCGGAGGATTTGTCTTTCGCAGGAGCGGATTTGGTCTAGAAGATGTGATTTGAGGGTGGCGTAGATAGGTGCTCGGTAGTCTATTACCGGTCGGACGAAAGTGTTGTAGGTATGGAGGAGGGTGCGGGAGTTACAGCCTTGAAAGCGTCCCTGGATGCGTCGAAGTAAATTGGAGCGGTTTCGGACTTTTTTCAGGGTTTCTCGAAGGTCAGGTTCGAGGGAGCAGGTTTTATAGAAGGTGATTCCCAGGTATTTTATTTGGTTTGAGAGAGGAATTTGATAGTTGTTGATGGTTATGTTGATGAGATGGGGGTCGAGTCGTGGGTTCTGGCTTGAGTTTGGGTGTCTGAATAGGATTGATTGGGTTTTGTCGGCGTTGAGTTTAATTCTCCACTTGCGGGTCCACTTGTAGATTTTGTTAAGGGCTGTTTGGATTTGTCTGGAAGCTGCCTCTGTAGTTGGTTGTGAAGTCCAAATGGCGGAGTCGTCAGCGAAAAGTCTGGTTTTGGTTCTGGTTGGGTTGGTGATTGGGAAGTCGTGGGAGTATAGGGTGTAGAGTAGGGGTGATAGAACAGCTCCTTGGGGAACGCCTGAGCGGAGGTTGATTGGGAATGAAAATGAGTTGTGGACTTTCACCTTGCAGGTGCGGTTGTTTAAAAATGAATCTATCAGTTTGATGAAGGAGGAGTTCAGGTCTAGGGCCAAAAGTTTGTGGATGAGACCGTCGTGCCAAACCTTATCGAATGCACGCTCTATGTCCAGGAAGACTGCAAGCGTACATCGGTTCAGGTTGGCATTTCTGGTCGAGTCGGTATGAAGTTCAAGAATGGGGTTGATGGTGTATCTTTGGGGTCGAAAACCGAATTGTTCGGGGGGGAGGAGATTGTTGGTTTCAAGGGTTTCTAGGAGACGGGAAGCCATAATTCGTTCGAGAATTTTTCCTAGGATGTTAAGTAAAGAAATTGGTCGGTAGGATAGGGGATTTCTGGGGTCTTTGCCGGGTTTGAGGATCATGATTGTGGAGGCTTCTTTCCAAGAAGTGGGGAAGTATGAAGTTTGCAGACAGGAGTTATAGATGATGGAGAGTGCGTCAGTGGCTAAGTCAGGAAGATTTTTCAGAAGAAGAGGTTTTAGTTGGTCAGGTTCAGGTGCTTTGGTATTTTTAAGATTTTTTAGGAGGGCTCTGATCTCGTCGGGACTTGTGGGGTTCATTAAGAAGTCGTTGTCGGGAACTTGGGCTTCTGGCAGTGGGTTTAGGCGAAATTCGGTGATGGTGTTGGAGACTTCGTTTAGGAAGCGTTGATTGAATGAGGAGTCGTCAGGGATTTGGTGGATGTTTTGAAGAGTTTGGGCGAAGCAGTTTGCTTTGTCTTGGGGGTTGTTTAAGATGGTGTTGTTGAAATTAAGGTGATGGTTAGGATTTGATTTTTGGCCTGTTAGGGTTTTGAACTTGTTCCAGTAAAGTTTTCCGTTGCGGTAGTCTAGGGATTGGCAAGTATTGGTCCATTGGTTTAGTCGGTATTCGTTTATGTCGCGCCGGATTTGGGCGTTTAGTCTGTTGAAGTTGGTTTTAAAAATGGGGAAACGAGTTCGGGAATAGTCGTGGTAAGCTTGGCGTTTTTGTCGTATGAGGTTTAGAATACGTTGAGGAAGGGGAGTTCTATGTTTAGGAATGCGTTTGGTTGGAATATGCTCGGTTTTGGCTTGGTCAATGAGAGAAGTAAGCTGAGAAATTTGGTAGTCTATGGTTGCTGGGTCCTCTGTTGGGGCTATGTCAGGAAGGTTCTGGGAAATGAATTCTTTGTATTCGTTCCAGTTTGCATTGGGGTAGTCAAAAATTATAACATTGTCGGGAGGGGGCACGGAAAATACGAAATGGGCCCAATTTAAAGGAGATCGGTTAATCCTACACGAAACTGGACTCACAGCATAAATTGAGCACCTCTTGAAGCTTCGAAACTGGACCCACTACCCGAAAATTTTACCCGAGTAGGTATCTTGTTCTTTTGTGACGCTCTTTCGCTACGGGGTCGGTGTTGCACGTTGGCTTATGCGTGCAACTTGTGAAATGCTCGGGCGCCAAATTTTATTAAGGAGTTTACTCTCTAAACGGGTTTCACTGGACGAGGGATTTTCTCTAGTAGGATAGTTTTGCAGAAGACTTTTCTCCAGTGTGACTGAACTTATGAGGAAGACTTTTCCCCAATCAATCGTGACGGTTCTCTCGTACTCAGTTGAAGACCTGGGTGCTGAGTAACTGTAATGAAGATAACGATCTCCAGGGATCTAAATAGCTTTACTTAGCAAAAATATTCGTGCATATAAAATGTTAAAAAGCAAAACAACTATAGCGTTAAACCATATATTGTTCAAAATAAAGCAACGGGTTATTTACAGGAAATATTTGCAAAAATCAATCAATTATACTAAAAGCGCAAGATATTACGAGACAGGCAAAGCAAAATGCGGAAGCAATACAGAGCAAGCAAAACACGGAAACGGTACGGCGGTAGCAATACGGTAGCAAACGGTAGCGGATAAGATACAGTAACCTACGGCAGCAACTAAGATACGGCAGCGTACGGTAGCGAACGGTATCAGAAAACCAATAAATCAATAATGAGACGTTCCGGTGCAAAGGCAACTGAATTTGTAAAACGACGGGTAAGACAGGTATATCGGACAAACGGGATTGTGATGGATATAAGAGAGAGAAAAGTAGTCTTATGACAAACGATTGCGACAGTCAGAAACCAAGAGAGAAAAAAATCTGCTACGTGACAAACGGTCGTAACAGACTAGCCTGAAAAAGAGAAACGAAAGATCTGTATCGTGAAGAACAACCGCTGCAGATCAGAAATAATTCAAAAGAATTTGCCTCATGATAAGCGGCCGCGACATACTTGAAATGAAAAGAAAGGGATGGAACGGAATAAGACGTAATTAATACAATGAAGTGAATGCAAATAACACCAGAATGACCGAAGTATTGTCCACTCGGAATATTTCCTATGATTAGTTGCCTGAACTGGCTGTCTTGAAGTTTTTTTGCAGACATAAAAATGCGACCTGTAAAAGGTGTACTATTGAACTAAAACTGTCGAACGGAACTGTGCTTGCTACGGCATCAAATCTAGTTTTCTAGGGAACTTGTATAGTAAAGATTGAAAATCTACTTTATATAAATGCGCGCTATAAACTAAATTTGGAGTGGGGATCTAGCTTCGTTTCTCTACATACAACTCGATGTCACGCGTCAATTCAAGTTACATGCTCAACTAACAATACATTTCAATTTTCTTAAAATCAAAACACATTCTAGCGAAGTAATTACTAGAACAACTAATACAATACTAAATTGCATTTTAAACGAAATTTAATAGCGGGCTTGTCGCCAAATTCGATTTCAATACATTTAAATAAAAATAAATACTGCGGTAAAATAGAATACAGTTCAATGAAAATGCTCGGGTCTGGAGTTGGCGCGGTTAGATCAACCATTTGAGTGCGATCAGCAAAATTAAGCATATCTCTGCCTGGTCAGTACTTTGTGGGTGCCCGAAAGCCGAGTCAACGCTGTACCTCGCGCTCTCGGAATGGCACGCAAATAGGTGGTCTCGGATATCGCATTAACAACGCGGCTGTCGTTAGTGTGGTTGGAATCTCCCTCAAAGTATAGATGGATGAGCAAATGGACGAATGAATGTAATGCCAAGGTTTGGCGTAAGCTGAGGGGGCATAGTGGTTAAAGGCCCAATGAACCCTACTACCCTCCGGTACACAGCAATAAGCCAAACCCTTAGTGAATGAGACTACCTCTACACCAGTCCGGTAAATGAGGATAACGATTAAGAAGAAAAGAAATAAATGCTAAAATGAGTAATGCCTCGTTACACTTTCTAAGAATTTGATGGTCTTTTAAGTGCTATTTTAACTTTTACTCACACATTTTATTTAAAGTCTAAAAAAAGACAAATTTATTATAACACTGTGTAGGAATTTTGCTTTGTAAGAATCCCATACAATACTTACGTTTTGTATCAGCACTTTACACATTAGCATTGGAATTCATTGTCTTTTGTCCCCTCGTGATTGTGATTCAGATTAAATTTATTAAAATTCCCTCAGAATTTATGCATATACAAGTACTAGTAATTTCGTGTCGCACATCTCCGCTTAACTGTTCCTGATGCCTTTTTACGATAGTGCATAAATTTATAATTTTCGTAAGCAAAGCAAAAGCTTGCTGCCTTTACTAATTGTTTCAGTTATCTTTGGCGTTTTTCACAAAGTGAACTGCTACATGTATCTTAATTCAGAGATTTAACTACTCACCTGCGATGGGCACTCTGCTCAGTTTTTCGAAAAATTACCAACAGGTGCCGACCTATCTCCAATAAAGAGATTAGTTGAGGCTAGTTTCATGTTGCCCAAAAGTTAGATTAAACATAAGAAACAGAAATTTTAAGCATGAAAAACGGGAAAGTATCTACTAATACTTTCTTACAATTACATTTTAGCATTATACAGGGTCTCTGCTCCGTGACGCGAAGTCTATAGCTTAAGGGCGGATTAATTACGTAAATTTAAGTAAAAAGGGGGGGCTTGGTAGACGTGTGGGTCGACGCGTTGGCTTACAACTCTATCGTCCTCTTAGGCGGTAGTTCGAATCCTGTTTGAGTACCTAAAATATACTCGGACATTTATCGGATCCTAGCCGTGGAAAGCAACGGGAGACTACCACGGTGCCGCCGAATTTTCGTAAATTGTCAACGCCATGAAACATTACTACAAGATCTACTGCAGCGCCATCTACCAGCAACAGTGCATACTAATTACAGAATACTATTATAAATATAATATTAATCTGTATCGAAGCAAAATAAAAATGTAGTAATAAAAAGGTATGACACCTTGAGAAGAAAGTAAAAAGAATTATAGATGTGGGTGTGGAACTTTTTTAAATTTAACTTACATGAAATGATTTACAATCTGCCTTATAGAGACAATAAGTGAATGAGTTAACCAGAAAGCACGGAGCGATAAGCAATACTTGCCAGCATCAGCATATCTTTAAATATACTTAACTACAAGTATTACAGTTATACAGAGTTGGGCAAAAGTACGAAACAATGCAAATATCTTTAATACGGCAACCGCGATTTTGACAAAATTTTTTACATAAAGGTCCCGATATACGGCGGATACAATGAAGGTATTGGCGGTTTAAAAAGACTTTCGGTTTAGCCAGGAATGATATCAACTTTTTTATTTTAAATGGAACATTTTGTATATTTTTTGATATACAGATAGAACTCTTTTTTGTGAGTTCAGTGATGTAAGGTTTCATGCTTTTATTTTCAATAATTCTAGAGATATTGAACAATAATGTTTCGTAATGTTTGTTATCTAGCAGCTCATTAAAACAAAAGAATATGAGAAGCCTAAACAGATTTGTTAAGTTGTCAAATATGATTGGTTCGCGTTGTGTTGTTTTGATGTTCGATAGATTGAGCAGTGTGGTTGCAGTAATCAATGATTTAACCAACATTACCTAAAACTGCTATATTTAACATCAGAAATGATTCAATTAACACAATGAGAACAAATTTAAGTTTTAATTATGGTTGGTTTTGGCGAGCGTCGTAGAACTCAAGAAATTTGTACTTTATTTAACAATCTGCAATCGTTCTGTTAATTGAACAATTTCTGATGTTAAATTAAACAGTTTTGATTAATTTGGTTAATTAATTAATTACTGCAACCACACTGCTCAATTATCGACATCACAACAACATCAAAACAACACAACACGAACCGAGCATGTTTGACATCTTTACAAAACTGTTGAGGCTTCTCACTTTCTTTTGCTTTCATGAGCTGCTCGGTAACGATTACGAAACATTATTGTTCAATATCTCTAGAATTATTGAAAATAAAGCCATGAAACTTTATATCACTGAACTCGCAAAAAAGAGTTCTATTGATATATCAAAAAATATACAGGGTGTTCCATTTAAAATAAAAAAGTTGATATTATTTCCGGCTAAACCGGAAGTCCTTTTAAACCGCCGATACTTTCATTGTATCTGCCGTATATCAGCACCTTCATGTAAAGAATTGTCAAAATCGCAATTGCCGTATTAAAGATATTTGCATTGTTCCGTACTTTTGCCAAACCGTGTATTATTATAGGCACTACTAACGGCGAACTATTATTTATATCTATATTTTTAGAATCTGTGTAAAAAATCGAGGGGTTTCAACCTCTTAAGTTTTCTAAATTATATACTGGAGTCAAGAAGGTTTACTGCACTCCCAACTGGATATATTTTCAAACGCTTTTGATAATTTGCACTAAACTCTAGGATTTCGTAGCGCACGTAACTCACATTTAGGTCACAATGTATTATTTATAAATTCCAGCTTTACTTCGTTAAAGTCCATATTTAATGAGTATCTGTATATAAAATACTTAATTACTTTAACAATATTTATTTATTTTAACCTTATACGTATTTCGGCATGTTTACAATAAATATAAAGTAAGCTTTAAAACAACTAGAAACATCTTAAACACTTTGTTTAATGCAAAATCAAAAACAGACGATTTGCTAACATCAGGCATTTACAAATTAAATTGTTCGCATTGTAATTCGGTTTATATAGGCCATACAATTAGAAATTTTGATATTAGGTATAAAGAACACGTACGTTGTTACAAATACAAACACCCACATAAATCCAATTACGCTAAACACTTACTAGAACACAATCATTCGATGACATCCAATAACACCATAAAATGTTTACACCTTTGTGATGATAAACTTAAATTAGATAATATACTAGAAGCTTTTGAAATTCACAAACATTTAAAAACTATACCGTTAATGAGCGAGCAAATTGATCTCTTAAATTCTCCTCTATTGGACATTTTGGAATAAGAAATCACGTCCTCTGCAGACGATTATCGAGATCAAGTCACCAAGTTCTATTGCTATAACAACACTAACTGTTTACTTTTTCATATAACCTTTGACAAGGGCATGTAAACATGCCGAAATACGTATTTTAGGTTAAAATAAATAAATATTGTTAAAGTAATTAAGTATTTTATATACAGATACTCATTCGCAATGTATTACTTTGTTAGTAACATATTTTAGAGCGTTGACAATTATTCTAATCCTAGAACTTTTGAAGCATTTCAAAATTTGATGTACTTGCGCACCACACAGTTAAATACCCTAGTTCAATACTGGTTTAAGTATTGCTTCATACACCAACAGTTTATTCTCCAGTGATAATTGGGACCTTTTTTCAACCAACCAACACAGCCTACTGAGCCTTAATTCGAATTGCTTACCTTTGCTGCAGATATGGGTTGTCCATGTTAGTCGTCGATCTAAGTGCCTGCCGAGGTATTTAGCGTTTTCGACTAGTGGCAAATCTTGATAATTAAGTCTAATAGGTATGTCGCCTTATCGTCATCATCATTTATTTGCTCTTATTGACCATAATGCACTATTTTCTTAGCTATAGTTGGATGCTGTTCAAATTTTCTCGTAACCTCCGCAAAACTTCATTTAGCTTGCGGTGAGACGCGAGAACTGGTGTGTTATCATCAAACGTAGTCTCAGTTGTATGTGAAGATGTGGGTAGGTCTAACGTACAGAGCAGGTACAACAGTGGACCAAGAACACTCTTTTAAGGTAATCCTAAAGTAATTGGATAAATGGAAGTCGTTTCAAATTGTAGCTTTACCTAGAAATACCTGTCTGTGAGGTACGAAATATTCAAAACGTTTTGTACATTAATCTTGTATGCCACAATTTATCAAAAACCTGTGTTACATATAAAAAGGCAGCTAAACAGAACTTTTTCCCTCAAACTTATGACATTTACGACTCGATTTACCTACGGTATGCTGTTGCAGGAAAACAAATTAGTGGTCTGGTATTACATTATTTTGTTATAGTATTGTTTGTAAACATTTTACGAGTAGCTTTTCGAAGACTTTCGATAAAATTGACAAAAGGCTAATGATGCTACTTGGTCCGAAAGCTTTCCAAGGTTTGGGATTATTATCATCTAAAAAAGAAAGTGGCTATCTAAGAATTGCCTTAATGATCTGAGTTATTAGTTTGATGGCTTATTTAGGAAATTGGCGCAGTGCAACGCCAGTAATTAAATCATAACTTGTCATATGTTTGGAGTCTAGATGTTGGAAGGTTGTATTAGTCACTTCAGAAAGTTTGAAGATTTTGATAGGTAACGATAGTTGAAATGGAGTCTGCCGTATAGATACAGACACAGATACAGCAATAGACCAAGAACACTTTTTTGAAGTACTTCTAAAGTAATAGGATACAAAAAAGTTGTTTCTGTTTGGAACTTTACCTGGAAATACCTGTCTGTCAGGTAAGATTTTAAGATTCCGAAATATTCAAAAACATTTTCTATTTGATTTTTTAAATTAATCTTGTATGCCACAATTTATCAAAAGCTTTTCCTCAATATCTCGACTTATGACATTTACGACTCGATGTACCTGCTCAACTCTGGCGTGCTGCTGCAGAAAACTAAATAGGTGGTCTGGTGTTAGTTCACTTTGTTGTAGTATTAGTCGTAAAAGTTTTAAGAGTAATTTTTAGCAGATTTTGGATAAAATTGACAACAGACTAATGGGTCGATATGATGCTACTTGGTCCGAAGGCCTTCTAGGCTTTGACATCGTTATTATTTTAGTCTTTTTCACTGTCAATGAAAGTGGCATAATCTGAGAATTGCATTGAAGATTTGAGTTATCAGCTCGATAGCTTCTTCAGGCAAATGACGTAATACAACGCCAGCAATTAAATTGTAACCTGGAGTTTTTTGGGGCCAAAAGTTAAGATGTTGGAAGATTGTATCAGTCACTTTAGAATGTTTGAAGGTTTTAATAGGTGGCAATAGTTGAAATAGAGTTTCAAAGAACTGCCGAATGTTTTGTTCTTCTTCTACCGCTAATTCTGACAGGAAAGAAGTAAACATGTTTGCGAGATGAACAGCAAACGTTTCAGTTTTTTCTTTGTCACGGCGAGCCCAGTTGCCATTATTTTTCCTAATAGGGAGGACAGACTATCGTGGTTGTTTCACTCGTTTTGTGGTCTTTCACAACAAGTATTCTTCTAAGTATTGCCTAATCAATTCGTTTTTCAGATCATTTAGCATCTTTTTCGGGTTTCTTACTGCACTGTTATAGGCAGCTTAGTTGTTTGGTGTTGTGTTGTTTTGCCAAATATTGCTCAGTTTCCTCTTCTCTGCTATTGCCTTTTTACAGTTTAAGGCACAATTTCGGTTATTATTGGTTGCAGACAAAAGTATCACTTTCTACGCTGCTTTTTGTATACAACACATTAAATGTTCTACAGCCTCGTTAGTTAGCTATGGGTGTTACAAGCGTACGAGTAAAGGGCAAAGAGAACTACTTTTATGTATTACCTTCAAATAGCCACTTCGCTCAAATGGTATAGTACGGAAAAATAGTAATATGATTAGTTGTAGTTACATTAAAGAAAATTCAAAGTTTTCTCATTGAGCTGAGATGTATTTATGTGTAGCTCGCACTACGAGTAACTATAAGCGATTTTTCCATTCGCATTTTATTGTGAGTTTTCATTAGTCACAGTCACACTCAAATATTTTTTGGTTTATGGATATAATTGTATGTTTCAAACTTCTACTTACGTAAAACTTAAAAGCGCCAATTCAACTATAAAATAGTTGAACAGATTAAGATTAACATAATGCTGGAAATAACGCTCATACTTCAGTTCCTACACTTTCTTTACTCATTCGGGGTTAATTAGTGTCTTTCTTTCTTAAGCTGCCCAAGGTGAATGCGTTTAAAGCTTTGTCAAAATTGAATCAAAATTAACGCAAATGATATTTATTGCGGTTAAATTTTTTTCCGGGTAACAATGTTTCCGAGTGAAATGTTTTCCGGGGATATTATTTTCGTGTCGTTTTTCTCGTGTCATTTTTCCCAGGTCACATTTTTTCCGGGTGACACTTTTTAGGGCGACGTTTCTTTCCGTGACATTTTTTCCGGGTAACATTGTTTCCGGGTGACATTTTCCCCGGAGACATATTTCCGTGTGATTTTTTCGGGATTCGTCCAATATAATTATATTTTTTGAAATTGTATGAAATTTCAATTGTTTTTTTTGCAAATTTTCGAAACTGATTATTGTGTGCTGGAATTTAATTGAAAGAATTATTAGCAACCCAGCGACCATGGGGATCCTCGCTGGTGAAGAGCTTACCTGCTCCCGTTGTATTCAGGTAGGTTTAAATATTGCCAAGCATAATGGGCCGGGACTGGTCTGTTACCTGGAATTTAATACTGCATTTGTGTTTAAAATAAGATTACAAGCGCTTGTAGCAGGTTTTAAAAGTCATGGCACGATATTTCTGATCGTACTATACGGAGTATGTTGAAAGATGTCAACTGAAATTGCGGCTCTCATAAGCAGTTGACTCTGAAAATTACGCTAAATTTATTGATTTTGAAATTTACTCAGCGGCAACTCTTTTAAATCGCAATATTTGCACAACTGTCGGATTAAACGAAATGCTCTAATTCTTTGGCCACTCAGGTATCCCGACTTCGCCCTGCTTTCTGTCAGAACTAGAAAAGTCACGCAACAGAAATGAACTTACTGATCGTATTATGGTTGCTGCAGTGCAAATAAGAAACAATCCTTGCACTGTCCTCTCCCAGAACTTTAAAAATCTGAATGGGTTGTAAGCCCTTTGCCACAAAGTTTATTGTAAAAATAAACTACAGAGTTTATGTATGTGTTGAATTTTTGTCTGAAATTAAATTGTGCCGAAATACAGCACATGCACTAATATTATTAATTTAATTATTAATCAAGAATACCTAAATAGAAATTCATGCGTACCGACAACAATAACATACGCATTCTAATCCTAAGTGGCTGCTCGTCTTACTCTTTATGTTCAATTGTTCATGCTCTCGTAAGTTGTAGCTCTCTGAGTAACGTCAGTATACCATACTTGTCTACATTACCTATATACAGAGTGCATCAAAAAAATGTACAAATATTAAAGCTTACAGTAGAGTACAGTGTATACAAACCAAAAAAGCATGTGTTTGTTAAAAATTATAATTACATTGCAATTACCTTAAGGTAATTATTACAAATTTATCTTAAAATTTTTTGAATACTGCAGGATAATAGCAATACATTGAGTTCAAACACAAGTTATCTGTAGAAAAACCAAAACCGAAAAGGAGAGTAAGAAATCGGCATGTACAAAAAGTTTTTTAACATTTGCAAGGTGATTCTACGTTTTTGCCACATTGGATTTAAATTACCATTCACGTAATAACCTTGTAGATTTCAAATGCATTTTCTATTAAAGTCAGCAGTTCTCAGACAAAATTTAATTTATTATATTATATTTATTATAGTTTTTTAAACAATTGATTATACAATCAAATTAGTCTAAAAAATACGGGGTGTTGTATTTAAAAAAATAAAGATACAGTCGCTTCGGCTTAAACCAGAGGTAGCCATTTTGTTTTGTATACCTTAAATACTCATCAGTCATTACTATAAACTGTAAACTTTTACTTATACAATTCTTTTCTACCCCCAATACTAAATGAGCAAATTCTCTAGCCTTACATTTGTAGTCACCCTGTATACATTGTAATGTATGAATTTTTAAACAATTTTGGTGTTAATTTATTTTTAATTAATAAACATGTATTGCAATATGTTTTACACTCCCCCCAAATATTTTCATGGGTACGCGACTGGTACGAAGGGTCAGACTTTGCATAGAAGCTGCAAGAGAAAACTTCGAACATATATTTCATTAGCAATGTCATTGTATTTCGTTTGTCTAGCATTAAATGTAATTTTCATTGCCCATGTAAAACTTATAATTTTGTTAGGTTTGGGTTTCGGACACATGCTTATTAGACATTTTTACTGTAATTGACCTAATTACCACGACCTTAAGCTATGAACTTTGAGCCATGAAACTAAATATAACAGATATTAGACATTCTGTTAAGATTAACATTCCTTTAAAACTCCTATAATCTATTTAAAAAACGACAGCGAAGTCGACGCATGAAAAAGGAGATTTATCTACAAATTTATTGTTAATAAAACAATTCTTAGCTTTCACAGGTCTTTATTTTAGCCTTATATGTATTTCGACATGTTGACATGTAATTTTCAGAGGCAAGATTTAATGGAAACAGTTAATGTTGCTATAGCAACAATAAATCTTCGTAACTTGATCTTGGTTTTCTATATCTGCGTCCAGATGACATGATTTCTCATTCCAAAACGTCCAATAATGGTGAATTTAAGAGATCAATTTCCTCGTTCATTAAAAGTACAGATTTTAAATAATGATTATCTGTATATAAAATACTTAATTACTTTAACAATAATTATTTATTTTAACCTTATACGAATTTCAGCATGTTTACATGTCATTATCAAAGGTTATATTAGAAAGTAAACAGTTAGTCTTGTTATAGCAATAGAACTTGGTGACGATCTCTATAATCGTCTGCAGATGACTTCATTTCTTATTCTAAAATGTCCAATATAGGAGAATTTAAAAGATCAATTTGCTTAATCATTAATGGTAGTTTTTAAATGTTTGTAAATTTCAAAAGCTTCTAGTATATCTAATTTACGTTTATCATCACAAAAGTGTAAACATTTTATATTATTATTAGATGTCATTGAATGATTGTGTTCTAGTAAGTGTTTAGCGTAGTTGGATGTATGTGGGTGTTTGTATTTGTAACAACGTACGTGTTCTTTATACCTATTATCAAAATTTCTAATTGTCTGATCTATATAAACCGAATTACAATGTGAACAATTTAATTTGCAAATGCCTGATTTTAGCAAATCGTCTGTTTTTCATTTTGCACTAAACAAAGTGTTTAAGATGTTTCTAGTTGTTTAAAACTTGCATTATATTTATTTGTTTTGTTTATAATTTTAGCAATTTTTTCTGATTTGTCACCAAAATATGGGATCGAGGCATATTTAATTGTAGCGGATGAAGTTAGGGTATTCGGGTAAAATGTTTGTGAGTTTCTAATGCTGCTAGTACATCCAACTTACGTTTATCGTCAGAAAAATGTAAAAAAATTTATAGTATTATTAAATGTCATTGAATGATTGTGTCCTAATAAGTGTTTAGCTTAATTAGATTTATTTATCTACAAATTCCAAAATCATATTTTAAATTAAGACTTGTGTGTGATTCCGAAATCTTCATTACTGAAATTTAACCCACGACGAGAGAAGAGGTATTCCACAACTATAAAATCAGATCCACCTTTTGGAAATTTGTGGTTTTCTATTCACTAGACTTAAGGGACGTTTGGCTTCATTGCTATAATTTTACGAATTGCTATGGTTCATCTCTTTTGTTTTTCTACTGATAATGACTGCTTAGCAAGCAAATGCGAGGCAGTCATTACGGCCTACCTCTTTAGTTTAACGTGGCGGCACCTAGCGTAAGCCTTATCAGCCACGTTCCTCTTCGGGCCTGATTGAGATACGCTTAATCAGCGCGCCTGCTCAAGTTAACAACGGTTCAACGAGAACCAGCTACTAGTCTTGACATTAGGCTGCAAGCCCTAAGTCCCCCCCTAAGATTACCTAAATCTTTACTGATTCTGCAGTTTAGTGCCCGAGCTGAAAACGCAGCTCATCCATCAAACAGCACCAAGACGGCCCTAGCCTGCATAAGCTTACCACTGCTATCACGCGTCTACTCCTACCAACTTAGACTACTCGCAATCTTTAGTACTGGTATACTACGCACCGCCCACATTAGTCGGTAACCGGTCTGATATGACCGGCACCTTAACAAAGTCAGGTGTGCATATGCACGAACTCTCTGAGTTGACACTTTAATAGTGGGCGTGAGCAAAGTAAAGTGCACCTTATCTTTAGGGCCCATTCCAGCAGCCGCGCTACACCTTCTTGGAGCTCACCTTCTCCTAAATCAGTCGACTTCCAAGCACCCAGTATATCGCTTAGGCAAAATTTATAATACCTAGGAGTCGCCTCGACGTAGTTTTTATAGCCACGGCAAGGGAGCGGGTATTCCGTCCTAAGTCGTCCCGCCTGCTTAGCACTCGAAATGTACATTTAGACTACAAAAAGTTCTTATGCAAGCTAATAGTATATTATAGACCAAGGTAGAGAAGACATTTTTCTCAGCCGAGCAGAATTAATTCCCGAGATGCGAAGCATCGAGGGAAATAAGTTGCGAGGCTGATAAGTCTTCTCTACCGTGGTTTATATATTATTTTTTCCACTACTAGCACCCTTATTCCTTTTATAATTAATTGATTTTACATTAATAAAAAACAAAACTACAAATGCAAATATGCACAAAAATAAAGTAGCCTTGCTTGAAAACAAGAGAATAGTTAATTTCAATTGACATTTGTGTAAAATATATATTTTATAATAGTGGTTATAAAATGTCCAATTTTGATGATTTGAGTGAAAACTGCACTCCTCCTGAAATTAGGGAAGGTGCAGAAAGTGTCGGTGAACAGTTATTACCAGTAAAATCAAAAGATTTTTACATGAAAGTTTATGGTGAATTTAAAGATTGGTAGCAATTGTTTTCATTATTAACCAGTAGTTAAAAATGAAATATTATTAACCACTAGGAAAGAAATTCATCTTCTTGGCTCTAAAACAAAGTAAATAATGATATCGTTTAATGCTAGTAGTGGAAAATAGTATATTATAGACCAAGGTAGAGAAGACATTTTTCTCAGCCGAGCAGAATTAATTCCCGAGATGCGAAGCATCGAGGGAAATAAGTTGCGAGGCTGATAAGTCTTCTCTACCGTGGTTTATATATTATTTTTTCCACTACTAGCACCCTTATTCCTTTTATAATTAATTGATTTTACATTAATAAAAAAATAAAATTACAAATGCAAATATGCACAAAAATAAAGTAGCCTTGCTTGAAAACAAGAGAATAGTTAATTTCAATTGACATTTATGTAAAATATATATTTTATAATAGTGGTTATAAAATGTCCAATTTTGATGATTTGAGTGAAAACTGCACTCCTCCTGAAATTAGGGAAGGTGCAGAAAGTGTTGGTGAACAGTTATTACCAGTAAAATCTAAAGATTTTTACATGAAAGTTTATGGTGAATTTAAAGATCGGTAGCAATTGTTTTCATTATTAACCAGTAGTTAATAATGAAATATTAGTAACCACTAGGAAAGAATTTCATCTCCTTGGCTCTAAAACAAAGTAAATAATGATATCGTTTAATGCTAGTAGTGGAAAAGGGTTTTATTATTGTTTTATTGCTTGATCATTTTCTTAACGCTGCTTAACACTATTTATTTACTTTATTTATAAATATAGATTTTTTTCTTGAAGATATGTACAAAAGGGTTAGTTCTCGACATGTTTAAGAATTTTTGCTTTTAAGCATGCTTGAGGTTGGTTTTGTAGGAGATGATTCCTGGCATTTTTTTAGATTTAGGAGTTGGGCGCGCACTAATGGCTGTGGTAGATATGATATTACTTTAAAAAGGTTTAAATCCTGACGAGGCCGTACTTATCTATTTAAAGGTCCGAAGTGCAAAATTATTTTGGCCACCTCACTTCTTGTTTTGTATTTTATGTAAGGATAGTAATACTTTTTGTGTCTTTTTAATTGTTGATAACAAAATTACACTATCTTCTTGCCTTTGTTTCGGCTCTTCTTAAATAAGATCTTATTCCGCGATATCTCTTTCGGCTGGCATTTTCTTGTTTTGTAGAATTTTCTCCAATACGTTGTTGTAATTCTACTACTAGATTTCGATTCTGGTTTGCGTCGTCTTCGAGTTCTGCTGTTTCTGTTTTTCGATTATTATTTTCATAGGTTAGTTAAAACGATGTAATAACAGTTCTCTGGGCTGTTTGTTTGTTTTTCTTTCTCTTTTTGTTTTCTTCTTTTCGCAGTTCCAGACCTTCACTTCTACTTTTCATTTTGTGTTGTAATAGTTGTACTTCATAAAAATACTATGTGCCATTTTTAATTGATTATACTTATTAAGAGATATTAATTGATATAATAATTTTTATTGGTTGATGATTTGATTTTTTAAATACAGCATTCCGAAAAAAAAAGTTTGGTTTGTCTTTAGATGCACTACAACGCAATGTTTTTACAATTTCAATAATGTTTTTATGAAAGAATCTATACTAAAAACATGTCTAATTTCCTTTCTGGTTAAAAACCTTACAAATAACTAAAGAACTACCCGCAACTAAACAATTTACATATACCAAACTTGATAAAAATCGTTCAATGGGTTCCGTAGAAATAGAGCAACGAACTCACCCGCACATGCACCCACACGCTTACCTAAACATAGACCCACCCACCCACGCATTCGCGTTAATATCTGAGATTCAAGAATTTGCACGATTTTCCATATTTTTAATAGAACTATAACTATAGAAGTATGGGAAAGTAATAAGGGTTAAATCCTGCGTAGAGTTGAACCTATGCATTTAAAAGTCCGGGCTGCAAAGACATGAACAGGTAGATTAACATTTAACAAATAGTTCATTGCATAAACGGAAGATTATACATGGCTAATTATTAAGTACAGTAAATAAATCACAAAGCTAATTCACAAAAACAAAATACATCCTCTAAGGGATCAACGCACGTACACTGCAAACCATACTTCGTAGATTAAACAGGCAGGTCTTGCCGCTTCTATCTAGAATTCCGGTGCTTTGGAAAAAGCTGGGGCTGTTGCGGGATTCTAAGAAGTAGCGGCGCGGCGTTATCTATTTCGCAGCTCCGGAAAGAGCTGAGTGCAGTAGGACGTTTTCTGTATAGAACCGTGAGCGTGCGGTAGATCCGAAAATCAAGTGAGGCCGTTAGTTTGCGTTTGATCGAGCAACAGACGTTGCTACTAATTTTAGTATTTGAGCCGTATTTAGATTTTATATAGATAACCGACTTTTTGCCTAAGATGCAGCGCTTTTTGACTGTGCGTCGTCGCAAAGCAAAATAAACAAACATTTACCGTCGTCGCATAGCAATAAAAAACAAACATTTCCAGTTGTGGCTAACGTGCCAGGAAACGAAAATCGCCTGTTGTTTAGTTTTACATGAAAATAAAAACAAACGTTGGCAGACGGGTTGATCTTAATATTTTCCAACGCGGAAGTCGTCCTTGCCTAGCGATGAAACATTTGCAGGCGTTGCGACTGTAGCAGAAAACAGAAGTCGCCTGTTGCTTAGTGATGTACACAGCAAACAGACCTGGATGTTTACTGCCACTTTCATATTAATTAATTTTTATTTGGATATGGAATAATGTGAGTTAAAGATGGTCGAGGGCAGAATGTCAATGTCTATTGCTGCCACTTCTTCATATGCCTTATTTTCAGGTTTCTAAATTTTTACCTTTCTTCAGGAAAATTGTTGTCTATTACTACCCATAATGTCATGAATTTTAACAAATTTGGTTAGCGAATCATAAAATGCGCGTGCTATGTTCCAACACTTCAGAGTTGTCTAGAACAGACCGGCAGGATACATGTGAAAAAGTTGATAGAAATAATTGTTTCCACAAATACTGACGGTACATTGGCGTCGTATGGAAGGGCTATCCTAACGGACGGTCAGACGGTTGCATATGAAATAGTCTATTTAGAACAATGGTACTAGCTCGCCAGCACTGGCGATCAGGACTGACCATCGGTCGTACGTGAAAAGGGCCTAAAGATACTCTTTGAATTTTATCAAAAAAAAATTTGTTTGATAGTTTTTAATAATGTAATGTCTCTGGTTTACATTGTCTTCTTGTTTTTGTCCCGTCTTTTTTACTTTCCCATACTTCTACCAAAGTATGAAAAGTTAAATTTCACGCAAATTTTCGAATTTCAGATTTTACACGCAGACACACTTTAGGGTTCAAGGAACTCAAAAAAGTAGTTTTTAGAAAATGTATGTATGTGGGTGAGTGCGTGCAAAAGTGTGTGTGTGGGTGCGTTCGTTTCCCTATATCTTCGAAACCCCTTGACCGATTTTTTAAAATTTGGTATGTAGAAGTTGTTTAGTTGCGTAGTTCTCTGTAAGGTCTTTAACCAGAACCGGAAGCGGAAACAAAAGTTAGATATGGTTTTTTTAATGGGTTTTTATATAAAACTTTTAAAAATTTGGAAAACACGGTGTTGTAGTGAATTTAAAGGCAAATCAAATGTTTTGTTTGCCCGAATGATCTGTCTTCAAAATAAGGCCGCTACAAATTTTTGAAAATTTTGACCAACGCCACGATTACTCAAAAACAAGATTAAAACGCAAACACTAATTGTCATAGACTTTAAACATTGCAATAGCCTGTTTGAAGAAGTTCATTAAAATTATCAAGAATTTTCAATCATTTTAAAAGTTAAGAAAAAAAAGGATACTTTTTAATATCAACAACGCGTTTTCTGGCATTTACGTGATTTTAAGTACGCCTAACAATTAGCTCTAAAAAATGTTTTTCCTCATATTTTGCATATTTTTGATAACTCTTTAAATAAACTATTTATATCGATTTTAGTTCGAAATTCGAAGCGCATCTAGTCAGCTGTAGGAACGTGCGGTTTAATAATTGCATGCGATTTAGCTGAAATTATCGTAGCTTACTATTATATACGTATTGCACAGGCTGTTGCAAGTTCAAACCACCACTGGGGCGTCCCCTTTTTTTTAATTTTTTAATATTTTTTTGCTTTAATTTTTGTTAAAACAATGTTATTCAGTCATTTACAGGCGCAAGCATATTTAAATTGTAAAAAGTATGGGAAAGTAGCAGCGACCTGTTTCGCTCATTTCTTTTAGTTGTTTTTATTCCACGAATATATCTTCCGGCTTACTTTGGCTTCTTGTTCTACATATTTTTTTTTTTTTTTAGTAAGTTAGGCTTATTTCATTAAATCTTGATTCTGGCTTGCGTCATCTTCAAGTTGTTTTGCGGTTTCTTTTTACTATTATCATAGTCACAGTGAAAACGATTTAATAGCATTTCCTTGCGTATGTTTTTGTTTTTCTTTCTCTGTTTGATTCGTTCGTTTCGCAGTTCCGGACTTAAATCTTCGTTTCGTTTTTTTTGTGCTAATTGTACCTAATAAAATTAAAATATTTTGTATTGCACATGCACTACAGGGACATCAACTGCTGTGGATATTAGTCCCTATATAATAGGCAAAGATCGACACAAACATCCGTAGCGAGGCGGGAACTCGAAACCGGCACACAGCGGCCTTGACGGCTGCTCTTCCGCGCGCCCAAAAAGAAAATATTATTTAGTTTTCAAAACTATGTTAAGAATTGTTTTATTAAATAGATAAGTATATATATTCCTATCTTATTAATTACAACTATGAATATGAACATTCCCATACGCGGAAAGCGTAATTAAAACGAGTATTAATGCAATAATTGGAATTGTACATTTGGTAATAGATAAGGTATTGAGCTACGACCAAATTTTCATGACGAAGTATGAGACACGACCATATGCTTGCTAACAAAATACACGCTCTGGGCATACCCACGCAAAAAGTGTGGGCAAATGTAAACAGAACATTTGGCGGGAAACACGCGCGCACGTTCAAGGCACTGCTGCTCAACCTGAAAACGTCGACCAACAATCAAATTTTCAAAGTCTAAGAATAATTTTGAAACATTTCAAAAGAAATTTTAAAAACGCAATTTTTAGCGATGCTCTCGTTTTCGCAAAGCGTCGGCTACACCTCATGCGCCTGTTCATAAGTACGCCCCTGATTCCGACATTTTATTCAATTTTAATGTTTTGTAGGATAGAAGCTAAAATAGAAAAAAAATTGCAAGTAGTTTTGCAATCAAATAACACAGCTTGTAGTTTTGTCGGCCAACAAAGATTTTTAAACAAAACTTGACATGCCTTTTAATTTGGCAAATTCCTTCTAAATCTAGGAAGAAATTCAAATTTTACGAGTTTCTAGATCTGTAAATGGTTTTTTAAAGCTAACATTGGATTATAACCTAGCAAAATCACTTATGTTGTAACATTTTGTATTTTTCAGGTTCTTCGGTATTGGTTTGGCGAAAAGGGTCCAACCTGATAAGTGCGGGACATCATCTTATCACCAGCGACAAAAGATTTTTTTTGCAATCGTTTAATATACAACTTCGGAATGTCAAAATTGCAGATCAAGGGGACTACACGTGCCAAATAGGAGACGGTTCTTTAGGAGATTTAATTCATACGGTTGAAATTTTAAGTAAGTATTAGTGCATCTGCACCTTCGCATTTGTTTTTAAATTTCTCCACTTTTCTTTTGCAACACATTCTGCTGAAATCAAGGGCTTCCTCTTTGCTTAAAATGTTTTGATATAAAGTGACATTTCTGGATTTATGAACATACTGAATTAACTCTGCCAAAAGAGGGTTGCTTTTCCTTTATACAGCGAAAACAAGATTCTAGATTATTTTCATGGAAAGTGAGGTAAATTTTGACATTAAATGCAAATAATATACGAACTTCTACCAAGTTTTATTTCCCCGGTGATCAAAGCGAGTTTTCAAAGCAAGTGGTCCCGTTTGAGTGCTTTGTTCTGACACATTTTGCGGCGGAATTAAATTTAAAATGGAAATGAGAATATAGTTTTCAATTTAAATTTCTGAATTTTTAGAAGCCCTCCAATTTCAATTCTTTCTTTAATTGCTTATGTAAGACAACACACATAATTACATTACAAAAAGTTTTACATTTAAATTAGAGGTAAAGTTTGTTTAAATTTAATATGTTTTCAAACTTCTGTTTTCGTACTTTTGTACGTTAAACCAACTTGAATCTAGAATTACGTTATTAAAACATAGAAAACTGACAAAAAATCAAATTACCATCTAATTTATACAAGGTGGCTGGAAATTGTTGTCGAAAAATTAATAAATTTACATATAAAAGTAAGTAGAAAAGTCTTAGTGAACGTGGGTCCGTAAATCACTCCTTTTGGAAATGCAACCAGTTTTAAACCACTAAAATTAAATTACGCAATTGACGTGAACTTTTTTTTGTATACATCTCATTTAATTTTTAGTCCCAAGAAAAGTTTACAAATTGCAGGCAATTGTCAACGAACCGTGGTGAAATTGCGTTTTCCTTAAGGAAAAGTACCGACCGTCTGCCTGTTAGAACGTTACTAGCTTAACAACTTTTCTAATGCAAAACAAGTTCGGAAAACGTAATCTTCAGGCTCAAAAATGTCGAAACGTAATGGTTTATAAACGCCAGCGCTAGAAATGCTTATAAAGATTAACTGACCGTATAAATGGATTTCTGACATTATGTCAATGATCATTATGTTTTTTTATTCGTATTGAAACACGGCTGTACTTTTAAAAGGGGTGGTTTGCGAACCCACGTTTACTAACACTTAAGACTTAGCATACACATTTTTTGACAACAATTTTGCTACACCCTGCATACGTAAAGTGATTTTTATTTTACTGTTCTTCAACAATGTAACCTGAAGTCGAAAAATTCTTTTAATTTTAAAGATGACTTGTGAATATTGCTTAATAACATATACAATATGTGCTGACGGGTGCATAGAATTGAAGCATAAAAAATCCGTATATTTACTTATATGCATCATTGTTGATTCTGGGGTCAAAATGTGCAATTCAAGAAATAAAACTGTTTTTGAAATTTAAATTTATAACGAATGGGAGTAGACAACGCGCGGATAACGAAGCCTGGAAAGAAAACATCGTAACTTTAACAATTGAGAGCAGTAGTTTTACCCCGACAGTGTAACTGTAAAAGCGTTGGGCATTTAAGGCTGTTACTTTCTACTTTGTCATTACTGAAAATGTGTAGTTTTTAACTAAAATACACGTTTAAGGTTCTGTAATTAAACTAAAACAGTTGGAAAAGTATTTGCTGATGAATATTTAAATCTTCATAATGACTTTGTTGAGATGATGAAAATAAACTGAATTTATAAGAAATAACCGTATTAAATCTCATGTATTGGTAAATAGAAAATAGTTTTCTTTAAAAGAAAGGGACAATGAGAAAATAACAACTCTCTTTTTGGTTACAACATTTTTGTTATAGCTATCATGGTTTCAGTTTTAATGTGAGGAGTATAAAAAGCTTTTAAACTTCAATTAATTACCTTTGTATATACTCAATAGACAAATATAATAACAAATCTGCAACAGTCAACAATTGATATTTTGTGAGAGTACATGAGTAACCTTGTAGTAACCCTGGGGATGATATTTTGTGACCTTTCGTAGTACGATTTGTTTATTTTTTTATGTAGTAACGAATTCAAGATATCAGGATTCAAAGTAGCTGAATCAAACACAGAAAACACAGATTTATCGAATTTCGTCAATATTTAAATGAACTCTCGTTCGCAGCAAGTTTATAATACAGAAGATGATTATAAACCAGCAAATCTCACTAATAGAAGTCTTGTTGCTGTAGCTGGTTTGCTCCGAGAGCATACAACAATTCTATACCCGCAGCTAGGTTGCCCCTAGCGCAGCGAACAAGTAAGAGGAAAAAAGTTTTGTTGCTGCAGCTAGGTTGTCCCTAGCGCATACAACAAGGCTATACCCGCAGCTGAGTTGCTCTGAGCGCAGAGTATAGGTAAAGCAAAGGAAGTCTTGCTGCTGCAGCTTATTTTCGTAAGCGCATATAATAAGCCTATATCCGCAACTGAGGTGCCCCGTGCAGAATACAAGGAAAGGAATGGAATCTTGCTGCTACAGCTGGGTTTCCCCTAGACATACAACACGCATATACTTACAGTTGGGTCGCCCCGAGCGCAGAAAAAAAACCTTTCTGCTGCCGCTGCTGGGTTGCTCCTAGCGCATGCTACAAACCTATACCCGCATATGGGTTGTCTCAAGTGCAGAAAACAGCAAAAAAGAAAGGATCTAGCTGCTGGAGCTAGATTGCCTCGAGCGCAAGGTACAAATAAGGGAATGGAATCTTGCTGCTGCCGCTGGGTTGCCCTTAGCACATACAACAAGCTTTTGCCTATAGTTGGATTTCCCCGAGCGCAGAAAACAGGTAAAAGGAAAAATTCCTTGCTTTCGCAACTGGGTTGCCCCTAGCGCATGCAAAAAATTTATACCCGCAGTTGCATCGCGCGCAGAGTATTGGTGAGGTAGAAAGTCTTGCTGCTGCAGCTGGGTTACCCCGAGCGCAGAGTATAGGTAAAACGAAGGAAGTCTTGCTGCTGCAGCTTGTTTTCGTAAGCGCATATAATAAGCCTTTATCCGCAACTAAGTTGCCCCCAATGCAGAATACAAGCAAGCAAAGAAATGAAATCTTGCTGCTGCAGCTGGGTTGCCCCTAGGCATACAACAAGCATACACCCACAATTGGGTTGTCCCAAGCGCAGAAAACAGGTAAAAAGAATAAATCCTTACTGCTGCAGCTGGGTTGCCCCTAGCGCATGCAACAAACCTATACCCGCAGATGGGTTTTCCCGAGTGCAAAAAACAGGTAAAAAGAAAGGATCCTTGCTGCTGCAGCTAGGTTGCCTCGAGCGCAGGGTACAAATAAGGGAATGGAATCTTGCTGCTGCAGCTGGGTTGCCCTTAGCACATACAACAAGCCTATGCCCATAGTTGGGTTGCCCCGAGCGCAGAAAACAGATAAAAAAAGCATTGTTATTGCAGCTGGGTTGCTCCTAGCGCATACAAAAAACCTATACCTGTTTTCTTGAGGGCAGAAAACAGATAAAAAGAAAAGAGCCCTGCTGCTGCAGCTAGGTTACCCTGAGCGCAAAGTACAAATAAAAAAATGGAATCTTGCAGCTGCAGCTAGGCTACCCCTAGCGCATACAACAACCCTATGCCCTTAGTTGGGTTGCCCCAAGCGCAGAAAACAGGTAAAAAGAAAAAATTCTTGCTGCTGCAGCTGGGTTGCTTCTAACGCATCCAAAAAATGTATACCCGCAGCTAAGTTGCATCGCGCGCAGAGTACTGATAAGGAAGAGAAAGTCTTGCTGCTGCAGCTGGGTTGCCCAGTGCGTGGAGAGGGAATACTAGTGCAAATTATACCTAAGAGAATGCGAGTCTTGACTAGCTGATAAAGAATCACAGAACGAAGCCCTCTCTGACAGCTACTTCTGCGTTTACAGGCAAAAGTCTGGGAACTTTAGCACGTGGTTGGTTTTAAAATAAGAAACATATGCTGTCCTTAACTGCTGTTTTTATAGCAATTGTTGGAGTTAGAAAGTTATGATATAAAATACTTATGAAAATATAAAAGAAACGTTTTTTTTTTACTGACAAATACCTTGTTATTATTTACTGTTTCCTACTTCCAGTAGGTATGGGAATGTATGGTATGTGTGATATTGTGGTTTTGAACCTTCAGGAACTCAACTATTCTTGAAATTAGGAAATTAATGCTTTTCTTTTAGTAAAAGGGCCACCATAAAAAACACTTCTTTTAAAGGTATTTGCTCATCGATGATGAGTCATCAGTAATAGTAGAATTATAATGTAAACCTAATATTCGAAACTTATAAAATAGAATAACTAATTTGTGGATGCTGATATATTTAGGGAAAATAATCTTTATTCTCTCTTCATCTTGTTGCAGGGTTGATTAATTATTTCTAACAATTATAATATTTAAATTTCTATTACCCTAGCAACCAGCTCACAAGACTTTGTAATAAAGTGAAGCTTTTAGGCTAATACCTATTCTTATGAGGGTGTTGTATAACTTTTTATACACGCTTAAGAAGCACACTCCTAAAGTCATTTTAAGTAGAAAATGTCTAATAAACATGAGTCCGGAAACTCTTTCTTACGGAATTACAGGCTCCAGAAGATGAAACTGTCTAATCACGCTTTAAGGAATATCCCTGCAAAAAATCGGTCAAGGGGTTTCGGAGATATATGGGAATGAACGAACCCACCCACCCACAGACAGACATGTTTTAAAAACCCTTATTTGGGTTTCTTAGACCCCAAAACGCGTATTTAGGTTAAAATCTGAAATTCGAATATTTGCATGAAATCATAACTTTCCTTACTTCAGTAGAAGTATGGGAAAATAAAAATTGAGATATTGGTTTGTATTTTGTAGCAAGATTTTGATATTGATGATTTACATGTTGACTTTTGTTTGTAAATTTCATTTACCAGTGGTATCGATGTAGGGGTGCTTAAAATCTTTTAGAGATACGATGCGTAAATCCACATATACTCCCTTGGTTAATGGATGTAAATGAAAATGATGATTTAAAATTTCATCAAAATCGGTGTCATACTTTCGCCTGTAGAGGCGTTGCACACCCACCCACACACACACGCGCACCTGCTCACAGACAGACTTTTTGAAACCACTTTTTTGGGTTCCTTGAGCCCCAAAACGTGTATTTCTGTTAAAATTTAGATTTCGAAAATGTTCATGAAATCAATACTTTTCTATACCAAAGTTATGGGAAAGTAAAAATAGGTAACTTGCAATGAGTTTTCATTCAATTTAAATTTAAAACACTAAACAATCAAAACAACATAAGTAACAAAACAACATAAGTAACAAAACAATTAAATTCACAATGAAGGTTAAAAACGTTGTCAGTTTCTGGGCATAGCCATGTTATGTTTTTAAAATCTTTAAATTAAAAACTCAAGAAAAAAACCGTTGTGCCACGAGATTTGAACTGGAACTGACAGATTGCAAACCCACGCCTTTATCGCTAAACCAACCTATCGTTTAAAATATTTTCCAGTTCCAATTTTGAAAACTGAAATTTCATACACAGTTGTAGAATACAATAATAAATATTAAAAATAATTGCAAACTATTCATCAACATGCTGCGTTTTTCTGATGACGATAACAAAACATATGCAAAGCCGTTTTAAAGAATTCCGGTCCCGTGTGCTAACCATTAGTGCGCTCTCTCTCTCATTTTCTCCCAAATAAAAAACTTTTTTAAATGGAGTAACTTGTACCTATTCATAAGTAGATCCAATAACTTTTCTATTATTTATATTTATTTCTATAGCGTGGCTTCTTCTACATATTTAAACTAATAGCCGAGAGGATTCTGTGCTGCAGCACAGTTAGCACATAGGATAAGTAGGCACCGAAAATATGGTAAAAATGTTAAAATAAAAGAAAAAAAAATTTCTCACAACAATGAATATAACTCCAAAAAACGGATATAATAAAATTTTGTTTAAATCGTAATATACATATTCATTTTATAATAATTATTAGCCTAGGGGCCCATAATTTGTTTGTCCGGCACTGGTTCGGATTTTAAATATAATATAAAAATTGATATAATTTTAGAATCATTCTTAAGCAATTCATTTGCCACATATGTGTAATTTTAAACAAATTACGATTTAGATATAGAATATGGGTTCCACTGCTCCCATTAAAAAAAAACCTTAAGTGATCAGTAAAAGTGGACTACATGGGGGCACTTTTAAATTTTTTCTCGCACTACAAGTTTCGTTCGCTTACAAAATCTTCATCAAAATTTCTTATTCGTTATCTTTGTCGTACATTTATTTCTCCTGGGGAGCTTGAAAGTATCTCATGTCCGTTTTTAAATAACTCTTTGGGGATTTTTACCGGTCCATTATTCATATTCTTTACTGCATCTTTTACTTGCTCTAATGTAGGTAATTTAATCATTTTCTGTAAACGAGCGACGCAGGTACGTTCTTCTTCATTATTGATAGTTGCTATTAATTTTGAGGCATCTTCTGTGAATCTTAAATGTAAGAGTAAATAAAATTCTTTTCCGTTGGTCGTTTTATATCATTATTTTAATGTAGGTGGAATAATACACCTAATTTGTTATCGTTATTAAAGTACATAGAAAAATGTAATTGATTTCGTAAGAAAGTACTTGGCAACGTAATAGCGTTTGATAATACTAGTGTTAACCTTATCTGTGATAATACTAAAGCATGTGTTGCTATTTACTGTGTGTTCAGAAATACCAACAACAAAGAGGACTGCTAAAAAACATAATGATCTACGACCATTACAAATTAATTATGCTTGGATGCGCTTTAGAAATTGGTTCTATCAAAAAAAAAATATTTGATATTGGATGCAAAAGACTTAGCTAGAATCACCATGTAACAATTGGGTAAGGTGATTGGTTTACTACGGAAATAAACAATAGTTACGAGGATCGTTCGAAATGTATGTGGCCTAACGAAGAAAACGCTTTTTGGACAAAAACTCATTTTAAGCTTAAAGCACTTATTCCAACGGAGCAATGGCGTCTTTGTAGGTCGATGAACCCAAGTCCTCAAAATAGCTATTTACAGCTGCGATTACCTCGGAATTGGCTGAAAATCTTTTACCGCCGAACCATTTTCTCAGGTTTGGAAATAGATAAAAATCGCTGGGAACCAAATCTGGCAAATAGGGCAAATAGGCACTAATTCAAATCTCAATTCATGAGTTTTGGTCATGGCTATTGCAGACGTGTGTACAGGTGCGTTGTCTTGATAGAAAAGCACTTTCTTTTTCGCCAAATGAGGCCGTTTCATTTCATTTTGTCGCTCAATTGCTGCAACAAATTGGCATAATACTCGCCATTTATTGTTTTTCCCTTCCAAGTACTCGACGAAGATAATTCCATGACAATCACAAAATACAGTTGCCATAACCTTTCCTGCTGACAAAACCGTCGGTGGCGGAGAACCTTGTGTATCCATTGTTTGATCCTTGGTTTCGAGAGTGTAATGGTGGACCCAGGTTTCATCGAGGGTTATGAAACGGCGCAAAAAGTCCTTCGGATTGCGGCGAAAACGTGCCAAAAGGTCGCGAGAAACAATCAAACGATTCCGTTTTTGCTCCGGTGTGAGCAAACGTGGCACCCAATGCTCGGAGTATTTTTTCATTTTTACTTACTTCTTTAGTTAAAATTCTGTGCACACTGTCATTTAATATGCCCACCCCACTATGTCTGCAATCTCGCGCACTTTTACTCGACGGTCATCTAATACGATACGAAGGACTTTTTCAATCATATCCGTTTTTGGGCGTCAACTGCGGAGTTTGTCCTTTGTGCTCACCCGACTACGCTTACAATCGGCAACCCAGTTTTAAACCATTGAAAACGAAAGAGCGGACTTCAAAAAATGTCGAATCCAAGTCTGCTTTGATTTCGGTTGGTGTTAAGCCTTTCAAATGAAAGTACTTGATCACTGCTCGCAACTCAGTTTTTTCCATTATTTACGAAATCATCGATACGGTCACTTTGGCGCCCTTTCAAACACAAACTAATTGACAGATCGTTTTATACTGTCATATTTAACCTAAGAAAAGATGCTCCTGAAAAATGGTAATGCAAATTCCGCCGAATTAGCGCCATCTCTGTGTTAGGCCACGTACATTTTTAACGATTCTCGTATTTACCGAGACTACTATCACAAACTTTAAAAACAGACCACACGCTATTGCATTTTTTTATTCATAACAACAAAATCTGTGATGATTCTGACTAAAAAGAAGCTGCGTCGGTGTTAATCAAAATTCATTTCTCAAAAGTAAACGAAGAAGAAACACTAGAAGCGCTCGGGTTGAACAGTATTTTCTCACCCCTTTTAGAATGGGCCTGAACTAGAGGGGGGCAAATGACGCGATTTTTAAGCCCGGCCCACAAACTCAGAACATGGGCTAGTCCGGCTCGGCCTTTAAGGCTTGATAAGTTCAAAAACCAACCCAGCCCTTTTTATGATTATATTAAGTGACAAGCTAAAATTGACCCGGCAAATTTGACACATCGGTACAGATTTCGTAATCCCCCTACCCTTGCTCACGTTACTTGTGGTCTAAGTGAATGATCTGTTTTTGTCTTGATAAGTAGGTATACATTCGTAAGTTTTTCTGTAACATTATTTGACATTTTATTTACGCCGCCGGCAGTGTTAAGATGTGCCATGTCGGTTAAGCTCTGCTGACCCCTGTTAAGCACATCTGGCCTAGCACAGGCCCTGTTAGGGCATTAAATAAGCCAGGCCCAGTCTGAGGTTAATAAATTGTTTGGTAATATTAGAACCATTATATGCTATTGTTTACAACATTTGCACTCTCTACTCTGCTAAACAAAAACTAATAAAAATACTTTGTCAATTGTGCCAGTAAGAATTCAATTATTCAGGTATATTGTACATAGCAGCACTGTGCAGTGTGCGCGTGTATAATTTACATTAATGATGGTGAAGCACTAGATAAGGGTATATTTTATGCAAATGTCTGAGCGCAGGAATTCTTTTAAGTAAACAATAGGAAGCGTCATGAGCGTAGTCTGTACTATGGTAAGATATATTTTACAAAATCGCTACCGAGCATGTACCGCTTTCCGATATATACCGAAGATCTGGAGGTAAGTGAGAGCTGTATTTACACCTAAACCGAGTCGTAGTGACTACTTGCTAGCCAAATCATATCGTACAATCTGTTTTTTATTCTTCGTATTAAAGACGCTTGATAAATTATGTGCTAGAGTAGGAGATCTACCAAATCCGCACTATATGCTGTGGAAAATCAGACAGACTAAATGCGTACCCTAAGAGTTTTCATTAAAGGAGCTTTTAATAAGGCCTTTTTTGACAGTATTAGCATTTCCCTACACAGATACAGTGTTGAGCTCACATTCTGTAAGTGGATAAATCATGACTTTACGATGAAAGTAGTACAGGTTAATATAGATTACAGCAAAATGTGTTGTAACAAAGAATATTCCGCTAGGTGGCGTTCTGTCCTTACTGCAATGGAACACAGTAGCCAATTTTTTGCAGTCTCTCAACAATGCTGCCTTTTACACTATAGGCTGTGCTGTTGCCATTCCCACGTTAATCGCAGGGAAATTTAAGAACAAGCTTCACTCTTTAACGTAGACGGCTCTTCCGATACCAGAAGATTGCTGTAATGAACAGTCAACTCCTGAAAGATGGCAATATTAACAAAAGATTCAATTCAAGTCAATTCACAGATAGAGGAAGGTTGGATTTCTACGTACCTTCCTCCTACTTGATACTTCCTTTAATTTATAGAACAACCTGAAATATCTGGAAGTTATTACAATCAGCTGAATTGGGGAGAAACATTTACAGGCTAAGACCTAAAAATTATGCATGGCCTTTCAGCAGCGTTTTCGCGCGCTGGTAAAATCCTGGGAACTTTCGCCCAGAATGTCTTTGTATTATAGGCGTTCTTCGTTCAACCCCCATGGCGGATTTAGAAGCATTTTGAAACATTTCTTACTCAATCTATTTGTGGGTGAATCAAGTATAAAGACTGTCATGAGGCTATGCCTTAAAGGGCTATGAAATACTAAAGGTGTGAGCTCTGTCCAGGGCTGACTAGTGCCTCTTGAACGCAGTGTGGCGGATTTATCCGTACGGGTGCCGTACACCCTCACACAACGAAAACCTAGGATAACCTCGGGGCGGGTGAAATCGAGCCCTGCCGGTTCACAGGCTGCACCGGTAGACCCACGTAGGTGTCGGACTCGAGGGGGAATGTGTTCGACCTGGATATGGTGGGGGTATCCATCTATCACAGTGGGGAATTGCATGCGTGACTTAAGTCAAGGGGTGCGGGTAGTCCCAACCGCATCCCGGCCCGGGTCGGCTTATGGCGCCATATCTTATTTGGCGTCATCGGCTCGAGTCACCGTACAGCGCGGTATATCGCTGAAATATGAGCATAGTACGCAATGAAGGGGTCCTTTAGTATGTATTCCGCTGATAGGCGCTGCTTGTGGGCTAGTTTGCCTGCAAGTAACCTAACCTGCTTGCGGCTTTGCAGACGGTACGGCCGCGCTGTCGCATAGTGTAAGGGGAATTAACCCCGGGGCCAGTTGAAAGCTCGAGTGTGTATTGGAGGATAGTAGTTGTGGTCCTCTTAAAGTACGGCGCCTTCGGCGCGTAAGGTGGTCGTAACTATGACTCTCTTAGGTAGGTAGGCATACTCGCAACCTTGATAAGGCAATCGCAAAGAATCCTCTTCTTGGTGCAGTTGGTGACTGTCACCCCCCTAAGTTTACCTTTAATCGACATTTTAGTGTAGGTGCGAATACTGGAATAACCCACTGTTCAGATATATCCATATTTACTGATGGATCCAAGATAAGGCGCTGAAGTTTGCTCTGATAATCTAAACCTTCGCCAAAGTATACTACTAAGCACCTAAGGTAGTGGAGATAATAGATGTGAAAACGCAGTCTTTGAACAACAAATTAAAAACTAGCGCATTGGTAACTTTACTGATAGAGTAGAGCTGCTTTATTGGCCTCGAATAATAATTGTAAAATATCCTGAAGAGTAGTACTTCAGTGCGACAAAGATCTTGAAGGTATTTCCGAAGATAATATCATTTCACTCGTTTGGGTGAAGGAACATGACGGCAATCGAGGTTATGAGGAAACTGACGAAATCGCAAAACTGGCCTTCATACTTCCTTGGGAGCCGGAATCTGTAACCCATATTTCCCTGACGATACTCAGCACTATGCTACAATAAGAAACCTTAAACAGCTTCATAAGAAAATGAATTAATAATCAAAGTGATCGTCAAGCAACTGCTTTTTTACAGCTTTTTTGCGGAAGAATGAATTTCGAAAAATTGTGGGAATTCTAACTGGACACTACACGCGCTAAAGAAGTACATGCACAGGATGAGGATGGTGGTAATTTGTAGGACAAAGCAGCAGAACAGGTGTTATACCACTGTCCTGCTTAACAGTTGGAAGATACATGCTGGGGGACTTCTGGCCTAACATTGACGTTATCAGGGATCGCGGAAGTCTTCAAGTTTATTTATAGAATTAGGTATCTTAGGTGATTCGTGGGTTAGGAAGCATAATCGGTTTCTGTGGGCTAAGTTTGCGTTTTGTTACCCTCCCATTTTATTCCGGAATCAAATCCATAATTATCGGCCAGTTAGTAATAATATCCGCAATTGTAAAAGTATTCAAAAAAATTATTAATTTACAAATGATTTCTTGGCTACATAATCTTTTCTAAATAACACAGATTTGTCAAGAAGAAATCATCTACCATTAATCTAATACAGTTCGCACATTACATTATCTATAATAGCTCTCGAAGATAAACTTAAGTTTACTGTTGTAGACAGGGTGTAGTTTTTAAGATGCACACTGTTGGTATCTTGGAAACCATACACGTTCGTAGAACAAAAAAGCAAAAACGTCTATATCACTGAATAGATAAACAATGTCTTTTATAACGACATGAAATTTAACATATGTTTTCCCTTAAAAATGGCCTTTTAAAATCTTTTTCTATTGTGTTAATATATTCCTTTTCATTGTATACGCCTCGAAGGATTTTTTGATAAAAGTAATAATCACAATATACACTCTAATATTCTATAATTTAGGTGCACTTTTTGTATATAGTGTGTAATTTTCAAAATGCACCTAGAATTTTTTCAAAAGTCATGATAGTGTTTTAAATTTTATGTACTGAAAGAATTAAACAAAAAAAAATATTTGAAGTTAACAACGCATTTAGCAGTGGCAAGTTATCCAATAATATCATTTTATTTTTTCAGTTCCTCCAAGTTTACAGATGGTACCACCAGAAACTCAAGTAACTGCTAAGCAAGGGGGTAGCGTCTTATTTGAATGTCAAGCAAATGGTAATCCATTACCGATAGTGCAATGGTCGAAAAAGGTAAGATATTTTAAATAAATATCTTACAAATTTCTGTTATACTCGATATATCCTTAGCTTTCGTTAATGAAATGTTTAAATACTTCTTCTAAAACCGTATAATATATCGACATGACCTTACCCCTCGCGTTATTAACACAAAACGCTCTCTACGCCATGGTTACCATGATGTTCCTGAGCCAATATTGACGAACCGTTTAAATGCAATTAAGTAGGTACACGCGTACTATAAGCATATTTCATTAAATATTTTCATACAAAAGTTGCACTTAAGAGCTTAAAACTTTTAAAAACTTTTTCCATTAAAGCGCTCTCGTAGTCTAAAATAGGTATTATAAATCAATGAAATTGGTAATATGGTTTTTATGTGTAGGATGGACTACTACCATCAGGTCTGCAAATTGAATCTGGATCATCACTGTCTCTAACGGATGTAAAAAAGCAACATTCAGGAGCGTATCAATGCACCGCGTCGAATGGCATAGGGCAGCCTGCTATAGCTGAAGTTAAACTACAAGTATTATGTAAGTTATAAATGCAGTTTTTTTATTATTACTAGTATTATTACTTTTGTATTAAAATCTTTGAGTTTGTGTGTTACATCTTGCACTTCACTGTAAAGCGTGTTTAACCTCTGTGCCCCCTTGACTTTTTAGAGTAGGCAACACACGTTGCATTTTATAGGTTTTTTTTCTATTAAAATATAATTTTATACACGAGAACAGTAGTTTGCCCCCAATAAAAGAAAAACCTGGATTGACTGTGTATTAAAACAGATTTAGAGTGGGCTATGCCCACAGCCAACTGTCGTGCTCATTTATAAAGTTATATTTTAATAGTTAAGTAATCTATGAAATAAAGCGTGTGTTGCCTACTCTGAAGAGTCACGGGGCAATACACCATTTCTTAATAAGTCTAACTTTGCCTCTCTTCTATTGAGCGATCAAGAAGATCATGTTTATTTATAATTAACTTATATGATAAAATTTGCTTCAACAACATTAAAAACCTGAATTAATTCGACAATTGGCTTCACATATTTTCAGTCAATAAAAGCATTTCATTTTAGATACGTTAACCAATTACAATCTGATTATAATGACAACTAGTCTAGAAGAGTGATTGTCGCTGTAATCAATGCCACTAGCTTCTTCGTAATAGCTAAAACGTATTAACATAACTACTACCATATCAGATATAATTGATTATTAGATTATTTTGTAAAATACCAAAATTATTTTTTATAATGGATTTCTTCGATCATTTATTGTGCCGAATACGCCAGGGTTGCCAGATCTCCGGCATTGTGCCGAAGTCTCAAGTTTTGCATGACCTTCTCGGGTCTCCGGCAGGATGTCGAAGACATCCGCGAAAAGCGCTAAGTTAGTTCTTGTTTTGCTTAAAATAACTTGCCTAGTTTGTAAGAAAATTTAATGTCACTTCTGGGATTGTTTCATACAATTTAGAAATGTTGTCAAAAGTGACATTATCTTTAAAAAGTTGAAAAGTATTAAATTTAAAAACTTATCACAATACTCTTTTGCATTTCTTTTGTATTCTTGCAAAATGTCAAGTCTCAAACCGTTTTCGCAGAAGAGCGTTGGTTCCGTACATAATAGCACCCTATAATATAACAATACTGAAGTAATTTAAACAAACATGAAAGTCAAAGATAAACTGATAAACAAATTATATATGTCTTAGGGTTTATACAGAGCCTTCGTTAATTACCGATACCCACGTGACCTTTGGCCCGCAGTGCCTTAGGGAGTTTTAGATTTAGGTGTTGAAGTCAGTTCAGGATTGGTTCTCGTGGTAACTAAAAATTCCCTGTAAGTGTCACTGTCAACCCTCAAGGGGAGGTTATGTATGTAAACAAACAAGCCTTGATCAGTTAACAAACGGCTTGGGAATTTGTGAATAAACGGCTACCAGCAGTGTAAGTTGGGTTGCCTATATTTTGTGGTCACGTGGGTATCAGTAATTAATGAAGGCTCTGTACATGGTATATCTAATCTAAATAAGGACCTCTATCTGATTCATTAAAGTACATGTGATAGAATAATAAATTAATTGTTAGTGCCTTCGCAGACTACATTTAAATACATTTGTACGCAGTATTTCGTAGGAATAAAAAATGCATTGTGCTTCAAGCTTAAACGTCACAAGCATGTGTGCTGAAAGAAGATAATTATTACAAAATTGTGAAAAAAAATATTTAAAGCCATTTATGATTAAATTTTGTTTCCCATGTATGACAATTAGATCTGGCATAAATTTCTTACTTAGTTATCGGGTCGTTACAGGTGCTAACCTATATGTCTTGAAAACAGACGTAACCTTATTCGGTAATGTTGAAAAAAAATTAAATGGTAACAACTTTTTTATGAAAACGCCTACTTAGTGTTGTAAAATGCATTTTTTTTGTTTTAAAGAACCATGAGGCCGTGAGTGAGCACGACTCCATGATTCCCATCCCACCCCCTTACCCGGGCTCAGCGTACTTGCGCTATACACCGGTCTAACATGCCCCACCCCTGAAAGATATGCAACCCAACATACACACCACACACACCGTCCATGGACACGCCGGGTTTAACTTATTCAAAAAAATTTCCGACGGGCAGAGGATTCGAACCTACTGCCGTTGGGAGTATAGTTCTAGAGGTTGGGACTCTAACCACTGGACCACCCGCTGGCCCTAGAAAATGCAACTACGCGACTCTCATCTCTCCCTGCTTATCCCGGCTCAGCACAGTGAGTGCTAGATCGTGGGTCTTTACTCTAAGGTTTAGTCTAGCAAGCACCCCATCCCAAACACCCACCCCCCATCCCTTAAATATCGATATCGACCCTATAAATCTCTATACATTTTTCAAAAGTTGGCTAGTTTCGATCACGAGACGTCCAAGTAATAAACAGACTCTCAACCTACTGAAGAAAGTTCTTTTTTGACTTGTGATCTCACAACATCAACAATGCATCATCGTATTACATTTTGAATAATGCTCAACAATTTTATATTCGTAACATTTATAATGACAAAGATTGACAAAGCAACTCGAATAAATTTGCAGTGTAGTCAAGGTATGAGAATTTCCTGTGTGCTATGCTGGCAACTTTATAGTTTATAGTAATAGAGATATGAAATAACTTTCAACTGACAGTAATTACTAAACTTGTTTACAAAACAATTTATCTACGTGTATGTAGGTTCAGGTTTATTTAATATCATCCTATTCCCTAGGTTAATGAAAAATTTAAAAATTGGTTTTGTATTGTAACTGCGCAGTTTCTGGACTATTTTTGTTTGTAAATTTTATTAGCAGTTTAAGTTATTATTAATTACGTGTTTATACTTGATAGTTTAATTACTGGCGATGATCGCTGCTATTTATTGTTGCTAACTGATAGTCGTACCCTGTCTTTACTAAAGTTTAAAAAAATGTCATATCAGTTAAACTAAATCAAAGTTTTTAAAATATTCACGTATGTTTTTGTCGTGTAAATGTAGGTGTTGTAAAAGTTTAAGATTTGTGTCTCGAATTTGCACGTTAGTTGTAGGAAACACAGCAGCTGACCTTCATTTTTATCTCAATTTTACTACATTTATTATTTGGGACTGCTAATGAATAGAAACAGTTTATGCTTTTAACTAGACTCAAGGGTTAAACTGTACATTTGTACGTAATACTTTCAGACTGGTTAAGTCTCTTCCTAACAGCGCCTCATACGTTACGCATAATTCTAGAAAGACAATGGCGCCACGTAATGATATGCCAATAACAACAAATTGCTTACGCACAAGTGGGTCATAATTTTTGAAAACAACGTATTGCGGCAACCAAAGTCCCTCATATTAATCAACTTTCGTTGAACGTTGCTTCTTATTCTCAAAACAGAATAGCGCCACGTAATGATACGCCCGAGGAAGTAAATATGATAGTAAGGATCTACGCCTAAGCTACTTTGATTTTGCCAAGGTGCTCCTCGCACACCTAAATTCTTAATAATTATTATTGTATTTGTAAGTTCTAGACTTGTAATCATTTAACAGAATTTCAGCAGTATTGCTTAAGATTGCAATGGTTTAGATGGTTTTTGGGAACCAGAAAGATCGAACTTTCCTTAGGAAACATACTCTTTTATTTAAGTTCATGTTCAGATGCCAACAAGCTGGATTGATCTTTTTTAATCAAATTGCTTTTATCTTGTGATTAGATAGAAGTATCAATAAAATGTTGCTCCACGCTCCAAAGCTTCGTTGGATACCTGTGCTGTATTTTTTGACCAGTTAAACTAGTATGTTCAGCCACCGCAGATTTTGTGATGCTTTTGTGTTTGCAGTCACCTTTCTGCTCTCGCAATCTTAACTTAATAGAACGACCAGTTTGTCCAATATACTTTGAACTACAAGAGCAAGGGATGTTGTAGATCCCGGCTAATTTTAAGTATGATATTTGATTCTTGGCGAATCTGAAACCGTTTGCCAGAGTTTCATTAATTCTAAAGACTGTTTTATGGCGTACCTTCTAAGAATATGCGTTATCTTATCAGTGATGCTTTTACTGTAAGGTAGAAAAGCTAGACTTTCGGAGGTCCCAATTCCTCCTTAGACTTGGGGTGTTTCACATTGCGGATAGCTCTGTGAATTTCTGTGGCTGTATGACAGTGTTGTTGTAACGACATCAAAAGATGAGTTTTGTCTTATTGTATGTGTTCTGCATCTGAGATTCAGACTGCTCAGTTTGTTAGAGTTTTTAGCACAGTGGTTTTCTGCATCGGGTGGTGATGCGAGTTTGCATTTAAATACCTGTCTGTATGTGTTTTCTTTCTGTAAACTGCGTGCCCTAAGCTACCATCTGGTTTACGTGTAACATGTACGTCTATGAATAGAATACTATCATTTTCCTCTACTTTTATTGTAAATTGGATATTATTATGAATATAGTTTAGGTGTGTTCTAGAAATTGTTCTAGTGTTTAGCGTCCGTGAGACCAACTGCCGAAAGTATCGTCTACATATCTGAACCAGGATTTAGATTTAAAATGAGCTGCTGCCAAAGCTTTGATTTCAAAGTCTTCCATGTATATGTTTGCAATTACAGGTGATAGCGGTGAACACATAACCACTCCTTCAATCTGTTTATAAAAGCTGCCATTCTAACCGAAAAACAGTGTTTTTTAAACATATTTTGACTATTTGGTTTAGATCTGTACGTAGTTTATTTCTTAGGTTCTTTAGCACACCATATACCGGTACTTTTGTGAAGAGGGAGACAACGTCGAAACTGACTAGAATGTCTTCTTCACACAGTTGTAAGGTTTTGATCTTTTTGACAAAGTCACAGGAATCCCTTATGTAAGATTCTGTATTGACACTCAGTAGGCAAAGCGTAGTGGTTACGTAACTTACTAAAGCATGTGTAGGAGAATTTATAGCACTTACAATATGTTTGAGTAGAACTCCAACCTTGTGTATTTTGAGTAAACCATAGATCCGAGGTGTGATAAAGTTTTTGGGTATGATGCTCTGTTTTTTTGTAGCGTCAATAGTATCAGAGCGTTTGATATCAGCAGTAACTTTTGAAATGAGAGAGTTGAGCGAATTGCGATTAAGCCTTCTGTTAGTGGAATCAGACAATAGTGCTTCCAGTTTTGAGTTGTAATCTGAGATGTTCATCACAACGGTAGCATTGCTATTCTCTGCTTTAAGTATGAAAACATCTTTGTTCTCTCTTAGTCATTTCGCTGCTTTTCTCATTCTTATTGATATTGGAGCGGGGCGGTTTCGCTCTTCTTATTATGCTTTTAGAAATTTCTGTAGGTACCTAACTTGTGAATTGCTGCTTCTACGCCAGATACTATGTCTGCCACAGGAATGCATTTAAGTGCTACAGCATAGTTGAAACCTTTCTTTAGTAATGATGTCGTTTGATCATCTAGCAGTCTATTGCTAAGGTTTACTATTACCTTGTCATTAGGTAATTCGTTCCGGGGCGGCTTCGGAACCAACCGTTCGTATTTGCCAGTTTGTTTGCCGGTTGCTTGTTCTAATGTATTTTGGGCCTGCTTACACGTTATTGTGTCAATTTTCTTTCACGTATTTTAAAGTTTGTCTGACTATATGGACAGTGTCACCATCTTGCTGAAACTATCTATGCTGCCGTTCATCCTCGTGCAATTCATTTATGAAATTGTTAAATAATTATTCAAGTACAGTAACAAATTCTTAAAGAGTATTAGGCCAATCAATTGTCGTCGAAAAACAACACTCCATGCGTCAACTTTCAACGGGTGCAAAAAAGCTTCCCTAAATATGTGACAATTGCCAGCTCTTCATAATGTTCTCGTTTGGTAATTTACATATTCAGAAAATGAAACCAAGCCTCATCTAAAGAAATCGTTAAATTTAATTCATCGCTACTCATTAGATGACCTGTGATCTACCTGGTGCCAATAGTTTTTGATAAACCTGCATTATATAGGAATACAATCGAATATTCTTTCGCACTATGTTGCAGAAAATAACCACTTTTACTAAAGTTTTCTCAAGCAATTTGTTGGATCATCATCCATATTCTGTCTTACATATTCAACAGCTTCTTCGTTGCAAATTTATGGCTCAACACTTCTTTGCTTACCTGAAATGCTTCTTGTGTCTTTAAATAGGTATACGATGTTCCTGATAGTGTAAGCTTCAACAAAAGCAATTTCAAGAAATTTTTGTCATATTCATCAAACTGCACGCTGTAAACGCATTAACCATTTTAGTGAGCGGAATTGCAAAAATATAATTCTGTCAGAAATATTTTATGATTATGAGTAAAATCCACTGCAACAACGCTTTATGTTTTTTAATTGCAATTTTTATTTGTGCAGCCGATTAGTTTCATCAACAGGAAACCTTTGTATATCTGAGAGGTTGTAACAAGATAAAGTAATTCAAAGCCGTTTAAGTTAAAATTGCGGTCGTATTACAGAGATTACCATTCGCGATCGCATAAAAGTTAAATATAGTATTATCGTCTTTACTGTACACATATCTTTTACCCACTTGTTCCTTTAACGGTGAAATATAAAATTAAGTTTTTACACGTTCAGAAGTGCCTATAATTCTGGTGAGATTGCAGTTGTTTGAGGAAGCATTTGGGGTGAAATAAAGCAAATAAACTTTTATTGATAATATTTTCCTCTTTTTTCTTAAAGAAAAGTAAGAGACAGTTTCCGCTAAATTCAAAGACTCTGTTTTTAAAACAATTTAAAATCAGCTTCTGATGCAGCTGTACATGGTATGAATGGTGTTATGTGAAATTCTGCATACAGACATGTTTATGACGACTTATTTCTCTCGTACTACTAGTACCTAACAATCTTCCATTCCGTAGTCATCATTCAGCAAACTTGGATTTTAATCAGCTAATATTAAATTCGAATATTATATTTATTTTCTGATACTAGTGAATTGTTAAGAGCATAAATAGAATAACCATTGTGTTTGAGTTAACCTTCTCCGGCCGCAATTAACGTAAAGTATAACCGCGCATGCACCTCCTGCAGCTTCCGAGATATTTTCAACGTTTATAGAGTACCTCGTATATAGACAATATATTTTATTATGTTTTTACAGATCTACCAGAAGTCCATGTTATTCGTACGTGGACGAACACACAAGGACGTTTGGAAGTCAAACTGAATTGTTTGGTGAACGCCGATCCACCGGCAGAAGTATGTCATTTTATAATTTATTTGAAACCCACAGTAATGTAGTTAGAATATAGTTGATACTCCTATCTGCTTATACCATAAACGTGAGGTCCTTAAATAAAGAAAATTGTTTTGGATTAAGATTGCATCATGTTAACTACACACATCTAAGGAAGATTAAATTCAAAACAGACGCATCTTTGGCTTATCTCCTTTCTACATCATTTGAATTTGATTATTATCGTAAGTAACATGGTGAAAGCGTTTGAAAATACTTTTGTATAGTAATTGTTCAATCAAGTTTCAAAAATTGCATCACAATTGTTTTGAAAATTTTCAATTCGAATTTGCACAACAGGTTTATTAAAAACTTAAATATAACTTTGCAGGTAAATATTTCCGAGTTTGTTGTAGTTGTTAATTTCATTGGTATTACAAGAGATGCATTTTATAATGTACAAGTTTTTTTACAGACGCTGTATATGCGTAATGCGGCAACTATTCCAGCTTTCATTCAATTTCCGGCTATATTTTCCTCAGCATCTTTCGCCTATTATTTCCGTTATTCGGTTCCGCAGCTCGATAATATTATTTATTAAAGGAGGTACACAAACACATTTTTTTTTCAAAGTCCCATCGTTTAAAATCTAATGGGGCCAAATCAGGTGCGTGTTGTGGCCATGTATTAAGCTGATCTATTTATTAGAGTAAATTAACATCTTTCAGATAATGGTTTTAAGTTTTATTATACAGTCAAGGTTTTATGTCACAACATTTCGGCAAACATGAACAAGTAGTTTAACAACATTTAACAAACGAAACATTAAAGATGGGTAATTTTACGAGTACTGTAAATAAATCACAAAGGTTATTCGCTCAAACGAAACACGCGGCTTTTTAGGTCGTATGTCTAGGGAACATCGGGCAGGACAAGGGACAGGTCTATTGGCATCTATCTGGGTCTGCGGTGCTCTTTAAGAGATGGGGGTGCTGCGGGGTCGCAGAAACGGCTAGGTGATTTGTTTCGGTTCTCTGGAAAGAGCTGAGTGCAGTACTAATGAGTCTGTGTAGGATCGTTTGATCGATCCAGCAACAGATGACGGCAGGGGTTTGGGTTTTTGAACCGTTTTATCGATCCGGCAATAAATGGAGTAGGGAGTTTGGTTTTCGGACAGTTTTATTAATTCGGCAACATATTATGGGAGGTAGTTTAGTTTTAGGCTAGACTACTTTCGATCCTGAAAACAGACTGAGTTCGCTGTTGAAAATGCAGCTTTTTTACAAGGTTAGATGGCCTTTTTATACCCCTTTTTGACCGTTGAAGCCTAGCAAAATAGCGAACCCCAACCGACGCCGCTTAGCAGAACAACAAACATTTGCAAGCGTGGTGACCGCAGCAGGAAACGGAAAACTTAGATATATAGTACATCTCTTTTCCCAAAATTAAGATTGATAACTATTATAAGCCCAGAAAAATTTAACTGTGAATTTAAATTTGTAATAACTCTGTATATTGAACAATATATTTTATTATTTATAATTAACAATAGACTCGGACCAGTCAATTTGTATTATTATTATTATTATTATTGCAGGTGATTTGGTACCAAAATTCTTTTCCTCTACAACCAACTGATAGAAGGCTTATTTCGTCTGCGGGAACAACTTATACCTTAACAATAAGTAATGTTCAATTCTCTGATTTCGGAAACTACAGTTGCATTGTTGTCAATTCTATAGGAAAAGAAAAAAAATACATCGAGGTTTCCGGAAAACCAGGAATTGCCGATATTGTTAGTCCTGGTTATTCCAATCCTAACGATTATAAATTAATCTGGAAAGTGCAGTCAGTATTTCCAATCCTCGAAGCAAAAATTTTATTCAGAAGACTATTGGTAAGTTATTGACAGAAATCTGGTTGACGGTACTGTGTCGTTATTTCACAGATTTTTTCAGTTTAGTTAGAGCTGATGCTTATATGAAAATTACTTTAACATTCCGTACGATTATTTCAGATAAATACAAGCTATCATCATCATGATCAATGGCACGATATGGTTGTCAGACCAAATGAAATCAGTTTTAATTCTGAAAGTACTGAACGTTTACAGCAATACCAGTTAACAGGTTTAGTGGGAGATTCAGTATATGAATGTTTGATACAAACTAAGAGTCAATATGGATACAGTGAGTTATCGAATATACACCAATGGTTCACATCACGAGTAGGAAGACAAGTAGATTCTAATAATGGTAGTATTTGTAAAACGTATTTTTATAGTTTTTTTCTACAGTATTTATATTGTCAGTTATTGTACAATAGATATAGATTTACTATTTAATATTGTGTAAAGTAAAATATTTCTCTAACATTTATGTAAATTTAAATGCATAGGTAGATACAATAAAATTGATACCTAATACTATTTCTTCCTGTAATATTTTATCTGCTGCGTAGCTATTATTACAATAAAACATTTTTTATATAACAAACTTGTTTTTTTTTATTTTAATGGGTAGTTGTACGAAGAATGAATTGTAAAATAATCAAGTAATTAGATTACGAATGACTGAATTACTGGTATAAATTGAAAATTTATAATTGAGCTTTTCTGAAAAACTATTACTTCTAACATTTTTTGTATCTGTTTAAATAAAGGCACTTTACTGGTGCATTATTTAAAAAAATTGAATTTCCTGCTTTAATATACACAACAATTCAATTATTTTAGCATATACGCATGTTCCTGTTAACGGTGAAATTTTGAAAATAAAATTATTAAGTGTATTTTAATTTTACAAATGAGCAAAGTATTTTTCTTAGACTTTCCTATAGGTGCCGTAGATATTGTTACTCACCGTATTTACAAAACTACAATTATATAACATTACCGTCCAACGACTGTTCAGGCCACTCCACTAGCTGTGTAGCTTTGTACAGAGTGAGAATAAAAGGTCAAGAACCACGTGACCACGTAACATAGGCAACCCATTGTACTTCAGGAGACTAAATGTGACAGTTGTAGCAATTACCATTGGCGTAGCACATACAAATTAGGGCACAAAAAACATATTTTCATAAAAAAATGAATTTGGCACGTTACAATTTAAAAAAACTCTGTAAAAACATTTAATAAAGCAAAAGTAAATGATAGATAGGATTTATTTAAGAATATTATTGTAGAAAAACATATTTCATTTATAAATTACAGTAGCTACTTAAAATGAGAGCCATTGCTTTGTAAACACGAACTGAATCGTCATTGTTCAAGTTCTCCACAATTCGATTTATTCCCAATAAATCAAATCATGATCAATGTCTGAACACAACCCCAAATAAATAATACCAAACCATTTCCAGTATTAATGCATCTAATCAAACAAATAATTTCTATCAACAGGACAATATTATTGAAGACTATAACTTACAAGTATACTTACATTACAGAAACACCTGTACAAAAAATAAGTTTCAGCTGTAGTTAGCTTAATTTATTGTATACATTACCAGAAAAACATAATTGATGTATAAATTACAATAGCTGCTCAAAATGAGTGCCATTGCTTTGCTACACAAATTAGCTCTCCTCCTCATGTTATCAAAAGCTCTCTGTAAGTCATCTACAGTAATGTTACGTATCTCGTTTTTAATAGCCGCTTGTAGTTCTTCGAGACTGTGTAGACGATTTTTGAACACATTATTTTTCAAATAGCTAAATAAATAAAAATCCAGAGGTGTTAGGTCCGGGCTTCTCGGAGACCATCGTCCATAGCTAATAAGTCGATCATCATAAAGTTCTCTATAGATAATTTAAAGTAACATTTGTTGTGTGAGCTGTCGCTCCGTCCTGTTGGAAATAACCCTAGTTTGTGGTACCAATAATTCGTCGTCTTGACATAGCCACCCAAACACCAATTTTGATTGGGTGCAAACTTGTTTCAATGTAAATATGTGGATTTTCGGTGGCCCATGTTCTATAGTTTTGACTGTTAACATAACCAGACAAATGGAACCACGCTTCGTTGGACATAAAAGAGAGATCCAACACATCGTCATTATTCAAGTTCTCCATAAAACATTGGCAATACTGTACTCGTTGTGGAAAATCATGCGGATACAGTTGTTGCACTACCGATACTCTGTATGCTGTGATGCTCTGTAACGCCCTTCAGAGTTTATGCGCGGGTTTTGATACACCCTGTATAATGTTTCTTACATTCTGGGGGCCAGGTCGGACGTTAATCACTTCTGTCAATGGCCAGTCCGCCCCTGCAACTTAAAAAGATTTTTTTGTTAATATTCTACGTTTGTTAAATACAGATGTAAAAATTTTCAATTTTCAAAAATTCATAGAAAGCGCCACAGAGAGGTTAGGGCACTGGAAAACGAACTAAATCGTAGCTTATTTATAGCTCTAAAAGCCTACAAATTTAATACCAGTTTTGAGCAACATTTTTTTGAAAACTTCCCGAATTTTGAAATATTTTAAGGTCATATTTTTATCTTTTCAGAAATTTTGTGGACAGTAACATTCTGTCTCTATAGCGCTATTACGCTAAAAACTTTTATTTCGATCTGTTAACTCGTTTTTAAGTAAATAAGACACTAAAATGAATAATCTCAAAAAATCGTACCGGCCGCCATGCTACAAAGTTCGAAAAAAAGCGTTGGATTGGCTCTGAGGTCTTCTATTAGATTGCGTGTTCAGCTTTAACGTCGAAAAAAAGTCAAAATAAAATCCCCCGAGCATTTTTCTAGCCTTTTTCCATGATATAGTATAAAGGATGGTATGCTACAGCGCACAGTTTAAAAGCCACTGTGTGACGTCATCAAGTGTAAAAGCGACGGCTAATTTAAAAATTAATTGGCGGCAAGTCTGCAGTCGGTGCATTTTAATCATTTTTCAAACATATTAATATATTAATTTAGTTATGATGATACAATCTAAATAGAAATCCTCCGGGAAAGTAAAATATTTCACATTGGGTGTACCTATGCTCGTAATAATATATTGTTTAATAAACAAGAAGTTAATTTAGGTGGATCTATAACTTAATAATTACTTTTTGTCTTACTGTTATAGTTGGGTCAATTTTTTACATAAAACTTTATAATAAAGTATATAAAGTAAATAAAACCTACTTTAAACACTAATTTGTTGACAAATTAAAAGCACCTAACCTCTTTATCATTCCACTTGACATTAGAAACTGACAAAAGTACACGTGCTGCGCCTGCGCACTGATAAGAAACAGAGTTTTTCAACAAGTTTTTACACTTGAGCAAAAGTTGACGAAAATTGGTCTTAGTAACAGCATATCATGTTCTATAAGCTATACTCTATCATGGCCTTTTTTAGTGGTGCCGTTGCCTAGCAATGTAAATAAACGTCTGTAGATGAAAAAATTTTTCATTTAAAAAAGAAATCGCTTTTGCGTAGCTACGCTTGCATAATACCACGACCTTCGTTATTGGGAGACAAAAGCCACTTATCCGGCCTGGGCATTTCTGTAAAATTTAATTCAACGGCGCAAATAAAGCATCGAGCGGGTGAGTGTTAAATATTTTGATAAACCATCGTTTTTGTTAAATTTTCAGTTTGACATAATCCGTGCGTTAGTGAGTTTATTAATCAAATTTCTGTTTTGTTAATTCCGTTCTCTTGTACTTTTTATTTAGTTGAATAGTTTTTTCGGTAATTTGTTGGTTTAACTTTTATTTGTGCTTTAAAGTGTGCGTTCGCTCATTTGAAATTCCCTCTCGCCCGATCATTTTTACATTTGCGTCAGGTCGGATGAGACTTTTGTCCCGCAATCAAAAAAGTCCTGCACAATACAAACACTTACAAACCGGGCGAGTTTAATATTTACGAAACAAAAGTCGCCATTGCATAGCAACGTATAATATAATTAAACCTACATAATTACTGCGATTTTTTATATTAAATAAGTCTATTTGAACATCGTATAATGCGGTTTAAGGATGGTCGAAGGCATACAATTTGCGAATCATGTTAATAGTGCAGGTGATATTTACCAATATTTTTGTTTTATTTTTTTAGTAACACCGCAGTTTTTAAGTTTCAGTACAGTTCAAAATCTAGGTACCGCTGGAAATTATTGATACACATTAAATGTTTATTTATTGTCGGCTTATTTCTACTGTTATTAATTAAAATAATAATGTTTATTATTAACTAACTAATTATAACATTATTATTCTAGTAATAATGCAAAGCAGTAGTCTAATAACAGAAACCGTAAAAAACGAAAGTAATATAGATTAAATGTAAAAATTATAAAATTGTTCTTTCATGCCATTACAGATTCATTACTCAATCTGTCTAAATGTGACGGCTGACGTAATAGTTTACATTCTGTTCCGACATTCTTTTAAATTTTCATTTAAATGCATGAAACTGCAAAACAAACGACGGTTGATAACGCTAAAATATGAGGCATATCTTTTTGTATGGAATAATTAATAAATATTAATACATCTTATTGAATTCCATTTTAACCAGGTTGTTTGGACTGAAACAAAGTTTTACATGGCGTCCAAAAACCTATGGAGAAATGTTAGTTGCACACAATTTTATTTGTAAGTGCAACTGTTAAAAAATTGCTGATCAAACTTACAAGTTACAATTATTTAATTTTAACACACACAGTTATAGTAAAATTGATTTTATTGGAAAACAGTTGCATTTAATAAAAAATTAGAATGTAAAAACATTTCTTCTAAATTCACCATCACATGAGTTAATAGATGTCTTTGTAAAATAAACAACAAAGATTATCTCATTGTTGAAGTCTAGGAAGTTTTCGACTGACGTTTAACTTTCGCAGATTTATATAAAACTCCATGCATTTGATGCAAAAAACGTACACCAAATTTTATCGATTTATCTCAAACTTTCTAAAAATTATTTCATGAGTAATACAGCTCTAGTAGCACTATCTTTTTTCAATAAACTTGGCTTGATTGTTAACGAGTGCTACTTAAGACGATAATTTTCAAGTGCGACGCGCGTTTGAATTTGTCCAATATTAACTAGCACGAGTTAACAATCAACCCAAGTTTATCATGAAAAAGCGCAGCCACGTGTTGTATTTGTAATGACTATATTACACACAATCAATAACGACTTATTTTAAAACCACAGATTTTTCAGAACTGACCGTTATTTTTCGCGTATTGCTAATCGCAGCTACAATCTTAACTTGTTACCCTTGTCGCTAACAAACGCAGTCGTAGCAACGTATGGTTTTATCGTAATTTTTTATGGTTTTTTCACTTATTAAAACTACTAGTTTTTTTACCTTTAAATTAATATGACGCGCTGTAATTCCTTGGTGAAAACCGATCAACGGACGATAGGGCAGAGAAATACAAATCAGTCTTTAGGATCGACGGCGGTGGAACCATGGAAACAAGATCAACGGTGAAGACCAAAATCGCAGTTGAACATAACTGCCATTCACTCTCCAAGGCTTTGACAAGCGCGGTGTTTTAATGCCAATTACCTCTCAACGATAAAAGAAACAAAAGGAAGACGGCCCATAGTCCCCAGCGGTCTTAAAGTCCCAGACCACGGCAGCGGTCAGATAGATAGAAAGACAAAGGGTGCGAAGAACCACAGAGACGGACCAGCCTGCCAAAAGTAAACAACGAACTTCAAACTCGCGAAGTACGATATTAGATCAATTTCAATTGACGACAGACTATTATAATTAGAATAAGAACTAAAGACAACAAAATTGTACGTATTTGGACTATCGGAACAAGGACAAAAAGGAGAACATGATATCAAGAAAATAGTCTAGAAGCAAAAGCATTTTTAGTGAATACAATAGCACCAAATGTGAAAACCTACAAGGGTGTTTCTATAAGCAATAAATTTAAATTTATTCTAAAAATCATCAGTTTTGACAGGTAAATTATTAATTTAGTTTTATTACGAAATAATCATACATGTAGTGTAGTGTTTTAGTGTTTTGCGGTTCCCGTTAGCGTCTCAGCAAACACATGCAGGTACGCAATCTCAATTTACTACAGCGAGTGGTTTGATTTGAGGTTATGAAATAATTTAAACTTTATTAATTTAGTATAAAATATTAAAAGAAAAATTGGTGATATCATATGATACCTGTATGAATTTGCAAATGTGGCAAAAGGCGTTGTTTTGTAGTAAAAAATTGGAATATTATACAACTGAATGAACCTAATTAGATGACTGTTTAATTTCAAAATCCAGGTAAATTAAATTGTTAGCCAGTTAAAAATAAACGTACATTTGTAGAGTATGAAGGAACATGCACTTGCATTTTGCAATACATCAGAAAATCCAGTATTCATTTAAATTTTTATATACATTTACTTTTAAAATTTTAGGTTAGGTTAGCCAGGGTAAAGGTGGTAAGCAGAATGTCTGAAACAAAATCAACTGTAATAGATCTATTAGTATCTATCTTAATTTGATAACTTGTCCGAGTTGCCTTATGTTGTACTTTCTTCTCGTAACAACTCTTGTAGCTAAACTGCCTGTTCAGCGTTAAATTTTTACTGATGAAATGGTCCAAAAAATCCTCAGTATGGTATAACAGATTTAGAATAACTTGGGAGTATAAAAGATAAAAATTTTACGCATGCCACTCAAAAAATCTCTTAAAACAATGAAGATTCCATTTTATTACTAATACATTATATAAGGGAAGGCATTTTTGTGAATTGGAAATAGTTGAAACTGCCAATTACCACCTGTAATTGTGTTACTTGTGTGCTTTTAGTTTTTCATTCATGCACTTATACATACTATAAGATAACATGAATTGCTATTTTGTTTAGTGAAAAAATTACGTATTTCTTTTTTCAGATGGCAAAGTTTACAAAATTTCAAAAAGCTGTGCTGGGTTTGGGTGCATTTGGAGGAACTTTGTATTATTTAAATGTTTTTGATGGCAACAAAAAAATTGCTTATGCTTCCTGGACAACTAATTATACACCTTCACCACATGCAAAATGGGATGAAAATTGGGACCAGTAAGTTCTGTTTTTAATAGCAAATAGTTACTATACTGTAATTGGGTCTTAGTGTGTAGAGGAGGATTTTATAAAGCTTCTTAAGAAAGGGTTCTGTGTTGTTTCTCTTAGCTAATGAATATGAATCTACAGGATGTATCGAATTGCATGGGAATTCGCTTACTTGAAGATATACAATGATGGTTAAATTAGAGAAAAGTTGTGGAAATTTATGCCCACTAAAATTCTAAAAATTAATTGGAACTATCTTGCTTAGTTAATAAATAAACTAAAAAAAAACTGAAGTTTTGTATATTTATATTACATATTTCTAGCTCAGCCATTATTAGAACACTTTATTATGCTGAATCTAAATTTTTCATTATATTTGGTATAACTGCTACCATTGCTCATTTTTGACCCAACTTTTTTGTTTCTTATGGTCGGCATTTTAAATTTTTTCATATTTGAATAGAGTTTTTAATTCTGATTTCAACAATGTGTTGCACTTTGCATTTTGTTCAAGTTTTGAGCATTTTATTACAAAAGGTAAAATTTCATCAGAGTGCCATGGAAAGACCACGCCATTTAATTTATTTTGAAAAAATTCTAGTAGGCTATGAAGTAAAACAAAACACTACTTTTATTTACTTTGACCTTAAAATACATTAGGTGTGCGAAAATGTAAGGAAACTTTGTATTGAGTGTAGATAGCAGGTTAAGCTATTTTTTACAAAAACAAATGAATGAAACAGTTACTAGCACACTGAGCTTCTGAGGCTGAGGATGTTTTACAAAGGTGTCGAATGTTTTAAACATTTATTTAATAATTGTTTGTATTAGTGCAGTATTAGTGTTATCTGCTGTATTTGTTTAAGCTGTTATTCAAATTTGTTATGTCATTTGCAAACATGAAAACTGCAAGTGGAATTTTCAGTAAATTGTGTATGTTAGAATCTTGATCATTCATTTGTTTTTTGCAAAAATCTGCTGCCTACGCTCAAAACAAAGTTTCCTGAAATTTTCGCATACCTAATGTATCTAAAGGTCAAAGTAAATGAAAGTAGTGTTTTGTTTTACTTTCAGTTCATGGCCTACCAGAATATTTGAAAATAAATTAAATGACGTGGTCTTTCCATGGCACTTTTATGAAATTTTTATTTTCTGTAATAAATTGCTCAAAATTTAAATAAAATGCAAAGTGTGACACATCGTTGAAATAAGAATTTAAAACTATCCAAATATGAAAAATATTAAAATGCGACCATAAGAAATATTTAAGTTGACAGTCCAAAATGAGTTATACAAAATCTGATAAAAACTTTAGATTCAGCATAAAAAAGTGTTCTAATGCAATAACTAGAAATATGCAATATAAATGAGAAACGAGTTATTAATATTAATGGGCATAAAGTTCCACAATTTTTCTCTAATTTAACTATCGTCGTATCTCTTCAAATATGGGGAGATCTCCATAGTTAACATGCAATTTGATACATCCCGTATAGTATGTTAATGTCGTTAACCAATCTTGTCTTTTATAAAAGTTGGAATCATTAACATCAATTTTAAGATCAGCTGAAACCATGTATAAAGAAACCAGTTTGAATTAAACCAAGAAGGGATATTTAAGATAAACAGAGTACTAATGGCTCACTATTGTTCCTGGCTTTTATGATTAATTCTAATAATCCTAAGAACGGCCCCTCTCTTTTTTTTCATTGTCAACACTGGGTGGTCCCCATTCCCTTTAATTTTTAAAAATAATAGATTGATGTACATAACACAGAGGGTTAAACCACAGGCTAAAATTTGTAGACCATGCTTCCCCATAGTAAAGGACTTCTTTTGGACGCAAAGCGAAATTTATGTGCAATATGGGCATAGGCTCTAGAAAATTCTTTAAACTGTTTCTTTCCTTAAATTTCCATTTGGACTTTCCCCGCACTTCCTCGACTTTCCTCGGACTTTCTTGACTTTTCCCAGACTTAGTTGTGCGCAGCTCACAATTTATTTAGAAATTCCTTTAGTTTTCTGATTTCTCTTGGACTTCTCTTTAATTTTCCCTGTACTTCCTGGACTTAACCTGAATTTCTTTTGTACTTTCTCTACTTTCTCCAGACTTCCGCTGGCTGAAAATTTGTTTAAATTGCCTCTTTTCTTGGACTTCCCTAACCTCTCTTGGACTTGCCCCGAACTTTCTTGACTTTCCTTGAACTTCTTGGGACCGTCTTTTGAACTTCCTCCACTTCCTCCAAACTTCTTTTGGACATCCTTGATTGTATGGGCTTGTATAGACTAAAAATATGTTAAAAATACTTACTAGGACTTTCCCACTTTTGTTCAATTTTCCTGAACTTTCCGATACTTCCTCGACTTTGTTTGAACTTCTCCTAGATTTCTGTTCTCTATTTCCTCCAGTGTTCCCTTTTACTTCCTCAATTTCATGGGCGTGCATATACTAGAAGTATCTTAAAAATGCCGAGTTTCTTTGGACTTTCCTGATTTTATATGCTTGTGCAGGCTAAAACTTTCTGAAAAATGCTTTCTTTTCCATACTTCCTCGACTTCACGTGGACTTCTACTGGATTTTCTTTGATATTCCCTGTACTTTTTTTGGACTTCCCTAATTTTATGAGCATGCACAGACTAGAAATTCCTTTACAATGCTTTATTTGTTGAACTTTCCTGACTTACCTTGGACATCCCTTGCACTTTCTTGACTTTCCCTGAACTTGATTTGGTCTTTCTCAATTTTATGGGCGTGTCAAGACAAGAAATTTCTTTAAAGTGCCTTTTTGATTAGACTTTCTTGACTTACCTTGGACTTTCCTTGGATCTGCCAACTTTTCTCCGACTTCCCCAGGACTTTCTTCAACATGTACACGACACTTTCTCTGTGTTTTACTCCTTGCCTAATAGCTTGTACAACTTTTAATTGTTATAGCCGGTCTCCAAAATCTTTAATGAATCCAAAAATTATTAAGAAATTGAGCAATGGGAGGAATGAGAAAAAAGAAAATCAGATAAATGAAGCTGTAGAGGGTATGGTTCCAACAGCTACACGTCATGTTATTCTTATACGACATGGCCAATACAATATGGACGGCAATACTGATAAAGATAGGTACCTTACTAAACTGGGTGAGTCTAAAAATTTTGTGAGGTAATTTGTTGTTGATATAGAACTGATTATGTAGGTAGAACTCAAGCAGAATGGACTGGAAATCGTCTCAAGGCACTGGGATTACCTTACACTACCATAATAAAATCCACCATGACCCGTGCTCAAGAAACTGGTTCAATTATAAATAATATGATTCCAAATGTAAGTAGGGTCTATTTTTTTGCATCTTTGTACTATTTCAGATGACTGAAAATTTAATAATGTTATAATAGTCCACTTAAATTATTTGAATTAAGGCTTATAAGTCTGAGGTGTTGGTTTTTGTATTTATTTCTTCTTCTTCTTCTACCTCTTATTATAGGCTAATGGTCTGTTTAATACCCGCAACTAGTGCGGGTTCCATGAGGCCTTTTATATTTATTTGTTTTACAACATTATATTTTAGTACAACAACATGAACAATTTTAAACATTCAGATTAAAACAAGAACAATTATAAAAAGCATTGAATAAGTAACAATGACAGTTAACTAATTATTCTGCACAAAAGAAACAAAACACACGCCTTAAGGGTTTATCATTGGTACGCTTCATAACACGCTGAGAAGCATCCTCGTCTGAACACAGTCTATCAGACATTGAGGCTCAGAAGGTCAGGATCCCCACACAAATCTGGCAGGGGCTGGAAGGTCCTAGTACGTTTTTTCCCAGTTGGATAAAAGAGTAATCATGCGAGCTTGGTTCTATAGAGCGGCTGCAGGACTCTCGGAAGAGTTGGTTACAGGAGGACTCTAGTAGGAGCTTGAGGGACTGGTTTGCTTCGGGTCATAAGCTTGTGCCCAATCTAGAAACAGGGCTGTAGGAGGAACCTGATGCGATGGGTTTCTTTGGACTCGGGCAGATTCTCAAGCATTGGTTATGTTCGGTTGAAACCTTTCGTCAATGTCATATTTTGACATATGGCCGAATTCGGAATTTCTACCTCTATTCAAATATGACGGCATAAATATGGGGTGACATTTAAATAAATTGTCGATGACATCATAGTTCGAAAACAAAAGACGATCGAAAAATGACAATTATCAGAAAAGATGCACGTTTAATAAATAAGGTTGACGTACGTGTACAAGGATTTTTTTGAAAATCTGCCAATTTCAATTTTATCGAATTAGTTTCAGACTTTACCCTTGCACTGTATAGTATTTGACACTTATATGGAAAATTCCTTAAAGAAACACACGATCCAAGAGGCAAGGTGGTGGTCAGATTCAACAACATACAATGACACCTCAAACAAGCATGATAAAATTGTTGTCCCATGTGCGCACTAAAGATGAACTTACATATTATTTGGCTGAAACTACTTTAAAAAAAACTATACAAAAACACATCAAGTAGGAGCTGCGGAAATTCCTATAAACCAACTTTTTCATCTTGCATTTTGGAAATTTTTGGAGGACATTTTCATGATGCCTGTGCCAGATGAGTCGACTCTAAGAAAGAACTACTTCCCTGTTTTATACGAAGAAACAATTGATGGGTGGTATTTTAGAGAGGATTTAAAAAAAATAATTTTAAATGATATTAGACATAGTTTTCTGTTTGATAATTTGAAAATGTATATGTTTATAAAATGTAATTTTTCCAATTAATCAAAGTTATCAGTAGTATTTAATGCATTTGTAATTACTCTTAATTACTGTTTATAGTTTTTAGAGTCTGAAATAAAAATAAAACAAAACCCTGGTGCGTAGTTGTTCTTTAAAATAATTATAACCACTATCGATTAAAAAAAAACAAAAACTTGTTTACTGCATACTTCGACAAGATTTTATCTTATAAATCCACATATTGTTAATTATAATATTAATTAATAATATTTAATACATTTATGGTGCCATTTTAAATAATTATAAATCGTAACCTCAATAATAAAGTGTAAGTGTGATATGTATTTGAAAATGTGATCTTATTCTCTATATAAACATTAATAACACTCAATCTTTCTTAAAATGCATTTTCTGTAAAACGGCAGGTTCTAGTGTTAGTGTTGAGACAATTGGGCCTAGCACTAAATTACATTCCTACTTATAGTTATGCAATTTTTTTTAATTAGTTAGTTTGTTATAGATTCCTGTAAAAGATTGTCATTTAATTCGAGAAGGTGCTCCTGTTCCCCCAGAACCACCCATCGGTCACTGGAAACCTGAAATACATGTAAGTATCGTTTGAGAGTTGTAGTGCTTTTTTATGAGTTTCTGTACATAAAATAATGACGTAATTTGGGGTTTGTTCTTCTAATTTTCTGTTTACAGTTTCATACATAACTTATATATATATAAATACTTCCAAGCAGAATTTAACATAACTAAAACGCTAATACTTACACAGAGTTATTATCACAAAATGCCTGAAATTTTTTTAGCAGTTCTATCAAGATGGTGCACGAATAGAAGCAGGATTTAGGGAATATTTTCACAGAGCCGATCCCTCTCAACAAAAGGATAGTTATACTATTGTTGTTTGTCATGCAAATGTTATAAGATATTTTGTATGCAGGTAAGTTATTTATTCTATTTTGCTGATATTTTCTATTTTTTAGAGTAATTATGCTGCTTAGTCGTAAGGATGTAAAATAGCCTGTTTAATGTTATACTGAGTGCACTTAACATTATATATTAAAAGAGGCAGCACCTACCATTAGTTTAAGTTTAATTTTAGTATGGTATGTACCTTATGCTAGTTTAAAGTTACATATGCTATTTTTTAGAGCACTGCAGTTCCCTCCAGAGGCATGGCTGAGGTTGTCTTTGAATCATGCTAGTATTACTTGGTTGTCAATTACTCCAACTGGGAGAGTTATACTAAGAGCATTAGGTGATAGTGGTCATATGCCTCCTGATATAATCACCTGCTAGTCACTTCATAACAGTAATAAATGAAAATGTGAACAAAAAATTATCAAAAGTTAAACACATCAGAAGTAGTTTGTAAATAGTAAAAATGTACGCAACACATCTGATAGGAAATGCCACTGTGTTTTAATAGCATGTTTATACTGCAAGTGATGTAATAAATAAATAATAATTTAGAAATTTGTCATCCCTAGTTCACGCCTAAACTGGAATTATTCAGTGACATAGTGAGTTGAGTTATGGAAAAATTTGTCATCTGTACTGTGAAACAACGTATTGAAATTCAATTTCTCGTTAATGAAGCCGTCAAACCGGCTGATGTTTTACCCAAACTTCAAGAAAGTAAACTCAGGAAGCCACAAGTATTTGAATGGACTAACTGTTGTAAAAAAGGTCGAGAGACTGTTTGTGACAATCCAAGAAGAGGAGGTTTAACTGCAACATGTCATTCCTAGTGTAATGAAACATGTTGGTTTTCTACACTATTTAAGAGACGGCTATTGGGCGATTTGCATACGTTTATCAAAGCTTTAACACGTTTACCGACAGCAGGAATTACTCTTGCAGTGAAACCTCTTCTTGGATTGTCACAAATAGTCTCATGACCATTTTAAAGCTCATTGAAATATTTGTTATATTTTTAAGTTTACACTCTTGAAACCTAAGTTGAGTTTGTGTGAAATTTTAGATGGTTTGAGACCTTTATTAACACCGCCACTGCGCATGTCAACCAATGTAGGCGACATATGTATCCCCTCCCTGGTGCAGATGCTGCCCATAGGCGACATATTTTTCACATTGTCATCAAAGGAAAAAAAGAATACTAAAGATGCCGGTAAATTGGTTCAGGTCCATAGAGTAGGTATGCAAATTCAATATGCAGCGAAGGTATTAACAAGAATTTGAATTATAATACGCTGTTGCATTGTACAGTTGACATTTACATTAACCATGTGCAATGAAAAGTGCTTGGTTTTCATGACAACCATTATGTATTGTTCTCTGTTTAAAGTAGAATACGTTTCCATCAATCTCTAAATTCACTGTGTTGCCTATTTCCGATTTTTGTGTGAACTACCTTCGTATTTAAACTAAAAAGTATTAACAATATGTTGTAGTCATTCAAATACAAACTTACTAAATTAAATAAAGTAAGAATAAAAGCATAAAGTAGAAAGATGAATTTTATGGTTGCTATTAGTGTTTAATGCATTTTTTTTAAATTCTTGGATTGAATGTGTTATCTTATATTTTATGTTGTATGTTATGTTGTATAATTATTGGTGTATTAAAACTATTATGTTAATATAGTTCTTAAATTAGTAATAAACTTTTACTTGGTAAATCAATCTTCTCAATCTCAATTTTTTCTAATTTTCAGTTATAATCAAACGTGTTGCACACACATTAATTTTGATACCGAATCACTTGATTTTTCAAGCGACTCCCTGTTTAAGTGACTCTCCCTGTTTTTCCATAAAAATTATTATAAATATATTTAATAATTTGAAAAATATTGTATTGATTTTTCTGTTTTGTTAATTGTGAACAATGCAAAGAGAAAGGAGAAAAATATATAGAACTGTACGGGGTGAGTCAAAAATAAAGCATAGTTAATGTCTGTAACTTCGTAAATATTGATTCTATGAAGAAATAGCATTAATAAAAGATGTTTGTTAAGTTTCAGCGCATACTTTGTTGAAGTTCAGTTTATTATACCTTTTGTTTTCTAAATAGCCTATATTTGTTTCACGTTTTTGGATTTGGCAATTGTTTTTTTTTCTGGTACACAATTTTTCTGATTACATAACAATATTTTTGAATGTTACCTTGGGAGTTCAAACATTTTCTAGTTGCCATAGCAACTAAATAGGACCTATAAAAACTTGAACAAAATAAATCAACAAAGTTTGTGTTAACCAACTTTTATTAAATTAAATTTTTTATTGAATCAATATTAATAACGACAAGTATGCATTACTTTTTACGCGCTCTATATAAATTTAAAAAAAAAAGAAAATTATAATGCAATTAAAAATATTGTCAAGCTGTTTGAGGATGTATTGGCATTCTTCTTATAGTTTAAAATTCACCATTTCAACTTCCCATTTTTACTATGTATAGTTTTACACAAAGTTTATTTTGTTGTTCTGGCGCCAAATTTAAATTTGAGAAGTTCTCTCCGGGAAAAAACTTGATTTGGAAATTATCCCAGCTGCACATATACTTGTTCCATCTAATGAAGTAAAATTAATTTAATAATAAAAATCATAATTTTAATGTTGTGCACTTTGCTGTCTGAGAGTTTTTTTAGTATCAGTCTGTTGGGTATATGTATATCCTTTAAAAAGAGCTTTTCTTTTTACTTGTTTAAAAACTTTAAATATTTAGATTTCACTAATATATTCATACACATATATTATGTAGTCACAAAACAAATAAACCTGTGAGTTTCCCATTTTAATGGAAATACATGTTTGGGGTCCAAGGAACAAAGGGTGGGTGCATTTGTTCTCTTATATTTCCGGAACCCCTTGACTGATTTTTATCAAATTTGGTGCGAAGAAGTTTTTTAGTTGCAAGTAGTGTTTTGGTAAGGTTTTTAACTGGAAAACGGAAATTAGACATGTTTTTTACGTTCTCGATTTTTTTTGGAAAAACTTGCAATTTTTAAATCAGTTGTAACCAAAGGCAAATTGGAAATATAAAAATAGCAGGTTTTAAAAATTTGGGAAATTTTCAAAATTTATCCCTCAAAAACTGACCACACCACTATTTTTTAAACTGTGAGCCGATTGAGCTTGCAGTGAACTACAATTTTCTTCTTTACTGATATTCCAAATTTTACTCTGACGCCCTCTAGGAACATAAATTTGGTGCCACAACACCAAACTAAGTTTTGCTTAAAACTGGTGGTTACTAAAGTCAGTTAAATAGAAAAACTTGAAATTGAAAAGGAATTGTAAATATAATAATAAAAACCGTGTTGCAGTATTTTAAAATTTAATTTATAAGTTTTTATTTTCTTAAATTTATACAAGGCAAGTAACAATAATCCATAATGTCTTCATAATTATGCATTTATTCTGAGAAAAAATTTCCCAAAAGTTTGTTTTCATTATGTACTTTGTTGATGTTCAATTTTTTATAAGTTTCACTGCGAAAATTACAGAATTTTTGAAATTCAATGGTATTTCATTCAAAACTTTTATTTAATCTCATAATTAAAATTTTGTACGGAAAAGAAAACCTATTGCTGAATCCAAAAACTCGGAAAAAGATTGGGTGTCATTTAAAAAACAAAAGTTGGTTACTATAGCAACCAAATAACTTAACGTATAAAAAATTGGTAAAGCATGCATTGGAATTAAACAAAACTTTTATTAAGGCACATTTTTCATAGAACCACAATATTTACAAAGTTACATACATTATGAGTTACTTTTTATTCACCCTCTATAGTATTATTTATTTTTATTTTTATTTTCATTTTTTACAGTTTTCAAAAAGGAAAAATCAATGCAATATTCGAAAAACTATTATAATTTTCATGAAAAAACTGGAAAAGTCATCTGAAAAATAAGGTTATTTGGTATCAAAATTAATGTATTTGTGTTAGGTGTCTGTTGTCCCGGGAAGATTGAAGAAAAAAAACATCTTTTTTAAAAAATAAATTGCTGGCGTTCTCTCATCACTAGTAAATGGTATAACAGTTACCAGTTATCACTTGTGGTTTTTAACATTGTGTGAGCATTCTCCTATGACACAACACATATTATAATATGCACAATATCTATACAGCTACCTTTCCAAAACTGTGTGTAATGTTAATGTAGTATTTTTATAATAACCAATATCTAAGCACAATTTCTACTAAGTGTATCAAATTTTATTGTTATTTTTCTACTACGTAATTGATGATAATTCTGTATGTAGTCAATTCATTATAGAAATTCAACAAATTGTTTTTCTAATGAGTTTGTATTATTTTCTGCCCTAAAACAATTAGTATATTAAAGAATAAGTGGATAAAAAGGTCTTTTCAACACGCGCGATTTTTCGAAATAGAGCAAGTGCTTTAAACACCAGTTATCCACGAATACTTAACGCTATTTTTTTTATTGGTGCACTTTGAAATCATAAATACAGGTATTACTACAAAAAATGGAAATAAGAACTAACTAGTGTTACCCCAGCGCACAATGCACTGACAGACAGCGTTGGCAGAACCGGCGAAATGTCAAGTCACGTGATGCATTAGTTCCAATAATGACACGCTACGTTATTGTAGGTGGCGCCCCAAGTGACGCGCATCTAGCCGACCTTCATATATATTATAAATTAAAATAATTATTAAAAAATCGACGTAGAATAAAAATATAAAAATGTTTCATGTTCCATCTGTGGATAGAGACCTTTCATTTAAAAAAAAATGGTCCAAATTGGTGAAGCGGTAGCCGCTGGAGGAACCGGAGAAAAAAACCCTTTGTGCTTTTATACAGGGTCGCTATTAAAGATTAAACCAAAGCTCTCCTGCTAAAACGGTTTGAGATATAGATATGAAAATTGGAAGGCTTCCATTTGAAATTATTTCGCATATTTTGAGGTTAAAAAAAATTTTTTTTGACATGATTTTTGAGCGCGGCCGCCATCTTGAATTTTTTTAAATGGCAACATGGGCTTTGTGATACATCATTAGAAAGCTTATTTTTTTCTCTTTCTTACTACCTTAATCATGTATGGTGTTAAATAAATAATGCAGAAAAATGGCTGGCTAATGTATGGCACTGTAAATCTAGATACCTTTGCAATAACAAAACGTCAAAAATAAACAAAAAACAATCAGCAGGGGTTTAATAAGTGACAAAAAACACAGTACATATGGTTTGTTTCCTTACAACTATTGTATTACGTGACAAATAAACCTTAATTTCGTGAAATATGGCAAAGGTTTTTCTAATTTTTCTGCATTATTTTCTACTTTAACACCATACATGATTAAGGTAGTAAGAAAGAGAAAAAAATAAGCTTTCTAATGATGTATCACAAAGCCCATGTTGCCATTTAAAAAAATTCAAGATGGCGGCTGCGCTCAAAAATCATGTGTCAAAAAAATTTTTTTTAACCTCAAAATATGCGAAATAATTTCAAATGGAAGCCTTCCAATTTTCATATCTATATCTCAAACCGATTTAGTAGGAGAGCTTTGGTTCCATCTTTAATAGCGACCCTGTATATGTATGGATAATGTAAAATGGTTGAATTCGTGATGTGACATCAGTATACCTTTCGTTGTCATGGAAATGAGAAAAACAAATTAATTTGCAATTTGTCATCAAAGATTAATTGTTGTCACCGCACTGCTTAAAAATGAATCTAATGTCGATTTTTTAAATAGTAAAGCAGAATCGCGGTTAATACCGCAAAAATCTAATGATGCGTATAAAAAAGAGTTCATCAAATGGATGGAAGAGCAAAAGGTAACAGATATAAATGAACGAGTTGTGCTTGCTTACCTTCAGAAAATGTCGGAGCAGTACAAGGCGTCGACTATGTGGGCTATCTATTCGAAATTACAATGTTTGTTGAGGATAAACAAAGGAGTCGATATAAAATCATTTGTAAAAGTGCATGCCACAGATTAGAAATATATAGGTATACGTATAGTGCATGCATTCATGAAGGCAATTAGTAAGAATGACGTAGCCAAGAAGGCATATGTATTCAATGAAGATGATTTGCGGAAGTTTTTCATAGTTGCACCGGACATTACTACGTATTTATTATAATCAAGTGGTTGGTATTAATACATTTGGATCATGTCCCTTGCAAATTGCACGTTATCTTAAATTGGATGATCCTGAGAAATACACGGGACATGCTTTTCGACGTACGTCCGCTACCATTATGGCAAATAGTGGCATGACAATAGATCAAATCCAACGACAAGTAGGATGGAAATCGGCAGCTGTGGCGACTGGTTACGTTGAAGAGAGCATTAGCAATAAGAAGAATGTTTCAAACATTATTGGGAGTGCCATTAATGGAAGTTCAACCTCATTGAGTTCTGAGAATGTTAACAGTATTAATTTAAATACCATTTCCTCCGATTTAAAAAATCGAAATATTATTATCTCAAACAATACTAACTGTACTTTCCATTTTCATTTATAAAATTAAAATTGTTAAATAATGTTTGAATAAAGTTTTTGCATTTGTTAGTAATATTTTATTTGACGTTACAAGGTACTCCTGTCAGATCAATAATCAAAAAATTGTCATTTAGACTTCACGTTTCTCGAGTTGTTGATGTTGCCATGGTAACTTAAAAAAACGCGCGTTTTTGAAAGTTCGATTTAAACACGCTGAGGCGTGCTTTAAATAGCTAAAATGGGGCACCAATAAAAAAAAATATTTCTAGTTGTAACTAGAATTTTATTAGTTTTATTTTTTAAGAAAATTACTCGGAAAATAAAATGTATGGACAAAAAATCATTTATTAAAGACTAATATTTATATTGGGAAAAACGATAATACAGAATATTATTGTAGGTACTCCAGATTTTACCGATTTTTACTTTCCTGTAAGTGCCTACTTTCAGTACGGGGAAGCATTATAAAGGTCACGAAAATTTTGTATTTTGTAATTTTGACGGAAATACATGTGCTGGACCCACAGGAACTTAAAAAGAGTTTTTTAAAAAAGTGCCGAGTGGGTATGTGTGTGCGTGTCATATCTCCCGAACTAAAGGGAGGGGGGAGCTTGGCATTCTCAGAAATGACATGCTAAAAAATCATTTGGCAAAAGAATTCTACTTTCAATTTTTTCCATTTTTGGTCAATTTATTCGTCTTGAAGCTGGGTCTATATGGAGACAGAATGTTACTGTTTAGAAGAATTTTTTTCAAGTCTTATATGTTCTAGTTCACTAATTTATCTGTGGCGCCTTCTATGAAGTTTCAAAAATCTAAAGTTCATACCACTTTATTTAACAAATGGGGGACGATAAAATATTTCTGTTTAAGCTAAAATGTTTATGACTGACTATTCAATTCACCTGTCGTCTGTCAACAATTGACCAAAGTAAATTCAGAATTTGGTGTTTCTCGGCCAATAAAAAAAATAGGGACGAATATATCTTCGCGGAGGTTATTCAAGTGACTATTTTAAACAAATGAAGATTTTATTAGAAAACATTAATGATTTGGTTCACTGAATAGTCCCTCGAATACAATTCTTAGTCAAAGTTATGTAAATTATTTTTGCGGTGGTATCACTCATGTCCCTTGCGCTTGGGATTAGGACTCGTGATACTACCGCAGAAATAGTCGACATAACTTTGACTACTAGTGGTATTTATAAATGATAGTAGCATAGGAATCACAATTTAAGTTTTAGTTGCTTCATTATTTAGGGGGGGGGGGTAATTTTCCTCTCCTACCCAATTTTGCTGTATCGCTTTTAGTTTTCTTTAATTCCAAAGATACTTTTTCAAAAAATATGTTTCTAAATACACTAGCACACGCAGGTGTCGTTCTGCTTGGAGCTATGAACTACCTGAAAGGTTGTTTGTATTATGGACGTTAGTCAATTTCTCTGGACTTTAGTTCGAGCGAGAAACGCATTATCATAGTCATCGACTCGTAAAATGTTGATACAAAAATAGTTTTTAAAATATCATAAGTTGATAAGTAACTATTTTTAAAGTATAGGAAAGCCCACACGAAAAATTTTGCTCAGTTTGTTATTCTACTTCTATCCGAAACATCGATGTTTGTAGCTGCATCTTCGGTTTTTTGCTTCCTGACCTGTAAAATGTAGGTGTTTAGTCATGAAGGCATAAATTTAGGATGTGTGTCTTGGTATTTATACCCTGTTGTGTTCCTTTTTTTCTAACTTTTCCTCCCAGCTACGCTACACTGAAGAGCAGCGACAACTCCGAAACATCGATGTCTCTTTATGGGCATTGTTTTCTCTTTTATATTTTCATATATTTTACCTCGTTATTATCATGGAATTTTTAAGATAGTCATAAAATCATGAATTGACAAAAAGCTGTTTATTCAGTTCAGATGTGTAAATGTATTTTTCTACGACTATTTTAGAATATAAGCATTCTGATACAATTTTTAATTACGGAATAACTACATTCTGACACTTGTAGAATATTTCATTCTAACACTGTTTATTTTTATATAAGAAACTTAAAATTTTCTTATTTTCTAAATTTAATGACCTAAATAATTTAAATTCGTAGAAAAAGTATAGTTTGTAACGCGTTTGGAAGGGCTATTCCGCACTCGTGGACCGTCCCCCTCGCCTTTCGGCTCGTATGACAAACTTTACACCCGTGCAGAATATGCCATATTCCAAACTTGTTACAGAATATACTATTTTGAAACCTCAAAAATTGTTATAATTAAAGAATTAAATTTTTGAAATTTTGTTTTACGAAAACTGAATTTCCAGGTGTGATGGCTTTAATCTCTGACGTTGGTTTAGCCTTAGCAGCAGAAATAGACCGCCGATAAATATAATAAATAAATAATAATAGCTCCCTGCTTTTTAAAAATTGGCAGGTAAAATCTTTGGATAGTTGATATTTACAACTTTCTAAGAATGAATCTCTTTATGTTTAATATTGTACTCGTAGAAGCTTATTCGCAGCTAATTTTATTATATAATACTGTTTATCAAATAAAGAAAGGCATCTGTTCAAAGAGTTATTTCAGAAGTGTTTATTGTTGGTTGGTTATTTTTATTTAAAAACAAAGTCTGTTTATTGTCACATACTTCATAACAGACAGAATCAGGAAAGGTGTTCTCATTATATTAAAATCTTTCAAAAAAGGCGTGCTATATTTTATTTTTATAAGACGACGTTGATGTCATTGTTTATCACTTTATAATACTTGAGCGTGTACAATGTTTTAGAACTGACAAAAAAAATAAATGAAAAAATAATTAATTTTTACAGTAAATTTAAAATAAACATATGGTATATATAAAGTTGATTATTACGTAGTATTGCAGGTTAGTGACTGACTAAGCTAGATTTTGCAACTGTCATAGGGGTATGATAGTTTAACTTTCGTAATATATTTTACGGCAGAATTTTATGATCTAAATAAATTAGTATAACTACCAACAGGCAGCGGCAGATCCTTAAAATTTACTACTGGAGGGTGACACAAATTTAAAATAAAACATATTACTAACATTTTATTTATAAAGAATAATTTATAAAGAACACGTACGTTGTTACAAATTCAAACACCCACATAAATCTAATTACGCTAAACACTTACTAGAACACAATAGTCCAACGACATCTAATAACACCATAAAATTTTTACACTTTTGTCATGATAAACGTAAATTAGATAGAGAAGTTTTTGAAATTCACAAACATTTAAAAACTGTATCGTTAAATTCTTAAATTCTTCTCTATTCGACATTTTGGAATAAGAAATCAAGTCATCTGCAGACGATTACCGAGATCAAGTCACCAAGTTCTATTGCTATAACAACACTAACTGTTTACTTTCTAATATAACCTTTGACAATGGCATTTAAACATGCCGAAATACGTATAAGGTTAAAATAAATAAATATTGTTAAAGTAATTAAGTATTTTATACACATAATCATCTTATTAACAATTTATATTATAACATATTGCGTGGTTTTGTTTATAGGTGTGCCACCATTTCACATATTGAAAATTAATTAAATCCAAAATATTACTGTTTCATTCTAATTGACCACGCCTACATGTATATTGACGACAGTTAAGCCTCCTTTTTGTTCACTTTAGTATTCTAACAGTCAAAATATGTTAATTAGGTCCAAATTTGCTTCCTTTTAAAGACCGTTGCAAAGCCTCTAGAAACTACGCCATTTTCGAGCGAACACTAAACCCTTTGATTGGTTATGCTTAATTTTCTGCCCTAGAAATAGAAACACATTTTTGATGCAAATTAGAAATCTTGTAGTTGCGGAAGATTTCTCACCCTAGAGTTTCTTGGTTAGCTGCGAATAAGAAAACTTCACTATCCTTTAGTTGCGAGGGATATCACCAGGTCTGCTCCAACGCTTTTACCGCGCGAGTACTCTAGTTGTGGGGCGGTTTATGTTCTGTGTGTGGGGCTACTCGGGTACTTAACCACCCCAGTACACCTTCCTGAGCTGTGTTCAATTAATTTGTTACTTGAAGAACTGTGATTTTCTTCACCCTTTACTACTGTTGGGACGCAATGCTGCAGGTAACAGCTGTTGTTAGCTTGACTGTCAAACAGATCAGTTTGCAACATTTTCATGTATATCTTATACGTATATAGTAAAACACATACATAACATAGTGACAGCGAGCGTATAAAGAAGCAAAGTGTTCAAACATAAAAGCGAACAACAAATTTAAATAAAGAGGGATTTCTAAAAACTGATGAACAGGTTTAGCAAGCGGATACCACTAGATTTTAAAGTAAGTAATTTAGCTGAGTTGTGGCAAGAATTTTCAAAAAAATGCCCCAAAAGAGATAGAAATTTGATGAAATTTGCAAACCTAGAAACAATACTGTGTTTGACAGATTTAAATTCTTCAATTGAGCACAGCTGGAAAGTGAAGAAATTGACAACTAATTGTAAATTTAGAGACCAGCATGAGAGTCTCTTAGGAATATTAGATAAGACATCTCAAGAAAATCTTCTTAGGGAACCTGATATTACCTTAAAAAAGGCAGTTTACTTTTTCCGAGCTAATGAAGTTAGTAAATCTTAAATTATAGAAATGGGAAGAGCTTCAACCGCAGCCAAAATTAGATTAAAGAAAAATAAAGCAGAAAAAGTAGTAGATAAAGGTAGGAAAGAATACATTGTAGACAAGCATATTAAATTCAACAACACTTGTATGCAAAGTAATATAAAGTGTAGTCGTTGTAGTTATCAGTATTACTTCGTAAAGGTCGCCAAATAAGTCAATACTTTAGACCAAGAGGAAGAACTACGAGGAGAATAACTACAAGAAGAAACAAAATTAGAATGTTTTGTTATGGATACATTAACCTGCAAACGTATTAGAACAGCGTGAACTAATTTGGGTTAATGGAACAGCAATATCTTTCAAACTCCACACCGGTACGCATATTTACACATGCTAATGTATGTTCATACCAGCAGAGTGTTAAAATCACTGAGCTTTTGTAACAACAACTAATTGTGCAAACCCTCATGGATTTAGACACTCGATAATGTCGGCTGTGTCAAAAGCATGCGCGCCTGCGTGCTCTGTTGTTTTTTTTGTATATTTTCGTTGTAGGTACATGTCGACGGTGTCAAAATCAGTGTATCTACGTTATCTGTTGTTGTTTGTATACTTCTTCTATAATACTTTTATAGTTTAAACGTATGAAAGAAAATATTTGAAAACGGAAAACTATGAACTATGAACTATGTTGTACTTTTTAAACGGATTAAGCCTTTATGCAAAATAATGTCATCTACAATTGTAAATGACAGCAAATGCAGTGTGGAGTTAAGAACAAAAAATGCTGGCGACTATACATCGGCTGAGGAAGTTAAGTGACAATACTCACCACGTAACTTCCTCAAATGGATTTAATTTATACGTAGTTCATACTGATATTGAGATGTGTGACTGTCCACAAGGCCAAGGAGCTGCATTGTGTAAGTACCTGTGTGCAGTTGAAATAAAAGAAAAAATCTATTTAAGAAACACCCTCACACTAACGTTTGCTGATAGAATCTCATTGGCGAAACTAGCGGAAGGCCAAGACATGGACGACTCTTTTTTTCAAAACCTGGACCATAATAACAACCACACAGACAAAAACATACATACGTCTGAAATGCCAACAACATCTAATGAAAGTTTCTTCAAGGCGAAAATGAACTCCTCAATTACACAAGTTCCAGACGATCCTTCAGCTAGCGAAAATTGTGAAGAAAAAGTAGAAGAACTTAGAAGTAACGTAAAGAACCTAATGAACATAATTACATCCAATAGAAGCAGTCATATGAAGAAAATGCTAAAAATATTTATGAATAAACTAAAAAAAATTGAAACTCCGTCAGATTTTTTAGATTTATGCGAGTCAGTCAATAAACAACCCATGTTTAGGGGTAAAAATATTAAGGCGCAGCCAATTGCCGTCAGCAGAAGAAAACATTGCGAGGGATTATCTTGTGGATTTCGCAGGAGTTAACCTGGACGACCTTCCAAAACAGAAGTAGGTAAAAGAATAATAAATAGAGCTAGAAACCTGACGAGAAACATTGAACACAACCAACCTAACGCGAAAAGGCATGGATCTGCGCATTAAAGCAGTGTTCTGAAATGTGCTTAAAAATGTTGTATAGTTATTATTGTTTTGTTTATTAATTATTAGTAATACATAAATTACATTCCTTTCCGACACCACCTCAAAGTTTTACTGTTTATTTGTATAAATGAATTAAACTTCTTTTTGGACACTGCCGCGATGTACGAGTGTCAAGATGCTTGAGGGTTTGCATAATTAGTTGTTGCTACAAAAGCTTACTGAATTTAAGACTCTGGTGTCAACATACATTAGCATGTGTAAATATGCCACCGGCATTAATTGTAATATACTACCAAAATCAAAATATGATACTCTCGGCACAAAACCTATGAGTTGTTCTGCGCCAATAAAGCAATTACTTCTTATAACGATCATGTAATCACAGTAATGGGTGTTTGTTCAAGAAGATGTCAAACTCCCTAAATAAGAAAGTAAATATAAATTTCTTGGTCGTAGATAAATATACACAAGCAATCTTTGGCCTTGGAGTTTGCCAGGATTTATATTTAATAAGCAGAGTATGCAGTGCAACATTACGTATTTATTTATTTATTCATACTCTTCTACGGGTGCATACCTACATGAAGTATTATTATAATATTAATAAAAGCAAAATTAACAAAAGTTAACGTAGTTACATATTAGAATAATCTAACAATTACACTATAAAAGGTGGCCATTAAAAAATCAAAAATACTGGCTACATCAGAAAATGTGGTTTAAACAATACGTTGGTGAACAGCATTTTTAATATAATATAAAAATACAACCGAATGCGAGTTAAAGAAAGAGGTAAAAATGAAAATTGGCCGAATGGTTATAACTGGTATCTTAATAAAAGTCTTGAAACCAACTGACTGAACCCGTGCAATTGTAGTTATTATATAGCCCACAGGAAAACTGAGAAGCTTTATCCAAGACAGTTAAACAAATACATTAAACGAGAACATTATCATATTCCTACTCAGTAAAGCATATTTGGATATCCCAAGGAGCGAAATTGTTTACTGGCTTAGATACCTCGTCTGCTTTTTTACAAATACAACTTACAGAAGGAAGTTCCAAACTTTCCACAATAATTACCGTTTTTGGAAGGTACCGATATTGTGTAGACTACCTTTTAGTTTGTTAAGTTCACCCGAAGTTTTTCAATGTGCAATAATCGAAATCCTTTCTTTAACACCCGTCGCTATGCTACGGATGCGCCCTGGTGCCATTTCACATCTCAATATATTGAGATAATATCGTATGCTGTTGACGTAATAATAATAATAATAATAATAATAATAATATCTTTATTGCCCAACAGATAAAGTATCCAATTACAGGACAAAAATAATTATAAGTTGTACAAAAAAAAAATAATAGATGTACTAGATAATAGTAAATCGTACAATTTAAAATTCAAGCATGATTAAAAAAAAACATACTATATAGCAAAGAAAAACAAAAAATATAATTACAATTACTTAAATTAAATTTAATTAAAAGTGATTGCGGCTCGAGTTTTCAAAAGTTTCAGTGAGCTAAAGTTTATGTCGCAGTCTTTACAGATTTTATTATAATTTTGCGACATCACAGTGATAGGTGATTTTAGTAGTAGATTGGTGTGTGCAGTAGGACAATAAAATGCAGGTGCACTACGAGATGAATGGCGGGGTACAAGAAAATTCAGATAAGAAAGAAGAGACATGCAGTCAATTTTATTATGTAGCAAGTTGTACAAAAAAGTAAGACTGAATACTATTCTTCGAAAATCAAGAGATTGAAGATCAAACCTTGAGAGCAGTAAATGCTGATCAAGACCGATTTCCGGATAAGTGCCATCAGTCTTAAAAGACAAGAATTTTAAAAATTTTCGTTGAACTGACTCCAAGCAATCCTTCTGGTATTCATAGTAAGGATACCAAATCAGAGCACAGTATTCTAATTTGGATCGGACAAATGCAATAAATAACAGCTTAAGAGATAAAATGTTTGAAAAAGTCCTACAGTTTCGGATAATAAAACCTAACATTCTCATGGCGGAACTGCATATTGTATTTATATGATCAGAGAAAGTAAGTTTTTGATCAAAATGAACACCTAGGTCGGTAGTAGCGGTACAGCGATTCAACGGAATAGAATTACAAGTATACGGATATATAATTGGCTGGAGTTTTCTTGTATAAGTAACCACTTTACATTTGGAAACATTAAGGTGAAGACTATTTATAACGCACCATTCTTGAATACGGTTTATTTGCAGTTGGATCATATCACAATCACTAAGCGTATTGATAGTGGAGAATACTTTTAAATCATCTGCAAAAAGCAGTTTTTCGCAGGATATAAATTCAGATAAATCATTGACAAACAATAGAAATAAAAGAGGGCCTAGATTGGAACCTTGAGGGACCCCAGAAGACGCGACAAAGGCATTGGAATTAAAATTATTATAAGTTACATATTGCATGCGGTTTTCAAGATATGAAATAAAAAATGAGAGTAACGAATCGTGAAATCCAAAGCTTTGTAATTTTGAAATGATAATACCATGATCAATTCGGTCAAAGGCTTTGGAAAAGTCGGTGTAGACTACATCGACTTGACCTTGGGAATCAAGGACCCCTGAGGCGTATTGTGTAAAACAAGCAAGGTTAGATAGGGTAGAGCGTTTAGCCATAAAACCATGTTGAAATGGGGAAATATAATTTTGAACAAGGGGATAAATACGAGAGTGAAGGGTTATCTCAAAAACTTTAGCAAAGTTGGATAAGATGCTAATAGGCCTGTAATTAGTTATTAAGCTTGGATCGCCAGATTTAAGAACCGGACAAATGCGGGCTTTTTTCCACTCGTCTGGAAAACATAATGTTTTGAGTGAGAGATTAAACAAAACAACCAAGGGTTTGATTAATACTCCAAAACAATCCTTAATAATAAAGCTGGGAATTTGGTCTGGACCAGAAGTCATCTTATTATTTAGTTTACGTATAGAGGATAAAACCTCGTCTTCTGATATGCTGACAATGTTGATAGATGGCAGATTATTTGGGGGTTTATTGACAAATGTGGCGGGTTGCGGAGCTAGATAAACACTACTAAAATATTGGCTAAAAGCATTGACAATTAATTCAGGAGAATCAAAAATATTATCATTGTTAGACATTCTGCCAGGTATTCGGGAGCTACCTTTTTTAGTCTGAATAAATGACCAAAATTGCTTAGAATCAGTGATAATAGATTGTTCAACAGTACGGAGATAGTTGCTGTAGGAAGTAGAGATCTGAGTTTTGACAAGTGAACGGAGGCGACAAAAATCTTGGTGAGCAGTAACAGATTTGCTCTTTTTATGTCTTTTGAAGTAGTAGTTTTTTAGTTTAATATTTTTAATTAGTTCAGGGGTATACCATATTGGAAATGAATGTTTTTTATTACGACGAAAGGGAACATATAAATCAAACAAAGAATACATGACGTTGTAGAACTCCGCACATGCTGTATTTACATTCGTGTAGTTGAGCAGAAAGGACCAATCAACACCGAGCATAGCATTGTACAGGTTAGGAAAATCCGCTTTTTTAAAATTATAAGTTTTATTGATTGCATTAATAGGAAAATCGGTTTTAGAGGTACGGACTACGTACAGTGTTAAATATAATGCAGGATGGTAGACATCTTCTTTGACTAAAGGAGCATTATCTCGTGAAATTTCACAGTCAATATTAGACAATACGAGATCGAGCAGTCGTCCATTTACATTAGTAACTGTGTTGTATTGACTTAAATTTAAGAAATCAATTAAACTATAGGTCAACTTACATTTACTATCATTAGCGTCAGGATTGTTGAAGCTAGGAATATTGAAATCGCCTAAAATCAGAATATCTTTGTCGCGACAACAATCCATCTGCTCAAAAAATTCGGTAAAGATACGAAAATCTACGGTTGTAGTGTTAGGTGGTATGTAAATAACAAATATATAAACTGTACCAAAATTAAAAAAGCACTTACAACCTAAGGCATCAATAGAGGGCACAGCATTGGTTAATTCAGACATATTAAGTGTTTCAACATTAACATAACTTTTAACTGCTAATAAAGCACCACCTCCCCATAATTGGTTAGTAACATCATATTGACGATCGCATCTGAACACATTGTAAGAGCCAGGAAAAAATTCAGTATTAAGCATATCAGTAGTGAGAGCGGTTTCAACTAGACAAATTAAATCAAATTCACATTCACTAACCGACGAGAAAAATTGTTGCACTTTACTACGCAGGCCACGCACATTCTGGTAGTAGCAGATTAGGTCAGCTTTACTGTTGGTCAATTCTAGTTTAAAGGTAAGATTTTGGGTATTCCACGAATATGTTTTATTTTAAGATTTGTTTCGCCTGACTTAATACGATCATCCAATTGTTTTTTAATATTACGATAATATTCCATTTGCTTAGGTGTTCTATCTAAAGATATTGAAACACCCTTGTAGAGTTGGTTATCTTTTAGTTTCTTAGTATTATGAATAATATCATGTACCAGTTTTTCATCGTTAAGTATTACTTTAATTGGGCGAGGGTACGGCTTTGTAGGATCAAATTTACCTAAACGAGCAGAAACAATGTCGATGTTGCTAAATTTAGGATTAACTTGAGTTAAAATTTCAAGTACCGTTTGCTTTTCATGTATTGTATTAGCAGAGCGAGATGCATTGTCCACATCGGTTACACCGTAAATTATGATATTACGTTTTCTTATTTGACGTTCATTAACTTCAGAGATAATTTCCTCAAAGCAATCACTATCAAGTGATTTACCAGATTCTACTAAGGATAGCTTAGTTTTTACTTCAATAAGCTCGTTTTTGAGATCGACAATTGCAGCCTTAAGATCATTAAGGTCATTGCCAAGTTCGGCACATGTGTTGCAACTCCAAGATAGTCCTTTTTTAGAATTTATAATCCTTACTTCCGAGGATGAAAGGTCAACACATGTATGTTTATATCCTTTTTTACATATGCAGCAAGTTACTAATTTGTGCTCATCGACGACAGATCCACAACAAGTACAACTGAAGATAACAGGCATGCTGTCTGGGTTTAGCGATAACGTGAAAACTGTACGTAAATGCGACACCGGCAGACAAATTCGTTACACTTGCATTACTTTAAGGTTATATTCATTGAAAACAATACTTAAGAATAATTATGGTTAACTTAATCCTTATAGAGGACACTGTTAACTGTTCACCATGTAATTAGCAGTAAAATCCAACTTTAAAGTGACATTAGAAACACATAAATCAACAAAAATAATAGAGCACAATATAGTAGAAGCTCTTTAATACCGCCGTTACCGCGAGTAATGCTTCCATATAGCAGTGGTTGCTCGTGGTGTGGTGTACTGGAAGGCAGTTTAAAGTTGTTTTTTTTTGGGAAAAAATTTGTTCTAATCCAAGTTTGAGGTAGCCTTATATTTCAAACCCATCCTTTACGTTGGCAAAATGATCTATTTTTGCCAACATTTTTATTGAAGTCTTTAATAGACTTTCGATAAGCACTCTCTAATAAAATTATTGTAAATTGATACCAACATTGCCAGTGTGTCAAAATGCACAATACTTTTCATGTGGTTTACCGATAAAAACGTGTTTGAATTTTAGTTTTTAAATGTTTGCAGTCAACATCACACAATGAATTATCACAAAATAGCAGACAGTGGAAACAAGTGAAAGCATTTTCTTACATGGCATTCACAATCCAAAATTATTTTGCAGGGACATCTTAAAACATCACTAAATTATGATTACACAACCAACAACTGTTTACACACTACTACGTCGTGTACGTGCGAATTCCGCAAATTAGGCGGCTATTGGCATGCCCCAGCATAATTCTCGGAAATTGTGGGTTCGTGACCCTGAAGTCTGTAATACGCAGATACTTCTATCCTCTTTCAGCTTGTGTAATATGAATTTCACTGCAATGAGCTTTCTATTTCACTCTTATTCGTTTGAAGGCTTTTTAAGCCGGCGCGGTGGCTTTATTCGGTGACGTATAGCTGAATTGGGGACTGACAGCCAAATGACACTCGCATAGATTCGTTTAACGCCCGCGAAATACTCAAAAATTCAAACGTTTTCGGATCCTGCGGCAACTTTTTAATAAACGTTGTCGCATATAAATCTCATACAAAAGAATAGAATATATAAATATAGAATTTTTTAAATATTAAAGTGTATAATATGTACTCAAACAAAAAGTAATTATCTATTTTTTCATATTTCATTGGGAGGTCAATGACCATTTGACCCAATGAAGAAACCGCCACTGCCATATAAAATGTTCGGCAATTCGATGACGAATTTTATATGACTTATTATAGGCACCAAAATAAGTACTGTCGGAGAATCCGCTACGAGAGTTTCCGCGCATACGACCGCCGCTTTTTTACCTATTCTCTAAATCATTCTGTTACATTATTTTCCACTGTAGAAGTGGTCGTAACCTGTTCAGGGAATCAGCCAAATCAAACTTTTACTTTGTAGTGTTAAAAGACATAACGTGTGCTGTCTGGTAGTACATGTAATTATCGTAGTTTTATATTTCTTACTGCTTAATTACTATCTTCTTAATAGTTGTAATTTACACTACCTACTTTATGTACTGTTATGTACTTGCATCGCAGCGTCTGACCCATAGTAGACGGCTGCAAACAGCGTCTGTTCTCCAGGTTAGAGGCGGCTGACATAAAGAACTCACCAATCCGCCTGGCCGGCGTGGTGTTTTAAATGCCAATACCTCTCAAGAAAATAAAATGTCGACAAGAAAACGTAAAAGAATAGTACCCCAGGTGGGTAGGATAATATATCCAGAATCCCACACCGGAGATCCGGTCTGCCTCACGGATTCTGGGGGAGGCAAAAGTCCGAGAAGCAAACAGACTAAAATCTACCTAGCGACGTACAACATACAATCCATGGCCAAAGACGAAAAAGTTTATGAACTGGAAGAAGAATTACAAAAGGTGGAATGGGATATATTGGGACTATCCGAGATCAAAAGAAGAGGAGAAGAATGTATAGACTTCAATTCGGGTAATAGATTATATTACAAGCGGAAGAAGATGTAACACAAGGGGGCGTAGGATTCCTAATAAAACAAAAATTAAAAACACACAGAGATATTCAAAGCAATATCAGATAGAGTAGCTTATATAATAATCAAAAACAATAACTTGAAAATAAAAATAATCCAAACCTATGCGCCAACATCAAATTACGAGGACGAAGAGTATGAAATATTTCTGGAAGAACTTACAACACCCATAGAAGAAACAAAATTAAAGCCAACCATAATTATGGGTGACTTTAACGCAAAGATTGGAACAAAAATCGATGAAACTGAAACAAAGATAGGAAATTATGGCTAGGAATTATGAAATGAAAGAGGAGAACGACTTGTGCAATACCTACAACAAGATAACTTCTATGCCGTAAATACATTCTTTAAAAAGAAACAAAGCCGAAGATGGACTTGGATATCACCAAGCGGCGACACAAAAAATGAAATAGACCACTTTATCTCCTCTGAGAGATTATTCTTTAATGATATTACAGCTTTAAATCAATTTAACACAGGAAGCGACCATCGTATGCTTCGAGCCATAATTTCGGTAGACAAGAAATTAGTAAGGAAACGATATTTTAAAAATACAACGCAAATAGATGCTTACATATTAAAAGAGAAAGCAGAGGAATTCAGGACAATCTTGAAAAACACCAACATACAATCGGAAAACACAGAAAACGATGTTAACATAATAAACAACAGACTAAAGAAAAATTTAGTGGAAACAGAAGTAAAAGTAGCTAAACGAAAAAAAGAAAGACAAAAAAGAATAAGTGATGAAACAAAAACCCTAATGAGTCAAAGAAGAGAGCTTATTAATAAAGGAAAAAGACAGTCAAAAGAACATAAGGAACTGAATAAGACAATAAGAAAAAAAATCAAAGAAGATCAAAGGAAATACAACGAATCTAAAATAGAAAAGATAATCGAAATAAACAGAGGTATGAAATGTCTAAGACCGACCTTAGGAAGACCAAAAATAATTACCATGAAAGACAATAATGGAAGGGAGGAAAGAGAAAAACAGAAAATAGAAGAGATAATAACAAAATATTACAAAAACCTGTACGAACCCAAAATTACACCAGATCATAACACACAAAAAAATGTAAGCAGAACTATTACAAATGTCAATTCAGAAGAACTACCAAATATCGAAAACTATGAGATAGAACAGGCTATAAAGGAACTCGAAAATAATAAGGCGGCCGGTCCCGATGAAGTATTAGCAGAAATGCTAAAAGAGGGGAAAAAGATCAAAATAAACTCCATGAGGATATTACTAAACGAGTACCTACACGACGCAGTCATCCGCGACGATTGGTATAAAAGTATAACTGTCCTCCTGCATAAGAAAGGAGACACACATCTCACTACTCTCGCAGATCTATAAAGCATTCATGAAGATAATTACTAACAGACTTACCCCAAAGATGGATGCATACCAACCCGTAGAACAGGCGGGATTTAGGAAAGGGTTCAGTACCTCAGACCATCTTCTAACAATAAGAATGCTCATTGAGAAAGCTACCGAATACCATTTGCCCGTTTATTTGGCATTTGTGGACTATGAGAAAGCCTTCGACAGCGTGGAGCTGTGGACGGTGGAGCAGGCTATGAATAACTGTAGGACAGACTCCCGTTATAGACAACTAATTCATAATGTATACGAGAAAGCAACAATGGTGATACAACTTGAAGAAAAAACTGGAAAAATACCAATCAAAAGAGGAGTCAGGCAAGAGGATATAATATCCCCAAAAGTATTCACACTTGCCTTGGAAGATGTATTCAGATCGCGACAATGGACAGAATACGGAATAAATATTGACGGTAAAAAAATGTGACATCTTAGATACGCTGACGATGTCATCATACTAACAGCGGCAACATTGGAAGAACTGCAAATAATGACTAAAGAATTGGAAGAAGCATCGCGAAAAGTCGGCCTAAAAATGAATATGAAGAAAACAAAAATAATGACTAACACGCAAGAAGATAGAAACGTAAGGATAGACAATTGTATACTGGAAAAAGTAAACGAATACATATACTTCGGACAAATCCTAAAACCGGGCAAAGATAACCAGACGGCAGAAATACAACGAAGGATCCGATTGGCATGGGCAGGATTCGGAAAGCTAACATTTGTGCTAAGAAATCCCAAGCTACCACAATATCAAAAAAGTAGGGTATTTAACCAATGCATATTAATAACACTCACGTATGGTTGCCAAACGTGGACACTAACCAAAGCTAACACAGATAAAATTGCAAAAACACAGAGATCCACGGAAAGAGCTATGTTGGGAATCAGGTTGATAGACAGGAAGACAATCAAATAAATCAGAAGCAAAACAAAAGTCAGAGATGTCGTAGAATATGTCACTACACTGAAATGGACCTTTGCGGGTCATAATGCACGACATAAAGATGGACGATGGAATAACCAAATTCAAAATAGGAGGCCATGGATGGGACAGCGGACTAGAGGACGCCCACAGATGCGTTGGGGAGACGACCTGAAGAGAATAGATAGGTGGACTGAACTGGAAACGTGCCGCGCAAGATAGAACTCAATGGCGAGAGATGAGAGAGGCCTATGTCCAAAGTTGGACGACAAATGGCTAACGAAGAAGAAGAAGAATTTATGTACAGGTAGATAAATTCCAAAAATAGAGTTGATATTGAAGAAATTGTTTGCATCAACATATTTTCGCATGCTACATGCATAAGTTACATTATTTGGTGGAAGAGGATCGTTAGTTAGGTGAAAAATTCTCTTCTGTATTTTCCCAGGTTATTTTTCTTTATTGGGTGAGGGACTAGATTCTATTATATACTACTGAAACATTTTTGTAATCGGATAAGGAAATACATTTTACTGGAAGATTTTCGTAAGCGGATGAGAAATTATATTTTACTACAAAATGTTCGTAATCGGTTACATTGTTTAGGTCATCATAAGTTTAGACTTTCTTTTGACCAAACATAGACTAAAAGAATCGCTAAACAAAAAGTTATCACTTTCATTCTTTTTATTTTTAATTTTAGAAAATAACTCCAAACAATGCATTGCTTCTGTCCCAGTATAAGACACAAATTTTCCTTGTTTTCACTCAATTTCTACGTAAGTGTCAGTCGATATTAATATAGGAGGTCGTTGGTAGAATAATTAAATTACCGTACCGGTAACATAAAATATCTTACTTTGCTTTACGGTTAATTAATGTTAACGTTCCTTTACTGGTAGTCATTTACCACCACTCACAACACTGCTTGTATCTAAAAAACATTTTTTAGTAACTTTAACCTCTCACATAGTAAAGCACAACATTTAAATTACGTTTTTTATTTTTAAATTAATATTTTACTTTGGTAAAAAAATTCATATATTAAAAATTTATTTAAAAGGTAGTGTCATGCATAGAATTTTATACCGCTTCCAAAAATGTCAAAATATACAGGGTGTAAGTAAGATTTAAAATAAGAAATCTGGAATTATTTTCATTTGTTTCAATTAATAATTTAAAAAGGGGGGTGAGCCATGTTTTACTTATCCCATACATACAACATAATAGTTATTTATTATATCAGTTGGATAAAGGCATTATTAACATACGAATGCGGTGAGTTGCCCGACGAGGGCGTTAGCCCGAGTAAGAGCATGAGTATGTTAATGGCCTTTATCACATGTACAGAACAAGTACCTGAAGTGGTCATCTTTCCGGGTGATTGCATGTGTTTCTCTAGTTGGCGTTAATATTTTAGTAATGGTAATAAAAACTGAAGGGAGAACAGCCCCGGTGGAAAAGACATTAGCTCTCGAATAATTTTGTGGCCAACACATATTAAAACTAATATTTTATAATAAATGGCATTTTCCTGTTGCAAGCAAGTTCCTTGGTTTTCAAAGACCAAAACGAAACATCCTAGAAGTTTTTTCTCAGTGGAAGGTTGTTCCTATTGTCGTTTAATAGGTTTATACCGATTTTTAACTAGAAATTAATTCATTTTTGAAAAATAATAGATGGTGGGGATATCGAACAGAACAAAAGTGGAAGATGTGATAGCCCGTATCACCAGACTAAAGTGGCAGTGGGCTGGGCATCTAATGAGAAGACAGGACGACAGATGGAGCAGAAGGGTGACAGAGTGGAGGCCGAGAACAGGGAAAAGATCACGGGGAAGACCCTCGTACACGCTGGAGAGACGACATCGACAAAATCGCCGGAATACAGTGGATGGGAGACACAACAGATCGCGAAAAATGGAAGCAGTTAGGGGAGGCGTTCGTCCAACGATGGAACATTATACGCTGATTTATGATGGGGATATCGTGTTTGCGTAGATGGGTTACAGGGTAAAAAATCTCATATCAATTGTGAAGTTTTCTAATAGTTTGAATATGCGAAAAGGAAAAGAAGCCGCGGTTATATGCTAGAAAGGTTTCGTGGCGGTTGCGCGACACCTTTTTACATGATGCCTAGACTGCGTGATATAAATTTGGGCATTGAGTTTCCAGACGTCAATAGCGTACGACATTATCTCAATATATTGAGATATTATCTCGATATATTGAGTTAGTATTTAAAATGTTTTGAGATGTTAAAAAATAACGAGGTGGTACCAGGGCGCTTCCGTGCTATGCAGACTAAGATGGCGAACCATTTATTATTAAGAAAAATAAAAGTCACATCTCATTTCATTCATTCTCATTTCGCACCCGCAAATCCAGTCCAAAGATTTACACATATTTGTGTTAAACTTTTGCACATATTCTTAATTTTTTTTATGTCAGATTTGTTAATGTTGTTTAGAGCTAGAGTAAGCCCATATTTTTTATCTGAAACTGCACCTAGTAGTAGTAGACCTAAACTCCGGCCCGGCGTGTAATGAAATAGACCGATTTTAAATAAGTATTAAAATTTAATAATTTACTTTGTTTCTGACCTTCGCTGTTATTGCAAAAACTCTTCGATAACAGTTTTGTGTGTCTTATCACGTTTGTTTACATAGCCGCTGTGTCGTTTTAACAACACGGGTGCTAGCCTAGGACGTCCTTATTTAAGTTTTTACTACCCCGTAATCTTTTATATAACTATCGCTTTCCTCTAATAAAACTTAAACAGTATTGTACGTTTTAGAAAAGTGGAGTATGTTATATGTAACATTGTTTGCTTTGCCTGTTTGCAATAACGGGCGTCGCCTACATTGCTTCGCTTACGAGCCGCTACTGTCTACAGGATGTAACTTTTCTGCAGGAAAGGAAGTAGTGGGCTACCACATTCTGCAGTAAAAAATCTAAAACCATTTAGCTCTTTGGCGTTCAGTTTTCAAAATCTAAACCATAATTTTCAAAATTATTTTGAGTTGTTTCCCGTATGATTTATTAACAATCGCTATGTGTTTTCACATTTATCTAAAAAAGTAATTATACCTATAGCTATGGAATTTGTAACAGTAAAGAAGGGGGACTAATAAAATACCGCACGTCGTCGCATGGAATGAAAAAGAGCACAAGTTAAATTTACTCTTCTGCTTTATTTTCGTCGGTAGTAAAATTTACAGTTCCGTGGAAACAGAAAGTTCCGCTCTCGTTAATGTGCAATCCAGCAAAAACTGGGGCAAAACAGTATTTTTTAACACAAAAACAGCCCTAGTTTAAAGGTGCGTATTTTCATATTTTCATATTTTCATTTCTACACCTGCTTCTACGTGTTTCGCAACTGAACAGAAATAAATTGATTATATACATATGGATCGCGCATCGGTTGTAGGAAATAGGAAATTATAACGCTAGAAAATATACCTTAAAAATCAAATAAGTTAATGAATCTCGGATGGAAAAGAACTGAATCTGGTGGTTTCGAGTGCTTTCTAACTTACGGTAAGTATATTTTTCTATCAAAATTGCGTTAATATACGTTCATCTTAAATAATTACCGGTTTTATTATCATTGCTGTTAAATTGCAAGTTTTTAAAACAGTAATTTACGTTTTTTAACGAACCCTAAGAGATCTTGTAAATAAGTTCGTTGTATCCGTAGTTCGTTATAAGTATAAGTAAAAAAGTTTAGTGTCCAAAACTATTAAACACAAATAAATTTTGTTGAAGCTACAAAGTTACGGAAAAATCAGGGCGTAATAAACGGAAATATCGTAAACAGATACAAATGCGTTATAAATAGTGACAATTACAATTTGTTCGTTTGTTGGAATTTGCGAAACCGAACATTTTACTTCATTATAACCTGCTGTTCGTTATGTGTGGTTTTAATAAACGACTTACACTGTATATTTATATTTTTATTCGTGAAAATTTATGATTTCAAGTTATAGACGGAAATACATCTTTTTGGAGCGCCAGTATTTTAAAAATCTGTGTTTAGAAAATTTTAAATCGAAACTAACAGTGAGAAATATTGTTTTGGTAGCTTTTTTTTACCGGAAACTGTATTTAATAAATTATAAGCGGAATCCCTAACGCATTTTTTCAAACTTTGTAGCTTCAAAGTGACGGCCGCTATGATTTTTGAAAATTTTTACTTTAATGCCTTATTACTCAAAAACGAGTGGCTAGAACGGCATAAACTGTAGTTAGTATAATAACCCTAGAGAAATACAACGTTACTATGTAACAGAAATGATAACTGTCAAGTGAAAAACATTTTAAAAATATTGGAAATTTTCAAAAAGATATTGCTTAGAAACTGCCAGTTTCAATGAAACGTTTAAAATATGTTTCAGTTTCATTGAAACGTTTCAACGGCCTCTGAAACGTATTTGAAACTTTTTCTAAATGTCTAAATACTACTCTGTAATTTGCGCTTCTCTAGCTCAAAGTATAAAGCTGCTATCCCACTGTAAAAGATCTCGTATTTATGTCTATAAAATGGTTATAAAAATGACGTCATGTAAAAATCACCATAATATCCTATCTCACTGTAAAAATATTTTAACAAACATTTTATTACAATTTTTAGATGTGTAGCACAACTGCCTTGTACGAATGAACTGCTTATCCAGAAACCATGCACAAACGCTTCGCTCCCAACAACGTTACCGCGCACGCTTCCATCAGCAACCAATCAAAATCAAACATTTTTGTAAAAATTAATACGAGAATCTTTACAGTAGAATATTTTTACGTGATAACATGACGTTACATAAATACAATATTTCAAAATGTTATTATGATTCCATAAAATAACATCACACTATGAAAATCTTTTTCACAATTTTTTTATAGAAATAAATACAAGTATGTTTAAAGTGGTATATCGGCCTTATTGAACTATGCGTGGTCGGCGCAACCGCACACATGTCACTCGCCATGGCCTACAGATGCAAACTTGCAAGCTTCATACATTTCAAGAATCTTTTCCGATCTCACCTATATATCTAATCAGTTCCTGCGATATGCCATCATTCCCAGGTGCTTTGTTTACTATTATTTTTTTATTGCTTTTATTGCTTGCTCTAATTGGTTTTTAGATGTAACTTCAGCGTTTTTTATCATATTCTTAACTTCCTTTCCTTCGTTTTTATATATTTCGTAATCATCTTTTATGTTTGTGGTCTGTAGATATTTCTTTCATTTATTTTAGTTCTCTTTCGCCTTTTCCTTTATCTCCGACGTCCACCATGCTGTTTTCTTTGTTTTGCATAGTTTTGCTGTCCCGCAACTTTTTTTTTGCTTCTAATATACTTTGCTTCAGAGATTTCCACTCTGCCTTTATACCTGTAAACCTTGTTTCAAGCCCTAGTTTCTATTTCCAGATTTTTTGGTATTATTTCTTTTTTGTATTTTCTTCTTTTAATCTATAGCTTCTGATACTTTCATGAGTATCTGTAGATATATAAAATACTTAATTACTTTAACAATATTTATTTATTTTAACCTTTTAACCTTATACGTATTTCGGCATGTTTACATGCCATTGTCAAAGGTTATATGAAAAAGTAAGCAGTTAGTGTTGTTATAGCAATAGAACTTGGTGACTTGATCTCGGTAATCGTCTGCAGATGACTTGATTTCTTATTCCAAAATGTCCAGTTGAGGTGAATTTAAGAGATCAATTTGCTCATTCATTAACGGTACAGTTTTTAAATGTTTCTGAATTTCAAAAGCTTCCAGCGTATCTAATTTACGTTTATCATCACAAAAGTTTAAACATTTTATAGTGTTACTAGCTGACCCGGCAAACGTTGTTTTGCCATGTATATTATTTGTAGGAAACATTTTTTTAGATCAATAAAAATAACTATCTACTATAAGTGTGCGGGGATGTACTTATAATCGAAAGCGTTATAAACAATAAAAGTATGCTTTATTTAGGGTAATAAATAAATCTTTATTAAAGTAACGAATATATTTTAAATTACAATTCTTGATAGCTATCTAAACATCAAAAATAATTATTCATATTTTTACTATCAATTATGGCAGTTGAAAAAAAAAATTAATCTCTCAGCGCAATAGAGTGTACAATATTCTTGGTTAGTCCGTCTTTAGCCAACACAAACAAACTGGATGGTTTTCCCACGCGAGAACATGCCACATATAGTTGTCCGTGGGAAAAGCATGGTGTTTCCAAATCTAAGCCACATACAGACAATGTCTGGCCTTGTGACTTATTGATCGTCATAGCGAATGCCAATCTAATTGGGAATTAATAAATGTACTTTCTTCCCAAATAAATATTAATTTAAATTTAATAAATTAAATAATTGTCTTTAAATAAATTATTAATAGTTAATAAATCCTTCTATCAGTGTATTGGTGGAAAACAGTGACTTAATATTGTATTCATTTGCTTATTATTTGACTTACCTTTCACAATAATAAAACGGGTATATTTATTAACCACGTACACGTTTTCGTTTTGAATTAAAACTATTTCCAAAAAATGTTAAGTACAATATGTACAGGTACGGTAATGGCCGTTGTTGGCGGGAGCTTACAACACGTGTTTATTTACATGAGATCACTTAATTAACTGAGAGTTAAAACTGTCTTTGTCAGATTAATAAATTGTAAATAAATAATTATTGCACTGGAAATTAATGATAAATTTACGATGACAGTAAAATTAACATGAGAAAATTAAAATAATAGGTATAACAGTCACTGCTACGATTGATACACTAATAAAACCAAAAAAAAATGGCTGAAAAATGTATAGTGAGTAAGACAGGAGACCGGCTTCGTCCTCATCCCTACTCCGTGATGTTTGCTGGATGAGTGGTGACACCTGGCGGGGATAACTGATCGATTGATAGTTGATCAGTTATCGACCGGCGAGGGCGGGAGATCAAATTGAATTAAAAAAAAATCATAATTAAAGGAACTTGAAATTATAAACTCTGAATAAGAATTTATCGTACTACAATTATAATATTCGATTGCCATCTTGCAACCCTATTGCGGATCTGTGGATAGAATGAAAAAAATAAAAATCGGGATGGAAAAATAGGGGTTGATCGTATAAGAGTGAAAATTGAGAGTAATATGAAATTTTTTATTCTAAGTCATGACAAATTAAAAAAAAAATTCTCAAAAAAATTAAAGTTTATAATTAACAAATAAAAATAGGGGTTGATCGTAGAAGGGTGAAAAATGAATTTTTTTTATTCTAAGTCATGACAAAATAAAAATAAAAATCTTGCCAAAAAAAATTAAAGTTTTTAATAAATAATTAATAAAAAATAAGGGTTGATCATAGAGGGGTGAAAATTTAGGGTTGTATGTATTTTTGTATGATGTATCATAAAAAATAAAAACAAAAAATTTTGTCCAAAAAAATTAAAAAAAAATTTAAGGGTGGACCACCCTTAACATTTAGGGGGATGAAAAATAGATGTTGTCCGATTCTCAACCCTAGCCGATATGCTCGCGAAGATTCACGAAAATCGGCCGAGCCGTTTCGGAGTAGTTCAATTACGCACCCCGTGACACGAGAATTTTATATATTAGATTAGATGTCATTGAATGATTGTGTTCTAGTAAGTGTTTAGCGTAATTGGATTTATGTGGGTGTTTGTATTTGTAACAACGTACGTGTTCTTTATACCTAATATCAAAATTTCTAATGGTCTGGCCTATATAAACCGAATTACAATGCGAACAATTTAATTTGTAAATGACTGATTTTAGCAAATCGTCGGTTTTTGATTTTGCATTAAACAAAGTGTTTAAGATGTTTCTAGTTGTTTTAAAGCTTACTTTATATTTATTTGTTTTGTTTATAATTTTAGCAATTTTTTCTGATTTGTCACCAAAATGTGGGATCGAAGCATATTTAATTGTATCAAACGAAATTAGGGTATTCGGATAAATTTTTTGAATGGCTAATTTATAATCTTTTTCTTTAATTAATGTATCAATAAGTTTAGTATTATAACCATTACTGTATGCAATTTGTTTAATAATTGACATTTCTGTATTATAATTAATTTTATCTAAAGGGACCGTCAAAGCCCTATGTATCAGGGACCTGTATGCTGCTAATTTATGTGTTTTATGATGACAAGAATCGTGTGGTGTCTGTTTGTGTAGGTTTTCTATAAACTGAGTACTCAAATTTATTAGTTGAATTAATTTTTATGTTTAAATCTAAAAAGTTAATGGACTTATTTTGTTCAGTTCCGAGTGTAAATTTTATGTTTGGGTGCAAGCTGTTAATAAAAATTAAAATTTCATTAATTAAATCAAATGAACTATTAAAACATGCTAAAATGTCATCAACATAACGAAACCAAAATATAGCTTTCTCAGATTGATTTGATTCGAATATTTGATCTTCTAGATTTTCCATAAATATGTTAGCTAAAAGAGGTGAAATTGAACTTCCCATGGGTAAACCATCTTTTTGGAAATAAATTTTATTATTAAAAGTAAAATAATTTTGATTGGTGCAAAGTTCAAATAATTGAATCAACTCAGTCCGTTTTATTAACTCAATATTTTTGTTAATAAGAATATTATTTAACAAAGGAATACACTCTTGAGGAGGTATTTGGGAAAACATATTACTAACATCAAAACTAACTAGCTTGCTTTGTGGTGGTAAATGTAAGTTAGATAACTTTTAGATTAATTCGGAAGAATTTTTAACAGAATATTTTGGTTTATAATCAAAACTGGTAACTATATTATTTAGTACTAGTGTTACCCCAGCGCACAATGCACTGACAGACTGAGCGTTGACTGAGTCAGTTAAATGCTAAGTCACGTGATGCATTAGTTCTATGAGGAGACGCGGCGTTGGTGCAGATGTCGCCTCAAGTAAAGTGCGTTTGGCAGACTTTCAAATATAAATTAAAATAATTATTATTGAAAAATCGACGTAGAATAAAAATATAAAAATGTTTCATGTTCCATTTGAGGATAGAGACCTTTCATTGAAAAAAAAATGGTCTAAATTGGTGAAGCGGTAGCCGCTTGAGGAACAGGAGAAAAATACCCTTTGAGCTTTTATATATGTATGGATTTTTGCTAGCACATGGTTGGGTGCATTTATGTATGATACTACTGGTCTAATGGGCATGTTGAGTTTGTGTATTTTCAATAAACCGTATAGTTTTGATGGTTGTGGATTTGGATTTATTATTTGTCTTTTTTGATAATCTGTTAAACAAACCTGGCAATTTTCTAATGTTTGTTTTAATTCTTTTTGATAATTTTCGGTAGGATTACTAGTTAAAGTTTTTAAGTTTGAATTGGTTATGAAATCATTAATTTTTTGTAAGTAAATGTCATTGGGTAATATAACTAATATGTATCTGCCTTGACAGTAATCAGATTATTTACTGAAATTTTTTCTTTAATCGATTTAAGTAATAAATTATTTTGAATATTTATTTTATTTTTTGATTTATTGGTATTGATTGACACTCTTTTAATAAATTAGCAATTTGAAATTTTGCATATAGGAAATGTCTTTCTTTAAGAATCAGTTCAGAATTGACTGCTAAAATTTCTTTAATATTATTGGTAAATTTTGGAAAAGGGGCAAACTTAAAACCCTTATTTAGGAATTTTATCTGTTGGTCATTGAAATCTGTGTTTGATAAATTTAGAAAACGAGGATGAAAATTTATTATTGTGTCGGGTTTTGTGTGTGATTGAAGTGTACGTGTGTGTTGTTCTAATCTCTAAAGTTTATTTTTCTGTATTGCGTACTTTTTAAATTTCATTCTACTAACTAATTCTCTAATGTTATTGTCAAATACGTCAAACTCAATTGGATGTAATTTGTGAATGAGTTCTGTGTAAAGTACCTTTAAATAAATACCTAAGCAAATTGTCTCTAATTCTAAACCATCTTTTTGATTCTTCTTTCAACCATCTTTGTTCAGCATTTCTGATTATCTTCTCAGTTATGCTGTTCTTGGTTTTGGTAGAGATATTAATGTAGTTTGGAATGAGCTTCTTTTTCTGACATTGTTGATTAAACCAAACGTTCTTTGTTGCTACACCATGTTTGATCATGATCTTCTTGTACATTTTAGCTTGTTCTTCTAACGAAGATGACATCACTTTATTTCTCTTGCGTGCGTGCGTACGTGCGTACCAGTACTTCAGTCACGCTCCGAAAGACCTGTCAACGCATGGGAGTAAGTTAGAGAGATACCGAGTGATATTGTAATGTAAACTGCTGAATTGTTTCGAAGTTTCATGAAGATCATCAATTTTTTGATTTTTTGGAAAAAGATTTCTTGAAACTAAAGAAACTTAAAAACCAAAAACAAATTCATCCGCCAAAAATTGTGTGGGAGGGGAACATTACCTTCCCCACTCCAAATATTGCTGTATGTAAAAATTAAGTGGAGAACTTTATTCCACTATCACTCATGAGCAATTAAGCTTAAACAGAAATGTTTGTCGGCCCCGGTTATTAAATAAGGGGGTAGGAATTTTCGATTTTCCAAAATTCATAGAATGCGTCAGACAGAAAATTACCAGCTAAGACACGAACCAAATTGTAGCGTATCTTGGCTCTATAGCTTACAAAACTAAAAACAAATCGTGTTGCCAGTTTTTGAGTAATATTTTATTGAAAATTTCCAAAGTATTATAATTTGTTTTTCAATTTATAGCTTTTAACTTTTCAAAACTGTTTGTGCACAATAACATTGTGTCTTTATAAGGTAATTATTATTATCAATTATTTTTACCCTTAACCGCTAAATTCAAAATTTTTAAAAAACTCGTAGTGTCCACCATTGTAAGGTTAGAAAGTTCGGAAAAAAGCGTTGGATTTGCCTAAACTTTTCTATCAGATTCCGTTTTGATAATTTATAAAATTTATTTTCGGAAAAGAATGCTACCAAAAAAATGTTTAACTTCCGCTTCCGATATTAGATAATTTCCTATACTGAAAGTATAGGAAAGTAAAATCACTCAACTTTTATACAGAGTTAGTTATCAAAAGGAAATTAAGCTTTTAATTTGCGTATTGAGGTAGACATTTAATATTTTGGAATATTATTATACAGCCTCGAATGGATAGAATTAAAAGAATTTAAATTTGAGGTTTTACGGTGTTGTCACGAATCGTTCTATGTATATGTTTAATTTGTCTATTGTCAATTTAATTGTGGAATTACCATTTTTAATACACCTTCAATAATAGACCACAAATGCAGTACTTACATCAACCTTTCTTAGCGAAATATAGTTTACTAAACATAAAAATCGATATTGTATTAAAAAAAATCTATTTTTATTAATACGTTTGAGATAAAAGTTTATAAACAGTATATGCCCATAAGCTTTCCACATATAGATTCTCACATCTATTTTTAATTATCTAATCTCATGAGTAAGTAACTCAAGAATATTTACGCACAGATATTGCTGATATGAAAAATTAGTTTTAAATATCATTCCCAGGTACTGTATATATCGTATCTTCCAAGTTCACAGGAGTGGTGCAACGAGACATTTACCTATCGTAGATGAGCACGGCGTCGGTGGTATACTGCTCTTATATATACCCAAGTAACCGTTGTAGTAACTTTATATTAAAAAATGTTTTTGAAAATATAAAACGTAGTTATTTTTGGAGTATGAGAAAATCCGGCCGCTGTGCTTTGTTACTGATAGCATGAAAATGTATGTATGTGGGAATAAGCAGCTTATATTAGTCGAAACGAGGTTTCGACTTCGATTGGTTTTGGGGGGTTATATCAGAAGTTTATTAACAAATTAAGCTTTAAAAAATCCAAAGTCGGAAGCGACTGCTAGACATGTTTTTTCAACAGCATTTTAATAAATGGAATTTTCAAAATCTGGAAACGAATTCTGATAGAAGAAATAAGGGCAGACCCAACGCTTTTTTTCCGAACTTTCAAGATTCAAAATAATCGCCAAAATAGTTTTTTGAAAATTTGGACTTTAACGTCTTATCACTCAAAACTGAGCTGCCAGATCGGCATAAGCTTGACTTAATATAATAGCCCTACGACAGCACACTATTATAAGGTAAAACAATTTTTGTACGAATGAAAACTGTGAGGTGTAAAATATTTAAAAATTATAAAAGTTTTCAAAAGTTGTTTGCTGAAAAAATGACTACAGAGATACTATATAGAGATAGGAATGAGCTAAAGTTTGGTTGATATCGCAGTTCGCTAATTCACTGTGACATCGTCTATGAATTTTTGAATATTGAAAATTTATACCCTTTTATTTAATTTAATACACGGCGGCGATCAAATATTTCTGATTAAGTTAAACTGCTCCCGAGTGATAGTAGAGTAAAATTAACAACTTAAGTTTTAGGTACAGCAATATTTAGTGTAGTTAATTTTTTCCCGCTTTACCATTTTTTGGCTAATGACTTTGATGTGCCGTGATTGGTTTCCTTTAAAACCAAGAAATCGTTTCCCAAAAAGCCACAAACCACTTTTTTCTTACTAAAATCCAAAAAATCGGGTTCTATACTATGCAATATGCAGGTGTCTCTGTTTAGACCTATATTCTATTTAAAAACGGACGAGAACTGTATAGTCATTGTTGCGTTAAACGTTATACAAAAATACTGTTGAAATATGATATAAAACAATTTTAAAAGTATAGCAAACTCCAGGCGCAGTGTTTCGCTCATTTTTAAAATTACAATCACGTTTATATTATTCAAATGGACAGAAAAATATTTTGGCTCCAATATCTGCGTGAACTTAGTATTTTCAATAAAATAAGTATTATGATGAGTTAAGTAGACAAGGGATCTTAACTTTTATAAATACCAATACATAATCTATATAAGAAATTCGTAACTGTCTGGCCATAACATGCAGACGGTCTCTTGTATCTCTGAAAAGTGTATCGGTAATAAATTGCATAAACGTCTAGTTTAACAACAGTGTTATAGTAATACATTGTTTGTTGCTAAAGATAGGGGGCTACGCTAGGCGAGTTTAAAATAACAATTATATTTCATTTACAAGACATTACATAATAATGTAATCGTGTGTTTGACGATGTTAAGGTCATGTTTACAAATAACTTTACACTTTACACACTTTACTGCTGTAACTATTGGAAGCCATAACAAACGTTCAAATGAATTAAAATTAACTAACTGAACTAGCGGCCTTTGCTTCGTGCTGTTTTGCTTCTACGAGGTGTAGGTATGTAAGACACGTCGTCCCGTTATATTTCACTTATAAAGGACGTTATACAAGAACATCTATTTTATTATCAAAAATTTTATGTATTACACAATATTGCGTACCACCAAATACAAACAAATGCTCTCTACGCTTGCACTGTCAGTCGCGATCCCAGCCTCGCCGTGTTAACAACGCCACAAAATAGCCAAAAAATTACAGTAATAACGTGCAAAAAACATAGCTTCTGCTTTTAGGGGTCGTTTTCGGATTACGGTGAAAAAGTTCTTGAAAAAGGACCCACAACAAAAACTCCGGGAAAACCAATGATGGTGAAAACACCCGTCACAATCGTCTGAAGAAAGACTACGGTGAAAATAACCTAGGTTTCCGGAAATTAGAAAAAGTGATAAGTTTAACACCTTTTCTACCAGAATTTTTTTCTGGGGCTTTGAAAAAACCCTTTTTGAGGATGTTTATCCTGATAATTTTACGGGGAGTTTTCTTTCTTTAAATTGTTTTACGGGGCTGTCATCCGGTCTTTTACCGGATTCTTTTTCAAGCTTTCCTTCGGTTTTTCCACGAGATTTTCTTTCGCGACTAGCTCTCAAACCAGAAACAGACTTTGCAGAGGAAACATTTGGATTTACAAGAGAGAAACGGGGGCGTAGCCCATGGGTTCGGCTATTAATAGTTTAAATTGTAATGCGGTGATTATTATTATTAACAAATAAATTATTACTATTAACGTTGCTTGACAAACCATGCTTCTATTTTAAGTACATCTCATTCTGGGTAGATATCCAGATATACATATAGATCGTTAGTGAAATAATCATAATACGAGAAAATGTTTGCGGAACTTGTACATATTTCTTGACGTAGTTACAACATGTAATTGACAAATATTCTTCGAAGAATGGGCAGAGCACAAGTACATTTAATGATTCAACTGCTTGGCTTGCGTATTTTTCAACAAAGTGAGTCAGAACATAACTAAAACTGATAATATACGATAACGTATCATTTAGCCATTTCCATTTATATTAAATTGTTCTACGTTCCCATAGACAGATACACTCGTGAGTGATAAAGTATAAGTACTATATTTTTGTTATATTATAAGCAGTGTTTGCATTTTCTGTTACTGTTATTGTATTACAGTCAAATAATATATTGGGTGAGTCAAGTGCTTCTAACACTGTTTTAGTTAAGTAAATACATGTTTCAAAATTTGATTTTAAATGAACATGTATTTAGTAAACGTCCATGTTTTCCGTATTTCCTATAATGTCATGCGAGAGGCACTATAAGAAATAAAGAAACAAATGGGCGACATAGGTCGCTGGAACTTTCCCATACTTTTTACGTTTTAAATATTCTTGCGACAAGAAGTGATTGAAATTTACATCTAGTCATCTCCAGTCGGCACAAGCCCGATCTAAACTCAAGGTGTTGGTTACGTACGGGGTGGTGTACACGCCGTCTACGTAAAAGCGCTAAGATAGTTAATGCGCTCACGACCTCGGATCAGAAATGGTTGTAACAACTTTATTTATAGAGTTATCAAAAATATGCAAATAATAAAAAATATTTTTTTATAAGAGCTAATTCATAGGCGTAGTTAAAATCACGCAATTGCCGAAAAATATGTTGTTGATATTAAAAAGTATCGTTTTTTCCTAATTTTTAATATGCTTGAAAATTTTTGCTAATCCCAATAAACTAAACTTTAAATAGGCTGTCAAACAGTTTGATGTTTATAACGATTGGCGGTTGCGTTTTTGAATAAAAAATACAGTAATTTCAAAATTTTCACAAATTCTTGGAAGGCATCAAAGTAAAATTTGGGAGACTAGCAAAAAACAAGTTTTGTAGTTCATTGCAAGCTCTATCGGCTCAAAATGTTAAAAAAAAAGTGTAGGCAGTTTTAGAGGAATACTTTTTTGAAAATGTCCAAAACTTAGAGCCGCTAGTATATTTACAATTTTTATATTTCGCAAAATATTTTTACATCACTTGATTGTACTTATTAAGGGTTATCAAATAATGTAACAATTTGTATTGATTTGATATTTTGTTTTTGAGCAATCGGGCATTAAAGTTAAAATTTTGAAGAATTCGCAGCGGCCTTTATAAAGCGTTTGATTTGTCTTTAGATGCATTATGTCGCACTCTAACGCTATGTATTTAAAATTTTGAAAATGTTTAGAAAAAAATCTGTACTGAACAACAGGTTTAATTCTCTTTTCCGGTTCCGATTAGCGACCTTACAGAGAACTTTTTTCTTATTCTTCTTCGTCGGCTCCCTTCCATCCAGTATCGGATATAGGCCTCCCTAATTTGCGTCCAGTTGTTACGATCTGCGGTTTTTCTTATCAATCCAAATCCGGCAATCTTCTTTAAATCATCCGACTATCGCATTTGTGGACGTCCTCTTGCCCTCTTTGCCGTCCATGGTCTCCATTGTTGGATTTCTTTGTTTCATCTATTGTCCCTCTGTCGCATAGTATGACCAGCCCATCTCTATTTCAGTGATGCTGTGTGCTCTACGACGTCAAGCACTTTCGTTTTCTGTCTAATATCTTGGTTTCTAATTCTGTCTTTTAGCTTTACGATTAGCATTTGGTTCTCCATGGACCTTTGTGCTTTAGTTAGCATGTCCACGATGTTTTTTTGTCAAGGTTCATGTTTGAGCGCTGTATGTTAGTACAGGCAGCATGCATTGGTTAATGATTATAAACATTTTTTCTTAGTGTAAAGGTATTTTCCTATTCTTCAGTATCTTGTTTTGTCTACCAAATGCTGACCTAGCTAGTCGTATTTTTCTTCTTACAAAAAACTACCTGCAACTAAAAAACTTCCACACACCAAATCTTATAAAAATCAGGCAAGGGGTTCCGGAGATAGGGGAACTAACGCACGCAACAACCCATTCACCCACCCACAGACAGACATTTTTTAAAAACCACATTTTTGGATTCCTTTTTTTCCGAATTTTCTAGGTTCAAAATTATCGCCAAAATAGTTTTTTGAAAATTTTGACTTTAACGTCTTATCACTCAAAACTGAGCTGCCAGATCGGCATAAGCTTCACTTAATATAATAGCCCCACGAAAACACACTGTTACGATGTAAAACAATTTTTGTGCGAATGAATACTGTGAGGTGTAAAATATTTAAAAATTATAAAAGTTTTCCAAAGTTGTTTGCTGAAAAAATGACTACATTTTTTTTTAATTGTGTAGGCTTATAGAGATAGAGATGAGCTAAAATTTGGCTGATGTCCCAGTTCGCTAATTCACTGTGACGTCTTCTATGAATTTTTGAATATTGAAAATTTATACTCTTTTATTTAATTTAATTCACGGCGGCGATCAAATATTTCTGATTAACCATGCATTGGTTAATGGTTATAAACAATTCTTCTTAAGTGTAAAGGTATTTTCCTATTCTTCAGTATCTTGTTTTGTCTACCAAATGCTGACCACGCTAGTCGTATTCTTCTTCTTACAAAAAACTACCTGCAACTAAAAAACTTCCACACACCAAATCTTATAAAAATCAGGCAAGGGGTTCCGGAGATAGGGGAACTAACGCACGCAACAACCCATTCACCCACCCACAGACAGACATTTTTTAAAAACCACATTTTTGGATTCCTTTTTTTCCGAATTTTCTAGGTTCAAAATTATCGCCAAAAAAGTTTTTTGAAAGTTTTGACTTTAACGTCTTATCACTCAAAACTGAGCTGCCAGATCGGCATAAGCTCCACTTAATATAATAGCCCCACGAAAACACACTGTTACGATGTAAAACAATTTTTGTGCGAATGAATACTGTGAGGTGTAAAATATTTAAAAATTATAAAAGTTTTCGAAAGTTGTTTGCTGAAAAAATGACTACAATTTTTTTTAATTGTGTAGGCTTATAGAGATAGAGATGAGCTAAAATTTGGCTGATGTCCCAGTTCGCTAATTCACTGTGACGTCTTCTATGAATTTTTGAATATTGAAAATTTATACTCTTTTATTTAATTTAATTCACGGCGGCGATCAAATATTTCTGATTAACCATGCATTGGTTAATGGTTATAAACAATTCTTCTTAAGTGTAAAGGTATTTTCCTATTCTTCAGTATCTTGTTTTGTCTACCAAATGCTGGCCACGCTAGTCGCATTCTTCTTCTTACAAAGAACTACCTGCAACTAAAAAACTTCCACACACCAAATCTTATAAAAAACAGGCAATGCGGGTTCCAGAGATAGGGGAACGAACACACGCAACAACCCACTCACCCACCCACAGACAGACATTTTTTAAAAACCACATTTTTGGATTCCTTGGACCCCATAACGCGTATTTCCGTTAAAATCTGAAATTAAAAAATTACGTGAAAGTAAAAAAGTAAATTTTGTATTTTACAAAATAAGTATCTAGATCTAGTGATCATCTACCATGAAGCTACTAGGGCTGATTACACTGACAGTCAATCTACTAGTGTAATACAACCAGATTTTGGTTGGCTCACATGTTTAAATTGCAGTGATTTATACTGCGTAAAAATGTCTACTTGGTCCCAAACATTAATTGACAAACAATTTTTAAGTAATTTATGAAGTGAGTTAAAAAATGAGTTTTATTATTTTTGGCTTCAAGTTAATCACCTACTTTGTTATTAATTTTTCTGGTAACGCTGTACAAGCGATGGTTGCAGCAGTGTAAAGTTCAAGCAATTTTATATGAGAAAATAAATTTAATCGTTTAGTTGCTATCAGTGTGGGTCAGCGGGTGTGGTCCGTGGTATTTTGGGTGGGCCCGGGCCAGTTTCAAAATATATGATAATTATGTGAAAAGTGCAACTCAAGTTGTGCTAACAATATCCCCAGAAATCGCATACAGGTGTCCCAAACTTCAAAAAGCCGTAAAAACAATCCATAGCGCAGTACTACAATAGAAACTCAATTAAAAACCGTTGATAAAAACTGCCTCTCGAGGTTAGTGCTCTGGAAAGATGCTTGTGAATATAAGAATTTGAAGGCGAAAAATGTAGCAATATATGCTGCAGCACTCTTCATTTCATCGATAACATTTGCTCCTAATAATGAAAATTGTACTAATATACATGCTTTAAACGGAAATTTGTAGTCTTTAATTTTTACTGTACAGAATGCTCGTCGCGTTCGCAGAAATGCGTACAGCCACAGCAAAAATGTATATAATTATTTACGTGTTAACAGCGTTGCCCACTTTAATAACTTTTTTTCTTGTACATTGAAGACCAAGCTTCAAAGGAGCATTTTTTCAATAGTTTAAAATTTAGTGTTCATTATACCACATTCATTCATGGATCGTTTTTGCAGCATTTTTGGGGCACCTACGTCAGTTAATATTTTTCCGCAGCTTCTACCCCTACCAGATATAGTTTAGTCTATGGTTCCAATGCCAATGCAACTTTGTAACCATTTGACAAGAACCAAAATGTGTGGTGTAGTACAACAGTATATCGATTCTTACCCGGAATGCTTCATAAAAAAACAGCGCAAAGCTGTCAAATATGTAAGACCTAATCAATTTATGTTTCATTTTTAACAATTTTAATTATACATCTTAAAATATTTATTATATTGACAAAAACTGGGTCGTCTGGCTCCTCAACCCTAACCCGCCGCCCCGGTGGCGGACCAACTGATAGCATAGGAGTTACGCCACTGTCTACATATTAAATAAAACAGATATTTACGAAATACTATTTTTTTTAAATTTTGGTGAGACCAATTACTAGAGTTTTTAATTCTTATTCTAATAATACACACTTTGTTGGGTCCAAAACAAATAATAAATGTTCTATGAAGTTGAGCAATATTTAAAAAACGAGCTGTGTGAAGGTAGTGTATTTCTTTTTTCCTCATCGCTTTTTAGGCTACTTAGGTACGAATTAATACCTATCAAAATTTAAATTACAAATATTTTAAAAATATTCTACAACAATACTAATAATATCCTTCTATTTGCGAAATTATTAAAAAAAATAATATATGGTCTCACCCGAGCTATAATTACTGTGGGCACTGCTTTGGCTACCTTTTTTAAAGCTTTTTGTATTAATTTTATAATATGTTTTTTAAAGTTTCTGTGTAGAAATCCGAAACGCAAAACTCGTTTAGAATTGTTAAAAGAAAACAAGAATTAAAAATCTTATTGTTTTGATTGTATAAACGCTTGGAATTAATATAGTAACAGATTAGTAAAAAATAGATCTTGGTGGTTTCGAATTTGTTCATTTTGACCTATTTGCTCATTTTTAGGTGTAATATTTGCTGCTATTGTTATAATAATACATTTTTAAATAAATAATTAAATAAAAAGTAGAAAACTAGGAAGACTATAATACGATTCGCTAACGATGCGGTACACACTCATTCATTAGTTAATATTTTTCCGCATCTTCTACCCTCACCAGATGAAGTTTAGCCCCCATAAAAAATTTTAAAACCCGCGCCTATGGTTTCAATGCCAATGCAACGTTGTAACCATTTGACAGGAACCAACATTTGCAGTGTAGCACAACAGTTACAGTATAATCGATTCTTACCTGGCATGCTTCATAAAAAAACAGCGCAGAGCCGTCAAATATGTCAGACCTAACCAATTTATGTTATTAATTATACATCTTAAAATATTTATTATATTGGCAAAAAAATGAGACACGGGCCCTTCCCAATCCGAACCACATGTCCTGGTGGTGGACCAGCTGGCGGCACAGTAGGCAACGCCACTGTCTACACATTAAATAAAACAAATATTTACGAAAAACTATTTTTTAAATTGTGGTGATACCACCTGCTAGAGTTTTTAATTCTTAATTTAATAATATACACTTTGTTGGGTCCAAAACAAATAATAAATGTGCTATGAAGTTGAGCAATGTTTAAAAAACGAACTGCATGTAGGTAGTGTATTTATTTCTTTCTTTTCCCTCTGCTCTTAGGCTACTTAATTACCGGTTTTAATTAATACCTATCAAAATTAAAACTACAAATATTTTAAAAATATTCTACTATAATACTAACAATATTCTTCTATGTCTTAAATTATTTTAAAAAATGTATTACCTTAATTAGTTGTCGTAGTAATAATAGTTACAGTTTTATATCTCCCTACTTATTGTGATCATGTTTATGTATATAAGCCAAATTTTACAATAGTTTCCAACGGGTGTCCTCTGTGTTATCAGAAATATGGTATCCGTCACAGAACAGTAAACCCTTTTCACCCGAGCTATAATTACTGTCGGCACGACTTTGGCTACCCTTTTTTTTGATGTTTTTACTATATTACCATTTAGGTCTTGGTAGTGTCGAATTTGTTCATTTTGACCTATTTGTTCATTTTGAGGTGTAATATTTGCTGCTATTGTCATAATAATACATTTAAATAAATAGTTGAATAAAAACTTAGGCTATAATACGCCTCGTCAACGTGCGGTACACACTCTTAATTTTAATTTAAAAAGATATCTGGTTTTGTTAAGTATCATAACCATTATTTTTAATTAATGCATTTTCCATATAAAATGTGGAGCTATATAAAATGTTGAGAATTACAAATAATTTGAAGAAACCAGTTATTTTCCTTCGAACTAATAACCTTTGGTATAGCAGATGCAGCGAATAAATAAAATATCTTCAATTCCTATTCGTTCAAAAATAGTCTAATGGAGTTTTTTATTTTAAATTGTTACCTTTTCTTTTGGTGCGGTGGTCAGGAATTTCTTAGACTGTAGAAACTAATGCGTTTCTTATAAAATGTATTTTTTATCCATGATCCGCATCGATTTTAGTACTTGTACAAATTACAACTACTAAGCAGTAAAATTTTATTTTAGTTTTTGCTTCTACAGTCAAAAAATCTGTGAACTGTTTGTGGCACAGGGCATCTCTTTTTATTCTACTATTACTCTACATGCTGTTCCGATGATAAGTTATAAATATTGCAACAATCTTGAATAGCTTGGACTGCAATGGTACATGCCGGCGCTGAAGCAATGCATTTCAATACCGTTGTATCCATAATACCTCGACCTCTAGATAGGTCGCCATCACTCATCAGAGAACGCACCAAATGAATGACTGTTTGATTACCATATCGGTCCAACGCCTCCGTAGAATCAAAAGTCTGTAAAATTATGGGACGAAATTTAACAACGCACTAAATTTTAATCAAAATTTACTTCAAGTTGGTGTTTTTATGTTTTTGAGTCTGCTTATTTTGAAATTCGTGCCTAAAATATCAATTTAAAATCAGCAAATTAAAAATTAGGCTCTTAGAAAAAAAAACTCCTTTGATCTAAAGTGTTACAAGCTGATAGGATCTCCAAAACTATAAAACATAAAGCTACATTTTTTTTAGTACGGCACGGAAAAGGTCTGTGTTGGGCTAATAGAGAGTTTTGAAAAACCACCTTGTTTTTAAAAGGAGGGGTGAAATTTTAAATAGTAATCATCTTTAATTTTTGATTTTTTTTTACTGTATCAAAATTAGTACACTTTAATTTTCTCAAATTTATTGTAAACCGTTTACTACTGGTAATAGAAGGATGAAATTCTGTAAATATTAAAAACTGAAACGAGATCATTTTTTGTAAATTTTAATGTGTTTAATAAAACAAGCAACCAAGCAAAATTTAATAAGACTAAAAAATGTCAGTTTACAACCCCTAATAATTGGCATGATATAATTCTGTAAATTTTGCATGACCTATTTTTGGTAGCTTATTTTTAGTGGGCACATTAAAAATATTATCTCGTTCGACTTTTTAATATTTACAGAATTTTATCCTCTCATTAGAGGTAGTACACGTATTTCAAAAAAAATATTGTTATGCAGATATTAAAAATATAAAAAAAATGGTCGAAACAGGTCGCTGGTACTTTCTCATACCTTTTACGTTTTTAATGTTCTTGCGTCAAGAAGTGCTGGAAATTTACATCTAATCTAGCCGGTAAAAGCCCGCTACGGACTCAAGGCGTTGGTTACGTTTACGTTACGTTTTCACGTTTTAAATGTTTGCGCGCCATTAACTGCTCTTAACCTAAACCAACAAAAATCAACAACATTGTTTTATAAAAACAGTATAAAATAAAAAAAAATTTTGGCGTCAACCGAGATTTGACCCCTCACCCATTTATGCAGTAAAAAAAACAGTACAGCCGCATACACCCGCATTTCTAGCTGTGGCACTAGGAGCTTGCTGGATATCGCTGAAACTCTAGAGAAGTGCCAGGTGTTTCTGCGCATGGGGAAATTTTTGCAGATTCGATGTAGCTAGACGTTTCTGTCGCACAGGACAGCAGCACGCAGCCAACCATGACCGCGTCTTACATTTGATTTGATGCGTCTTCGGCCTAAAATCGTTGTAAAAGCTTTATTTTAAGAGGTAATAAAAATATGCAAAAAATGAAAAATATTATTTTTAATTAGAACTAATTGATAGACGTAGTTAAAATCACGTAACTTTCGGAAAACACGTTGTTGTTGATATTAAAAAGTATCTTTTTTTTTCTTAATTTTAAAAATAATTAAAAATTCTTGCAGATCCTAATAAAGCACTTCAAATGAGCTGTCAAACTGTTTAGAGTTTATAACAACTATCGTTTGCGTTTAGGAATAAAAAATTTATATATTTCAAAATTTTCAAAAATTCTTAGAGCTCTATCGGCTCAAAATGTTTAAGAAAAATGTTGTGGACAGTTTTTGAGAAAATGTTTTTGAAAATGTAGCCATTTCCGCATATTTCTTATAATCTGTACAAATACACAAACGATTGGTAGTCAAATTGGCATTATATTAAATGTGTTATTTACGTATATCTTTCTGATAAAATTAGAATTTGGGATCTTTCTGTACACACTAACGAAACTGTTTTCAATTGAAACTGGATATTATTATTAATAATATTAAACGTTTATGCATTATTAACAACTCGATGAAATTTTAAAACGTATAAGGGCCAGCGGATGGCCTAGTGGTTTGAGTCTCAGGCTCTTGGGCTAGATTCCAAACGGCCGCGGCAGTAGGTTAGAATCCTCTGCACGTCGGAAATTTTTCTGAATGAGTTAAACCTGGTATGTTCATGGATGTGTGTGGTGTGTATGTTTAGTTTTGGGGTGGGGTATGTTACACCGGTGAATAGCGCTAAGTGCGCTGAGCCCGGGTAAAGGGGTGGGATGGGTGTCATAGAGTTGCGCTGACGCACGGTCCCATAAATTTTAAAAAAGAAGTGTAAACAATACGTTTTGGCATATGTAAAATATCATGATTTCTTCTAATGCTAATTGCACTTAACTTTGCAGCACTTCACTTTCGTAAAAATATAAATATAACTTATCATCCATCACATTCTTTTACTACATTGGTATGCAATAAAAGAAGTAGAGAACTCTTACCCTTAAATGAAAGAAATGAACAATTGATTTTGTCCCATAATTTTATGATCGCCGCCCAAAAAAACTTTTGTTAACAAATTTATTGCAGTTGTCCTCCGCAGTCATACGATTCAAATTTAGGCTATTGCATGAACCCCTCCCCCCATATAAGACATCCCTGATGCACGTATTTAAACTAAAATTAGTAGAAATACCAAGCTAAAATGGTGGAGCTCATAGACTGTTTCGGAGAGCTGTAACTCCGTAAGGAAGCATTTTCGGACATATATTTAAAAGACTTTTCTACTTGTTTCAGTAAGTACTGCACGCCTTTGTTTTAACACCATGTATAGTTTTACAATATATGCATTACAAAAAACGGTTTTTGCTGAATTTTTAATATTAGTTAAAAATTTCACAAAAAATTTTACAAATAACATTTCGTCTGTAGAAAAGTAGGTATAAAAAATTTGAAACTTTTTCAAAATTTAAATAAAATGGTGCTGCTTAATATCAAACGCGCTTTTCGGAAGTTACTTTATTATAACGATGTTTGGTGCGAAACTAAATATTTAATTAAATTTAGCCGTAAGGCGGTTACCTTGCCTCCGCGCGGTTTGGTCGGCGTTATCGCTACTAACCATATTTACATTCTATACATTTGTAGTCGTAGTACTATGTGGCGTCCTATTGCATAGGCTATGCCGAGTTCAAATCCCCGCTGGCCTACTTTTTAAAATTCTTTTTTTATTTTAGCTTTTGTTTGAATAATGTTTAGTTATTTATTAGCGCGAAAATATTAAAAACGTGAAAAGTATGGAATAGTACCAACGCCAACGACGTGCTTTGCCTAGTTTTTGGTCGAGACAAAAATTTAAAAAAAATTAAAAGATGGAGTACGAGCCGCTGCAGTTATAAATTAAATTAATACAACAAATAGTACATTTTTACGCCAAAACATTATTGCTGTAATTTTATTTAATAAGTTTATGTTTTTACGAGAGTTCGCTATCTATATACTAAATACATAACTGCCCCAATTTTACGCGGCAACGCGACGAACTTGTACTTATCTCGAAACAGCTTATTTATTAGTTTGTTTGGAGCAAATGTTTATGTTACAGTGAGTCATACAGGAGACGTGTTTTACATCTTGACGTTATCAAAACAGCGTGAGGCAAAGGCCGCGGATTTAGCTAGTTATTTATTATGTTGTCTAATTCCGAAATTAAATGTTTTTCAAAGCCTGCTATGTTATAGTAATTAAATTTAAAAGTTCATCCTTTGAAATTTTTTTTAACTTTTGGGTATGCTAAAAAATGCAAAATATTCATATCACTGAGTAGATAAAAAAAAACTGTCGGGCAACCGCAACGGGACCTTCCTCGCATTTATAGAAGTTTTTGAACATTTTTTATACATTTCAAAAATTTTATGAAAATTTCGAATATTTTTAAAATTAGCGAAAAAAATTTCGAATATACAGAGTGTTTCCTAAGTACGGGTAGAAAAATCACTGGCATTTTCCTTGGTTTATTTTAAGACAAAAAGTATCTATAACATGTGTCCGCAAGTCTTTTGTTTTCGAAATATAATATGGGGTGATTCTTAATTTTGAAAATTTTGAAAACTCGTTGGGACATTTCTAATTTGGTGTGCGCACATACATGGCCAAGGACTATTTTTTTAGTGTTGCTGAAACATTTTTTAATTTAACAGTGGCGTGCGTATGAGTCGCCTTTGCACGATTGAATATGAGAAATTACACGCCACTGCATTTTTGTTCTTGTTACAATGGGCTATTTTCGATAGAAATCAAACATAGCTGGATGCCAAACCATACGTAACAAACCAGGTATTTTTGAGCATGTACGTTATTTAATGAGACCATGCCTGAAGGTGATAATTTCGAATAGTTTCTGTGATTTTTGATTCACATATTTCTTGAAAACTTTGTTGTAATTTGAATATAATTGATGTTTCAATAAACAATAAAGTTGTCAGAACTTGGTTTCATTTGTTGGCCCATTGTAACAAAAAACGCAATAGGAATTTTTTGTAGAGATTTAATCAAGAAATTCAAAAAACTTGTCAAAATTGAACAAAACATTATTCATAACTTCTAGCTTTACTTCGTTGAAGTTCATTTTAATTTATTGTAAGTAAAACAATTCTTAACTTGAACAGGTTATTTATTTTAGCCTTCAACGTATTTAAACATGTTGACATGTCGTTTTCAGAGGCAAGATTAAAAGTAACCAGCTGGTGTTGCTATAGGAACAACAAATCTTCATAGCTTGATCTTTGTATTTTATATCTGCGTCCAGATGACTCGATTTTTCATTTCAAAACGCCCAATATTGGTGAATTTCAAAGATTAATTTGCCCATTAATTAAAGGTACAGATTTTATATGTATGTAAATTTTAAATGCTTTTAGTATAAATAACTGACGTTTATCACCACAAAAGTGTAAAATTTTTATAGATGTCATTGAACGATTGTGTTCTAATAAGGGTTTAGCGTAATATTTGTAACGACGTACGTGTTCCTTGTACCTAATATCAAAATTTCTATTTGTTTGTCCTATATAAACCGAATTACAGTGCGAGCAATATAGTTTGTAAATGCCTGATTTTAGTAAATTGTCTTGGTTCTTCTTTAGTATTAAACAAAGTGTTTAAAATGTTTTTTGTTATTTTAGAAGTTATTTTACATTTATCTGTTTTGTTTATAATTTTGGCAATTTTATCCAATTTATTTCCAAAATATAGAATTCAAGCGTATTTCATTTTTATCGGATGCAGTAGTTAGATAAATTTTCTGAATAGCTAGTTTATAATCTTTCTCTTTAATTAATGTATCAATAAGTCGTGTATTATAACCATTATTGTATGCAATTTGTTTAATAATCGAAATTTCACTATTATAGCTAATTGTACCTAAAGGAACCGTTAAAGCGCTATGTATCATAGACCTGTATGCTGCTAATATATGTGTTTTACGTACGTTGCTACAAATATAAACAACCACATAAATCCAATTACGCTCAACACTTATTAGAATACAATCATTCAATGATATCTAATAACACTATAAAATGTTTACACTTTTGTGATTATGAACGTAAGTTGGATATACTAGAAGCATTTGAAATTCACGAACATTTGAAATCTGTACCTTTAATAAATAAGCAAATTAATCCCTTAAATTCACCGATATAGACGTTTTGGAATGAGAAATCAAGTCATCTGAACGCAGACATAGAAAACCAAGATCAAGTTATGAAGATTTACTGTTCCTATACCAACACCAACTGTCTACTTTTAATTTTGCCTCTGAAAATGACATGTCAAAGTACGTTGAAGGCTAAAATAATAAACCGTTGAAGTTAAGAACGGTTTTATTTACAATGAATTAAATGGATACGTACTTAGTTTTTATTTCTTTTAGATAAACCAAGCACGATGGGATGCGTCGAATTTACTGCCACTGCAGGTTCAATTCTTCTGCTAATTCTTACAATGCCGTTCTCCCTATTTTTTTGTTTTAAGGTAAATATTTGTTTCGTACATAAACGGAATGCAGAATTGTTGAATAAGCTTAGTTGTAATAATAGATTCATCATAATTGTGCTAATAAATGTTGTGTTGTGTATACTTCTGTCATTTCTGATTGCCTGTAAAAATAATCAACCAGTGCTAGTTATGAGTATGAAATGAGGTCATAAGAATACACTTTGCACGTACACATGCTGTTCATACGGAAATATCTACCCTTGCTAATGGCACCGCTTAAATGGAAAAAGAATTTTCAAGTTTTCTGTTCATTGTAATGGCGTTTGTAGAAAAACAATTGCATATCTAGCTTGAGAAATATTCAATTAAACTTTTTGTTTTTTGTTTTTTTGGTTTAAATAAAACATCCTCTGTATTTTTTTACTATAAATTTTGCAGGTATATGTAAGAGGTGTTTTGGAAAAACAAAACAAAATAACATCTACATACATAAATACGCAAAATAATACCTAGTGGAAGTCATTAAATTCTACGGTTTCCGAAATATGTAAATTTTTATGAAAAATCGAGTTGCCACAAACCTGGATACTTTTAAAGTCTAAATTTTTATTAGCACTAAAACGATTTACAGGTTTGCAACACATATTAATAGAAAAAAAGTTCTAACCGCAAAACTTATCATACAAATCATTACCGAATCTTCAGAAAACACTCAGACCATCATGGCAACTCGGTTTTTCATAAAATTTAAATTACCTAAAAAACTGTGGGTTTAGGGACTTTCTACAAAAGTAAATTTTTGTGTATTGTTATTTAAAAAATAAGGTTATGCTAATTGAAGTCAAGTTATTTACTTTTTATTAATTTATGAAATGCAGTTTGTTTAATATCTGATGTGTCGGTTGGGAATATTTATGTTTTGTCTTATATAAATTATCATTAAAATTATTTAAATTTAAGTTGTAGTTGACATGTTAATTTTCAGATTTAGTAACGCCATATTTTTGATTTTATTATTTACAGGTCGTACAAGAATATGAACGTGCAGTGATATTTCGATTAGGCCGTTTAAAAAGAGGAGGAGCAAGAGGACCTGGAATCTTTTTTGTTCTCCCATGTGTTGACAGTTATTGCAAAATTGATTTGAGAACTGTGTCGTTTGATGTTTCTCCACAGGAAGTAATTAAAGAATTTGCGCCTTTTGTTTATAAGAACATATTGCGCTAGTAAAAATAAGTAGCATAGCTGTAGTTGATTTTCTTTACATACCGGAATATTCGTATTGTAATATTTTATACAAAGAGGCATACAGTGAGTTTTTCTTTTATGTACACATATCAGGTATGAATGCTTTTATAAAAAAACATGACAACGCATTGTTTTACTGCAATCTATGGGCAACCAACTGTACATAAAATTATAGAGAAAGAAAGGCTATTCCTCATAGTGTGAGGTTATGTTCAATGAGTATGTTTATGAATAAACGCAAAATTAATTGAATATCAAATTTTTTTTAATAAAACTATTATTTTAAAAACATAAAATATCAACAATACACAAATTTTTGCTAAATTCAAAAAATCAAAACTAACTGCTATTAATTTGACTTTAAACAATTTGATTACTGTTTCCACAGCAGACTATTCTTTTCAAAAATTGAAGCTTTGAAATATAGTGTATAGTTAGTTGCCTGCAGAATGCGGTAAAACAATGCATTGACATGTTTTTTTATAAAAGTATACATAGCTGGTGTGTATACAAAATAGAAAAACTCACTGTATATTAGTTTATTAGTTTTAAAGTTTTAATCACATCAAACTTACGTACATATGTATGTATATGTAAACTTTGCTCGCCAAATGTTACACATTACACAATAATTGTTTCAGGCTTTAACAAAAGATTCAGTAACAGTAACCGTAGATGCAGTTGTATATTATAGAATAGAAGATCCGTTAAATGCTGTTGTTAAAGTAACAAATTTTAGGTAAGCATTTTCTTTGCTTTCAGCTTTTTTGGTGAGTCCTCGCAATTTAACGTTTTGAATATTTCAATCTGGGTAGCTTAGTGCCAAGATTCGATTGCTACAGATACTGTTGAAGTAACAAAATATGATTAAAACCTTTTAATATAGCTTTGTTTCGCCCTATTAATTATTAAACTAATTAACTAATTATTACTGTATCAGTTTGAAATAAAATATTTCCATGTTTTGACTAAAAATTAATCTTAAAATTAACAAATTAATTTATTTTAGTTTTGCACGTTAAGAGTCCTTTAACGTGTACACTGTCCATTCACTTTTTAGTATTGTACCACCTGGATCGCCTTATCTCTCTTCACGTGTAGTCGGAACTAAAGGATGACTCATCCCACAATTCCGCTGTCGTGTGTCGTAATGATGTAGAAATTCATATTTATTAATTTTATAAATAATGTTGATTAACAACAAACACTTAGCTATTTACTGAGCACAGCATAAATTGGGTTTCTCCTAGCAGGTTTGTTAGTAATAAAATTAATTATTAACACTAAACAGGTTTTAACTTACTAACAAAATTCTGTTGCGTGAGCTGAATTTCTTACCGGGGGTATCGTAACTTACATGTTCTTCTTGGAACGATTATCACTTTTAATTTGTGAAATTCGACTGGGTGTTTTCTTATTTTGTTCTACGGTGAATCCATGATAGATATCAACCGGTTATCACAGAGTTTCTTCAATGTATTTAGATTTGCTGTTGACGATTTTGTATCTATTAACGTCGTGTGCCCATGAATAATGAACGTTACTAATACCATTCAAAATCAAGCAAGATTTTTACTTTGAATTTTAATTAATTAAGTAAGTTAGTGTAATTCAGAGAAAAGTCTATCAAAATGGGTTATAACTCTTTAACGCCGAAATTAACCCGTTATTTAGAAACTGAAGCGCGCTAAACCCTTCACAGCAGACTTCAGGTATTCAGTTTAGGTAATATGGTTAGTATTTATCGATACCTGATTCCAAATTACATTTGACTTTACTACTGAATTTGCACTGGCATCGGTGGTAGCTAAATTCTCTCTCTTATCGATTGACTGGTCTAGGTGCTGTTACCTGGAGCTTGTCTGGTATTTTCGGGACTGGTCTTATCGGTTTGTTAAGGATTCACAATTCACTAACTGACCTGGTTGCAGTCGGCCCACAATCTAGCGGATTGGTTTTCTGGTGAACTCCTGAGTCTGTACTGGTTCTGGTCGTTGTCAACTTAAAAGTTAATCTTTCATCCTGTGATAATAATTTTATACCTTTAATTTTTATCTTCTGGGCCATGTGAGGTCGTTGTAGTGGGAACGGTTTGTGAAATACGGGTGCCCGCGCGCGTTTTGGTTTAACGTGGTACTAGTGGTGACATCAGAGCCTCAGATTGTAAACAAATAAATCAATGATCGATGATTTTAAATATGAAGCTTATTCACATTTACAACAAAATTGTTATGTTTTCTTGTATGAATCATAACAATAATATTTTCCACCTTTTATCTGAGAGAATTAAATTGTTCTAGTAATTCAACGCGCCTATTGGCAATGACAACTCTGAGGAATATTTTGGGAACGAGAAATCTTGCAGAAATTTTATCTGATCGTGAAGCTATTTCAAATGCAATGCAGACTACATTAGACGATGCTACTGATCCCTGGGGAGTCAAAGTAGAAAGAGTTGAAATGTAAGTAAATTATAGTTTAATTTCTCATGGAGGTAACTTAAAATAATTATTGTAAATTTCGCATTAATTTCTTAGGTAAGTAGATAGGCTTTGTTGTTTTACATTTTAAACATTTTCATTGACGAGCTTTTGCGAGTCAGTAATGAATAAGCAAATTAAAATTATTACTAATAATTTTAACATTAATAGAAATATACACATTACCCAATCATATTGTAAACAGTCACGTGATTGACTCTTAAATGCGATTATTCTAAAATTGCTGACGGATAACGAAAATTGTGTACCAATCTCAGACATGCGGTTTTGTTTTCACCACTCCTCATTTTTAAAGATTTTTTTAACGTTTTGTATATGCTTATTAACTAAAACTTGTATTTTTATTTGTAGCAAAGATGTAAGCTTACCCCACCAACTGCAACGTGCCATGGCTGCTGAAGCGGAAGCTTCGCGTGAGGCAAGAGCTAAAGTTATTGCTGCAGAAGGAGAAATGAAAGCATCGAGGGCACTGAAAGAAGCTGCCGATGTAATCAGTGAAAGCCCTGCAGCCTTACAGGTATTTATACAGAACCTTCGTTAATTACTGATACCCACGTGACCTTTGGTCCGCAGTGACTTAGGGAGTTTTAGATTTAGATGTTAATATTAGTTCAGGATTGGTACTCGTGGTATCTAAAAATTCCCTGTAAGTGTCACTGTCAACACTCAAAGTGAGGTTATGTATGTAAACAAGCAAGCCCTGATAAGTTAACAAACGGCTTGGGAATTTTTTAATAAAAAAGCTACCAACAGTGTAAGTTGGGTTGCCTATACTTTGTGGTCACATGTATATCAGTAATTAATGAAGACTGTGCATGTACAATATATAATTTATTTTTTCAATTTTTTTTATTTCTTATTTGACTTACTTTTTCGTCTTTAAGAGAGTAGGTGTTAATAACATATATGTGTATATTATTACTGAATTTATGCATGCAACATATTGAAAATAACTTAATTCGCTTATTTACTGGGACATTATTGTACTTTATTGTATTTGCCTACGTACCCACACATGACGAAGTAGCAGTAGAGCGAAAATCACTCTAGTGCTTATCTAATTATATGTAAATAATTTAGGAAATTTCTAAATATACTAATAAATATGTAATTTTCAGTTACGTTACCTACAAACACTGAGTACTATATCAGCAGAAAAAAACTCCACGATTATATTTCCACTTCCAATGGATATAATATCAGCATTTATGCCGCGAAACAAAGCGTAAAGCATACTGAAAATGTAACCAAAATATTATTGTACATCGTTTTATTTATAAACTGCTCCAGCACAGAAAATTATGTTATGACATTACCCATCATAGTGTGAAAAACGCAGCCCGACATCACACAAACTTTTTGTGCCTCCGATATTACTCTTTTAAAAGTATCGTAATAACTTTATGAGGGTTAGATTGATTTTTTTTTTAATTAACACGCTACCTAAAATTGTTATAATTAATTTGATAAGAGCAATTAATTGTGTTTGTATAGTAATGTATTTTGTATTTCCAACTAAAAATAAATATTTATACATTCTTATATTTTTTGTATTCTTGAAATTAAAAAAACAGAAATAGATCTTTCAGGAAAAATCCAAATGTAGATAAATGCGATAGTAGGCAAGCAGCACAATGTTAACAACTAAATTAATGTGTAAATACCATTCTGCAAGCCATAAATACTATTGTTTGTTAAGAAATTCAAAACTTACGTAACAGCGATATATCTATAGTTTTCCAGTGAGTGGGAGTAACCTTTCTAGTACACATAAGTTAACTTAATACCAAATACGTATTTTGACAGCAAAGCTATCATCATCAGTGGTAAACGGACACTAAAGAACTAAACTAAATACCTAATATACAGGGTTGGGCAAAAGTACGGAACAATGCAAATATCTTTAATACGGCAACCGCAATTTTAACAAAATTTTCTACATGAAAGTTCCAATATACGGGGGATACAATGAAAGTATCGGCGGTTTAAAAGGACTTCCGGTTTAGCCGGAAATGATATCGACTTTTTTATTTTAAATGGTACACCCCCGTTTTTGATATATCGATGGAACTCCTTTTTCGAAGTTCAGTTATATAAGGTTTCATGGCTTTATTTTCAATAATTCTAGAGATATTGAACAATAAGGTTTCGTAATTGTTATCTAGCAGCTCACAAAAACAAAGAATGTGAGAAGCCTAAACAGTTATGGAATGTTGTCAGATATGCTTGGTTCGTGTTGTGTTGTTTTGATGTTCGATAGATTGAGCAGTGTGGTTGCAGTAATCAATTAATTAACCACATTATTAAAACTGCTGAATTTAACATCAGAAATGGTTCAATTAACAGAAATATTGCAAATTTTTAAATAAAGTACAAACTTCTTGCTGAGTTCTACGACGCTCACCAAAACCAACCATAATTAGAATTTGAATTCGTTCTCATTCTCTTAACTGAACCACAAAAATTTGTTGACGAACTTTTTTTAATTTATTCTCACTTTTCATATTGCTTTTAAACCTGATTAGCTACCAGCAGCGGTTACATTTTGACTTTGCAGAAGTTGTTAAACTCTTGATAGCTAACATAATTATATATTATCTGTAACTGGCTGTAAAGTTTGAAACAAAAATAATATTACGATTGAAAACATTCTAAAATATAATTTTGGATATTATGTCAAGTATTATACAGGGTGATTAAAAATTATAGAATAACATATAACCCACAGAACAAAAGTGGATGATGTAGCACGACGGATCGCTAGCCTGAAATGGGAATGGGACAGACACTTAACAAGAATACAAGACTATGGACTATGGACATGGACTAATAAAGTGACTGAAGGAGACCGCGAGAGGAAAAAGGAAATCGCGGCAGATCAAGTGTTAGGTGGAAAAACGACATAGACAAAACAGCAGGAAAACCATAGTCCAGATAAGCTGCTGACCGCACAACATGGAAGGAACTTGGGGAGTCGTATATCCAGCAATGGATAACTTAGCTGCTACATGATGATGAGGATGATGACATGATATTTTCACAATGGGACAAACGTTTATAAAATGTTGTGTTTACTGGTAACTTTGTTTCAACTTTGAAAAGAATAAAAACGTACTTAAAAAATTTGGTTGGGCAGGAGAGCTTAAGCGGGTTAGCTTTAATACTATTAAAAAAATTTGCTACTTAATAATGCTTTAACGTTGCAGTGTAACGGACGAATATATTTAATTTCTAAAACTTAGAATTTTCTGTTTGTTATCCTTCTTGTTCTCTCTGTATACTTAAACAATTAGTTACTACATGACAAGTAATAGAGCTTATTAATTTTAATTGTTGATACCGTCAAAAAAATTAATTTACCCTCAGTTTGGATTCCACGCAACGCCACTGGTTACTGGGTTTGATGATTCCTTCGGCAAGGTCTTTCAAATAACGGTAATTTGGGCTATGTATAGGTTGGCGCTCAATCTTCCGGAAAATCATTCTTCTGTTTCTTTAAATGGGGAAATGCAATGGATAGTTTTATAAATTCTACTTCATGGTGTAGGTAGTCTCGTTTGAAGTCAAATGCTATCCGTTGTTGAAATAACCATACGATCCCAGTATAAAGTCCACGATACAGGTGAGTTTGTACAAACTGCTACCAGTTTTTATGTCAATTTGAGCCTTTCCCTTTAATGGCATACTAACATTTTTTGGTCAATTTTAATAGTATGATGTTTTCGTTGAACGATGTCGCCTTCGGAAACTGCATTGCATGAATGAAAATGTGGGTGGCTGAAAGTTGGCGAAAGCGGCCACTTCTTGGTTTTTAATTTTTACTACTATGTTGGGTATAGAGATGGATTGATCAAGCTTAATGTTGTGCATTGGACGGGACTGCAGCAACCGATTCGGTCCGTTTTCAGTTTTCTAACTGATTTGGGACAGAAGCTGAAAGCAAGGGTTAGCAAAGTGGCATTTGGGTTCGTTTCCGCTGAAAAAGCGAGTTAAGTATGGTTGGACTTGGTTAGTTTCACTAGTTCTATCACAATTAGAATCCAATTCGCGAATAGTTCTTGCGCTTGAAATCGGCGGAATAGTTTTTTTAGTAGAAACTTTCCCTGTGTGCCTGCTTTTACCCGGTTCAGTCGTGCGGTTAATGTTGTGCGATCTTTTGGACCCTTTAACTTCTGCAGTATGCAGTCGTAAAATTTATCTCGAGATATGAGCTGGTTTGGATATGGTTTACATCAGAAGGCGGCGTGTTCTATGAAACTTTAGATAGCAATTTTTCTTAATGTGACCTCAGTGCACAGAGTTTGCTGAGAATCTTGAAGATTTGTAACTATGGGGAGGGCTGATTTATTTCACGTCTTGATTTTATTAATATTTATTTAGATTTTCCTCAAGTTTATACAGAGTGCCCATTTTAAAACTCCAAGCCTAAATTTTTTAAAACAGGCAACACGCAATACAAGTCACTGCCGACTATTATTTTAAAACAAAATATTTCTATAATTAAGATCAGGGCAATCATGTTTGCATTAACTTGACAATTTACTGATCAAATTCGTTAAGCCACATTACTTGAACGGTGCAGAACAAAGATTATCGATCACTAATCTTTGGTGCAAAATGTATTCCAACGCTGACAAAGTGGACATGCTTCTAATTCTGGGTGAATGTCGAAAAAATGCGAGTGCTGCCAGTACTTTGTATGCGCAACGCTTTCCAGGTAGACGAATTCCAACAGACAAAACATTTAGAATGCTTCTTCTGAATTTACAAGAGTATGGGCAATTTTCAAAACCAAAAGTAAGGGCACGGCAAGTTACGGTTGAACATAACGAAGTAGTTGTAATTGAAATGGTTACGGATAATCCCCATACAAGTCAAAGAGCGATTGCAAATGCCTTAAACATTAGCAAAGGTTCTGTTTTCAATATTCTTAAGGCGAACAAATTTCACCCCTACCATGTTTATGCCATACACCATCTTGAAGATAGGGATTATGAGCATCGTGTTCAGTATTGTCAATTTCTTAGACGGCAATTAAACGGCAATGCGGAATTTTTAAGTATGGTATTATTCTGTGATGAAGCGAGGTTTTCAAACAACGGCATGGTTAATCGACATAACTGCCACTATTACGCCCAAGACAATCCCCGCTGGATCAGGATAACTCATTTTCAGAGAATTTTTTCTCTTAATGTGTGGTACGGTATTATTGGCGATTTTGTAATAGGTCCACATTTCTTTAATGGAAATTTAGATGGTGAAATGTATTTAAATTTCTTAATTAATGAACCACCGGCTCTCCTCCAAACAGTTCCTCAAAACGTACGGAATAGCATGTGGTTTTTATTAAATGATGGTGCACCTCCGCATTTTCATAGGGATGTGAGAAATTCTCTTAACCAACGTTTTGAGGGACGCGTAATTGGACGAGGTGCATTGCATCCTTGGCCTGCCCGTAGTCCCGATTTGACTTCGCTAGACTTCTTTTTGTGGGGCAAAGTAAAAAATGATGTCTATGAAGTGCCCATTCGAAATGAAGAACATCTACGCGAAAGGATAATTCAATGTTGTCGCTCTATCACACCGGAAATGTTAGCTCGTGTTAGAGGTTCGATGCGTAGAAGAATTATACTCTGCGAAAACGAAGGGGGAAGGCAATTTGAACACCTGCTTGGTTAGTTTTTGTACTATGTTCCTATAAAATTATTGTAGTTATTGTTGTCAAATATTAAATTTGAGTTATTAAAGTAACCTTAAATTTGTACCTAATCATTAGTAGATACATGTACTGTAAAAAAACTCTAATCTCAATTTAAAAAAAAATGATAGAAATGCATAGTGATCTAGGTGTTGCATTGTGTGTTGCATATTTAAAAAAATTTAGGCTCGGAGTTTTAAAATGGGCACTCTGTATTAACGTTCCATACAGTAAGCCATTTGCTGGCTTAAACGCAGTTTTTACTTAAATTTAAAAAATTGTAACAAGCATCAAAAGTTTTTATAACATCAATATTCTGCCGGAAGATGTGAAAATAGTAATTATTGTCCATACTATTAATCTATAATCTTGTTGCAACTAGATTATGTCATTATTTTGGCGTACCTTCAATATAGAAGCTTAACTCATATTGTGGTTTAAGTTGCCGAGTTTATAAATGTGAAAATAAACATGTAAAATAGCAAAATGTAAAACAAAGCAATATAATTCTATAAAAAAATTAGTCGAATGTTGCAGAAGAAAAAATACAGCTTTAAAATATAAACTGCTCTTTATAACTAATAAACTTATTCTATCTTAAATGGTTCTTCAATGAAATAATTATTAATGACAGTGACAACTATTTTATGCTTATTGGTTAACCTGTATACAGGGTGTCCATGCGTGGGGATCTCGTAAACGGTAAGAGATAGAGATTCGGTTAAACAAGAAGAATTGTTCAGCATCGCAAGTACTACTATGATCCACATTTAAAATCTAAAATGTTTCCTTAATTTTCAGTACAGACTATAAAAACTAAAATTTTCACTTTTCGCTTTTTGTGTATAACTTGGTTATTATCAGTAGGATGAAAATGAGAGTTCTGGATCCACCTCCCACCACTTGACCTCCACCCCCCACCACTCAAAGGTTATTGACCTAGGTCGTTGACCTTTTGACCTTGACCTCCACCTCCCACCACCCAAAGGTCATTAAACTAGGTCATTGATCCTTGACCTCCACCCCCGCCACTCTAAGATCATTGACCCACCCCCCACCACTCTAAGATCATTGATCCACCCCCACCACTCACCGGTCATTGACCGATATGATAATAAATAAGAGTAAAATAAAAATGTTAAAATGTTTTTATTACATTCGATATTAAAATTTATTACATTAAATATGTTTTATAGTATAGTATTACACATACACCAAAAATGATAGTTATTATAACATCTAATACTAAAGATGCGAGACAATAGTTGCGCGTTGAAGATTTTGTATTTTCCTTAACAGTATTTGGGGAAACAATAATATTTTGCCAGCTAGTTTCAATTGCAGATTTGGGATACAAAAATTTGATTTTAAACCATAACGTAGTCTTTGCTGTAATATTCTGTAATGGTTTTGAGAGAACTTTAATTCCTTCCAAAGTGTCACAATCCATTCTATACCATAATGTAGAATTTGCAGTTTTATTAAAAGATATATATCCTTCGATGGAATTTGGAGGTTGAGCTACATACAACACATCATCATACACAGCTGCCAAGACAATGAGAAACTGTATGGGTAACATGTTGATAACGTAAGCAGTCGAAACGTAATGATGGTTAATAAGTTTTGAGTCATATTATATAAATGTATTTCAACATTGCAACACATTAAAGATGTAAGGAATTAATATGACACCTATAGTTCCCAAGAGTAGAAAATAGTTGGTATATAATGTGGAGGGAATTTTCACTGTCACATGACATACTTGATCTTGTTTAGTATTTATAACTTCCAAAATATTAGCATACAAACAGCTTGGCGACCATTTTAAGTGTTCTTGAAGAACATCATCTAAATCTGTCCAATCACCAATTTCTATCTGACAATAAAAGCACTTAACAAAATCACAATTCTGAGTGTAAAAAAACCCAGCTCGTGCAAGGGTTTCAGATGTTTTCACACCTTCCCAGTTCTTAAATGTAAGTAGTCTGTCGTTAAAACGACCTAATGCTGTACTAACATCTTCCAAACACATGTTGCATCAAAGAGAAGACTTTGTAAACTAAACAGATTTATTTTAGAAAATTAAATATAAAACCACATGATACAAATAAAATACAAAAAATTAAGAATACAAAAAAGGATTACAATTAGTTTCAATGAGAGTTTTGGAACCCCATAAAAATGCAACGTGGAGAACTTCAGAACCCATGTAACGTCGTGTGGAATCTTGCAGAGCTGGGTATACGTTTTTTACGTAGTATGCTGCTAAATCGTCTTGTATTGGTGGTAATGCCTTTGTCACAAGAAGATTGTCCTCCAGTTGCTCATTCCCAACCCATAGAGTGTACGACAGGGTTATCACTGTCAAGAGGAAACGATTAGATGTTGGTTCGCTGCTGCGCATCACGAAATCTCGAAAGGAAGACCAAAATCCTAACATGCGACGATCACAGGTGGTGGTGTCAAAGTCACCAACCATAGCAGGAAGTGTATGATCTGTTGATGATGATGCCATTTTAACTGTAGAACTGTGTTGTTACTGTAGAACTGTGCTGTTACTGTACTATACTTTACTAACACTGCAAACTTGCTTATAAATACATTTCTTCACCCCACTACTGCATAGAACACATTTGAAAATGGAGGGGTGAAGGTGGTTGACCTTGACCTTGACCTCGAACTTTTTTATTTGTGATACATAATGTATGTATCCCCAATAAAAACATCTAAAAGATATGATCTTATAGTTTTAGCAAAAAAATATTATAAGTTTTAAGTTGGTCGGACCCACCCCCGGGCATAACGTCGGAACCATAGGGGTTAGGGGTGAGGTAACCACAGGTATGAATGTAGAAGTTTAAACAGCACTGGGCAGGAGGGGTGGGGAGGTGCTACGGGGGCGGGATCTAGTTGGGGGTGGTCGAAAATGGCAGAAGGAGCGGTCCAAATTGAAAAATAAAATCGCCGCCAACCTTCCCTCCCCCCCTTCCCCCCCCTCCCATCCGATATGTTTCATTTTTTCCGAAAAGGAATTAGAGGCGGTGTTAGCGTTTGTATCGATAGAAAAGCGATAGCCAACAATCCTTTTCTCCCCGATTACGATCCTACTTTACCGAAAACGTTTATAGCATACCTTGATGCTACGAACTTATATGGGTACAGCATGATACAACACCTTCCCCATTCTAAATTTTCTTGGTTATCGGAAAATGAAATATGCAATTTCGATGTTAATGAAATTCGGGATGATTCAGATTGGGGATATGTTTTGGAAGTTGATTTGAGTTACCCGGCGGAGTTGCATGATCCTCATAATGATTTACCATTCTGTCCGGAAATTATGGTTCCTCCTGTTTCTGAATCTACCATGCCGAAATTAATTCCAAATTTGAATGATAAATCTAAATATGTTATACATTATCAAAATTTAAAGCAGGCTTTGTCTCACGGTCTCGTCTTGTCAAAAACTTACCGCATTTTAAAGTTTCTTCAATCTCCTTGGTTAAAGCCCTATGTTGACTTCAATACTGAATTACGAAATAAATCGAGAAACAAGTTTGAAAAAAACCATTTTAAACTTATGAACAATGCTATGTTCGGAAAAACTATGGAAAACGTGGACAATAGATGTAATGTCAAATTGCTTAGCCATTGGGAAAATGTTGGTAAAAGATTCGGAGTTGAAACGTATATAGCGAAACCGTCTTTTAAAAATCTTAGCATATTTTCGGAAAATTTGGTGGCTGTTGAATTAAATAAAGTAAGCGTTATGTATGATAAACCAATCTATGTTGGGTTTACTGTTTTAGATCTCTCCAAAACTGTTATTTACGAGTTTTATTATGATTTTCTTAAACGCGTTTACGGCAACTCCGTTTCTTTGCTTTACACGGACACTGATTCTTTAATACTTAAAATTAACACTGAAAATTTTTACGAAGATATCCGTCAAAATATAGACAAATTTGATACTGCAAATTTTCCTCCTGATAATGTGTATCAAATTCCGATTACCAAGTCGGTTCTGGGTAAAATGAAAGATGAATATGCTGGCATTCCTGTTTCCAGTTTTTACGGTACGGGGGCTAAGTCGTATTGTGTCAATGTTGGAGATGAAACTGTAAAAAAAGCTAAAGGTGTCAAAAAGAATGCGATAGATAAATGTTTAACGGGGGAGGACTATAGTTCCATTGTTGAACATAATAACAAATACATTTTTTGTAAGATGTACATTTTCAGATCTGCTCTGCATAATATGTATACGGAACTTAAAAATAAAGTTGCTTTATCTTCTAAGGATGATAAAAGGTTTCTTATTCCGGGCACTTCCCAAACTTTGGCGTGGGGTCATGAACTTATTTATTTATATGACACCCCTCCTGATCGGCTGGATGACTTAGTAGCTATGTTGGGTGATGTTGTTCGAAATGATATGTATTAATTTGTTGAATGTGATGTGTATAACTTTTGTTTCGAACCAATATTTGTATATTTCTATAATTTTAAACGTATTTGTATTTAATTAAACATGTATTTACAACAAATTTTCTATGAAGGTTTGGATGATATTGTTCGAAATTATATGTAATAGTTTAGTTGCATAACTTTTGTTTCTAACCGATATTGTTGTTTTCCATTGTGTATTTATGTTTTACATGTATTTGTAAACTTGTATGTAAAATAAACAAATATTCTATGAATTTTTTATTTAAAAAATTATACATAAGTACCATTTGTAAATAGTAAAGTATTAACAATTTTTAATTAGTAAATCAGTTACGCTATATTGTTTTTAGAAATCCACGAATTATGTGTTTTATCGAAACCCAACCATTTTACGAACACCTTCTCCCCTTTTTTTCTTAAGACTTTTTCCACTAGATAAACATTAGAATGTTTTACTTTTTGAAGTTCGTATTCGTAAAATCCTCCTTTAATTTCTTGGTTTTGATTATCTTTCAAAATATAGGTTGTAGGATTGGTAAGTTTAACTTTAGCAATTTTAAAGATTTCGGTGCTCCAATTAGGGGTGTAACCCTTATCGAATGCTTCTCGATGTTTACTTATTCTCACGTCATCGTCAAGCTTAAACTTCCGTGTTCTAGGATCGATCGTCTTCACGTAATTATATGCTGTTGCTAAAATACCTTTTGCATTTTTGTTATTAACATCTTTCGGTTTAAATCCCGTGGTACGATGTTTCGTAGCGTTGTACTTTTGAACGATTTTTGGTAATAAATCTAACCATCTGTAAGAACCTTCGATGCTGAATTGTTTCCACATTAAACTTTTAAGAGTGCGGTTAACTCTTTCAACAATACTACTTTTCGTATTTGAATACGTACTGTAGTGATTTATATTAAATTGTTTCATTAAATTTGCAAAATTTTTATTGTAAAATTCTTTTCCCATGTCTGTCTGTAGATTGTTTGGAGTGATTTTAAGTGATAATAATAATTTTTTCGTTGCGTTAGCTACTTCTCCTCCAGTTTTTCTTTTCAATGGATACGCCCACACGTATTTGGAGAATGCATTAATTACAACTAATATATATCTAAATCCGTTATTAAATTTAGCATAAGGTATCATTTCCACCAAATCTGCTTGAAATAAATCGTTTAATCCTTTCAAAATTACACGTCTTCGTTTATAATTTTTTCTGGCTGGCTTATGTAATTCGTTTACGATTTCTTCTTTAACACTTGAAACAATTTTTCTAATCTGGCCCATGCTTCAATTTATTGTGACGTTTTTGTAATTAAGTTGATTTTTAAAAGAGCTTCAAATGCAAACGTTGCCTTTGAGTTTTTGTTGAACCGCGCGCTTATTGTATCACCTGTATTGAGTGTCAACCCACGAAGTGATGAATCATCCACATTCACATCATTTATGTATATTTTAGTGTTTGGTGGAGTAAACTTACAATGTGTAATAGTTGATGGAGGTAATGTGTACTTATATTTAAAATTTTCGCTGTTAACGATTCGATAATATCCATTTTCATCCATATTTATAGCTAACATATAGAACATGGTATAGTAATAAAGAGTTGATATATCTTCCACTAAACATAATTTATAATGATCTGTATGGTGACCGTGAAGGTGTCTACCGAACTTATCGAGTGTCATATTGATGTTCACTATAATAACGTTTACGATAGTCTGAGAACCGTGTATAATTGCATTCCTTTTTATTTAATAATTTTGGCTCCTCTCAATTCGTCGATGATATATATAATTTCGTTTGTATGTCCCGTATGTCCTGCAGATTTTGAACTCATTAAAATCCTTAATCGATCTACTAACTTATTGGGATCCTTCCAAGGAACAAACTCGAGTTTTTTATTATTCAAATTTAACATGTGCATTCCTCCCCCTCTTTTTGATATACTTGCAGTTCTCGATCTGGTAGATGTAGGTTTCGAGGGTTTGGGAAATAAGAGTGGTCTGATAGTATTTGAATATTTTTTCCCCGTACCTAGTATACCTTCGTCTGGGTTGTAGTGTTTACGTGCAGCGTTAGTGCGCTCTAAAATGTCTTTATAATTTTTCCCATCTTTCTCCTTAAAACCGAGAGGTTTTTTTTTGAATAACAGTTCGTACAACCCTGGCGTTCCGGCGTATTGGAATTGTTTATTATCGGGTAGCTTAATATTTATGTCTTCATCGATAAAAGTTAGTTCTGAATTTCCTATTTCAAATCTATCCAGCTCCGGAATATAACGTACACCGTAATGGTGATCGAAGTCGTTTTCCGCATCTCTAAACATATCTTCCACGTACATTTTAGCTAGTCCTTTATATTGATCCAAATATTCCTCGAATGCTGGAGTTGTTCCTGCAATTGACAGTTCATGTCTTAAATCCTCTAACGTAGGTATAGGATCGTGTTCTGCAACCACTTCTGTATCCAGAAAACTAAGTTCGCGTGCTACATCACTGTTTTCCTGTGTTTCTTCTAGAATATTCTCTTTTGGAGTGTCTGATACGATGGGAGATTTTTTAGGAGATCGTTTAATTAGCGGAGATAGTTTAATTTGGGGAGGTTCTAGTTTGGGATGTAAACTTCCAATTTTAAACTGGTTATCAACTCTTTCAACGGTTGAGCGATGGGTTGAAATTTTTTATGTAACTCCAGCTCTGATTGTGTGGAATCGCTCTTAAGACTTTTAAATTTTTTCTTCACGGCTTTTCTAGCTTTAATCAACTCCTCCGCCACACGCTTATCCATGGTAACTAACTTGAGCATACAATAGCTTGAATATTTATATACTAATGAAACGATCGAAACCCTTTCGATAACGGCCGGAATTCTTTTCAAAGTCTTTATCTATCACCAAAAATCCAAACTCAACATCCCAACAGTGTCTACATAGCTTCTTAAATTGTTCGAACGATATATTGTCTAAACTGACGTGTTCGTCGTATATATGTTTTAGATTAGTAATATCCTGTTTAAAAATAACTATTAAATTTGCATTATCCCTTATAAGTTGCTTAGGGATTTTTGAATAAGTTTGACACAGATAAAAGCAATCGTTATTCTTATGTCGACCGAAACAATAATAATCTCTAATTATACTCTGATTATCACACACAACATCATCGAAAATAATAACTGAGTTTGTTTTGGCTTCGTTGGGTGAAATAATTTCCGAACCTTCTTCGTATTCATAATAACCTAAACCACTTATGGGTTCTAAAAGTTTCCTTAGGTAATCATATTTTGGTTGGTACAAAGTCTTAGAGTATAAATAAACGTTTTCGAATCGTAAACCATTGGGATCTTCCAGCAAACTGATAATAACATTAGTTTTTCCACTTCCGCTTCCGCCTACAATAAGACCTCGTTTGCAACCACCTAGTAAAACACCATGTTTCCGATACTGTTTTATTGCATTGTTTGAGTCATGATTTTTTATTGGTAAAGTTTGGTTTTGTGATGTGATCCGAATCTCATCCATTCTGTTACTGCAGTTGCATACATATATTCCCACTTTTCTATAAATTGTATTAGTCGCTTTTCGATAGTTGTTAAGGACAGGTTAATAATGAAACGTCGGTATTCCAATAACTTTAGTCGACGTCGAGCGGTTGGAAGAACAGGTGGTGGATTGATTAACACCCTCATCAATAAATTGCCTGTGGAATTACATTTACCCGGATACCGTTTCTGTGGACCAGGTACTCGTTTGACTAAAAGACTCGCTAGAGGTGATAAAGGAATTAACCCTTTGGATGAGGCTTGCAACAAACACGATATTAGTTACGCTGCCTCCAATAAAATCGAAGAACGTCACAAGGCTGATAACATATTAGGAGAGAAGGCGTGGGAACGATTTAAATCTAAAGACGCAACGTTTGGTGAAAAAGCAGCTGCATTAACTATAAGCGGTATTATGAAGGGAAAAACTAAATTAGGAATCGGTGTTAAACGCCGTAAAAAAAGCGAAAGAAAGTATTCCGGGAGAGCTATTAGTTTTAAGGATGCTGTTACGGTAGCTCGAAAAAGTATCGGAGGAGGCGTTACTTCTAATTTGTTGAATACTGCTAAAATCGCGTTAACTTCTCTTAAAAAAAAGAAAATTGCGTCTCCGAAGCAGAGAGTGATTCCTATTCCTAAAACAGGAGGTATTTTACCTCTTATACCCATATTTGCAGCGTTGGGTGCTCTAGGATCTTTAGCTGGTGGTGCTGCTGGTGTTGCAAAAGCTGTTAGTGATTCTAAAGCGGCGGCTAAGACTTTGCAAGAAACAGAGAGACACAATCGATCTATGGAAGCTGCTGCTGTTGGAAAAGGTTTATATTTAAAACCTTATAAGAAAGGACTTGGATTGTATTTAACTCCTTATCAAAAAAACTCCCGTTGAAGCTACCACACAGAGCATTAACAAATATCGATTTAATGCGTTACGTTAAAAAATTAAAAATTCCACATTTCAGGGGGATATATATGCGAGACAATTTACCTTCAAAAATTTATGATACGGAAAGTGGAATCGTAAATCTAGATGAAAAAATTGGGGAAGGTACACATTGGACTGCATATGTCAAACGTCGTAATAAAATAATATATTTCGATAGTATAGGACAATTAAAACCTCCTCTAGAGCTGACACATTACTTTCGGAGTGACGGTAGCGGGAATAACATTAAATATAATTACGATAAATTGCAAACATTAAATTCTTACAACTGTGGACATCTAGTACTGCGGTTCCTATATACATATGGTCGATAATGTTTTGTGTTAGTGCTTATCCAAATTTCGTGGCGATATGTCCATCACATTTACATTGTCGGATAAAGCATCCGTTTTAACTGCTAATTTTAATCCTCCCATTATTCTCGATCCTGATGCGGAATATGTTATGGGTTTAACATCTTTTGAAACTTATAATAGTATGCCAAATGTGACGTCAACTAATAATCAATTCTTGTTCAAAAATAGATTAATAACCGTAGACGAAGGAAGTTATGAGATATCGGAGTTGAATACCTTTATCAATTCTAAATTGGATCAATCAACTCATGAAAGTGTGGAATTGATTGCAAAGAATAATACTTTGAAAACCAAGATTAAAACTTCAGGGGAAGTAGATTTTGACGTTGCGAACTCCATAGGGCCGCTTTTAGGGTTTAAGAAAAAAAAATTCCGGCTAATTCTAAACAGGATTCTGATTATATTACAAGTATTGTAAAGGTCAACTCATTATTGATTGAATGTAACATAACAACGGGCAACTATAAAAACGGACAAGCTTCTCACGTTATTCATCAATTTTTCCCAAGCGTGCCTCCAGGCTACAAAATAATTGAAAGTCCGGACCACGTAATTTATCTTCCAATTAATGTAAATACGTTGACAGACATAACGCTTAAAATAGTAGATCAAGATGGTGATCTCGTCAATTTTAGAGAAGAAACGGTCACGATAGGACTACATCTGAAACGTGTTTATAATGGTGTTTCGATATAACTCGAATTATCTAAAGGGGTGTGTTGTTCCTCCTCCGGAATGGTATAAAAGGCGTTGCTCTAACTCTAAAAAATGTAGTAGTCAACGACCGGTTAAGCGATTAACACAGAACAATAAGCTGTTTTTGCGATCTCTCGGACTTACTTTATTACAATGAGTATACTAAATGTTAGTGAAAAAGTGTACGTGGACAATTCCATCGTAAATGCTGAAATACATACACATCAACCTTATACTACGCGATTCGGAAACAATGATGAGATTCGTTTTCCAATACATGAGGGTATGAGTACTTTACCAAGTCAGAGTTATCTATATATGGAGGGGAGGTTAAAAAATAAAGATGGTAACCCGCCAATAAGAGAAGTTGGTACACCACCAGTTAAAGAACTAACCACTACATTCATAAATAATGGTCCCACATTTCTGTTTAGCGAAGCTCGATATGAAATGAATGGGGTTAAAATTGATGCTACAACAAAGCTTGGGTTAACATCCACCATGAAAGGATATGCATCAGACACCCCTAATGATAGTAGGATGCTTGAAAATTCTGGATGGTTTCCAAACGGGAAAAACACAACAGTTGATTTGAATGGGAATTTCAACGTTTGCATACCGCTAAGCAGATTATTAGGTTTTGCTGAAGATTACAAGAAAGTTATTTTAAATATTAGGCAGGAATTGGTGTTGATTCGAAGTAACACGGATATTAACGCGCTCACAGGTACTGATCCAAATGTTACAGTTGAAATAGATAAAATTTATTGGAAAGTTCCACACATCACTGCCGGTCTTGCAGAAGAATTAGCTTTGACTAAATACGTTGATAAAAATGTTGACACTCAAATAGCATTTAGGAGTTGGGAAACCCATGTTTTCCCAAGTCTTCAGGAAGCAGATAAACATACCTGGCCTGTTAAAACGGCAGCAAGTTTGGAAACTCCCAGATTTTTAATAATAGGTTTTCAAACCGGTCGAGAGGGTGAAATTACTAAAGATATGAGTAAATTTGATTCCTGCGATATTCAAAACGTAAGAGCTTATTTAAACACTGAAAGATATCCATATGATAATTTAAACATAAATTTTAATAACAACCATTTTGCAACGCTCTACCAAATGTATGCTAAATTTCAATCTTCTTATTATGGAAAAGAGGATGAACCTTTACTATCCCCTACAACCTTCAAAGATATTGCTCCTTTAGTTGTTATTGATTGTTCCAATCAGAAAGATGGATTGAATCCTAGGGCGGTAGTGCTTAGAATCGAATTTGAAACCAACAAAAACGTACCTGCACAAACAACAGCTCATTGTCTAATTCTACACGATCGTGTGTTTACATATAATGCACTTACAAAAGCAGTTAAACAACTTTAAACTATTTAACATAATATCATAAACGGTGTTCGACAGTTTCAATAGTTTGGTTGACGGTGTAACAACTGATAATGCAGATTACAGTAGTGGACGTACAAGGATTCAAAACCTCTGAAAAAATTTTTACACCTAAGGAATTAGCTATTTATGATGGGAACCATGTTTCACACCACATATTTAAACCACCGTTTGCTTTTGACACCTTAGAAGCAGAATTTAAAAAGCAAGCAAACTGGTTAATTCATAATCATCACTGTCTTGATTGGGTTGAAGGTTTTACACCAACTTTTTTATTCCCAAGAATTCTTCAACGATTAACTCGGGATGCAGATTCCGTTTACGTAAAGGGTCATGAGAAAGCAGTCTACATACGAAATTATATTTCTAAACCAGTTATTGAATTCGACGAACAGCCAGCTTTAAACCCTTTGATACCATCATGCTTTTATCATTTAAAATCTCCTTCTGTATGTGCTTTATCTAATGTATATTATTTATATGATAAATTTGTAATGAAATAACTTTTTTAATAAATAAATTCTTACATTTTATCTATTGTTTTATTATGATATATGAGAGCTACATTTACAATACATAATATATAAAGCCATTATAGGATATTACAACAATACAGAACGTTCAATCTTACATATTACACTAATTATAGCAAAAATAACAGTTTACAAATCTTTAAATCGCTCCTCGTAAATCCGTAATCTATGCTTATTGTCTAAAACATTATTTAAAATATTACTAACTATTTGAATTCTTCTTTCGAATCGAAATCTATCTCTAGCTATACACTCCCATTCACTTTTCCTAGCTTGTTCAAAGGCATACGACCACACTATCATATGATTAATTTTATTTATAGACTCATTAAAGCGTACAAACTTCATTACCCGCACCATAGTTTATTCCTTTTTTTCTAATTGTTCAAAATGTTCTATTTCCGGAAAGAAACGATTAAACTCGTTAATAAAATCCTTTAAACCTGTCTCAATCAGTTTTAACACAAAACAGCTAGCACAACTCTTTCCATTTTTAAATTCCTTACAAATTTCAATACCACGTTTATATTTCTTTTCCAACTCTTCACAGTATTCAACACTAAAAAGTCCGTTACCATATACTTGTTCATGATTTGCTTCAAACTCTAAAGCTTCAAATTGTTGCATCAATCTCTCTACTGCACTTAACTTATCTACAGCCTTCGTCCAAGATTGTTCTGCGTAACACATCCACATTTTTAATATTCAAATTTCAAGGGTCGATCGAAGTTAATACACTAACTCTCACCAACAGCTCCCAATCGTTTCCAACCCTTTACTGCCCCTAAACACTTTTTTCTTTCTCAATATCTGCAACTACCTTCTGTGGCATGAAATGTAACACTTCCATCATATATAACACATTGTCTGATTTCGTATCTTTCAACGGTGTTAGTATGTTATTACAGTTTTCTTTAATATCACCAGGCATTACTGCTAATGCACTTATTATGTTCTCATAAAACTCATCGAAACGCGCATGCTCCACTATTTGTAATTGATAATTAATTACATCCACCAAATTCCATAACTCTGCAACGGATTCCCACCCTAACCACACTTCTGAATCGTTTTTTTCAATTTTTATAGCTTTTGTCTGCTGCACGAATTCAAAATGGATTGCCTTGGAACCTATCATCAAAGGTGGCCACTGATGATCTGCATTTTGAAAATAATTCGTTATAATTCCTTGATTCTCAAGTAGAATATTCCATTCAACTTTATCAAATAAAGACCACTGATTTTTTTGTCCACAAATTTTCACTGTTGGTATAAATCCTAACAATGGTAACAATCCAACTTTCACACATTTAGTTTTCGATTTGTTTAAAAAATAAATGCTTTGACTAATCAGAGGATAGTATATTCCTTCACCATTTTGAAATGTGGTTGAAACGGTTCGCTTCTGTGCCAAGTTTTTAGCTTGTTCAATACAATTTTTCAAATTTTCCACTAAAACACATAAGTACATTTAATTAGACTAGAACCAAAATTTTTAAATATAACTTACTTGTTTATAAACCGTTCAGCTATGCTTAACACTGATATTTTCACAGGATCATGCTGCTTATAAATACTAAAATCTTTAAGTGGGAGGTGGTATTGAATAGTTCATTATACCATGACCTGGGTCAATGAGAGGTCAAGGTTGAGGTCAATGACCGGTGAGTGGTGGGGGTGGATCAATGATCTTAGAGTGGTGGGGGGTGGGTCAATGATCTTAGAGTGGCGGGGGTGGAGGTCAAGGATCAATGACCTAGTTTAATGACCTTTGGGTGGTGGGAGGTGGAGGTCAAGGTCAAAAGGTCAACGACCTAGGTCAATAACCTTTGAGTGGTGGGAGGTGGAGGTCAAGGTCAAAAGGTCAACGACCTAGGTCAATAACCTTTGAGTGGTGGGGGGTGGAGGTCAAGTGGTGGGAGGTGGATCCAGAACTCTCATTTTCATCCTACTATTATCAAAGATAGCCCAAAGCGCTTTTGACATTATTAAGACACCGTTTCACACAAAGTTCGAATCTCAAGTTAACATGTTTGTAAAACTTTAAATCTTCAAGATATTGACAATAACGTGGCTTTTATAAAATATGCATTAAAAGCATTAAAAATGTTATCGTTAGATAGAGGTTTTTGTCTTTTTTTAGACTACTAGAAGCAAAAATAATTTCTTGCTTAAATCTTTATTATTTAAGAAGATAATCTGATCAAAACTCTATCTTTTTTTTTATTTGAGCCTATTACAAGAAAACAGTATTTTACAGCCTACTATAAGAAAACAGTATTTTGCTTATAACTCCTTTATTTGTAAAAATAAAGTTATCAAATCTTCTTATCAAAGAAAAGAAGCAAAAAAGCTCTATCCAATGAAGACATGGCCGTTTTTGACGCATATTAAAAAAGCCAAGTAAATTTTAATATCTTGGTACTTTAACTACCTATAATTTAAAATTCAAAATCTGTGTAAAAGAGTGTCTTAATAATGTCAAAACCGCTTTGCGCTTTTTTTTATAATAACCAAATTATGCACAAAACTCGAAAACAAAAAAGGTTTCTTAGTCTGCACTGAAAATTAAGCAAAAATTGAAGAACTTGAATGTAAATCATAGTAGTACTTGAGATGCTGAGCAATTCTTCTTATACAACCAAATCTCTATCTCTTACCGTTTACGAGATCCTCCTTATCTTAGACAACCTGTATAGTGAATATATTTCGTTAAATATATCAAGTTTGCGATAACATACTGTACTTAATATTTAGATAATATATGATAACCTGCTAATACCCGGTGTGCGTTGCTACGCCTCAAAAAAAACGAAATCAGACAATAAACACACATTTTCGTAAACATCGCCAGCGCTACTCAGCGGGTCCATTTTTTGTAAAAAAAATAACCTTCTAAAACCTTCCTCTCCTCAAAACACGCTTTGTGTCAAAGTTTGAGCTCAATCGGCAGAGTAGTTCCGGAGCCTGATGTCCAACTAACATGAATTGCACGTTTGTTCATTGCTTTTATCATTTCCTTCTTTGTAATATTGTTTTATTGTTTGCTATATAGAAAAAAGGCATTTAAGGTTATTTCCCGTCAATCCTCCATGCAAGGGAATGAAAAAAATGTAATTTTTGCTTCAAATATTTCTCCTATTGTTTCATCAAAATCATTGACTTTGGTGATATGTTTTTTAATTATAATTCCTACTCCTCCTACGAATGCAGACACATAAAATTAGGTGCATTAGATCCGTTTCGATTTCGTACAGTTTAATGGAAAAGAAAAGGAGATAACAAGAGTAATGGATGCTGAGGAAAATGTAGTGGAACGGATAGAGAAGAGGGGTTTAAACTGGTTTGGACATATGTTAAGGATGGAGGAAACAAGATGGCCAAAAAGGTTATTTCACTGGATACCACCTGGAAAAAGGAAAAGAGGGCGTCCAAGAAGATCGTGGAACGACGCTATAAGAGATACCATGAGAAATAGAAATCTAGAAGAAGATGATGCACAAAATAGAGAGAGGTGGCGGTTAGGTGTAGGAATGCGGCTACACGCTGTGTAATCCTGTGTATATGTAATGGGAAAGACTGGGAATCTTTTTGGGCGTTTCTGATATAAATTAACTTTACATAATTCACGTTCGGTTGATTTAGAAAGTATTTTCAAATCAAACCTGTCAAATAATAAATTATGCAATATAAAATTTCGCGTTTAGAAAAATAGCATTTATCTACATCAATTTCAAAATGTTTCTCTTCAGCGCATCCACGTTTCTCTAAAAGTCTAAATGATTTTTGTTTGTTTTCTATAATCCTTCAAGAAAAACACAAAACCTAACCTTAATACGATCCTCGAGTCTAGCCAAGTAATAAACCCCTGGTGTCTACTGTCTAGCGTCCTAGTAATTTTGTGGTTCAGGCAACCCCCTAGTTTAAAAGTAAAATTGTATTACATTGTATTAACATTGTATTAATTCGATTTGCAACAATATCCGCATATTGCGTAAAATCACTTGATATTTACTGCAATAGTCGAGTATCGTTTGAATTCGCATTTCGCCGGTGCTTTGGTATTGTTTCAAATCATTATCTACAAAAGTCTGACATTGCATTACTTCGATTTACAACAACACACATCTATTACGGTAATGTATTATTTGCAGCAATAGTCGTAGGTATATCATTTTAATTCGGTAGGTAGTTGGTTGCTTCAATTCTACATTTACAGCAATGGTCGCACATTGTATTAATTCGAATTACTACAACACTCGCATATTGCGTAAATTTAATAGATATTTACAGCAATTGTCGGACATCGTTTGAATTCGCATTTTCATCAATGCTGTGGTACTGTTTCAAATCATTATTTACAACAGCAGCACATTGCATTAACTTGATTTACAGTACACGCCTATTGCGATAATTGTTTATTTGCAGTAACAGCTAGTCGCGTATCGTTTTAATTCTGTAGTTGTTTCAATTACGAATATTTATAACAGCATTGTGATATTGTTTTAAATGATATCGTTCACAGCAACAGTCTACTTTGATTTCAGTTCGATGATTTGCAACAATGGTCGTTTATTGTGTGGTTTACAACAAATTCAGATTGTTGTTTTATTGTAGATTGTTTACCACAACAGTCGCATATAGTAAGAATTCATTATTTATTGCAACTTTCAATGTACTCCATTCAAAATTTGAAGAGCTATTGCAATATTTAAAACAATTAACCTGAAACTTTGTTTCATAACAAAAACACCTATGTTAGATTTATATTTTAAAATGTCTAACTACATGATGTATTATAACATAAAGTTTATTTGTACTAAACAAAGAAAACGGTCTTATTAATAAAATAAATATAAATTTTACAATAGCTTACAAATGTTGGAAACAAATAACTCGTAGATTGTTTTAAATATCACGATACCAGCTCTAGCGTTAAAAACAGCACATTAAGAATTGCTACATATGCTCATTTTCTGCAATATGTGCATAAAGTCGGAATTAAGGAAATAGAACATTGTTCCACTATTGCTTTATTACGGTATGTTTTGGCAAACTTTCGGTTACAGCACCTAGTTATTTATATGGAAGCAGGTGGAACAAGTGTCGAATTAGAGCAATAGCCCAACATTGCTATAATTTAATATTTACGACAATAGTCGTATATTGTAAAAATTCAATATTTGCAGCAATTGCTAACGTGATGATTTAAAAACTTGAAAGGGTTTTGCAATATTTAAAGTAATACCGTAGAAACTTTGTTTTGTAAATACTACTATATTGTTTTAATTGTAAATGAATTAAACCAACTAGATGTTGCTCACAATTTTGTTTTAAACTTTTGAATAAATAGTAATATGGCGTTCCATACTATAGGGAACATACACACAAACATTCACTTTTAAATAGATGTCGCGAAAAATATTCACATTTTTGATCAAGAAAAGTCGCAAAATGTCTATTATACAGAATGGGCCAAAAGTCAGTATATATCGATTTGGTTTAAATAACAAACAAGCAAGTGGAAAATAATTTATTGTCGCAGAAGTAAGAGGTTAAGGGGTTAAGTCGCGTCCATTCATGGAAAGTTGCATTCAAGTACTCGCGCACTAATTAGCATAATGTGGTGGCGCGCCATCCTGCTGCCAAATTATCGTAGTACCTTCAATTCGTGGACTATTCTGTAGTTCGGGTAGAACAGTATTTCTGAGCATATCCAGATAGCTGTCACCAGTAACAGTGTTTTCAAAAAAATATGGCCCTATGAGACCACCAGATCAAATGCCGCCTCATCCACAAACTTCAGGAATATTCAATTCTTGGCTTATTACCTCATGAGGATTTTTATTAGACCAATAAACGGTGTTGTGCCTATTAATGCCTCCATTTAATTTAAAAGTTACTTTATCTGTCAACAAGATTCTTGACCAAATTTGCGGCTCAGACACGTGTCGAATAAGCATCATTTCGCAAAATTGCATTCTGCGGTCAAAATCATCTTCATGCAAGACACGGAGTAATCGTGGTCGGTATGGTTTTAAGTTCAAACTTTTGCATATTCGTCGTACGCTTTAACGGGAAATACCCAATTCTAGGGAAGTTTTTCTTTGACTGCGTTGCGGCATTTCAACAACACAGCAGCTACTAGTTGCCGATTCTCTTCAGTAAGTACTACTACTAGTTCTAGGGCGACCAGACCTCGGTGCATCGCAAACGCTTCCTGTCGCATCAAATTTTCTACTTAGCTTCCACAGGTACTGTCTTGTTGGTGGACCAACATTTTGAAACCTGTCTTCAAAATCTAAATAAACCTGTGCATAATCTTTACCAGTATTCAGCCATCGATTAAAAAACACAAACACACGTTGTTCTTTAGTAAACATTTTGCATTCGAGCACAATTACAATAAGAACAACTGATAACAGTTATTGTTTTTCAATGTGATAATTTATAATAGACGATCTAAATATTTAAATTAATAATAAATTGTTTTCCACATGCTTGTTTGTCATTTAAACCAAATCGGTAAACTGACTTTTGGTCCACCCTGTATAACATTATTTGTAGAATATTGTTTTTGCAATGTTACAAAATTGGAAACCGCAACAACTGAAAGTATCCTAAACTGATTTGTTTTTATCGAAATGGTACCAACAACACATTTGAAATGTATTCCACTCCTTGTCATGCAGCTCCTGGTTAATTCCAATCAAGAATCCCTAACGAAATGTTACAATTCACATGGGAAATCAATCACGTGCGAAAATGTAAACTCCATCCAACAATTAAAAAAAGGCATTCAACAGACCGTGGCGGAAAACGATGGTAAACTGGATAACTTACAAGAGCTGAAAATAGTCAGAAGTAACATTGTTTGTTTAAATTCAACAATATTCGAAAATCTACAACATCTACAGAATTTTCAATTTATACGCAGCAACACTACAAATTTACTAGCTGGCGTTTTTGAGAAACTTCTATGCAAGAAATAAAATTTAGTTTTAGTTCAGTAGATAGTATTGACAGTAAGGCATTTATTGGACTAAGTAAATTAACAGACTTGGTTTTCTATCGGACCAAAGTTAGTGCTTTACCAGAAGCTTAGTTCTCTTAAAAAATTAGTTTTACGCGGTAGTAATTTAGATGAGATAAAAGCTAAAGCTTTTAAAAATTTTAATGAGCTTATGATATTGAACTTAACTTATAATAACATCCAACAGCTTCCCCCCAATATATTTGAAAACTTTTCACTGTTATCGACTTTATGGTTGAAAAACAATAAAATTAAAAGTTTTGATGAAAATGCATTTAAAGGCTTGCATAGTTTGAAAGAATTGGTTTTATCCGATAATTCTTTGTCGGTGTTGCCACCGGCATTATTTAAAGGTTTAACCTCACTTTCCACACTTGATCTGAGCAACAGTAATAATTAGAGTTGGGCAAATGCATATTTGCATCTTTTTTCCTATGGATCATTAAATGTTAATTTTTCGTATATACACGTTTCGTGACGTTTAGAGTCATAAAAAGTAAATTTTATTTTGCATATTTGGCATATATTACATTTTTACGGCATACGGCATATATTAGTGCATATTTTAGCTTTTAATGGCATGAAAATGCATATTCTAGCAAAAAAAAATAAAATTTCAAATAAATTATCAAATAAAATATTCGTAGTTCTTAGAAGAAATTGCACAATTTCTTCTAGTGAAACCACATGAACCCTAGACTTGCACTTTCTAAATTTCCAAGTAGGGGTAGAGGAAATAAAGGATTAACTGACAAAGGTTGTATTATTTGGGTAGGTCTTATTCCTTAGGTACAAATTTGTTTGAAAATAATATTTGGAAATTTTTCTTATACTTATTCTTAGAAATAGTTATTTATAATTTTAGTGCTTGACTAGTTCATTTGTTGCCTTGACAGAGAGCTGTAAAGTGTAATTGTCCAGTCTATACCCTGAAAATGCCTAAAGTTGCTAGTTCAAAAAACGATTTAATTAAGAAGTGGTTGAAGCCGTATACATGTTTTAAATACGATGGAAGTGTTGTGCTGTGCGTGATATGTGAAAAAGAGGTATTTATCCGTTTATTTTAATTTTGAATTAAAAAAAACTGTTTACTCTGTTTAAAGTTAAAAAACTTCAAACAAGCCAAAACTGCGTGTTAAAAATTTAATACTAATTTGTTATTTTATTTTGTAATTAAGCAAACAATTTAAGAATAAAATTAGAACGTTTTTTTTGTGATATTGCAAAGGATATGGCACAGGCCACAGGGCACATTCAATTATTTTCCTTTGTGTAAGCTGTAGTAAATTGTACTTAAATATTGTTTTTACAGATAAACGTTAATAAAAAGTTTCAACTTCATCAGCACGTAGCATCAAAAAAGAAAAAATAATACAAACGAGCCAAAACAACAATTATTGCTGAACTGCTTAAATAAGAATGTCAACAATTTCAACGACGATTTGTGTAGAATGATGGTTTCATGCAACATTCCATTAAATAACATGGACGTTCCCGAATTTAGAAATTTCTTAGCAAAATATACAAAACAAAACGTCGTTTCCCGGAGAACAGCTTCCAGAACGTGCATTCCAAAATTATACAAAGAAAATCTTCAAAAAATAAGAAACGTTGTTTCGAATAATTGTATTTGGTTTAGTGTTGACGAAACCACCGATGCTAAAGGAAGATAGATAGCGAATTTTATTGTGGGTGTTTTAAACAGCAGTCCTTCTTCCAGTTATTTAATTGCTGTTAAACAACTAGATAAAACCAACAATTTGACAATTTCACGTTTTGTCAATGAAACCCTTTCGTTACTTACCTACTACCTAAGGATTTTATACATGGTGACTGATGTGATGGTGCCGCCCGCATACATGGTAAAAGCGGGTCAAAATTTAAAAATCTTTTTCCCAAATTTAATTCATGTAACTTGTTTGGCCTATGCGATGAATAGAGTGGCCGAAGTGGTTAGAACTGAGTTTCCTTTAGTCATAGATTAATAACTCATTATTCTATGCTTTAGTCAATAAATTAATTACTAACGGAAAAAAGGTATTTTTAAAATCACCACTTCGCGTCGAAGTTTACAAAGACTTGCTTACAGATGTGCCCTTACCTCCACAACCAATTCTCACCAGGTGGGGAACGTGGATAGAAGTCGCTCTATTTTATTGTGAAAATTACAGTGAATTTAAAAATGTTGTTAACACCTTTGATTCAACTTCTGCTCAGTCTATAGCAGATTGTCAAGAAATTTTAAAGTGTCCGGAATTACAACCTCAGTTGTCCTACATAAAGGCTCATTTTTCGGAAATTCCTAGCATCATTAATAAATTAGAAACACAAAACCTGCTTCTCACTGAATCTTTAGAATTAATCGAAAAATTTCATTCAATTTTGAATAAAAATAAAAATAAAATATGCAAAAACGTTAGCAGCAAAATGGACGATTTAATTCAGAAAAACAGCGGACTTTCAACTCTGAATTCCACAAAAAATATTTTAAATGTTAAGCAATGGCCACAATGACGAATGTTTTGCAGTTAAAAATTCACATTATTGTCCAATAACTTCTTGTGATGTAGAAAGAAGTTTTTCCAGCTACAAAAATATATTGGAAGATAAGCGGCAAAATTTTCTCGTTGACATCATTGAAAAGCACATGATTATTTATTGTAATAAATAGGTTGTGTTATTTATTGATTTTACTTCTACCTGTATTTTTGTATATGCAAATAAAAAATGCAGTTTTAACTGAAAATAATAATGCGTTTCTATATTATGCAAGCCCTTTTGATTTTTTGAATGTTGAAAATAATGAAAATCATTAATTGTGTTTATCTTTTTCTTTCAACGAAAAATTACATTTGATGCAAAACGTGCTTTAACTCATATAATAATTACTAGTATTAAACTGCAGATTCAAATAAACATCGGATTTTCATATTAGGCACTAAATAAACAAACTAATTTTTTTAGTGAATATCGCAAAAGGTTACTGCATATTCTTGCATATATTGACGGTTTTATGCGACATATGTTGGTGCATATATGCACTGTCTTTACAGCATATTTGCCCAACTCTAGTAATAATATTGAAGAGTTAGACCAGAATTTACTTGCAGATTTACTTAACTTGGCAGTTTTTGATGTTTCTGAAAATAAAATTATTGCATTGCCGGTTAACTTGTTTAAAGATCTTTCGCAAATGGATTACCTGAATTTAGCAGATAATGATATATTACTGTTGAGTTAGGATTGTTTAAGGGATTGAATAAGCTAAAAACAATTAATTTAAAAGGAAATCGCATTAGGGCTTTGCCGAACGGTTTATTTGAAACAAATATTGAATTAACTGTTATTTACTTGAATAATAATAAAATTGAATCTCTAAACGCCGAAAGACTGAAAGGGTTAACAAACTTAAGGAGACTTTACTTAGGCAATAATGAGTTATCTAACATTGACTTGGGTTCTCTAAGTAATCTTCAAGCTATCAATATTTTAAGTTTCGAAAATAATCACTTAAATTCTTTGAAGAAAGAAATGTTTAAGGGATTAAATCAGTTAAAAACACTGGATCTAGAAGCAAACAATATTACAGGTCTTACATCTGGTGTTTTTCAACATCTTCAATCTTTAACTGGGCTTTATTTAAATCAAAACAACTTAACTGCTTTAGAAAGTGGAATGGTGGAAGTGGTGGAGTGGAAGGTCTTTTAAAATTGGCTGAATTACGTTTGGGCGACAATCAAATTGAAAACATTGCAACCGACACTTTTAAGAATCTTAACGAACTTCGGTCACTTGATCTCTACGACAACAATTTAAATACTTTACAGCCCGGAATATTCAATGGCTTGTCTTCACTACATTTTTTTAAACTGGAGAATAATACGATTAACAGTTTGCTGCCTGAGACCTTCAAAGGTTTGTCTAAACTATCACTTTTGTTTTTAGACAACAAAGAAATTACAGATTTGCCTAACAATTTCTTTTCTGGACTTGATGGGTTAAGTAACCTCCAAATACAAAATACTAAATTAAGTAGTCTACGATTTGGAGCTTTTAACGGTTTAAATAATTTATTTCAACTGTTTTTGGCAAATAACGAAATTGATCGGATAGAATCCGGAGCGTTTCAGGGTCTTGGTAGATTAGACAAGCTTTTTTTAAGTAAAAATAAGATAAAGGAATTGAATAGTAATGTATTTACTGAAATAAACAGACTGACATATTTGGATCTGGAAGAGAATCAAATAAGCACTATAAACCCCGAAGTGGTGCAACCACTTTCCTTGCTTAGATATCTCGATTGGGGGAGAAACCAATTGGAGCATTTGGAAAGTAACTTTTTTCCTTTCTTCCAAACTTAGAATATTTGTATTTGGAAACAAAAAAATTTGAAAGTATACAACCTGATCTATTCAAAAACCTTAAAGCACTAAAGGAACTTAATTTATACAACAATAAACTGAAACAATTGGATGCTGCAGCATTTAATGGGCTTGATAATTTACAAGGACTTCATTTAGCGAACAACCTTATTAGTGATGTAAACCCAGAAATGTTTGATAATTTGAAATCACTTAAATACGTTTGGCTAAGAGGGAATAAATTAGAGCTCAGTGTTATAGAAGTAATTAACCAAAAATATCCAGAAGAAGTTCTCACTTTAATAGATTACTAATAATTTTCTATTTTTTTTATTCGTTATTGTTTTTCTATTCTAGCATTTTTTAAAGATATTACGTTATTTGACTAATTGTATGAAGTTGAAGTTCGGTACGAGTTATTCCATAGAAAGATTACGTTGTCAGTAAAGGCTATTCAAGTTTTTAATTAAAAGGTTGTTAAAATGCTAATAAATAATTCATAATTGTACTTGAACACTCGCATTATGGCACTATTTTATTACTGTACGTATTTCTGTATAGTTGCATGCAATTAAAAAAAATCTAATTAGAATGGCCCTTGGAAAATGATTTTCAACTTAAATCGTTTGTTTTTATTTATTTTAGGTTATGATAGTGTTAGATATGAGAAAACTCCATAACCACCAAATACATTTTAACAACAAAGTTAAGACACACCTTTTTCGTTCATAGCCAGTCCTGATTAAAAATTTGTTTTGATTGTGCGCTATTATCTTTATGATAAGTTGAAAAGGTAACTTAAGGGTTACGAGTAAACTTACATCTTTTAAATTGATTGCATTACGTTGTTTGCGTACAATATCGTTTGCTTTATACTTAGCACTAAGTGTAAAATGTTTTTTTCCACTACTAGCATTAAACGATATCATTATTTACTTTGTTTTAGAGCCAAGAAGATGAATTTCTTTCCTAGTGGTTACTAATATTTCATTATTAACTACTGGTTAATAATGAAAACAATTGCTACCAATCTTTAAATTCACCATAAACTTTCATGTAAAAATCTTTTGATTTTACTGGTAATAACTGTCACCAACACTTTCTGCACCTTCCCTAATTTCAGGAGGAGTGCAGTTTTCACTCAAATCATCAAAATTGGACATTTTATAACTACTATTATAAAATATACCATATTTTACATAAATGTCAATTGAAATTAACTATTCTCTTGTTTTCAAGCAAGGCTACTTTATTTTTGTGCATATTTGCATTTGTAGTTTTGTTTTTTATTAATGTAAAATCAATTAATTATAAAAGGAATAAAGGTGGTAGTAGTGGAAAAAATAATATATAAACCACGGTAGAGAAGCATCGCAACTTATTTCCCTCTATGCTTCGCATCTCGAGAAATAATTCTACTCGACTGAGAAAAATGTCTTCTCTACCTTGGTCTATAATATACTATTGTTATATTATGTATAAACGTTATTTTCTTGCTATTTGGCTGCTACTGGTTTTTCGCATTTTTACAGTTGTAGAATTTGATGTTTCTAACTACATACTTGGAAACTGCAAGAAAGAGAAATACCTTCCACTTATAAACACTAAGTTACTAATAAAATAAATTTAATTAACATAAACAGTTTTATGATAAGATAGCTGTCGTGTGCATTCGGTTGTCTTTTTAAGATTAGGTATTGGTGTATTTAAAAATGATGCAAACATTAAAAACTTTTTTGTAAAGTAAATTTGTGTTTTTCATCATCATCATCATCATCATCATCATCACTTGACATGGAGTTGACTCGAGGGTCGATCTTGGATTACGCCAGGCTCACCCCATGTCAGTACGTGGGTACGAATTTATGTAATAGGTTCGGATCGGGTAGGGTATTGAACAGCGTTAGCATATCTGCAATACATACCCCATAACACCGCTGCTGCAACACCGGGTAGTTAGTAAGCTACGGATCAATGGGGGTTTTGAGTACGTAACTAAGACCGTTATGCATTTTAACCTAACAAACTTTGTTATCAAAGTTTCACATTGTTCATATTTCAGACATATCTATTGTTCTAAGATTACAAATTGCAAATATCTTAATTTCTTAATAGCTAATAAAGTACTTAATATTTACCCCAAAACTTGTTTAAACTTTATTACCACTTAATTGTAAGATTCCCGTAGCTCGATTTTACTTCCTTCTTTTCTAAATTTTTCCTCTGCAGTTGACACGTATATATTCATCGTTTTCTTTTCCACTGGTGCGTGTTTCGTTCCTCCTCCTTTGTTTTTTTCTTTTCATCCCGTCTTCCTGCCTCTTCTTCTCCGTTAGCCCGTTTTTCTTCAATCGATTCTTGACCCGATTCTCCAATTAGTGCGTAAATTCGTTTTGTCTCTCTTCGTATATTCTCTTTCTTCTTGCCCATTCTTCCCATGTTTGTTTAAGTATGCCGGTGTTTTGGATGTTCTGCTCCAATCATGTATTCTACGTATAGCATGGTTTTCCAATCTCCTTTTCTTCTGTTTGCATAGCATAAGCTTGCTGTAGAGGATGGTTAGCATGTCTTCTCAGAATATGTGCCCAATATTTAATTCTTGATGTAGTGAGTCATTTGGTTACTGTGCCAGGTCTTTTAGTATTTGTCTATTATCATTGCTTCTTGGATGATGTAGTTTGGGGCCAATTAATTTTCTATCCTTTTCTGTGAGGTTGTATTCGCCAATGTGTGAATTGAAGTTTCCTACCAGTACTGTCGGAGCCCTCTTCATGGTTTCTCTCATATAGTTCTGCCATTACCGCGGCCATGCATAGATTTTCTGTTAGTGCTTGAAACCTTTTATTTTTCTTCGGCTATCTTTCTTTATTAAGATCGCTTCTCCTTGTGGAATTTTTTCCCCGCTTAGTTGCCAGGTGTAGTTTGTTGTTTCCGCTGCTCCTGTAGTTAGATCCGTTTTTTGCAGGCTGACGATATCTATCTCTCTCGTATTGAGCGCTTCGTACATTCCATGTTGCGATCTTTATCTCTTCGAGGTTCTGTGTTATATCGATGGGGAAACCTGTTCGTGTGGGCAGAGATAGTGCGTATCGTCCAGGTGGCATTGCTACAGTTTGTTCCTCTATTCTTTGATCTAGCATGATCATATTTGGCGTTATTGTTGTCTACCGGAGTGTGTGTGGAGGTTGGATCTGCTTCGTAGTGTAATTCTATTGACGTTTTTAGTATTTCAGCTGCTGCTGCTGCTATTGATTCGGCTCCTCCCCAAAATCCTTCTTTCCCTAAGTTTTCTAAGTAGGCTTCTACTTGTAGTGCTCGACCGTAGGCGTGTGCTAGATGATCGTAGCGCAGAGCCAATTTTCTTACATATTCCTCTAGTCGCAATTGTAAATTTTGTGGATTTTCTCGGATGTATGACACGATTTCTTTCCTTAAGTTAAAAGCTTCTTTTTTGAACTGTTCCCGCGTTGCTGTGCCATTTGTGTCTTGATCTGCTATTGATACGAATAAACAATTTCCATCTCCTGGGATTTTCCGCACTGTCAACCTGTGTCTGTCCGTACATACTTTTCCTGTTCCATGGTAGGTATTGTGTTTCCTGCTTCTGATCATTTCCGTTGGTTTGCTGGTGTGTAGACTTCCGTGTATATGTTTACGCATCTTCTAATACTACTAGTTCTTATTGATATCAGACGCTAATGTTAGATGTCGGAACCAACCTAATTTACCCTTCACCGTTTTTTTTATAACATAAGCATAATCCTACACTCCAGATACTCTGATCTACAACTTAATGTATAAAATTTCTAAATGCCAACCATTTATAAGTACGTTAGATTATATTATAAGTAACCCTTTATTCAAACATAATACTAAAAAAGACTATTTTCTATGCTAATGTCAATAATTCAATCAATAAAACATATCAAATCACTTTGATAAAAAAACTATGTTAAATTGCTTGCTGCCCTTTAACTAAGTATTTGAAATTGTTGTAAAATTATTTTACTTTATTGGGGCCCTGTTCTCGTTCCTGTGTTACCCTCAATTTAAAATTCAATAGGTCCGGCTTATGCAATAAAATTTTAGTCTTTAGTTAAAATAACATGTTTTAATTGTAAGCGATGGCTTCTGTCTTTATCCGGCTAAAAGGACCCTTCCTTAGAAATATGCTTCCTGCTCTAAGACCCTTGCGTTTGGAGGTCCAATTCTAGGAATTTGTGTTCGTACTTGCCAGGTTTAGGCAAGAATCAGCTCATTGCCTAACCTACTGCGCTAACAAAATAACAGTATCTACTTTTTACAATTATTTTTAGCTGTTTAATATCTACGCACACCTGATGTACCACTGTCTTGGGGATATCTATGTGTTTTCTACAAATATCTACTAGACTAGCCTTAACTTTACGTGCTTAACAAGTTTATTTTCACCTGTTGTTAGATGAACAGGTAATCCAAGTGCTTCACTCTACCTTGTAGGTAACGCTTATTTCTTTGTTTCACTAATATTAAGAGCTGGCGCACTAAACACTCAAATGCTTTGCTGCGGACAAACAAAGAAGCTCTGTAACACGCGCCAGGTTTTGACCTGTTTTACCTGTTATGCTGAGCCAAAGGTAACAATTCACTAACCTTACTTTTTATGTTTACTCTAGGAGCGATTTGCACTAAAATTGTCTTTTAAAATGGCGAGAAATCTCGTTATTACTTTTAAAAGCTGGAGCGGCTTAGGTACCTGTGCCTCGCACGGTCGTAGCTACACACAAACTGCGGAGGAGGCTTTTGATAATAACCCTTTTTTCTCAAATAAAAGAAGAATTAAATTGACTATGTGTTGATGATGTATTCAAAGGTTTTGCGGCCAATTCTGATCAAAACTGAGAAAGTAGATTCACACGTTGTTACTAGAACCTAATGTTTTAGTGGTTGCTAATAAATTGTATGTACCTTCAAATACAACCCTTTGTTCAAAAAGTACATCGAAGATGAACAAATTCTGATTTTGTTTCTTTCGGTTTTGAATTCACCTTTTCAAAACTGATATTCCTAGTTGCGATAGAAGTTTGATGTTCGAAAACTGTAAACATTTCATTTTATGTACATCCAATTCATCTTCATCTCCAGCACTAGGAATTAAACCTCCGAGTTCATCATTATCGGCACACTCTTTCATTTCAGGTAAGGTTCAGGGTTTGGTAAAATATTACTTTAAAATGTCGATCAGCCGTTATAGATCGACCCATTCTATTCTTTCCTTAATGCTGTTTGTTCTAAGACATCCCTTGAATCTTACGTTTAATTTTCCTCCAAGCTTGGCAGTGGAACAAATGCTTTCTCCACCAATGTCAAATTCTGCATTTATTTATTATTGATTATTTACAATTCCCTCGTTGCCACTGTTGTTTCTAAAAGCTCTAAGAGAATTTGCAACAAAATTATAAATCACTAATAAATCTAAAAACTAGATTTGCGTGATTTGAGCAACTTGTCGCAGGCTGAACAGGTTCTAATATGTTTTTTATGAAAATCTGCAAAATAATCGCTGCTAATTTCTGTATTTGTTCTTACTTTCTTAGGTATATCAGTAATTGTTTGATAATATTCTGTAAAACTATTTGTGTGACAATCAAATGCACACTCTATGGCTGTTTTAATAGACGACAAAGAGCAGACCTTCATACATATTGGAAATACGTCCTCTTTTCAGAAAACGATGGAACGTTGTTCGAAAAATTGTTTTACTTCGGCAACTTCATGTATAGCTTTTACAATAACCAGATGTAGTCTATGAATACAACAACGTGTAAAGGGTATTTTCCTGTTTAATCGTCTTAAAAGTAAAACCTGTGCAGCTCATATTTAGCCACTCATAACAGATACTGCATCATAGCACTGCCACTGATTGAGAATTTTAGAATTGTCTACATGGTATTTAATGTTAAATAGGTAACTGTTTTGCCATCCAAGTCAGTGCAAGTTTTTTTATGAGAATTTATTGTTTGGCTTTTTCATTTATGACTTATTGTTGTGTATATGATCTAAGCTTGAATCCCAACATGTAAATTTAATTTTGCCCGGCTATTATTTATAATTAAAAAAAAATAAAATTTTGTTACAATTTTTGAGACTCTTAATATACTTGTAAAATTGACTTAAATAAATGAATTTATTTCTCAGCGTTCTCATGTATTCAAACAATATTAATTTAACCTGTCTGGTACACTTTCGTGGCTTCCCCATTGTAATGTAAATTTCCGAAATACGAATCTTATATGGAAATATAACATTTGACATAAATAAATAGACAAATAATGTATAATTCCCTAATTAAAAAATTTTTAATTTGTCTTGCTTGGTTTTTTGAAAATAAAAATTTGTTCAGTTCCAGTCTTGTCACTATGTTTCTTCCTTATTAAATATGATCTGGTTCTATAAAAATTGGCATTCCAAATCAGCTGTTTGCCGCCGCCATGCAACACGTTGTGCAGTGATATTTTACTTGTTTGAGTCTGTTTATATTCTTCTTAAATTATTCACCTTACACAATGGTTATTCCATGTTATTGTTGTTTGATTGATTTACTCCAACAAGTTGAAATCAAAATAACTTAACATCATTAGGTTATCCAAACTAATCTCACTTTTTTTAGAAATTAGATTTCAGGAATCAAATATTCTTACGAAGATAAAACGTAATCATTGAATCAAAGGCAACTTTTACATTATTGATGACAAATCTTTCATAGCATCGATGACAAACTTAATCATTAATTTTTATTTAAAGAAAACTGGATTCAACAAATGACGCCACTATCTTTGATAAAACAAAAGCACGACGTTCGAAGCGTCTTTTTGAGTAAGCGTAAATTTTTCTACTTTCAATTATGATTAACTTAAAATAAACACGATGAATCTTCCTCTCTACACTTCTAATGACTATGCAACTCAAAAATTTACAAATATTCCGGATTCGACAAAAATTGCGTGTGGCCTCTTTGAGTACTTGAGAAAGACTAAATTTAGAAAACAAAAACTGTCTAAGCTATAAAATAGACCAATCACGTTGTAGCATTTTTGAAAAATTTAACATCCGTTTTTAACAACAAACTAAATTTGACAAATATCATTAAATATTTAAATAATGTGCATAAATTCTTAAAAGTAACTTCATATTTAGAACCTCTGCATTTTTTACAATTCTTGTAATATGCAAATTATTTACACTGAGAGTGCCCATTTTAAAACTCCGAGCCTAAATTTTTTTAAATAGACAACACGCAATACAAGTCCCTGCCGACTATTATTTTAAAACAAAATATCTCTATAATTAAGATCAGGGCAATCATGTTTGCATTAACTTGACAGTTTACTAATCAAATTCATTAAGCCACATTACTTCAACGGTGCAAAACAAAGATTATCGATCACTAATCTTTGGTGCAAAATGTATTCCAACGCTGACAAAGTGGACATGCTTCTAATTCTGGGTGAATGTCGAAAAAATGCAAGTGCTGCCAGTACTTTGTATGCGCAACGCTTTACAGGTAGACAAATTCCAACAGACAAAACATTCGGAATGCTTCTTCTGAATTTACAAGAGTATGGGCAATTTTCAAAACCAAAAGTAAGGGCACGCCAAGTTACTGTTGAACATAACGAAATAGCTGTAATTGAAATGGTTACGGATAATCCCCATACAAGTCAAAGAGCGATTGCAAATGCCTTAAACATTAGCAAAGGTTCTGTTTTCAATATTCTTAAGGCGAACAGATTTCACCCCTACCATGTTTATACCATACACCATCTTGAAGATAGGGATTATGAGCATCGTGTTCAGTATTGTCAATTTCTTAGACGGCAATTAAACGGCAATGCGGAATTTTTAAGTATGGTATTATTCCGAGGTTTTCAAACAACGGTATGGTTAACCGACATAACTGCCACTATATTACGCCCAAGACAATCCCCGCTGGATCAGGATAACTCATTTCCAGAGAATTTTTTCTCTTAATGTGTGGCGCGGTATTATTGGCGATATTGTAATAGGTCCGAATTTCTTTAATGGAAATTTAGATCCTCCAAACAGTTCCTCAAAACGTACGGAATAGCATGTGGTTTTTAAATGATGATGCACCTCCGCATTTTCATAGGGATGTGAGAAATTATCTTAACCAACGTTTTGAGGGACGCGTAATTGGACGAGGTGCATTGCATCCTTGGCCTGCCCGTAGTCCAGATTTGACTCCGCTAGACTTCTTTTTGTGGGGCAAAGTAAAAAATGATGTCTATGAAGTGCCCATTCGAAATGAAGAACATCTACGCGAAAGGATAATTCAATGTTGTCGCTCTATCACACCGGAAATGTTAGCTCGTGTTAGAGGTTCGATGCGTAGAAGAATTATACTCTGCGAAAACGAAGGGGGAAGGCAATTTGAACACCTGCTTCGTTAGTTTTTGTACTATGTTCCTATTAAATTATTGTAGTTATTGTTGTCAAATATTAAATTTGAATTATTAAAGTAACCTTAAATTTGTACTTAATCATTAGTAGATACATGTACTGTAAAAGAACTCTAATCTCAATTTAAAAAAAATGGTAGAAATGCATAGTGATCTGGGGGTTGCATTGTGTGTTGCCTATTTAAAAAAATTTAGGCTCGGAGTTTTAAAATGGGCACTCTGTATAACTCCGATAGCGATATTCGCCTGACTATTTTTATCAGAAAACCTGCGAATTCTGAATATCATTTACAATACTTTCCGTCACCGTTTCTGCCATGATTTGTATTATATTAATCTGAATTTTTGGAGATAAATATGTATCATTAGCTGGTTTATTTTCTATACATTCAGCAAGCTTTTCATTTTTTCGTACTGTATCCTCGAACAGATTGCGAAATAAACTACTTTCCTGATGTTTTACAATGTCGTATGTACAACAAAAGCTAGTGTAGCTACAGACTGTGTATCTCCACAACCAGTAGTCTACAGGATTATTGTACGGTGATCCTTGCGGCGAATTATCATGGCAAGTTCTACCAAAAACAAACTTTATTCAGATTGTAGTAAGCTGCCACATCAGCCACTAGCTACAATACAAATAACTCAATTACCTAATTCTCAGAAATACTTTCAAATATTCCAAAATTCTAGCTCGCAAATTAAAAAAAATACTTCTAAACGTCGTTCTTTCCCTAAAATTTAGTCTATATTTTAAAATTTAATATTTTTTAATATTAATACATGCACTTAAACCTTAAAATATGCCAAATATGCAAATTAGAATTGATATCGTTTAATTGAGTTTTATAAATCTTCAATTTTTAGGGGTAGGAGGTGAACTTGGGTGCTCTAGAAACGTTGCTTTTGAAAAGGGTGACGATTCTCACCATTTTTAAAAATTTATTAAAAGATATGGTCAGCTATTTGGTGTCCGTGGAATATGGCGTTCATTTCGTTTTATGATTATTTTAAACTGTGGAACCCTCAAACCTTCCAGAGGTTTTTCCTTATTTGAAGGTTACTTCTGTTGTGACGTTTGGCAAATCTCGTGTTGGATAGCTTAGTGTCAAGGTTTAAATGCTACAGATACTGTTGAAATAATAAGATATGATTAAAACCTTGTAATGTACATTTATTTCACCCTATTGGTTACAAAATTAGTTAAGTAATACTGTATGTATTGAAATAAAATATTTCCCCGGTTTTCAACTAAACATTAATCCTGGAATAAACAATCTAACTAATTATAAAAATTTGAATCGTGGACGTTCGAATTCCTTATAGCTTTACCCCATCCGATCGCATTTGAATTCACCTTGTACTTCAGGACGGTTAAATCTTCCTGCGAAGGTTGACCGTGAGATCTGTTGGTTTACGGTGTAGAAATTGAATATTATCGGCTAAATGTTATAAACAAAGTTTGATTGCAAATTAGCGTGCTATCATTCATTAAACAAAGCATAGGGGATTACTCTTCTTTCTTGTCGAATAGACAGGTAAGTCAAACTTAATAATTCTAAGCTTAAAAGCAATCCAGTTGAATGAACTACTTAATTTAACGTCGTGTTGTTCGGAACAATTTAATTATAAACTTTAATGAATACCTTTTAGAGTAAAGTAAGATATTTACTTTTCTTTTAATTATATTAGAGGTTTTTAATGCGCATTTTATGGAAAAGGAATCAAAACAGGTTGAAACTTTTAAACGCCGAAATAAAATCTATTTTTGCTAGATCAGAATAGAAGAGCGTTGGAACCCTGCAACGACGATTTCCGGGGTGTTGGTAATCAAGAGTGGTTACCGAGGTGGGTACAAAGAGGGATTAAAATGGGAGGAAACTCTTCAACACCAATAGTAACTCCTTGTTTAGAAATAGAAAGGTGTGAAACCCTTCACGACAGATTTTAGGTGAAAAGTTAGAGAATATTTTAATAAAATAGAATACATCCATTTTGTCTGTGTGAAGTGAAGTACTAGGTAAAATCAAATAAAGTCTACACTTCTCGTTTCCCCACTAGTGTAAAAATTGTATATCAAACACAACAAGAAATAAATTGAAACACAAAACCGAAACACTGCATTAAAAACATTATAAATTTAACATATTTCATGTAACCGGCGGGAAAAACATCAGACCAGACACCGATGAATGAAAAATTAATTAGTCTATACACAAATTAAGTAACCATGAGGTTGATAACCTCAGTAGTTAGTCCTAGACATAAGAGATTTTGTAGCGTTTTATTTCTTTATGAACTATTTACTCGTACGCAGGAGCGGCGGCGTGAGGTTTCGACCTTGCGTTGAAATCTGTTTTGTGCTGCTGTCGTCCCTTAACATGCGTACGTCTATCTATCCATATATTTATCTATCTATTTTAAATACGGAACTGTCTCAACTTTTCTCGACGACGAGCCCCCACTACTAGAAGCCAAACCTTTAACCGCTGCTACCCAGTGTTGCCATATGTACGGTAATTACCCTACTTTGTACAAAGATGTGTCAAATTGTAAATTTATTAAAAGAGATATGTTGATGTAATTCATACGTTTCTCTGGTGTCGCAGCTTTATGGCACCGATTATACTGCGTCACTGTTACATAAACATTGAAACCCGTAAATATAATGACTAAGGAGCGTCAAGAATGTTAGTGAATACATCGTCACTAAATGTTGAGACAGAGAGAAGGCATCCGAATTTACTTTAAGCTCCTTACGCTGGCTGCTTCGTTTGCTTCTTTATTGTTAAAAAAAAAACGGAGGGCATAGCCCACGGGTTTTTATGTTAATCGGCATAGTTTCCACGTGACTCAACTTTTAGTAGCAGGAGGCCCCCACTGCTGGAAGCCACATATTTAGACGTCCATCATATAAGGCGCATATTCGTTGGTACAGAGTACCGCTTCAGTTTTCGATAAAGATACCTACTTTATTCGCTTACATATTGTTACCAAAAATTACGCAGGTCGTAGCTCGCCGGTGTTTATATTTATCGGCATCCTTTTCACCTGACCCAACTTTTAGTGGCGTAGGGCCCCCGCTTCTAGAAACCACATGTTTATTCGTGTATTATATAAGGCGCATATTTGTTGATACGGCGGGACGCTACAGTTTTTTATAAAGATAAGCAAAATTTAATGTTTACCGTTTGGGTGTATAAGTAAGACATATGTGTCGATAGCTGGCAATCTCACCATCGTGCTAGAATTTTACTTACGGCAGGATCGTATAGCATCTCGTATAGTATACAAAAACTACGCCTTATGTTCTAAATAATGAAATTTAATTTAAAAATATCATAAGAAAAAATTTAAAACGAAGAAACATCGATTAAATAAAAAAATATGGCATGCTTCCAAGAACTGCGCAACTTAAAAAACAAGTAATTTATTGAACAGAAATACGTTTGTGACCTTTCTGTACTGCACCTTCGGTTGCCTGCAGTACGGCATTGGATTCTTAAACTAGACTATACGAAAAATGTATTTTTGAATTGCATTCAGAAGAATAAATACGATACGTTCCTCTTATTAATAGCAAGCATGTATTTATCTCTTATAATTATAAGAAAATTAGTTATCGCAAACCGTTTCATCAACTAAAAATTATCATAAAAAGAAAACGTCAATGTTATTACCAATAAACTCAAAAAACCAGTTGCGTCATTCCAACTGGTTTTCGAAGAAATGATCGCATTATTGCAACCTGGTATGACGATTACAGGAAGATATTTAAACTGGCTGGTAGCCTGGTACCATCTCCTAGACTAGTCTTATTGTTAATTTGTGTAACACTCGACAACCAAAATCAACTATTTCTGTAAGTTTTTACTTTTGATAATATTCATTGTGTATCGCACTTTAACGTTACAGTAGAATGGCTTATGATTAATAATAATAATATTAAGAAGAACGCAATCGGTTTTTTTTTCTATAATATATAATCCCTATGTCACGCTTATTATACAGGGTGTTTTAAATAACGGTAGGCCAAACTATCGGAGTGAACTGTATTCACAAAAAAAAGTTTGTATCTAAAACCTCGTTGAAAAAGTCAGAATCGGAATCCGGAAACGGACACAGTATAGTACAGGGTGGAGTGGCGAATTTACCAATAAGCTGATTAGGCGGGCCTCGAGATTTTTGGAGCCTCATTTTTATTCATAATTTTTGGGGTTCATAAATTCTGTTTCATATTTTTTGGGCTTTGTGTAAAATTAGGAGACCCCAAAATATATTTTGGCTACTTTTTAAGCTTCTAAATGCGCATGACATTATCTAGTATAAGTAGGTAAATTATTATAAAAAAACTAATAGCTTAATTTTATCGCCTGTAAGTATTTTTCCGTTTCCTAGGCTGCGAACGCTATCGGTTGCACTATCCAGCTAGGAAACTTTGCGCACTCCGTGCACTACGTTCCCTAAACAGTAAGCGCAACCACGAAGATATGCCCGATTTCAAGAAAAGCAAAGGTAACGATATTCTGCATGCAACTCTGTTAGGAATATAATTTATATTTGTTTTTTTTTAATTGTAATGGCACATTTTTCAATTGGTATTCATTGAATTATTCATCATATTGTAGGTTGTGCTCTGAAATTCAAACAATTAGCACAAATGAGAATTATGCCGACAAAATAAAATTTAAATTGAAAGTATTTACTTCTATAAGGCCACGTAGATCTTCTTTGAATAATAAATCACTGAGTTTAAACAAATAATTTTCCTGAAAATTTTTTCTCACTCTGACGCTGAGCTGTTTTTTTCCTTAAATCGAGTTTTGGTATTTTAGAATAGGTCCAATTAACAGTCAAAACTTTGAAAACTTCTGGAAAAAATCCCCAAGTGAACAAGACCTAAACCTCAGAAAAAGACCTAGGAAAAAAGCCATAGGAAAAAGGCCCAGTAAAAATGCCCCTGAACAAAAAGCCCGAAAAAAGACGCGAAATAAATCTTTAACAAAAAAGGTACATGTTTTACACTTCGAAGAACTCAAAATAGTTATTTGTGTACCAAGGCCAAAAAGTGGATTTTTTCGGCCGTGTCTAAGCTTTAGAAAGCAGACGAGGACGAAATAACACTTTTTGGCGGTGGTGCACACAATATTTTTTAGGCGACCTTCATTATAAAATTTACAAATTTGTTAGATTTTTATTTATGATTTATTGATATATTAATTATTTATAACAACTGAACAATTGTACATATTTGTGACTCCTTCAGAAACGTTTATATTTTTCTACAAATTTGTTAGATTTGTACTTAAAATAATCAAGATAAAATTACTGCTGCAGCAACATTAAAAAGCACACAAATTGTTCATACGAATATTGAAGCTATACATGCCGAAATTACTTCGAGTGTAAATAAAGAAAATATAAACGTTTCTGAAGGAGTCACAAATATGTACAATTGTTCAGTTGTTATAAATAATTAATATATCAATAAATCATAAATAAAAATCTAACAAATTTGTAAATTTTATAATGAAGGTCGCCTAAAAACATTTGTGTGCACCACTGCTAAAAAGTGTTTTTTCGACCTCGGCCAAAAAACGGTTACTTTTTGGCCGCTTTTGAGTACTAAAAATTCAATTTTTTGTTAAGGTCGCCTAAAAAAGTTTTTTTTTTCAAATGTCTGTCTGGTGTATGTATTTCGATGAGCTTCGTTATGTCAAAACATTAAAAAACATTTTTATTTAATGTAGTTCCGTAAAGAGTAACTATTTAAAACGATATATTTTATAAGGCAACGCCCGGCGCCTTTCTGGGCCCGACGCTTATTTGGACCCGGTGCCCTTTCGTGTGGAAGTTAGTATTCATAGATTTTCTAAACCTAAAATTATCAGTGCACAATTATATAATAAATCTGGGTGAGCTGAATTTGTCGATGTCGGGAAAAGAGATAGGCAAACCTATAATTGAATTTGTGCGCATTTGCTTGATACATTTTACAAATGATTTTTATTTTTGCATGTTAGTATTAAAACGACAGGTACTGACCAATCACAAAGATTAAAACATGTAGATATTATAAGCAACAGTTTTGTCCTTTGAGGCTTTCGCGGTTTCTCGAATTGTCAATATTACAATTTACTTTCGGCTTCGACCGCGTCGTCATTTGGGAACTACACCCAGCATAATCAGTTAAGGACCGACCTGTAGCTTGTCTGCCTTTACAAGCATTTGCTCTAGAAGTTTGAGCAATATTTGTTTGTAGGCCCTGCCTGCCTATGCAGTGCCGTGTGCTTAGATTATTTACACCTTGGGGCGGGCAAGGATTGATCTTAATGTATGTAGTTTGCCAGGACAATAATACTTAATCGGCTTATGCTTGTTAGCTGTTTGTACACCCATACAAACTAACGTTTCGCAAGACATTGCAGCTTGCATCTTCAGGGGAAATGGAACACTGAATTCAAATCCGGGAAGCTGAGGTATTTAAACCCCTTTGAACCAATCAGGCAGAACGACGGAGTTCTGTTTGGCTTTCGTCGTTGGGCAAAGACGGATCCGGTGGAGCGTGATCGTGAGATCGATGATGCTTAGGATTCCTTAGAGGATACACTACTGGAGCCCAAGCTTTACTACTTAAGTCTAAAGCCATCCTCAACAAAACTAGAAAATCTTCTTTTTTTTGAGCTACAATCAAACACCGAAATTTGAACCATTTCTATTTGATGTTATAATTCATTTAATTCTGCAAATATTAAAAAATAACGTGAAAGTTTTTGATAGATTTTGTTGTATAGATTACAGTAGCGGGCTCGGAGTTTTTAAAGTTGCATTTGTTTTTAAGTTACAACACACACATTCATTATTTGAAATAGAAGTCATAGTTGACTTTGATACCATATAAAGGGCTTTCTATAAGTGTTTTCTAAAAATATACAGTTTACTTATATTTTAAAAGAATTGAGATAATAGATATACTCTAAACGCAACAAGTTAATATAATGCGAAAATAAATTTGTTCCCTGTATATACTAAATCCGGACTCCTTTTACGTGTCTCAACGTTTAGTAGGGAGAGGCAGTCCGCTACTAGTACCCACATATTTACGCCTACATTATATAAAGCTCAGATTTTTTTTGTACAACGGTCCGCTATAGTTTTTAATACATAGAAGCAAATGTGATTTGATATTGTTTTGTTAGTATTATTCAGGCACAATCTGCTGACAGTTGGGCACTGGCATTACGATAACAAACTTCGACGAATACACTTGCAAAGCGAGAAGCCGCGCCGATGTTGATTTTATAGGTTGACCTCCCGGCAGTATACAAAAATCTCAAAAAGCAGCAGAACCAACGCCAGTCCGGGTACAGAAGACTAGGGGAGGGTAGTACACAGTGGGACAACAAAAATTTAATTTTTTTCCCGATTTGTTTTTGATTTGAGCCGACCCATTTTAATGTTAAAATCTATAGACTTTTTTTCTACACTACTCAAAAAATTAGTGTTTTGTTAATTACTTTACTTTAATTATAAATTATTTTTTCTTAAAACCTTACAATTGTCGCACTGTGGACTGAGAGTGGTGCACAGTGGGACATGATAAAGTCAACAGTGGGACAGTCAGTAAAATGTGGATTTTGGTGCACAGTGGGACATGATAAAGTCAACAGTGGGACAGTCAGTAAAATGTGGATTTTGGGGGTTTTATAATTAAAAACACAACTATAAAGAACAAAATGCGTTTATTTTATCATTTAAAAAGGTCAGAAATTAAAAATACAGCTACTAAGAACAGAAGGTTTAATATTACACCAAATTTAAAGAACTAGGGATATTAAGGTTGAATTGCAAATGACCTCTTCGAATATCTGGTGGAACTAACATTTTTTCCACCTTTGAAATGCTGACGACAGCCTCGTCCTTAACATCCGGAAAGGCGTATTGCTTCTTTTCTCTTTTTAGGAAGTTGACTACGATTTCATTTCCTTGGATATCTTTTACCTGTCCCGTGTAAAACAGTTTACACTTCTTCTTTCCTTCAAACTTCACCAAAACCCAGCATCCAACGGTAGGGTTTGGATTTTTATCAAAAAAGCCTTCCTCGTCCACGTCTGATTCAGAACCAGAAGGAACCCAGTCAGATAGTTAGCCATCGTTATCGCTTGCCTCTACGATCATCTCCTCCTCCTCTTCAGAGGTTTCCTGGTCCATGAAGATTTTTCTCTTGTTTTTTTTGAACCTTTATGATCTGTTTCATGTTTTCTCTTCAACTCGTTTTTAATTGGTGTGCTGGTGATGACTGCTAATTTCTTTTTTGAGTCTCCTTTCGTTGCGTTTTTCTTGCTGCCGCTTTAGGATATCAGCGTAGTGCCTGGGGGGAGACAAAGCTGGAAGCTGTGTTTTCCCGACGGGTCTGGTGTAGTGGGTTGCAATTCTGCAATTAAGCTCTCTGCTTCTATGCTAGGCAGAGACCTATCAGTAACTGATGACTCAAGAAAGTCGGCATCTGTAAATATTTGATCATTGAAGGGATAAATCCCTGTTTTATTAAAACCGGACTTGATATTTTTGGGTGTGAAGGATGTGTCAACAGCAGTATTCACTAGTTCAGCAACGTTGTAAATGGTTATGGGTGAACCGGGATGGTTCAGTAGCCAGGTCTCACATGCAGCATTATATGCAGCTTTGAACGAGGCAAAAACAGCCTTATCTAAAGGCTGCAGCTTGTGACTGCAGTGAGGCGGCAATGTGAGAATGGTCACCCCTGCAGTCCGAGCTTTTTCCACTACATCAATGGACACGTGAGCTTCGAGGTTGTCAAAGCAGTGATGGATTTTCCTTTGTGCTATGAGAAAGGTTGATAAAGTAGTCTAGTACTTCAGGAAACAGTTCTGTGGTCATCCAACCCAAAGGATTGGCCAACCCTAATGTTCCAGGAGGTGCTCCCGCTAACATGTGTTGCTTAAAGTATCTTCGGGGGGAAACCATTGCTGGCGGAAGAAAAGTTCCTGTAGCACAGATGATTGCGCATGTAGTCACCAGGACACCTCGTTCTCCGCTCGTGCAGAAACTTACTTGCTTTATTCCTTTCTCTGCAATTACTCGTTTGGGGTTCTGAACAGTGGTTGTGCCGGTCTCGTCCAAGTTGTAGATTCTGGAGAGGTCCATCAGCTTATGATTTTTCTTCAACACATCCTTCAAATTTTCAAAAAACATTGAAACATTGTGTCGATTAAACGGCGTCATCCGAGATAAGCTGCAGCCTTCTGGCTGTCGAATCGATAGATTGCTTCTCTTGAGAAAAGAACGAAGCCAGTCATTGCCTGCGCTTTTAGATGCTGTCCATGACTTTGTTATCTTCTTTTTATTAGCAGTGGCTAATTCAAACGCCAGCTCTTTTATCATTTTCGTACTGAGTCCATATGCCATCTTTGAACATGTTGCAATGTATTCTTTGAGGGTAAGTTCCTCTTCCTTTGAAAACACTCTAGTGATAGCATAATTGGGTTCCATGCGTGGGTTTGCACCGTCTTCCAAAGTCTTCTTCTTGTTAACGTAACGTTGCAGAGTCGATTTTGAAAATCCAAAACGTATTTTTGCTTGTCTGAGGGATCCACCTTCTAATACAAAAGCTACTGCCCCTTTCATATCTTATGCCGTGAAATTGACAATCTTACGTTCTTTTGGCTTTCGTGGTATCTAAAATTTTAAAAAGTTTTGATAGCTAGGTGAAAACACAGGTAATTGGTTAGGTAATTTTACAGCGAACATATGAGTAGTACACAGTGGGACAGTCCCACTGTGTACCATAACATGCTGTGCCACTGTGTACTTTTCACATGGCAACGATTTATGGACCAACACACGGCACATTGGTAATCAAAACAACATTAGATAACTCATTTTCGTAGCTCAATAATTACCTAACAGCATGAATAAATGAAATAAGAAGTCGGTACACTCACCTCTTAAATATTCAACCACAAATTCCCACAAAAAATAACTTTTACAGTCGAAAACAAATTAATTTGATACAAGATGTGACAGATTCATTGGAATCTCCACTATTTTGTATTCGGACCTTCGCAAAGGTTGGTAGCACTGAACCTAAGTGATTCAAATTAGCTGGAACAAGTTAAGCGGGAAATATAAACAATGGACTACTGTGTACTGTGTCCCACTGTGCACTACTCTCCCCTAAGTCAAGCGGCGAGTTGTCCTAACATATCAAAATGTTTGGGACAGAATGGGATCGCCAAAGTATCAAAGGCTGCTGGTTGGATGTTGTTGTAATAAAGACGGCTACAGAGTTTGGCTGCCAGAGAAACATTAAGTAATACTCAGCAGGGATGTTGGTTCAAAAAAAATAGTGTAAGTGAATTTAGAAGTTTTAATAATCTCAAAACACATGTAGTTGCTAAGCCTGATGATAATAAAAACAAACAGCAAACGCAGCAACATATGGAAAGTATGCTTACTGGATTAAGGGATAGTTCCAATTTCAAAACGCCAGTACTGCACGAAGAGTATGAAATGTTACTTGAGTGTGGCGAGCCCAAAGCAGTCGAGGAAGCTCTAACGTGCAGTGATGCGAAGTAAGAGGAAGCTGTTATGGATGAAAAGATGCAACCATTGATTAAAAATGAAACCTGATGGTTTTCGCACGGTAAGAAGGTATTGACTTAGATGAAACTTTTACTCTTGTGGCTAGATTTGATACAATAAGAACGGTGTTAGCTGTTGCAGTAAAAAAACGACTGAATCTAGTTCAGTTGTGTAAACTACTTGAAGAACTCAAGCAAGCACCACGGTACTGGAATAGACGACTCACTTACTTTTTGGCAGCTTGTCGGTTAAAATGGAGTACGGTAGATCCATGTTTGTTCTACAAAAGTACTCGGAAGAAATTGCTGGTAGTAGGTACTTTACGTAGATTATGGCCTGATCGCGGATAAAAAGTTTGGCAGTTGTTCAATAACCTCAAGGACGAATTTACAATAACCGTTAGGGCAATTTCAATTCAGTTAAACATCTAAATTTAAAAATTGGATGGCGAAAAATGTTTCTTAAATCGGGAGCTTTATGTCAAACGAGTTTTAAAAAGGTTTAGGATGACTAAGGTTTTCGCTGGGACAATTCGAATAGAAAATGGTCAGCTGACATGGGAAGCAACTGAATTCATTCTCAATGATAACGGGACTTTTTGTACACCTGTTGTGGGAAACCTGATGTATCTGCTGCAGCACCGAGACCATATATTGTTTTTGCTGTAAATTTCATTTCACAAGCTTTGACAAAACCAAGATTAGAGCATAGGGAAGCGATTTAACGTATAATGAAACTTAACAAATGATGATTCCTTAGTATAACTGGTTTTCAGAAAAATTATTATTATTACCTTTACTGTATTCTTGTATTCAAGCTAATTGCCTATGTTAACGAAGCTTGCAATTTAATTTACGCACTATGAATTGTATAAACAAATTGGTATAGATCATCCTCAAGTGTCCTAATGTATGGTCTACCAGAATGTGGTAACACTATGCTTGCCAAAGTAGTAGTACTTCATACAACCGATAATAATGAAATTTTTATTTCAAAATATTGATAGTAAATTATTATCGTGTAGCCGTTTTCATTCATGTTGTCAGATCTGGCAAATAAAAAAAATAAATACTTAATACCGAGAAACGTGGGTGTCCCCTGATGGTAATACTAAAACTCAGATAGACCACATACTAATTGATACACGGCATGCCACAGATATATTAGATGTAAGGACATTCCGGGGAGCAAATGTACACTCGGACCATTACCTAGTAACTGCAAAGATACGAGCCAGAATATCTAAACAAAAACAACAGATAGGAACCAGATGTAAAAAATACCATGTCGACAAACTAACGAGGGATAATACAAAATTAAGGGAATACCAAGTAACCCTGGATAAACACCTAGCAGAGCCTTTACGAGCTGAAAGTAATAACTTACAAGAACTTTGGACATGATGCTCGGAGACAATAAGGAAAACAACAGAAGAAGTCCTAGGAAACCAACCAAGGAAAGCCCACAACGACTGGTTTGATGAGGAATGTGCCGAAGCAACAAAAAGAAAAAACGCCGCCTACATGAAAATGCAAACGACACAAAGAACCAGGAAGAACTATGAAGAATACCGAGAACTAAGGAAAATCGACAAGAGAATACACAAACATAAGAAAAAAAGGTACAATGAAAAGCAGTTAGACATGATAAAACAACTCAATAACCAAAACGAAACACGGAAAATGTACAGAAAAGTAAATAACATGAGGAAAGACTTTCTACCTAGAATAACGATGTGCAGAGATAAACAACATAATATACTAAATTCCAAACAGAACATACTGGACAGGTGGTCAGAATACTATGAAGAACAACTGAATGACAAGGAAGAATGACAACCAAATGCAATGATACATGAACAAGAGGGAGGCCTGGAAATCGGCGAAGAACATGAAAACCTGAACCCCCCAACACGGGAAGAGGTGGAGAACGCAATAAAACGGCTATACAACAATAAAGCACCTGGAACAGACGACCTACCAGCCGAACTGTACAAAAATGGCAGAGACCAACTAATTGGAACTATACATAAAATCATCACAAAAGTATGGGAAGAAGCCAAATTCCCAGAGGAATGGAATGCTGTAATAATATGCCCCATCCGCAAAAAAAGGAGATCAGCTAGAATGCACTAACTACCGGGCAATCACATTGCTTAACGTGGCATACAAAATATTTTCATACATATTGTACACACGACTAAAGCCACTTGCAAACAACATAATAGGCAACCACCAGTGCGGATTTCAGCAGAATAAATCAACTATAGACCAGCTATGTGCTTTAAGACAGATACTAGAAAAGACCCGCGAATATAACATAGACAGCATTAATAGAAAAACACTATACAAGGCCATGAAAGAATTTGGACTTCCCAGCCACCTGATTAAATTCACAAGGTTAACCATGAGACAAGTAGAATGCAAAGTTAGAATACAGGGGGATCTATCCCGACCCTTTACTACTAATAAAGGGCTCCGCCAGGGAGATGCATTATCCGGTCTACTGTTTAACATCGCCCTTGAAATAAATCCGTACAAATACTTGCGTATGCTGACGACATAGACATAATTGGGAGAAGTGTGCTAGACATGAAAGAAGCATTTATTGCACTGGAGAAAGCTGCCACAAAACTTGGACTACGGCAGAACCTGACGATTGACGAATATAACTTCGAAAGTGTGAAGGAATTTATCTACTTAGGCTCACAAGTCAATCAATATAATAACATTAGCGAAGAGATCCAAAGACGCATAGTAATGGCAAACAGATGCTACTACGGACTGAAGAATCAACTGCGGTCAAAAAACCTCTCAAGACCAACAAGGACTAAATTGTGCAAGACCCTCATAAGACCGGTCATCACATACGGATCTGAGACCTGGGTTATAAACAAAAGGGATGAGAGTACCCTATCCATCTTTGAACGGAAAGTGCTAAGGACCATATACGGGGCAATAAATGAAAACGGACAGTGGCGTAGACGCTATAACTTTGAACTGTACCACAAATACAATGACAGTGATATAATTTCTACAATCAGAATAGGGAGGCTACGATGGATAGGTCATGTAGAACGGAAAGATGAATCAGAACCAGTAAGACAACTGGTAAAAAGTAAACCAGAAGGTAAAAGATCAGTGGGACGACCAAAAGCTAGATATATGGACGCGATTGAAAAAGACCTGAAACTTATTGGTGTGCAAGGCTGGAAAACAAAAGCAAGAGACCGAAGTCAATGGCGGAAGATTCTGGAGGAGGCCAAGGCCCATAATAGGCTGGGGTGCCAATGATGATGATGCTTGCCAAAGCAGTAGTACTTCATACAACCGATAATAATGAAATTTTTATTTCAAATATTGATAGTAGTTTATTATCTTGTAGCCGTTTTCATTCATGTTGTCAGATCTAATCTGGCAAATAAAAAAAATAAATACTTAATAACGAGATAATGACGTTGAAAAATATTCAAATGTTTGCTCAAGGTGTATATTACAAAGCATTATTTGTAGAACATTGTTTTTGCAACAAAAAAATAAAGTCTTTTGTGTTTTTGAACAGAATTTTATAAAGAGCTACTATTTAATCGATAGTACTGGTTATCAGAACAATTAAAAGTGTCTTAAACTCATTTTTTTTTTTTAGTTGAAATGATACCGACAACATATTTGAAATGGATTCTGCTTGTTGCCATGCAGCTGCTGAATAATTCCAATCAAGAATCTTCGCCAGACTGCAATATTCGATTTTGGAAAGCAATTTCCTGCGCAAGGGTCCACTCCATCGAACAACTAAAAGACGGCATTCAGCAGGCAGTAGCAAAATACGAAGTCAAACTGGATGACTTTCAGGGACTAGAAATAGAGAGAAGTAACGTCGATTATTTAAATCCAACAATGTTTCAAGATGTACAACATTTACACAAATTTGAAATATTCCTCAGTAATATTTCTAATATACCAGCTGGACTTTTTGAGAAACTTACTTCTGTACATCAAATAAAATTTAGTTTCAGTTCAGTAGATAGTATTGACAGTAAGGCATTTAATGGACTCAGTAAATTAACAGACTTGGATTTTTTTGGGAACAAAATTGCTAGTTTACCAGAAGGACTATTCGATAATCTGAATTCTCTGACAACATTGGTTTTACGCGATAATAAATTAAATGAGATAAAAAATGGAGCTTTTAAAGATTTAAAACAGCTCACACTATTGGAATTAACTTATAATAATATCCAACAGCTTCCACCGAATATATTAGAAAATCTTTCACTCTTAACAACTTTAAAGTTGAACAACAATAAAATTAAAAGTTTGGATGAAAATTCATTAAAAGGGTTACATAGTTTGACTGAATTGTTTTTAACCACAAATTCCTTATCGGTGTTACCCCCGGGATTATTTAACGATTTAGCCTCACTGTCCACGCTCGATCTGAGTTGGAATAATATTGAAGGTGCACTGCCAGTTAACTTGTTTGAAAATCTTTTGCAATTAGAAAACCTGGATTTAGAAGATAACGTTATATCAGATGTTCAGTTAGGATTGTTTAAAGGATTGAATAAGTTGAAAACAATTAGTTTAAGTAACAATCGCATCAGGTCTTTACCAAATGGTTTATTTGAAGCCAGTACTGAACTGGCTATTATTAACTTAAGCAATAATAAGATTCAATCCCTAAAAGCCCAAAGTCTGAAAGGGTCAACAAATAGTGTGCCATTTGGTGTGTTTAACGGTTTAAGTAATTTGAGTGAGCTGTATTTGGCTAATAACGAAATTGATCAGATAGAATCTGGGGTGTTTCAAGACCTTGGTAGATTAAATACACTTTCTTTAAATGAAAATAAGATAGAAGAATTGAACAGTGGTGTATTTACTGGATTAAACAAATTGATAAATTTGGAAATGGAACAGAACCAAATAAAATCTATAAAATCTGAAGTACTCGAACCGCTTTGCCAGCTTCAATTCCTTCGTTTGGGAGGAAACCAATTGGAATATTTGGATAGTAACGTATTTTCATCTCTTCCTAATTTAAAATTTTTGTTGTTGCAAAAAAACAAAATGAAAAGTATACAGCCTGATGCATTCAAAAACCTTAAATCCCTGGAATACCTTGATTTAGACAACAATAAACTGAAACATTTGGATTCTACAATATTTGATGGACTTGATAATTTACATCGAGTTCATGTAGCGAACAACCTTATCAGTGATTTAAACCCAAAAATGTTTGATAATTTGAAATCGCTTAAATACGTTTGGCTAGGAGGAAATAAATTAGAAGCCAGTGTCATAGAAGTAATTAACAAAAAATATCCAGAAGAAGTTAACATGTTTATAGATTAATATTATTTACTAGTTTTTTTTATACTAGATGGTTTTTCTATTGTTGCACTGTAATATTCTACCACCAAATGTAATTCTGACAATGTTGGTTTTTTTTACTAAATGTATGAAGTTTTTATGTTCAGTACTAGAGTTAAACGACTAAATATCTTCATAAACAGATTACATTGTCAATAAAAGTCAATAAAGTTTTTAACTAAAATGTGGTTAATTAAATGCTAATAAATAATTTATTAATATACTGCAACTCCTGCATGATAATTTAACTAAACTAGTTTATTGCTGCATTTTGCGTACATTTCTATTATTTTATCTTTACAATAGTTTGGCAAGGGATCTTAACGGTTGATTGTAAACTAACATATTTTATTTATAAGATCTAGCTTTACTTCGTTGAAGTTCATATTCAGTATGAATAAAATACTTTATTTTACTTCAACAATAATTATTTTTTTCCATCTTATACGTGTTTCAACATGTTTACATATCACTATCAAAGGTAATATTAAAATGTTTATTATTACTTTTGATAGTGGCATGTAAACATGTCGAAATACTTATAAGGATAAAATAAACGAGTATTGTTAAAGTTATAAAGTATTTTATTCATAATTAACTCATTTTAAAATTTATTTGTGTAAAATATCTTTTAATTTATAGTTACACTAAGTATTGTGTTGTAACTATCGTGCATCGATTGATTTAATACAGTACAGTAGAACTCCAATTATCCGAATCAATTGGGACCGGGCCCCATTCGGATAATCGAAAATTCGGATAATTGGAGGTTTTTTTTCCGAAGAAAGAGTCTATTAATTAACTTCTGTATGTATATTGAAAATGGGAGAAAGAAACATATATATAAAGAAAAAGAGCTATGTATTAATTAATTAAAAAAATTTACATACATACTTTGGTAAATGACAGTTATTGCTTACTAAACATCTCCGTCAAAGTAAACTGTTTGGCTCTCACAAACAAAACAACAAACCGACGCGTAAGAGAACCACCACAGTAGCAGGGCAATGACTGAGTAATCAAAACAAACTACCGTTATGCTTACCAAGTCAGCGAATTTAGAACTGCAATATGAGACGGTGTCCTAAAGCGATTCGGATAATCAGCTATTCGGATAGTCGGAATTCGGATAATTGGAGTTCTACTGTAGTTTGGAAAATACTACTCAATTATTATTCTGTCTTTCGTCTCTACCCATGCAAATTCAGTCTGTGATGTGCAGCTAACGGGAGTAGACTATTTCGCTCTTATAGCTCGCATATTCTTATGTGTAATGTGAATCGGCAACTTATTCTACAAGCATGCCTGACAAACACGTTCCAATTTAGACGAAGCTTTAATACAAAGGGTCGTTGAAGAAATCCTTGCTTCTCATGTAGTAGTAATTGATACTATTGCTAGTAAAATAAAGGATGACTTTTTGCGCCAATTCCGCCAGGAATTCAAACAATATGTTAACAAGGTAAAGCAACTGGAACAAGAACTCCAAAGCGTTAAGGAATCGAGGGATAAACTTAAAAAATATACACGACGCAATAGCTTGCGAATTTTGGGCGTACCGGAAGATAAAGAAGAGAATACCGACGAAGTCGTCAGCAAATTGTGCAAATATAAGTTAGGCGTTACAATTCCACCTAGCTTCATAGATTGCAGCCACTACCTACCAGAAAAAGAATACAATCATAGACCAATTATTGTCACATTTAGAAGTAGAAACACAAAGAAAATAGTCTTAAGAAAAGGTTGCTCAAGGATAGCAAAATTGTGATAAAAGATCTAACTTAAGTAAGGAATTAATTTGACAAATAAGCTTGTAAGCAGTTTACTGAGAAAAATGTTTGGATTAGTAAGGGAAAGTTGTATGTTAAATATCAAGATAACAATATTAAACGCATTTGTCTTCTTAAGGACTTGAGTAACTAAATTAAGTTGACGACAATAGTGCTGAAGTGTAGTCCCTAGTCATTTACCTTGGCTGTTTGCTTCTTGCATTCACATATTGTTTTTGTTATTGCTGTCCACAGCATACCTAGTATTTTTATTTAAAAAAATAATTTAAATGATTAATGTATTATTTTAGTTGACGGAGCACAATGCATATGGTCACGAAGCTGACTTCGTGTTACTCAAAACATTTATTATTATCATAACTGATTATCAAAATTAATAAAATTGCATAATATTTCACAATGCATGTGAAGTATTGATCCACCCTCAGATCTATATATAGAATAACTGGGGGTTGCATACATACGTTACATTTTGGCACGTAGTCATTGCAGTTATTGATCATGTAACCTATTTAGGTTTCTTTATAAACTTATGCAGTTCTCAGACGACGTCAGTTGGCAGTACCATCTCTTCTAAGAGCTATTGCCGTTATACCTCTCGCATGGGGCGTTTGGTCCAGACTACTAAGATTTAATAAGTAGTACATCTTAGTTAGGTGATAATGTATGACTTTTAACCAAATATATTATTGTTGAATTTTGGATTATGTGTGCACCCCAAGGCATTCGTCACGATTTACGAACAATCGTTTATTTAACATAAACGATAACCTGACATTTTGTTATCCTCATCATCTTGAAGCGTTATGTAACACCTTGCGTGTAGATCACATTAATATCAGATTAGTAGATCACTTGTTTTCAGGTTCAGTGCTTTACAAGATTTCATTCATAACAACGAATTTGATATAATTGCAGTGGGTGAGACCTGGTTGAACTGTAACGTAAGTAATGATGCTATTAACATTCCAGGGTACAATCTAGTACGCTTTGGCCGCCTGGGAAGAGCAGAGGGCGTGTGTATTTGCATTTGTCGTATAAATAACGGGTGTCCAGAAAGTCTTTCAGTCCTGGGCGGCTATGGATTGTATAACGAACGTATGTCTTTAGATATCTTTGTCGAAATTCGTGTTTATACGCATTGATGGAATAATTCCAATTTTCGTTTTCTAATTGTTGACCATTGCGAAAATAAGATTTCACAATAAAGGTTTTTTGTTCTTGCGTAAACATTTTATAACAAAAAATATGCAGAAAGTAAATAATTTAAAATAAAAACCTTTAAATTTAAATTGACTTTGACTTATATAATAATAAATTACTTAGATACGACTGAATAAAAGACATGCGTTATACAATCCATAGCCGCCCTGACTAAAAGACTTTCTGGACACCGGTTATTAACTTACTACCGCCTGAAAAGCAAGTTCTTAGTGCTTGATTTCTAAGATAATAACGATTTTTTATTGGGTCTAATAATAACTTCTGATACAGATATCATATCGGACTCTGGTGTAGGTGGTTTTAAATTTGCAGATCACGAAACTATTTATTGTCACTTAAATTTACAAGGTATTAGAAATTCGTCTCTTTTAAAACTTTAAGATGCTTCAATAATTTTAACTTATACGCATTTCAAAACGATATTAAAGTCGTCCCTTAACAAAATATGCTTTTATGAATTGCGTAGATGATAAAGTTGAGTACTTTAATTTTAATATTTTGGCTATAATAATTAAGCATCCCCTATTAAAACCACCAAGATTAATAATAAACGAGCTCCCTGGCTTACATATAACACAAAACTTCTAATGAAGTTTAGAGGTAAAACCTACTTTAAATTTAAGAAGACGAAGTTGCTTACTCACGGGGATTATTATAAGTCGTTACGCAACCTTGCTACTAAAACTGTCAAAACTGAATAACAAGCTTATCTTCAGTATACACCAACCACTGCTACCATCTGGAAACAGTTAACAACCTTGGCCGTTATGCCAAACAAATCAGAAGAGCTACTCGTTCACTTTCAACATCCGGATGAGATTAATAATTTTCTCCTTAATAGTATACCTGATCTTAACTTCGAAGTTAAGAATCTGTAAGTCACTATAATAATATTTGATAGCCCTTATTAAGTATAATCAAGTGATGTAACAATGTTTTTGGAAATATGAAAATCGTAAATATACTAGCGGCTCAAAATTTTGGACACTTTCAAAAAGTTATTCCTCAAAAACTGCCCACACCATTTTTTAAAAACTTCTGAGCCCATAGAGCTTGCTATTAGGGATGCAACGGATATTCGGTTTTTATCCGTTATCCGGCCTATCCGGCCATTTCACCGAATATTCGGTTTGGCCGGATAATATGAAATATCCGGCCGGAGATTTTTCTTCAAGTAAAAGAGATTATGCATGCAATTTGATTTGGAAGTATATACTAAAATAATTGAAAGTCGGGGAGCAGAAACCCCATAAGCCCAGTATTTTGCAGATCTGCATAAAATTACTAAATTTATATTATTGAGATCAGCATTTATGCGAGTTAAAAATTTTAAATGATTGCAAACAACATAAATAAGTATTATTATTAAAACCACGAAGTAATAGGTATATAACATAAGGAGGATGCATGAACCGCTTGTTGCTATGATATGCAGGCATCAATTTTGCAGTACACGTGACAGAGACATCCGAGTTGAGGAACCTATAAAAAGCACTCGATTGTCAATATTTTATTAAAATGTCAATAAATATATGTTAGGTTATGTCAGTTGATTTCTTGGTGGTGTCGGATCTATCAGGACAGAACACGTTTTAGTTTTAACAATTGTTCGAAATTATTATTTCTTGTAATTACAATCAATTTTGTTGACAGATTTACAATCTTACTTGTGAACAAAAAACAATATTAAAGCGAATCAGCACATCCTTGAAATAGTACATTTAGTAGTTTCTTTGTCTCGGTGCTCTCTTTCTAAAACACTACAGTATAAGACCATAGGGTTCGTGCATTGCATACTCTTTAAGTATACACTGTGTCTATAAAGTAACCCCCCCCCCCTCCCTCAACCAATTTTTGGCGACTAGGCGCCATTTTGAATTTTTTTTTAATTGGAAAGGGGGGTCGAGTGACACCTCATTGGAAAGGTCTTTTAGTTCTGCGTCTGATCCTAGAGTTTCAAAGAAAAATATTCAGCCATAACAAAATGACAATGTTTGAAGATAAAGAAGTCTTATTTAAAAAAACTAAGAATTAAAGCAAAAAAAAATTATTTAAATAAGCAAACCAAAAAAAACCCTTTTCTCTCAACTCTTTAATTAGTATTGGGGACCGGTTTCGAGCCTAAAGGCTCATCTTCAGCCCAAGAACAAGAGTATTACTTAAATAGGATGACAAAGAATATTACAAACCATCCTATTTAAGTAATACTCTTGTTCTTGGGCTGAAGATGGGCCTTTAGGCTCGAAACCGGTCCCCAATACTAATTAAAGAGTTGAGAGAAAAAGGTCTTTTTTGGTTTGCTTATTTAAATAGTAATGACTCTCACGATGGACATTCCACTAAATGAAAAAAGAAATTAAATTAAGTGTTCGAAATGTTTACCACTCACTTCTTGGCACAAAAAGTCGGTTATGAAATTCCTGCCTTACATTTCCATAAGTTTCTGGAGTGATAATTCTGCAAACTTCTGTAATGCGTTGCTCCAGTTCTACAATTGTTTCTGGACGGCTTCTGTACACTTTCGATTTCAGATATTCCCATAGAAAAAAATCTAAGGAAGTTAAATCTAGGGAGCAAGCCGGCTATTCTACAGGCCTCCGCCTACCAATCCATCTTCCAAGAAAATGTCGGTTGAGAAAGTCAGAAACAGGCCTATAATAATGAGGCGGCGCACCGTCATATTGGAACATAACGTTTTCCATATTATTTCCAGCCACCTGAGATATTTCTGGTAAAAGTTTGTCTTGCAAATGAAAAAGTGGACTACTGGATAAAAAAATCAAAACAATTTTGAATTGAGTGAGTCCATTTGTTTAAAATCCACCATTTTGTTATGGCTGAATATTTTTCTTTGAAACTCTAGGATCAGACGCAGAACTAAAAGACCTTTCAAATGAGGTGTCACTCGACCCTCCTTTATATTTAAAAAAAAGTTCAAATATGGCGCCCAGTCGCCATTTTGAATGATACAAAATTTTAATTATGGGCTAAAAAATAGTATTTCATATCCCATTAAAGCACACCAAATGTTATGGTAAAATATCAAGTCGTCCAAAAGTTAGTTGGGGGGGGGGGGGGTTACTTTATAGACAGACGGTATATTATGCTCTGTGATTAAAACCTAAATTTTACTGCATTTACTGCTGAAACTACTTCGATAGTAAAAAGACGATGCCGGATAATCCGGTATCCGGCTATCCGGCTGAGCAAGCGGATACCGAATATCCGTTATCCGGCATTTTGAAAAAGTACTGCTCGCTGCATCCCTACTTGCAATGCACTACAAATTTGTATTTTACTAATCTACCAAATTTTACTATTAAAAGTACCTTATTAGGATCAGCAAGAATTACGTAAGCCGTACGTAACCAACGCCTTGTGTCTGGAGCGATCGGCTTGTACCGGCTTGAGATGAATAGTAGATGTAAATTTCAATCACTTCTTGACGCGAGAATATTTAAAACGTATAAAGTATGGGAAAGTACCAGCGACTTGTTTGGCCCATTTTTACTTTCCCATACTTCTACTGAAGTAAGGAAAGTTATGATTCCATGCAAATTTTCAAATTTCAGTTTTAACGGAAATACGCGTTTTGGGGTCCAAGGAACCCAAAAAAGTGGCTTTTGAAAAATGTCTATATCCGGAACCTCTTTACCGATATTTCTAAGATTTGGCGTGTAGAAGTTTTTAAGTTGCAGGTAGTTCATTGTAAGGTCGTTAATCGAAATCGAGAGACGTAAATTATACCTGCTTTTTTGGTAATGATTTTTTTCTTAACACTTTTTTTAAATTTCGAATACATAGCGTTGTAGTGAATCTAAATACAAATTAAATGTTTTTTTTTCAAATGTTGTACCTTCAAAATGAAGGCCGCTACAATTTTTTGAATATTTTAACTTTAATGCCCGATTACTCAAAGACAAAATATCCAATCAATACAAATTATAATGTTATTTGATAGCCCTTAATCAATATAATTAAGTGGTGTAAAAATATGTTTGAAAATATGAAAATTAGCGGCTCAACATTTTGGACATTTTCAAACAATTATACCGCAAAAACTGTTGACACTATTTTTTGACTTTCTGACTTTGTTTTTTACTAAATCTCCCAAATTTTACTCTGACGCTCTCCAGGAATTTTTGAAAATTTCGAAATTGATGCATTTCCCGGAAGTTACATGATTTTAACTACACCTATCAAGTAGCTCTAATAAAAAAGATATTTTACATTCTGTGCATGTTTTTGATAACTCTATAAATAAAATTGTTATAACCGTTTTAGATCCGCACATTACCTATCGCTTTTACGTAGTCAGCGAGCGCGCCCCCTACGTAACCAACGCATTGAGTCTGGAGCGAGCGACTTGTATCGGCTGGAGATGATTAGATGTAAATTTCAACCACTTTTTGACGCGAAAATGTTTAAAACGTAAAAATCATGAGAAAGTACCAGCGACCTGTTTCGCCCATTTTCTTTCAATTTTCATTAACAAAGATGTAAAGAAATGTACACCATGTAGAGTAATTGATTTAAATAAACAAAAAATTGGTATTCTTTGCATAACCCATGGCCAGGCATAACATCGCTTTTGATCATACATTGTAATTCATTTATTTAATTTCTAATATCTACTTTTGAATCCACATAAAAATTAAAAAAAAAACAGAAAAACAGGATACCGCCACAATTGGTAATTATTATTCAAGGTTTGATTCGATAAACTGATATGGATGTCAATTATTTCAGGTTTCAGTTCCATATTTGCGTTAAACTCTTTATTTGGTAGTGTTCCTTTTTGCGAGCTCTACAAAAACAGAAGCATATACTGCTATTAGTTTTAGGTAAGAAAAAAAGTTACGTTTTGTTAAACAGCGATACTACTTATTTTATTAAAATTAAACGAGATAGCTTGTGGAAAAGAATTATTTTTTAATATTCAGAAATATGAAAAAATTTTAAAATATTTTCTTGTTTTTTTTTTCTACTTATTTACTTTTATTGGGCTAACTAAATGGTACAGTTTTAGTCTGAATCAGCGGCGTGCAGGCTAGCCCTAGGCGGGCCAGAATTTGACTATAAAGCAGTCCACATTTAAAGTTAAAATATTTATGCAGTTTTTCTTTTATTTTTTGTGGTATTAATACCTAGATAACTTGTAGCTAATTAACACTTTAGAATAACAAATGGCGCATTCTTTTCAACTTTCAACTTAGCTGAGCCCTACAGCTATTTCAAAAGTAGCTGTATTAGCTACTTTCGCGCTACTTGAAAGTCAGGTGTACCTACAGAATTTAAGAAAAGCTGCCGGGAAACCGCCACGCATTTATTGAAATTATTGGAACTATTTAAAATATTTTAAAAATTTTGCTAATATTCATAATTTTCAGATTTACGAATATTTTAAAAATTGTGAAAATATAATAAATTAAAAAATTTCCTAAATTTTAAGAATGTTTGGAAATTTTGAACATTTTCAGAATATTGACAATTTCTTATAATTTTTATTTAAATTTTGAAAATATTTGATAATTTGAAAACTTTTAGAAAAGATGAAAATTTCTGAAAACCGACTTTTAAAAATGGTGGGAATCTCACATTTTTTTATAATTTTTGGAAATTTTAAATATATTCAAAACTGTTGAAAATTTTGACAATCAACATTTTTTAACCTTTTTGAAAATGTTTTGAAATCTTTTTTAAATTTTATACTTAAATTTATAAAATGTTTGGAAAATCTGTGGTAAACTAAGAGAATATAATAAATATGGGACTAGCAATATTATCTACATATGTTATTCTTTTAACGAATTATTGCATAGACAGTAAATAAGTACATTTATTAGTATTTGTTTATAACATGTCATGTTTCATGCTTTGTTATTTTATAAATAATTTTAATAGTACACGATATAAATAAAAAGCTGAAGTGTTAACTTCGAGTGGACTTTCTCATACTAGATATTAGTACTTACCGTATTTACAAAAGTGTAAATTTTATATTTATAACATTGTACATTTCACTGTCTCTTATATTTCTAAGAAAACAAGGTGTCAGTTCGTAACTTTTATAGGCAACCCTACGATGTCGCATACTGTATAAGAATAGTAAGAACGGAACCGCCTACCCTGCGATACCCTTATCGATATAAATGGTTAATTTAAAGAGTTATCAAAAATATGCGAAAGATTAAAAAATATAATTTTTAACTAGAGCTTATTGATAGGCGTAGTTAAAATCACATAACTGCCGGAAAACGCGTTGTTGATGTTAATAAGTATCGCTTTCTTAACTTATAAATAGTTGAAAATTCTTGCTGATCTTAATAAAGTATTTGAAATAGTCTATCGAAATGATGAAAGATTACAACGATCGGCGTTTGCATTTTTAAATAAATTAATAATCAAGGTCATATATTTCTAAAATTACTGGAAGACGTAAGTGTAAATTATAGGAGATTAGTAAAAAACAAAATTGTATTTTACTGCAAGCTCTATCCGATCAAAAAAAATCATGTAGACAGTTTTTGAAAAATATTTTTTTTTTAATTTTCAAAACTTTGAAGCAGCATCATTGCGTTCTATTCAGAATTTCGAAATTAATTTTACTTCATCGTATACTACCCACAAAGGGCTCACAAACAAGTTGTAGTTGATCCCGATGAGACAACTATTTTTTGAGTAAATGGGCGTTAAAGTGGAGATTTTCATAAATCTGTAGCGGCCGCCGTTTTGAAGCTAAAAAGTGCGGTAAAAAGTTTTCAACTTGTTTTAAATTCTTCTCTCAGATCCCGTGCTTAAATTTCCATTTCGTATTTCTGTAACGCGTTGGCTTTCGAGAAAATGCTTAGACACTTAAATTGATTTCAATAAAATTGCATCTTTATGTAATATCTTTTGTTTTACAACCTCCGCACACAGAGCCACCTTGACTTAATTTTTTTAAATACTTTGTGTGGGATCGTTGGAAAGCTTGCAAAACACTGCAATCAAATCTACCATCATTAATGAACTGGTATGGTCGATTTTTAAGTTACAGCGATTGAAAGAAAAAATGCACTGTTTCAATATTTTGTTATTGTCCCACAAAGTTACCCAAAAATTCAAATAGAAAACAATTATTATACTAGATTGAACAACAGTGTTGCTACAAATTAAGTTGCTCGCACTGTAATTCGGTTTATATAGGCCAGACAATTAGAAATTTTGATATTAGGTATAAAGAACACGTACGGTGTTACAAATACAAACACCCACATGAATCCAATTACGCTAAACACTTACTAGAACACAATCATTCAATGATATCTAATAGCACTATAAAATGTTTACACTTTTGTGACGCTAAACGTAAGTTGGATATACTAGAAGCTTTTGAAATTCACAAACATTTAAAAACTGCACCGCTAATGAGTGAGCAAATTGATCTCTTAAATTCTCCTCTATTGGACATTTTGGAATAAGAAATCAAGTCATCTGCCGACGATTACCGAGATCAAGTCACCAAGTTCTATTGCTATAACAACACTAACTGTTTACTTTTTCATATAACCTTTGACAATGGCATGTAAACATGTCGAAATACGTATAAGGTTAAAATAAATAAATATTGTTAAAGAAATTAAGTATTTTATATACAGATACTCATTATCTTTTCTAAGTTTTCAAATATTTAAATATTTTCAAAATTTTCAAAAAAAGTTGTCAAAAAGTTTCAGTATTCTATAAATGTTTTCAAATTTCAAATTATAATTATTGTTTAAAATACTTCTGCTAGTTTGAATTATGTTCTGCTAAAGCAGTAGCATAAATAACGATATCGTCTAAGCAAACGAAAGACTCTGTGCTTTGAAGACAGGATAGAATATTTGTCATTAGACGTTGAAAAGACGCAGGTGCATTTTTAAGTCCAAAAGGCATAGAACGGTACTCGTGATGAGCAGTTGGTGTGGAAACGCGATTTTCTCTATATCTTGGGATGAACCAAGGATCCGATAAAAACCATTAGCTAATTCTAAAGTAGAAAAATAATTAACATGACCTATTTGAGATAGGATGCTTTCGATATTTAGGAGTGGGAAAGCATTGCCTATAGTGTTTCGTCGAGTTTTCTATAATCAATAATAATTCTAAATTTCCTTATACTATTTGCGGCTACCTTCTTTGAAACAACCCACAAAGGCGAACACCAGGGATATTTACTAGGTTTGATAATATTTAGCTGTAACATTTTGGAAACTTGTGAATTTACTTTGTTTTTGTGAATTTCAGAATATCTGTATCTTTTAGAATATACAGGTAATTTTGATGTAATTATGTCATAAGTAATTGCATTCATATGGGTTAATTTGCCTCCAGGTAAATGAAATATGTCATGCAATTCCAGGCAAAGATGCAGAAGTGGTCAGGTTTCTTCCGAATTTAAGTGTTGAAACCGAATGTTTTTATTGTAATAATTTGATTCCGTCAGATGTAGCAGAATTAGTAGATGTAGAAAAGATAGAAGATATGGTAGATTCTGTAGAGTTAGAAGATTTACTGGATTGAGGAGAGTTAGACGTTTTGGTAGATTCAGTGTAATTTAAAAAATCTAGTAAAAATTATTATGTTAGCAAACGGGTCAGTTTAATTGAAGTCATAACATATTTTACCTCACTTGTATTACAAACAAATTAAATTCGGCATTACTTCTACTCAGGCTTACGTTAAATATACCGCAGGGAGTGATTTTATTTGTAAAGTTTTCGCTTCATTTTCTATTAAAAAAACATTTCCAATGATACCGTTATAGATGATATTAATTTGATCATTTATGTCGCAGCATTTTCTAAAAACATTATTTTGATGAACTTGTAATGGCAAAACAAGTGAACCTAATGTCATAATTGTAGTAGGCGACGTATCTTTTAGTGAAATTTGGACAATGTAGTTTATGATTGAGACAAGATTCAATGAAGAAATCCGTATTCTTAGTGCTGCAAGGTCTTTCTCCACACTATCCAACCATCTTTTCCGTGGCCTTCCTCTTTGTCTTCTGCCTTCCGGTTTGGATTCTAAGATTTTCTTCGTCATTCTAGTTGGTTCCATTCGCGATACATGCCCTAGCCATCTCAACCTGCGACTCTTGATGGTTGCCACTATGTCGGGTTCGTTTTATAACTCCTTTATCTCCTGGTTGGTTCGAATTCTGCATACTCCTCCATCATTGGTGGGTCCGAAAATTTTTCTCAGCACTTTTCTCTCCCACATGTTTAGTTTCTTTTGTTCATTTATTGTTAGCAACCATGTTTTACATGCGTATATTACCACGGGTCTTGTTTTATATACTAGTATTTTTGTGGTTCTTGAGATGTTCCTTGATTTTAATACTTTTTGGAGTGCGAAATAGGCTCGGTTTCCTGACATTAGTCTGGCTGTTATTTCTTTGTACGTGTCGTTTTTGTTCGTTATTGTGGTGGCTAGATAGTTGAAAATGTCTACTTGTTGGAACAGGTATAGGTCGATCTGCAAGTCTTCTTCTCTTTGTGGTAGTCTTGTTGCCGTCATATATTTCGTTTTATTATCGTTTGTCTTTAAACCGGCCATTGTAGCCGTTTCTTCCATCTGTCTGTAGGCGTCTTTTAGGTGTTCCTTTGTCCTGCTAGATAGGACGACGTCGTCGGCATATGCTAGGAACTGCGTTGATCTGTTAAAAATTGTTCCATTTGGATTTAAGACTACATTTCTCATCGTCTTCTCGAGAACTAGGTTGAAAAGGAGTGCTGACAGAGGGTCTCCTTGTCTCAACCCATTATTTGCTATAAAGGCTCTAGATAGATCGTTCTGTATCTTTACTTTGTTCCGCTTCTTGCTTAGTGTCATCCTTGTTAGTCGTGTGAGCTTTTTGGGGATTCCGAATTCATTCATTATATTAATTAGTTTGCTTCTTTTCACGCTATCGTATGCTTGTTTAAAATCTGCATGCAGCACATGTAGGTTTATCCCGAACTCATAGCATTTTAGCGAGAGGAGCAGTTAAAGAATGGATGTCAACAAAACACTCGGAACACTGGAGACTCTCACCTCGACAGAGACAAAGTAAAGCTATGATGGGCAACCATCCCCATAAGCTGACTAAACCAGTCCTGCAACTTAGCAGGACTCACATCAGAATAGTGACAGGACTCCTAACGGGACACTGGCACTTCAGAAAACATCTGCATAACATAGGGCTATATAACGAAGATCCAATATGCAGACTATGTGGTGAGGAAGAAGAAACAGCCTCCCATATAATATTCGAATGCGAAGCCCTAGCTCGCAGAAGATTCCAAATCTTTGAGGGCATCAAACCCAATGAGATACAACCTCCAGCCAGTCTGATCAACAAACTCCTAGACCTGCTAAAGGGGACGGATCTACTTGACAGTGACTAGCGACCGAAGGGGACACACAATAGGCCCAAGAGGCCGCAGTGTTATAGGGCATAACAAACCCTCCCCGTTTTAAATCAATCAATCAATCAATCATAGCATTTTGACAGGATCTGCTTTGTTGTAAATATCTGGTCTATTGTTGATCGGTTCGTTCTAAATCCGCACTGATATTCTCCGGTTGTCTCTTCGGTATACGCTGTAATTTTTTTCATTAGTAATGTGGCTAGTATTTTATAGGTTACGTTCAAAAGAGATATGCCTCTATAATTCTGGCACTGTAATTTATCGCCACATTAAAGTCGTTATCTCCTACGTATTAGCAGATTCTGGGAGATCGTAGTCGTTTAAGTTTTAGTTGTCGAAATAGCAGGTTGTACTTTTCGCGTGGGAATTTTTTCTATGTAATAGCACTTCTCGGTGTTAGAAGTATGTAATTTAGTAGAAGAAAAATTACAATAATTTTGAACAAAACTAGGATTAATTATTCGCAAAGCAGCTTCCTCGGCCAATGCAGTGAAAATTGCTTCATTTAAATTTTGATATTTAGTAGTTCCTAAATGATCAGAAATCTTCGGCTGCGTAAAATGAACAAACTGCGATAAGCAATTTCATTCATTAAATTTAATCTTCCGGTTAATAGGGTACCAAGGTACCAAATGCGTACCATCGAAAGGATGCATGAACTTAGAAAGTTTCTCTTGAAATGTCGTGATGTGAAGTTGACATGTCGTGATGGTTCCCAACCAACGTCAGTACTCGAACTTCTAGTGTAGGATTTGGAGTTATTTTTTCATAAAGATGTAGCAGGAAATGGAAAAAAAATTGTTTTGCTACAGATTTTAGTTTCACTTTGACGCCAATTAATTTTTCTTGTAAAAGAGAAATGAAATTAAAAGAACATTAAGGACAGCGAAGAATATTTAATAATAATTGAGTTTATTTCGTTAAGTGAACGGACAGATCCTTCGACGGAGACGTCTTTCAGTGTTTGTACAATACTGTTCTGTTAAAATTGAGAATCTTATTTAAAGTAAATGTATATGTGCAACGATTCTAAGAAATTCTACAAGAATATATTTTCAACATACGAGGATCGTTCAAATGTACGTGGCCTAACACAGAGATGGCGCTAATTCGGCGGAATTTGCATTACCATTTTTCAGAACCATCTTTTCTTAGGTTAAATATCACAGTATAGAGCGATCTGTAAATTAGTTTGTGTTTGACAGTGCGCCAGTGACCGTCTCGAGTGATTTCGTAAATAATGGAAAAAACTGAGTGGCGAGCAGTGATAAAGTACTTTCATTTGAAAGGCTAAGCGTGGTCGTGTGAGCACAAAGGACGAACCCCGCAGTGGACGCCCAAAAACGGCTACTACCCCAGATATGATTGAAAAAGTCCTCCGTATCGTATTAAATGACCGTCGAGTAAAAGTGCGCGAGATAGCAGACATAGTGGACATCTCAAATGACAGTGTGCACAGAATGAAAAAAAAATGTAAAAATACACCGCGCGTTGGGTGCCGCGTTTGCTCGCACCGGGGCAAAAACTGAATCGTTTGATTGTTTTTCCCAACCTTTGGCACGTTTTCGCCGCAATCCGAAAGACTTTTTGCGCCGTTTCATAACCGTCGTGAAACCTGGGTCCACCATTATACTCTCGAAACCAAAGAACAGTCCAAACAATGGACACACAAAGGTTCTCCGCCACCGAAGAAGGCAAAAACGGTTTTGTTAGCAGGAAAGGTTATGGCAACTGTATTTTGGAATTCTCATGGAATTATCTTCGTAGACTACTTGGAAAAGGGAAAAACAATAAATGACGAGTGTTATGCCAATTTGTTGCAGCAATTGAGTGACAAAATCAAAGAAAAACGGCCTCATTTGGCGAAAAAGAAAGTGTTTTTCCATCAAGATAATGCACCTGTACACACGTCTGCAATCGCCATGGACAAAGTTCATGAATTGGAATTCAAAGTAGTGCCTCATTCGCCTTATTCCCCAGATATGGCTTTCAGCGATTTTTATCTATTTCCAAACCTGAAAAAATAACTCGGCGGTAAAATATTTTCATCCAATTCCGAGCTATTTTAAGGACTTGGGTTCGTCGACTGACAATGACGGCATTGCTGCTTTGGAGCATCGTTGGAATAAGTGCGTTGAGCGAGTAGGAGACTATATTGAAAAGCTTTCCAAAAAACTTGCGTTTTCTTTGTAAGGCCACGTACATTTCAAACGATCCTCGTATATGTGTACCGCGCTACGCTACAAGCTATTTTTATGAACAGTTGCACGTCAAGCTACAAATCTAGAATAGAAAATAGTTTAGCTACAGTAGCACGCTCCTTCCCACCTCTGCTTCGCACTAATTCATTTTGTAAGTTTTTTTGTGTTGCAGTTTCATCAAATTTCAGTATTTTTTCACTGAGTTTTTTTTTAAAGAACCTTCTCAAACCTTGTTTTAATATTCTCCACTACTCTATCCAGAATTACAATATAAATTTCAACGGTAAATCTTTGATATGCAGCTTTGACAAAATCGTCTTCACAAAGTTTGCCACTTTTTTACTTTCTGATACTTCGGCTGAAGTAAGGAAAGTTATGTCTGTGGGTGGGTGCGTTCGTTTCCCTATATCTCTGGAACCCCTTCACCGATTTGTATAATATTCGGTGTGCGGAACCGGAACTGGAAACAAATTAAACCTGCTTTTTGATATAGATTTGTATCTAAACACTTTTTAAAAAATTTGAATACATAGCGTGCATCTAAAGATAAATAAAAAAACTTCTTTCCAAATGCTGTATCTTCAAAATAAAGTCCGCTACAAATTTTTGAAAATTTTAATTTTAAGGCCTGATTATCAAAGTTTTGCACATTTTCAAAAAATAATTCCTCAAAAACTGCTCAAACTATTTTTTTTTAAGTTTCTGAAACTAAAACTATGGGAAAGTACCAGCGACTTGTTTCGCCCATTTTTTGACGTGTCTTAATTATCTTACAGGAAAATTGTCTTGTAGTTCTACTTCTAAATTTATTTTCACCACATCAAATAAAAGAATCTGCTTGTAATTTAATTTCGTTGGTTATCTTTTTGAATAGACTTTTACTTAATACTACTTACACTGAGAGGAATCGGCGGCGTTACCAACATTTTGACACATGCACGGTACACTTGAACAAGCAATGCTTGTGCTAGTAGCATTATTTATTATATCCGATTGCGGGTGTTTACTGCCATTAGTGTTCAAATTATGTTGCAGTTTTTATTGAAAAAAGCATCTAATTTGGCACGTTTTTCGCTTTCTATTTTTACCAATTTCAAACTCTAGCACCACCCCTTCGTTTTTTGTCTATTTTTAAAACAGACCAAACCCAAACCAATACGTAGAAAAGCTAAAACGGCACTTTAATTTATTATATTTATTCTATGAAACTTGACTCATTTATTTTTAAGTTATCGTGGTAGTCAGCGGAAACATTAAAAATAATTTGAGAAAAGCTCATAGAGACATAAATCTTAATAATTTTAAAATAATTATATTTACTATGGATAACCAATTCCAATAGATGTTTTTGCCATAATTGGCGGGTCACTTTCGAAAAAAAAAGCAATTGCCCGGTATCCCAATAGGCCAGGACGCCCCTGGTTCCTGGTCTGAATTTAAACTTTCCTATCTTGATATCTCAGAAATATGCTTATTATATTTTAACACTAGCTATTCATCATCATCATCATCATCTGACATGGAGCTGACTCGAGGGTCGATCCTGGATTACGCCAGGCCCACCCCATGCCAGTAAGGTGGGTAGGAATTTATGTGATAGGTGGGATCGGGTGGGGTGTTGAACCGCGTTAGCATGTCTGCAATGCATACCGCAAGACACCGCTGCTGCAACACCGGGTAATTAGTAGGCTACGCATCAATGGGGGTTTTGAGTACGTAACCAAGACCGTTATGCGATTATGCATTTTAACTTAATAAACTTTGGTATCAAAGTTTCACGTTGTTCTTACTTCACACATATCTATTGTTCTAAGATTACAAATTGAAAATATCTTAATTTCCTAATAGCTAATAAACTACTTAATACTATTCTTTGATCCAGCATGGTCATATTTGGCGTTCCATTCCTGCTTCCTATGGATTCCTTTTCTTCTTTGGCTTCTTATTGCCCTGGGTGGTTGATTGTTGTCTACCGGAGTGTGTGTGGAGGTTGGACCTGCTTTGTAGTGTATTTCTATTGACGCCTTTAGTATTTCTGCTGCTGCTGCTGCTACTGATTCGGCTCCTCCCCAAAATTCTTCTTTTCCTAGGTCTTCTAAGTAGGCTTCTGTTTGTAGTGCTGGGCCGTGGTAGGTATGTGCTAGATGGTCGTAGCGCGGAGCCAAGTTTCTTACATTTTCCTATAGTTGCAATTGGAATTTTTGTGGGTTTTCTCTGATGTATGACACGATTTTTTGCTTAAGATGAAAGCTTCTTTTTTGAGCTGTTCTCGCGTTGCTGTGACATTTGTGTTTTGGTCTGCTATTGAGGCGAATAAATAGTTTCCATCTCCTGGGATTTTCTGCACTGTCAATTTGTGTCTGTTCGTATATACTGTTCCTGTTCCATGGTAGGTATTGTGTTTCCTGCTTCTGATGATTTCCGTTGGTTTGCTGGTGTGTACACTTCCGTGTGTATGTTTACGCACCTGTTAATACTATTAGTTGTTCTGATTGACAACAGACGTTAATGTTAGATACTAGAACCAATCTAATTTGACATACCCGGTTCTGAGCCTTAAATTCAACATTACGCTCTAAACCTTACTTAAATTACATGAACATAAACGTACTCCCCAGATGCTCTGTTCTACAACTTAATATATAAAGTTTCTTAATGTTAGGTGTATATCACTACCTTAGATTATACAATAAATAACCATCTATACAAACATAATACTAAAAAAAGTGTATTTTCAATATAAATATCGGTAATTACATCAATTAATCTAGTGGAAAATTATTCTACTTTATTGTAGGTATCGCGGCGCACGTAAAAGAATTCGTTTGCTTGAATTTTCCCGCCTGTTGAGTGTGAATTTATTTTGGTTATAACTTTCCTAAATTGTAACCTATCTCGTTTGTCGTTTTCAGCCGAGGGGACCCTTAGATATCTACCTGCTTCAAGACCTTTAGCGTCGAGTTCCAGGAATTCGTTTGTTGGCGTTCTCTATTGTCGGGTTTGGACGAAAATAAACTCTATTGCCTAACAGACTGCCCTAACAGAATAACAATATCTATTTTTTTTAAATTATTTGTATTGTTTAATATCTACTTACAGCCGCCTGTTCTTAATTTATCTTGGGGATTTTATCTATTTATTCTCTATTAGAAATTACTACTTATATTTATAACTTAGCTTTAACTGTTTGCTGATTATCCATTTCCCGGTTTCCTTTCATCTGTTGTGACATCGGCAGGTAATTCAGGTGGTACAATTAATCCCGCAGGTAATTCTCGCTTCTTTGTTTTTGAGAGCTGGCGCATGTCACTGATGCACCTGCTTTGCGCTGACAAAACAAACATTCTCCGGGCGCGCGCGCTACGTTGTTACCTGTTTTACCTGATATGCTAACCCAAAGGTACTAATTTACTAACTTTAATGATCACTCAACACTAAAATTGTCTTTTCAAACGGTCAAAACGCCGTTTTACATTTAAAAGCTGGAGTGGCGTCGTTAAACGTGTGGACTCGACCACTGCTCGAACTCGACTCCATTATATTTTAACACTAGCTATTATAAATTTTAAAATTACCGTAATAGTGAAAACAACAATATAATTTTAGGGGAAACTATCGGCTAGCCATTCATCAGAATTAGTTTAACGTTTTTGTTTCACCAACGTTGATAGCAATTAACTTGTGCTATTAATCGTAGTACTAAAGATGTTGCAAAAGGTAGCTGTTTTGTTGATGTTTCTTTCGGGAGTGTTAATGGTAATAAACCTATAGGAGATAATGTTCTAAGGCTGATTTTGAATAATTCTTTAGTTTCATCAAAATGGTTATAAAGTAAATTTTGAACGAATGGAACTGTTTCGTCATAATGAAGAATACGTAAGAGACATGACCCTCGTTACTCATAAATATAATAGAACTACCCCGGTTGCAAAGGCAACATTTACATTCACCAAGAACCTAGGCAATGACTTACAGGTATGACAATTATTTAAAATTAGAAAATTAATTCTTTTTAATTTTCAATTAAAACATATTATAGGTGGTTGTACAGGCTTATACGTTTCTGAGTAATGAATATCGCTTATTTCCAATGCGTTTCCAATTCGATTTTTGTAAATCTTTAAATATGAACGAGTTTGGTCTTGGAGGATTTTTAGCTTGTGGAAACTTTACTGGATGTCCCTTGAAACAGGTAATGTTAGTGTATCTTTTAAAAATATACTTAAGCAAATAAGGAAGGTTTAAAAACTTATGGAAATTTTAAATTTTCGTTTGCAATCAAATTTTGACTGCAAAAAAAGAATTTGTATACTCTTTGTAAATGTAGCAGAATTAAAATTTTAATGAGTTACAAAAGTTAATTTTAAAAGTAGCACTGAACTAATGAATAAACATATGATTAATGTTAAACACAAGTAAATAATGTTTGAAATCTGTCTAACAGGGAAGGTATCACATTTGCAACTGGGCCACAGACGAGTCTAGATTTCCTCCTAATCTTCCAAATGGAAAATATATGGTGGATTTAGAAGTAGGTTATAAGCAGGTGGAAGTGATGGTACTTCGTTTATATTTTCTTGTTTATCGACCAATTATTTAAAAGAAATATCAAGCTATTCTTTGTACTATTCCTAATACTGATCGATAATGCACGGAATAATTATTTAAATATTTTAAAAACAATAAAAACCGAGTTTGTTTATGCCTAGAAACGACAACATTTCCTACATTTATTGTAATTTTTAATTGTTTTGTTACTTATGTCGTTTCGATGGTTTAGTGCTTTAAATTTGAATTAAATAAAAATGTAATTAAAGTTTCTATTTTCTAATAAAAAAGGTAAAAATTAAACTAAATTATAGGCATAGGGTAAGATACGATAGCAGTAAAAGATGTCAAAAAATAAATACAAAAAACAATTTAAAAAGAAAACAAGTCTTCCATGGGATTTGAACTAGGTCCGCCAGATTACAAGCCCACGCCTTTACCGCTAAACCGAGATGTCGTTTTTTTCATTGTGTGAGTTAAATTGGTCACGGTTGCCTACTGACATTTAACATGCACGTTTGTGAATTAAGAATAAAAATCATAAATAGTTATTTTGTACTCCCGTCATAAAAAGTCGGCGTTTCGGCCCGGCTATGCGAGTACAGACTATTAATAAACAAGAAAAATAACAAACTTGTTTACAATGCTGTCATAGCAACCGCATACACAGCCTTAGATATTTTCACTAAGTTTTATTTTGATGGCTCATTTGACGTTTATTCTTTTTTTTTAATTACATATCTCTGAAGGAATGATCGTAGATTAAATCATACAAATTTTTTCAGAAAAGTTGAACTACATATATGTATGCAAAATGCATAGGAAATTATATTTATCCAAATTTTATGTCCTTAGGACACTTTGTCTAAGAATTCTTCTTCTTCTTCTTCCTCTTATTATAGGCCTATGGCCTGTTCAATACCCGCAACTAGTGCGGGTTCTGTGAGCCCTCTTTGCACGTATGCCGGGCAGGAGGCTGGCCTTACCCGTCGAAAGGAGAAGAAGTTCCACTAAATGGTTTACGATTGCCAAAGATGTTAGTATGACAACCGGGACCGACGGCTTAACGTGCCCATCCGAAGCACGGTTGGTTGCAGATATACCCCTATATTGGTCACCCATCCGAGTGGGGACCAGAGCGGACAGTGCTTAACTTTGAATACCGTGTGACCGGCATCCGCAGTTCTCCGCCGTGCAACCAACTAAGAATTGAAACTATTTATTGTTATTAGCTGTTATTGGTGCCGTTTAGACCAAAATTAATAATTTTACATTTAAAATTAAGCAAAAAAATAAATCAATATTGAGAAATTCAAGACGTGCCCTTCTAATCCTCGAGTAACAGTACTCTATAATGTCTCGGTAGCGACACGGCTAAGGCTGATGCCATCTAAATAGAAGTCCCCGGTTCAAATCCTGAGTAGAAAAAACGTTTTTTAAATTCATATTTTGTAATTTATTTAATTTTTGAACTGTTATCATCTTCTCTGGAAGTTTAATGTTTAATCATGTTATAATAATAAAATATGTATTAATTTTTCAATTCACTCGTGGTATAACTGTTGAAATCTTTAAGTGTGATTTAATTTTGTAAAACTTATAAAGAGAAAATTTATTTCGATTTCCGCAAGTTTTTTTATTGTTTGTTGCTTTTCTGTTATTAGTTAGGTGTGGTTTTGATTTCGGTTACGATTTATGTGTGTCTGAAGTTGCTATTCTATTTCAAATAAGTAATTACAAAATTTATTAGACGAAGGTAGACCTTTTCCAACAAATAGAACAAGAATTTTGGAAGAGAATTGTACCAAGATTTTAAAAACATTTTAAATTAATGATAGCCTATTTTGTTTTCCGATTCAAGTTTGTATTTGTAATGTTATGTAAACTGATTATGGTATTTTCCAAGCCTTTGTCCAATAAAGGTGTATTACACGATAGCCTTTCATTTTTTCTAGAAACTACATCACTAAAAGGTAAAAAAAAGATGTAAGTGAGTCTTAAAAGTTCGTTATCCGATGTCTAAGTTTAGACAAAAATAAATACGAATAACTTTATTTACAGTCAGTATTAATATTAAACGATGTAACTTTTATTCCATAATGTTTAGCTGTACAAATTTTGCAAAAATAAGTGTGCTGTAACTTTTAGGTAAGACAAAAGAAGTAGATATACATTTTTCTGTTTGTGTTTGATTTGGGCAACAATTTACAAATACCTTTTTTAGTTGCTTTCAAAGTTAAAGTTGAAAAAACCAACTCAAAAATTGGAATTCGACTTCAAGGTAACTTCATAGTTTTAAAGATAATTTCAAACTGAAATACAGGTATTTCATAAACTGCCAAAAATTTGATGTATAACTAAAGTAAATCCAACAACTATAGAGTTCTATTTTTTGTTGTTTTTTTGGTAACAATAATGTGCAATTATTAGCTGAATAAGGAAACATTCTTCTAACTACGTTCCTGAAAACTAGCTATTCAATGAATGCGTCGGTTTGTAGTGAAAAAGGATTGGAATAACGTGGTGCTTCTTTAAGCCTAAACGCTCACAGATACTGCTGAGAAGCAGTGAGCGGACGTTTATAAATTCACGTGCACGCGAACACGGTCACATACGCGCACGCGCACGTGCAAGCACACAGGCTAGCACACGCAAGCACGCGCTCACACAAACGCGCACACACGCACGAACTCACGCGCTAACGCACACACACGGGCACACACGTGCACACACGTATAATAATAATTTAAAGAGGGCAGCGAAATGTTGGTTTATATACAGAGCCAGAGATTTAGGCTTTCTGAGCTGCTTTTGAAAAAAAAACGTTGATTGCTCGTTTGAGTGAAAGAGCGAGTTTTAAAAAACGCCGAAAGTATGAGCCTTTAGTTTCATAAGAAAGTGACGTTGTGTAAGCAATTGGAATTACCTTTCTCAGAAATGAAGAAGCAAATTGCTATAGGATTACGGTTAGGTTAAGCGACAAATTTTGTGATGTTCAAATATCACATAGACGAAAACAAACTGTATCAAGATCTTCTTCAGTTTAGACGAATTGAGGCGGCACGTAAAAGCAGGAGAAGGGGACAGGGTTTTCCGCCTAAACGTGACCTTGATTTAAAGTAATAATAACTTGCATGTAAGTTAAACAATGACAACGATGCGCAGTAGCCAAAGTGGTTGAGTAGGCATGTAGCTCATTTGCATCGTACTGCCTAGCTGTGACCATCAGGTGGAGTCTAGTGAAAAGTGTATTAAGCAAACACTTATGTAACAGTGTGTACAATTTGAGCGATAGCATGGCTCAAACTTCATTTTTTGGTTCTCCACTTTTTCACATTTGCAGTATGGTATGGTTGGTTGGGCATTCTATAACAACATTTAACAAATTTAGAGGTTTTAAAAAATACTTTCTTAAAATAATATTGGATAAAAAACGTACATATACCAGTGGCGGCTCGTGATGTGGTGTACTGGGAAGCATTTTAAAGTATTTTTTTGGGAAAAAATTTTTCTTACCCAAGTTTTAGGTAGCCTTATATTTAAAACCTATCCTTTACGTTGGTAGAATGATCTATTTTTACCAACATTTTCATTGAAGTCTTTAATAGATTTTCGATAAGCACTCTCTAATAACATTATTGTAAATTGATACCCACATTGCCAGTGTGTCAAAATGCACAAAGTTTTTCATGTGGTTTACCGATAAAAAATGTGTTCGAATTTGCAGTCAATATCACACAATGAATTTTGCACGGACATCGTACAACACCATTAAATTATGATTACACAACCAACAACTGTTTTCACACTCCTACGTCGTGTACGTGCGAATTCTGCAAATTAGGCGGCTATTGGCATGCGCTTATCACGGACACCTGACAGCATAATTCTCGGAAGTTGTGGGTTCGTGACCCTGAAGTCTTTAATACGCAGATACTTCTATCCTCTTTTAGCTTGTGTAATACGAATTTTACCGCAATAAGCTTTCGATTTCACTCTTATTCATTTGAAGGTCTTTTAAGCCGGAGGCTTTATTCGGTGGCGTATAGCTGATTTGGGGACTGACAGCCAAATGACCCTCGCATAGATTCGTTTAATGCGCGCGAAATACTCAAACATTCAAACGTTTTCAGATCCTGCGGCAGCTCTTTAATAAACGTTCTTGCATAGAAATCTCAAACAAAAGTTAACTATAAAGTATTTTTGAAATATTATAGTGTATAATATGTTATGTACTCAAACAAAAAGTAATTATTTGTTTTTTCTTACTTCTTTGGGAGGTGAATGACCATTTGACCCAATGGAGAAACCGCCACTGGTACATACAACTAAAGCGGGAAGTACATATTGCAATGATATGCGTGTGCATGTACTCACTAGAAAACAATTCCCTAAATGCCCGCAATTCACGCAATTACAAGTTATATTTTCTATGAGACTCTTATTAACTTTCTCAGGGTCGTTATTTAGCTTGTAAGACAAGTTATTAATAAATTAATTTGAAATAGAATAAACACAAAACAATATCAACGTTACAAAGAAAGGTTTTATTTAATAAATCAATTTCTAAATGAAGTTTTCGAAAAATCAAATAAATTTCACTAAATACTATCGTCCTTTTTAAAAAAAAAACTTATCTTAGTGTCTCCTTGTTGGGATATCTTTCACTCGAACAAACGATGAATGTCCAACTTCTACTTCACTAGTTTGCAGGTTCACAAGGAACCACAAACACTCGCCTTTAATTTGAATCTTCCTCTAGATTGTTTTATGTTATATTAAACTTGGTTTTACCACCATCACAATTGGAAAAACTTTCTGGATCGTTTTATACTTCTTACTCTTCTGGACCTTCCACAATTCGTTGATAATTACTTATATTTTCTCCTTTTATATTCAAAATCACTTTACATTATTTTTAAAATCGTTTTTCCTCTTTATTCATCCAGAGGATATAAAATTCTCCGTCTTTATTTACAAAGACGAGCCGTACTGACTAAAAAAGATTTCCTTTTCTTTTGTCTTCTTTCTTTGATTCCCATTTTTTTAACAAACAAGTAAATCTCATGATCATGAGTATTCTTTAATACGTTTGTGACATTGACACTGACATCCAAAATGACATTTATCGAAGCACACACAAGTAAGTCTAAAACTTTCTTATAAATTAAACCTTTTGAACAATTCTGAACTAAATTATAATTAAAACTAACATAAATAAAAATCGTATCAATCTGATTGTGTTTTTCTTTTCTTTCAGTACCAACAAACCCCACAAATATGAAAAATATAAATTATTAGAATTTATAACAAGAAATTACCACAATAATACGCAACCCTGAGTTTAAAAGTTAGAAAATCAAAACCTTAAAGTTCTCACAAACCTCCAATCGCAAATTGAATTGCAGCAAGCATCCCAAAAATTGCCTTCCAGTAACCACAATACCCCAGTCAAAACATTCACCTCCAAATATCATAGCATTTTTGCCCCCAGATTAAAATAAAATTTTAGAATATTAAACAAAATAAGTTGTATAAAGAAAATTTTATTTTCATCGATTTCAACATTAAACTTCTTTAATATTGTAAGGAAAAATCATTGAAATATGAAATCTACCTCTTATTCTTCCACTCTCTAACTCAGCTAACTCAAAAGTATTCTCCCCAAAAATCCTATTTATTTTGAACGGCCCTATATAACATAATTGTAGTTTTGCACAAATCTTTTCAGCCCTATTTGCAACTTTTAAGTTTTTAACTATTACTGAATCACCTATCTGATAAAACTTCTCTCTTTTTAAATTTTTATTCTTCCTTATTTCATACTTGTTCAATGCTGCGCTGTTTTTGATTCTTGCTTGTTCTAAAATTTCACGTATATCTTCTACTACCTCTGCATGCTGTTGTACATGATTCGTTCTTTTGAGTATCTGTCTTGCCCCCTTAATTCTTGCCAATAAACTGTCAATCGTTTGCGGAGATTCATATTGTGGTTTGGTAATATTTTTTATTTCACGAGCATCTAAACACAATCGAAGAGTACCATTTTTTTTTCTTATTTATTTATTTATTAATCAATAACCTTGTTTACCGTTAGGTGTCAAGGTATAACTTTTAAACTAATTACAATCTCATTTCTAATAAGCTTACATTTCAACAAAATTCTATTTCCTAAACTAACACAATGTTCAAAACCAATTATACTTTAATTAACTGTTTTTGTATATAAATTTTGCCCACTCCTTCTTGTTCTTCGCCTTTTCCTTTGCTTCTCTCCAGTTCGAATTATGTTCTTTCAGGTTTTCTGCGACTGCATTGTCCCACGTTCTGGTCGGTCTGCCCCTTTGTCGTTTCTGTATTGATCTTGCTTCCCATATCGCTTTTGTTTGTTGGCTTCCCTTCATTCTTGCTAAGTGCCCAAACCATCTAAGCTGATTTCTTTTAATAGTTGTCGTCAAAGGTTCTACTTGCAGTTGTTCTCTCACATCCGTGTTTTTGATTCTGTCTCTTTTTGTAATACCTAACACAGCTCTCAGATATTTCATTTCGATTGCTTGCAGTTTACTACTCAGTCTCTTGGTAAGTACCCAACTCTCACTGCCGTATGTTAGTATCGGTCTGAAGATGGTTTTATAAACCGTCATTTTTGTGTTTTTAGATATTTCCTTTTTACGTATGAAGGAACTTCCCATACTGTGGAATACTCGTAGCGCGCTCTCTATTCTTTCGTTTACTTCTGCGTCGTTCTTTCCTGTCTTATGTATTTTCGTTCCTAAATATTTGAAGGATTCTACATGTTCTATTTCTCTGTCACCTATTTTTATTGCTGTCCTTACGTCTTCTTTGCCTATTGTCATTACCTTGGTCTTATCTATATTTATTCTTAAGTTTATTTTTTGTAGCGCAGTGTTCCAGACCTCAATATTGTGTTGTAATTCTCTCTCGTTCTTGGCATATATTACGAGATCGTCGGCATATGCGCTTTCCGATATTTCCGTGAGTATCATATTTCTGTATCCCACTTTGTATTTCTTCACCTTTTCCTTTACTTCTTTTAGCACATCGTCCATTATCACGTTAAACAGGGTTGGGCTTAATACTCCCCCTTGCCTAAGTCCTTCCTTTGTTCTAAACTCCTCGGATACACAATTTCCCGTTCTTACATAGCACCTTGTAACTTGGTATAGGCTTTTTATAGCTGTACACAGTTGAGTATTTACCCCTCTTGCTTTTAGGCTATTCCATATTTGTTCTCTAGGTATGCAGTCAAACGCTTTTTCAAGATCTAAAAACGCGGCATATATCGTGCTACTTCTGCTTTTCTCTATTAGCTGTTTGATTGTGAAAATATTATCCTGCACCCCTCTGCCTTTCCTAAATGCGCTCTGTGATTCCTCTAACTGCGGTTCTATAACCTCTTTTAATCTCCTTTCCAGTATTTGCTCGTACATTTTCGCTACTGTGCTGAGTATAGTGATTCCTCGATAGTTGGAGCAATCCTTGCTATTTCCTTTTTTGTATAAGGGTACGATTATTCCTAGTTCCCAGTCCTCCGGTATTTTTCCGGTTTTCATTACCTCGTTAAATAATTTTCTTAACATTTCTCGTCCTATCTCGCCAGTGTATTTCACCATTTCTGCGGTTACGTTGTCATGTCCCGCTGTTTTGCCCCTCTTCAGTGTGCTGATCACTTCGTTAATTTCTTTCGTTGTTATTTGTTGTGCTTCCTGCGATTGGGTTTGTGTTACTTGTTCCTCTTCGCCTTGATCTTCGGCTTGTCCTCTTTGTCTTGTATTTAGCATCTCCTCAAAGTACTCCTTCCATCTTTTTATCACCTCTTCTTCGTCGTGTATTATTTTGCCATTTTTACTCTTCATGTACTTGACTGTAACCTTCTTTCCTCTCCTCATAGTTTTGAGTGCTTTGTAGAACAATTTTTGATTTCCATGCCTATCTTTTTCTAGCTTTTCCCCGAATTCTTCCCATGCTTGTTGTTTGGCCTGATACACCAATTCTTTCACTTTGCTTCTCTGTTCTTTGTACTCCGTGTATTTCTCATTTGTTCTAGATTGTAGGTACTTTTTTCATTTAACTTTTTTAATTTTCACCTCTTCTTTAATGTCTCGGCTCCACCATCTGGTTTGCTTTTTGTTCTTGATTATTTTAATACTACCGCACACTTCTTTAGCCGTCTCGTATAGTATTCCCTTTATTTCTTTCCATAGTTGTTCTGTATCCATTTCATTTCCCTTATTCCTCATCTGGTCCATTTTATCTTCTGTTCTTTTCTTGTACTCCGTGGCTATTGCTATTTCATGTAGTTTGTATGACCTAATCTTAACTGCTGTAATACTTTTCGTGTTTCTTGGGTTTTCGTTTCCTTCCCTCCCTTCCTTTATTTCTATTTTCGCTGTTAACAGGTAATGATCAGAATAAATTTCTGCTCCTCTTTTGACTCTCGTATCTTTCACTTCTTTCTTGTATTTACTATTAATGATTATATAATCTATAATGGATTTCTCCCTTCTGCTTTCAACTACTCTTGTAAATTTATGGATCTCTTTGTGGTCGAAGAATGTGTTTGTTATTTTTAGATCATTGGTAATACAGAAATCGATGAGTCGCTTGCCGTTGTTGTTTCTTATGTCTTCTCCGTGTTTTCCTAGAGCTTCTCCCGTTTCATCATCTCGTTTGCCTATCCTACCATTCAAATCTCCAATTATTATCATTCTTCCTTTATAGTCTTCCGTTTCCTCCATAAGTTGTTCCCAAAATTCATCTTTCTTTTTTGAGCTTTCGTCCTCATTTGGCCCGTATGTTACAATAAATGTTGTTTCTTCTTCACTTTCTGTGTCCATTTCGATCTTTAATATTCTCTCTGATATTCCTGTCCATTTTTTTATGTATCTAACTTTTTCTTTACTTATAATACACCCTACTCCCCCTTTTGCTCTTTGGTTCTGCTTCACTCCGCTGTATATCATCGTATGTCCCCCTTCTACTTCTATCTCGCCTGTTCCTTTCTTTTTCGTTTCTGTAATGCCTAGTATGTCTAATTTATTCTTTTCGAATTCTTCAATTAATTCGTTCTCTTTGCCGTATATACTTCTAATGTTCCAGGTTCCTATCCTCCATAATTTCCCTTTTTTTTCATTTGAGTTTTGCTTTTTGCCTTTGGTTCGATTCAATTTTCTTTTCTTGCTTGATTTTTCCTCATGTCCAGTTCCATAGCCTTTGTTGTCATTTTTCCTTCCGTGCTCTAAAACCTTTAGTTTTTTGCCGTTCTCGTTATCTTCCTTAATTGTTCATCCAGTCTATTTTGATCCGGCGATCTGTCACTCACGGTCCGTTTATTATCTCTGCTTTCTTGTGTACCTAGGTCCGTTGTTAACTTCGGTATTTCTTCAATTCCGTACGCTCTTCCGTTTATAATTAGTTTATTGTATTTTAACTGTGCATTATGGCCTTCTTGCCTAGCCTCTTTTAACAGCGGTACTAGTCTTTTTCGTTCATTCTGTATTTCCTTGGTGAAGTCCTCGTCTATCCATATGTTCGATCCTTTTAAGGTTTTTGTCTTATTCAGGATTTCCATTTTCTTCGTATGTCTTATTAATTTAGTTAATATTGGTCTTCTTTTCTCTGCGTTGTATTTGCCTATTCTTCTTATTTCGTCTAAGTCGGTTTCTATTTCGATCTTTACCCCCATTGCTTCTATAATGTTTTTCACTTTCTCCTTGGTTTCCTCCATTTTTTCATTTTCTTTCTCTTCTACTCCTTTTATTATTAAGTTGTTCATTCTTGAATTCTTTTCTAAGATTTCAATTCTTTTATCTTGTTGAGCAATTTTCCCTCTTAAGTGTGTATTTTCTTGTTTTACACCGTCAAGTTCTTTAGACATATTTTCGATTTTAATGTCCATTGCATCCAATTTTGCTTTTATTTCTTGGAACATTTCCTTTATTTCCTCCATTTTCCTTTGTTTTGTAGTCTCCCGTCACCCTTCTCGTGGTTTTCAATAATACTAGTGTAATTGTGTGTATACTGCCTACCACTCTGCGACGTATAATGTGTTGCCTATTCTGACAATTTTGCGCGTCTCCGCTTTATATGTTGAAATTTTTCTTATCTATCATGCTGCATGCAACTTTCCACCTTATTTGCTTTACTTTTAACCTCAAACTAAACTTGAATATATCCGATTTACTCACAATTCTAGTGATCACTCCTTTAATTCCGTCCCTCCAGGTTTTGTTAGACCTTGCTTCTACTATTTAATTATCCTCTTGTGCTTTAAAACCTCGAATACGGCCCAGTTTGGACTTTAAATATCAGAGCTGTTTTAATAGCACTTATGTAGCAACTACTTCTATACTCACTCATTTTTTTTTCTTAACAACCGCCAAAGGGTTCACATAAGTTGTTTTGGATGATTCTATAATATTATCTGCTAACATTTTATTTATTTCTTCTCTAACTTGTATTCTATACGCAAAAGGTATCGGGTAAACTTTAACATTAAATGGAGCTTTGTCATCTACTTCAAGTTTATGTATGTGATTTCTTGCTACACACGGTTTTTTATTAATGAGGTCAATATTTTCACGTACCAGGTTATTTAATTGTACTTTATATTTCCAACAAGGGATTCCTATCTGCTCCTCCTTTATAAAGTCACTTATGACATAATTATTTATTTTAATATTATTATTATTATATAATCCATCTTTTGTCCATTCTATTTTATCATTACACTGTAATTTTTACAAGTAGAATATTCTACCTTTAGAGGTATTAGCTATATGCAACCTTAAGGTATTTTATATATACCTTGCAGTGAGGTATAACACAAACGTTATACCTTACGTATAATGTAATACCTTAGGTACAGGTATAAAATGTTACCTCTTGCGGTATAAATATGTACCTCAAGAACAGAAATCATGACTGATGTAGAGGTATAAAACCAAACCCCCAGGTTTATTAAAATACATATACGTGTTCTGGTCCACCTCCACGTAAGGTGTAAAAATTATCCCCAACCAAACCCAAAGGTATATTAAAATACTTTTACCTACTTTGTTCTACCTCCACGTAAGGTATATAAATTATCCCCAATCAAACCCAAAGGTATATTAAAATACGTTTACTCATTTTCGTCTACCTCCACATAAGGTATAAAAGTTATCCCCAATCAAACTATAAGGTATATTAAAATACTTTTACATATATTGACCCACCTCCACATAGGATATAAAAATTATCCTTAACCAAACCCAAAGGTCGTATTTTAGTAGACCTTCACGTAAGGTTCAAAAAGTATCCGCAACCTTATTTTGATTATTCTGTTTTAACACACCAGGCACAAAAATTATTCACACCAAAGTCATTCTGGCAGCAGCTAGAAAACAAAACAATAGCTAGTAAGTTTTGGAAAAAAAATAAGCAGGTTTTGGAACTTGTAATTACTTTAATATTGTAAAAAAAATACTTAATTAAAATTCATCTTATTAGGTACATTTACATAAAATCTAAAATACTAAAACTAAAACTAACAATTTTATTTACATTCGAAACAACTTAAACAATATAAATACATATATATCATACACATAAATACTATATAAAATAAATTAAAAACACTATATTTACATTATTTGATTAACCACTAAAGCAATTTGTGATACATATTGCTTTAGTGGCTCTTCTATGTGGCATAAATTATTTCCCAAGAAACTCAGGGTTTTCCTCAATTTTTTGGGGTACTCTAAATTGAAGAGGAATATAACGCACAAAACCGCTTCAACCCCTTCTTTGAAGCTGTCGACACACCTTTACGTGTTCAACACAAACGTAATAAGATTTACTTTGGAACAATTCACTGTCATCTGCAGGGATAATGGTAGGTAGCAACCCAGGTTCCTGCAAAAGAAGAAAAATTGCTAAAAAATGGTTTGGCTTGCTACAGCTAATGTTTTGTGAAAATGTTAAAACTTGCATATAGTAATATTGGCATGGAGAGTGTATGCAACTCTTATATAATGGCTATTAATACACTGGTTTGAATTACGACATTCGTGTATTAATAGCTATCATTATAGACTCGTTGCACAACATACTATTATACTTTTTCGATATTGTTGCAACTAACGAAGATATGATTAGAAAAAGAAAAACGATTTTGTTTTGGCGCTATTTCGAAAATTACTTCTTTTAACGACACCACAGCCAGAGCCCGCAATCAGACAAATAAGGAAAATAATATTTTTTAAACTTACATTTTTTATTAGATCTAATGGGTCCTCTTTAAATAACAATGGCAGCAGTATCAGCGCTGCGTCATCACTTTCTGAACCTGAAAATAGTAGTGCCATCAAACTCTGTACGCATAATTATTTTAATACAGAGCTGCCAAGGGGGGACCATTTGGCAGCACTGTTATTATTATTATTAAAAAAATACCGCACAAAAATAGCAATAATTACCAAGAATATCTAAATTCTTTCCTGGATCGGCCTTTTTAATTTTGTCTTCATACTTGCTAGAGCTCTTAAAATAGTCAAAATTCTCCCCTTTCTTTCCGCTGTGAAAAAACTGTCAAATTCTGATTTGATGTTTTTAGTGAAAAATCTCTCGCAGTCTTTAATTAGCTGAAACAAAGTATATACATAGAAGTTTCAATTTAGATGTATCAAACAAACAAAAATTATGTATTCTTACTTCAGAGTGCCATTTCAAACATGGAAACGTTTCCACGACTTCCACAATTGGCTTTACCTTGTATAGTTCTTGGCGGTAGGCGGTTGTACGAGTCATCCTGTTATCAGACAGGATACTATTAGAGTCAAAAATATTATGAACATCCTGATTTATATGCAGATCACTTACATACTTGAGCTCGCTCAAAGTACTTTTATTTTTTTTTGTCGAAAGACGTTTTCGATAGGAATGGACAAGCGATTTGTGATATTTGTAGCAGTGAATAACATAAGAAGATACGCGCTGATATAATTTTTGGCAACCATCAATATTACATTTAATATTGCACTGTTTTAAGTGAGAATGCGCAAATTTCATATGTTGAACAAATCGTTGAAAATGCAAAAAAACTTTTAAACACACACAGCATTCATACATTTCTACAGTCAAATGTTCCTAAAAACATTTTTTTCAATATGTTTATAGTAATAATAATATTTAAAAACTTACCTGCACTATCAAATGTATTTCTCTAACAGAGAGTAATCGGGTCGCTATAATATGGTAGGTACTGTACACTGTGTTGTTCACTTGTTGCGTGAGTTAAAAGTGTTCTTGCTGACCGAAATTTTGAGAGAAGGGTAAAACGTACCCCTTCGAAAAATGTAGTACGCCAAAGTCAGAACCGTTTTAAGCGGTAACAAAGTAGTAATAATGGAAAGAGATAGATGTATTTAACAGGACAGGACGTTGTATCTTTGGAAATCTACCCTCAGATGCCAAGGCCCAAGCTGATAAGAATTTCCAGTTTTGATGATTCACTGGTTTTAACAATAATCTTCAGTTTTAGAATGTTTCTAAGAAAAACAACTTTCTATATACCTTATTTGGCGAGAACCGTTATACTAAAACTCAAATACGAATGCAGTTTTTACTGCGAAATTACTATTCTTATCTTTGGTAATAGCTTTCAATTTTTTTTTAATTAAAAAAGAAAACTTGTCTCTTAGTTATCAAATAAATAACAACCAGTGTTGATTAATTATAAACGATTTATCACTACGAAAGAAAATCTTATTATGACTTATTCTACATTAAAAACTACACTATTGTTGGCGAAACCTAATGTTATGACCAATCGAATGTAGGAAAAAAATTACGAAATATATTTATTATAATACATTTTAATTCGCCGTCAACTTTAACCCCTTCTTGTTCTATGAAATCTATGCCAATTATAAAATCTAACTGTAACTCTGGTACTACCAAAAATCTTGTCACATAACTTTTACTTCCTATTGTAACTTCTAAATTCACTGCTTTCGATATTGTAGACACTTTTTTCTTCGTTGCAGACAACAACTCCAACTTCCCTATTTTAATTAATTGTTTTTCAGTTAAAGTTTTATTTTCCATAATTATTTTTTCTTTGACTAAAGACGCTTGCACCCCTGAATCAATTAATGCCAAATAAAATTTATTACTAAAATTTAGACGAATGAAAGGCAATTGTGCTTCCTCATATTGTTCTTCATCATCAAATAATAAAAATTCTTTTGGGTGCCCATAAGTGGTTGTTAAAAACAAACAATCATAAACAGTATTTAAATAAACGAAGTTTTTTTTTCTTCTGCCGAACGTGGTTCTTTATGAACTTGAACCGTCTCAATATTTCCTTCCTCTCTCTCTTCTTCTGACTGTTCATCACGTCCATAACCTCTTGTTCTACCAAAAGTAATCGTATGAATCTTCCTTTGACCATATTCATCATTTTTATCTTTAATAATTCGTTCATACCTATTTCGCCCATCCCCATTCCGGTTGTTAAAATTTCCATTATTCTTATTGTTGTCATTATATCTTTCTCTGTTATAATTATTGTTATTACCATTGTAGTAAAACTTTTTATTTTGGGTATTATTTTGTTGGTCTTCATATTTCCTCTTGTTTTGTTCAAAATGTGGCCTATTCTGTTCATAACTATTATTTGGTAAATTTCTATTACCTCTCCAATTCCAATCTTTTCTATTTTGATTAAAACTCCTACCTGCATTCTCATTCATGGTTGCTGCGTCATAATTTCTAATTATTTCCAAAAAATCTTTTATTGTTTTAATATTTTGGACTGCCACTGCTCTAATAATCTCACCTTCCAAATGTCTTGATAAATGTTGTATTATCTCCTCTTCTGTGATAGTTGGTGTAAGATACTTTGCCTTGCTAAATTGCTGCATTATGTAAACCTCCCTTGAACTTCCCCTATTTACCTCAAATCTGCCCATGGTCAATTTAGTTCTGATTCGAGCCTGTTGACTGTTACTCCAGTACTGGTCCAAAAACATCTTCCTGAATCCTTGGTAGGTCGTAAATTTATCCTCTACCAAACTGTACCAAACTTCCGCATTAAATTTTAGTGCATTCCCTACCGTTTGAATCTTTCTATCCTCGCTATTATATCCTTTAACAATCTGGTCCATTTTAGTTATGAAAATTATAGGAAATTCATTTTTTGTTCCTTCAAATTTTGGTGCACCCTCTGACTGATATGCCCCCATAATTTGCATCATGGTATACCCTGATAAACCATTAACACTTAGGTTCTCCAGCTCTTCTTCTATTATTTTAAGTTCTTCGTCATACTTTCTACTTTCTTCATGTGTCTTTGCCCCAATAATTGTTAGTTTATTTTCATTTTGATTTACTCTATCTTCAATTTCCAATTGTTTCCCATCTAATTTTATCTGCTCATTTTGTATCTTTACCTGTTTTTCTTTGATTTGCCCATGTTCAACTTCCAGTGCAACGAAAGCTTCTTGTATTCCTACTAATTTCTCTGTTGTGTTATGTAGAAATTTGGTTTTGATTGCGCGTTATTATTTTTATGACTGCTTAAAAATAGGTATCTTAAGGATTACAAGTAAACTTACATCTTTTAAATTTATAGTAATATGTTTTTACGTAGAATATTTTTTGTTTTATACTTAACACTTGTGTAAAATGTTTTAACTATTTGCTCCACTTAAATGATAGCAGCAATGTATTTGTAAACAAAGAGTAAAAATAAGCTTTTCTTTGTTTATTCTAGGTTATTTTCTTGCTATTTGGGTGCTACTGGTTTTCGCATTTTTACAGTTGTAGAATTTGCATGTTTCCAACTACATACTTGGAAACTGCAAGAAAGTGAAATACCTTCCACTTATAAACACTAAGTTACCAATAGAATAAATTTAATTAACATAAATAGTTTTATGATAAGATAGCTGTCGTGTGCATTCGGTTGTCTTTTTAAGATTAGGTATTGGTGTATTTAGAAATGATGCAAACATTAAAAACTTTTTTGTAAAGTAAATTTGTGTTTTTCATTACAAACATTACATCATCATCATCATCATCATCACCTGACATGGAGCTGACTCGAGGGTCGATCTTGGATTACGCCAGGCTCACCCCATGCCAGTACGTGGGTACGAATTTATGTAATAGGTTGGGATCGGGTGGGGTGTTGAACAGCGTTAGCATGTCTGCAATGCATACCGCTGCTGCAACACCGGGTAGTTAGTAAGCTACGGATCAATGGGGATTTTGAGTACGTAACGAAGACCGTTATGCGATTATGCATTTTAACCTAATTAACTTTGGTATCAAAGTTTCACGTTGTTCTTATTTTACGCATATCTATTGTTCTTAGATTACAAATTGCAAATATCTTAATTTCTTAATAGCTAATAAAGTACTTTTTATTTACCCCAAAACTTGTTTAAACATTATTACCACTTAATTGTAAGATTACCGTAGCTCGATTTTACTTCCTTCTTTTCTAAATTTTCCCTCGGCAGTTGACACGTATATATTCATCGTTTTCTTTTCCACTGGTGCGTGTTTCGTTCTTCCTCCTTTGTTTTTTTCTTTTCCTCCCGTCTTCCTGCCTCTTCTTCTCCGTTAGCCTGTTTTTCTTCAATCGATTCTTGATCCGATTCTCCAATTAGTGCGTAAATTCTTCTTGTCTCTCTTCGTATATCCTCTTTCTTCTTGCCCATTCCTCTCATGTTTGTTTAAGTATGCCGGTGTTTTGGATGTTCCACTCCAATGATGTATTCTACGTATAGCATGGTTTTCCAATCTTCTTTTCTTCTGTTTGCATAGCATAAGCTTGCTGTAGGTGTAGAGGATGGTTGGCATGGCTTCTCAGAATATGTGCCCAATATTTAATTCTTGATGTAGTGAGTCATTTGGTTACTGTGCCAGGTCTTTTAGTATTTGTCTATTATCATTGCTTTTTGGATGATGTAGTTTGGGGCCAATTAATTTTCTATCCTTTTCTGTGAGGTTGTTTTCGCCAATGTGTGAATTGAAGTCTCCTACCAGTATTGTCGGACCCCTCTTCATGGTTTCTCTCATGAGGTCATATAGTTCTGCCATTACCGCGGCCATGCATAGATTTTCTGTTAGTGCTTGAAACCTTTTATTTTTCTTCGGCTATCTTTCTTTATTAAGATCGTTACGCTTCTCTTTGTGGAATTTTTTCTCCCGCTTAGTTACCAGGTGTAGTTTGTTGTTTCCGCTGCTCCTGTAGTTAGATACGTTTCTTGCAGGCTGACGATATCTATCTCTCTCGTATTGAGCGCTTCGTACATTCCATGTTGCGATCTTTATCTCTTCGGGGTTCTGTGTTATATCGATGGGGAAACCTGTTCGTGTGGGCAGAGATAGTGCGTATCGTCCAGGTGGCATTGCTACAGTTTGTTCCTCTATTCTTTGATCTAGCATGATCATATTTGGCGTTCTATTCCTACTTCATATGGATTCCTTTTCTTCTTTGGCTGTGATGCTGTCGTAATGGTTTCTGGGACCGTCTCCTGATGTCCTGTACGCTATTATTATTGCCCTGAGTGGTTGATTGTTGTCTACCGGTATTTATTTTATTAGTATTTCTGCAGCTGCTGCTGCTATTGATTCGGCTCCTCCCCAAAATCCTTCTTTCCCTAAGTTTTCTAAGTAGGCTTCTACTTGTAGTGCTGGACCGTAGGCGTGTGCTAGATGATCGTAGCGCAGAGCCAAGTTTCTTACATTGTCCTCCAGTCGCAATTGTAAATTTTGTGTATTTTCTCGGATGTATGACACGATTTCTTTCCTTAAGTTAAAAGCTTCTTTTTTCAGCTGTTCCCGCGTTGCTGTGCCATTTGTGTCTTGATCTGCTATTGAGTCGAATAAACAATTTCCATCTCCTGGGATTTTCGGCACTGTCAATCTGTGTCTGTCCGTAAATACTTTTCCTGTTCCATGGTTGGTATTGTGTTTCCTGATTCTGATCATTTCCGTTGGTTGCTGGTGTGTAGACTTCCGTGTATATGTTTACGCACCTTCTAATACTACTAGTTCTTATTGATATCAGACGCTAATGGTATATGTCGGAACCAACCTAATTTGCCGTTTTTTTTTAAATTACATAAGCATAATCGTACACTCCAGATACTCTGATCTACAACTTAATGTATAAAATTTCTAAATGCCAACCATTTATAAGTACGTTAGATTATATTATAAGTAACCCTTATTCAAACATAATACTAAAAAAGACTATTTTCTATGCTAATGTCAATAATTAAATCAATAAATCAAATCAAATCACTTTGATAAAAAAAACTATGTTAAATTGATTGCTGCCCTTTAACTAAGTATTTGAAATTGTTGAAAAATTATTTTACTTTATTGGGGCCCTGTTCTCGTTCCTGTGTTACCCTCAATTTAAAATTCAATAGGTCCGGCTTATGCAAAAAATTTTTAGTCTTTAGTTAAAATAACTTGTTTATATTGTAAGCGATCGCTTCTGTCTTTATCCGGCTAACAGGACCCTTATCCTTAGAAATATGCTTCCTGCTCTAAGACCCTTGCGTTTGGCGGTCCAATTCCAGGAATTTGTGTTCGCACTTGCCAGGTTTAGGCAAGAATCAGCTCATTGCATAACCTACTGCGCTAACAAAATAACAGTATCTACTTTTTACAATTATTTTTAGCTGTTTAATATCTACGCACACCTGATGTACCACTGTCTTGGGGATGTTTTCTACAAATATCTACTAGACTAGCCTTAACTTTGAGTGCTTAACAAGTTTTCTTGCACCTGTTGTTAGATGAACAGGTAATCCAGGTGCTTCACTCTACCTTGTAGGTAACGCTTACTTCTTTGTTTCACTAATATTAAGAGCTGGCGCACTAAACACTCAAATGCTTTGCTGTGGACAAACAAAGAAGCTCTGTAACACGCGCTAGGTTTTGACCTGTTTTACCTGTTATGCTGAGCCAAAGGTAACAATTCACTAACCCTACTTTTTATGTTTACTCTAGCTGCAATTTGCACTGAAATTGTCTTTTCAAACGGCGAAAAATCTCGTTATTACTGTTAAAAGCTGGCTTAGTTACCTGTGCCTCGCACGGTCGTAGCTACACACAAACTGCAGAGGAGGGTTTTGATAATAACCCTTTTTTTCTCAAATAAAAGAAGAATTAAATTGACTATGTGTTGATGATGTATTCAAAGCTTTTGCGGCCAATTCTGATCAAAACTGAGAAAGTAGATTCACACGTTGTTACTAGAACCTAATGTTTTAGTGGTTGCTAATAAATGTATGTATCTTCAAATGCAACCCTTTGTTCAAAAAGTACATCGAAGATGAACAAATTCTGATTTTGTTTCTTTCGGTTTTGAATTCACCTTTTCAAAACTGATATTCCTTGTTGCGATAGAAGTTTGATGTTCGAAAACTGTAAACATTTCATTTTATGTAAATCCAATTCATCTTCATCTCCAGCACTAGGAATTAAACCTCCGAGTTCATCATTATCGGCACACTCTTTCATTTCAGGCCAGGTTCAGAGTTTGATAAAATATTACTTTAAAATGTCGATCAGCCGTTATAGATCGACTCATTCTGTTCTTTCCTTAATGGTGTTTGTTCTAAGACATCCCTTGAATCTTACGTTTAATTTTCCTCCAAGCTTGGCAGTGGAACAAATGCTTTCTTCACCAATGTCAAATTCTGCATTTATTTATTATTTACAATTCCCTCGTTGCCACTGTTGTTTCTAAAAGCTCTAAGAGAATTTGCAACAAAATTATAAATCACTAATAAATCTAAAAACTAGATTTGCGTGATTTGAGCAACTTGTCAGCAGGCTGAACAGGTACTAATATGTTTTTCATGAAAATCTGCAAAATAATCGCTGCTAATTTCTGTATTTGTTCTTACTTTTTCAGGTATGTCACTAATTGTTTGATAATATTATGTAAAACTATTTGTGTGACAATCAAATGCACACCTTCATACATATTGGAAATACGTCCCCTTTTCAGAAAACGATGGAACGTTGTTCGAAAAATTGTTTCACTTCGGCAACTTCATGTATAGCTTTTACAATAACCAGGTGTAGTCTATGAATACAACAATGTGTAAAGGGTATTTTCCTGTTTAATCGTCTTCGAAGTAAAACCTGTGCAGCTCATATTTAGCCACTCATAACAGATACTGCATCATAGCACAGATTGAGAATTTTAGAATTGTCTGCACGGTATTTAATGTTAAATAGGTAACTGTTTTGGCATCCAATTCAGTGCAAGTTTTTTTATGAGAATTTATTGTTTGGCTTTTTCATTTATAACTTATTGTTGTGTATATGATCTAAGCTTGAATCCCAACATGTAAATTTAATTTTGCCCGGCTATTATTTACAATTAAGAAAAATAACATTTTGTTACAATTTTTGAGACTCTTAATATAGTTGTAAAATTGATTTAAATAAATGAATTTATTTCTCAGCGTTCTCATGTATTCAAACAATATTAATTTAAGCTGTCTGGTACATTTTCGTGGCTTCCCCATTGTAATGTAAATTTCCGAAATACGAATCTTATATGGAAATATAACATTTGACATAAATAAATACACAAATAATGTAAAATTCCCTATTTAAAAAATTTTTAATTTGTCTTGCTTGGTTTTTTGTAAATAAAAATTTGTTCAGTTCCAGTCTTGTCACTATGTTTCTTCCTTATTAAATACGATCTGGTTCTATAAAAATTGGCATTCCAAATCAGCTGTTTGCCGCCGCCATACAACACGTTGTGCAGTGATATTTTACTTGTTTAAGTCTGTTTATATTCTTCTTAAATTAATCACCTTACACAATGGTTATTCCATGTTATTGTTGTTTGATTGATTTATTCCAACAAGTTGAAATCAAAATAACTTAATATCATTAGGTTATCCAAACTAATCTCACTTTTTTTAGAAATTAGATTTCAGGAATCAAATATTCTTACGAAGATAAAACGTAATTATTGAATCAAAGGCAACTTTTACATTATTGATGACAAATCTTTCATAGCATCGATGACAAACTTTATCATTAATTTTCAGTAGTAATAACCCAAGGATATTGATAATTGTTCGAAAAAATTTTATAACAGATTTCGAAAGCATGTTGCTTGGAAACAGACCGACGCCGCCGTAGGCGGAGGTCCGTTGCCTGTAAGCAACAAGCTTGAGAAAGTTGTTATAAAATTTTTGAGCATTTATCAATGTTCGAGGGTTATTCGGATAGGAAATTTTTTGCTAATTATAGAAAAAAATACAAAGCAAAAATAATTTATTTAAAGGTGCAATTAACGAAAGAACAATTAGAAAAGTTAAATGAAGATCCAGACGTGTTAGTTTCTATAACTGATGAAATAAATCAAAATGTATCCATAGCAACGTAATAGAGTGAAAACAGCCCATGGAATCTGTTTTCAGTACAATGTTGTTCTGATTGGTTGTGTTCAATCAGATGACCTCAAATTAACTAATTTCATTGGATTTCTACTTGCGCAAAAAATTTTCATTTAAAGAAAACTGGATTCAACAAATGACGCCACTATCTTTGATAAAACAAAAGCACGACGTTCGAAGCGTCTTTTTAAGTAAGCGTAAATTTTTCTACTTTCAATTATGATTAACTTAAAATAAACACGATGAATCTTCCTCTCTACACTTCTAATGATTATGCAATTCAAAAATTTACAAATATTCCGGATTCGGCGAAAAATGCGCGTGGCCTCTTTGAGTACCCAAGAGAGATTAAATTTACAAAACAAAAACTGTCTAAGCTATAAAATAGACTAATCACATTGTAGCATTTTTGAAAAATTCATCATCCGTTTTTAACAACAAACTAAATTTGACAAATATCATTAAATATTTAAATAATGTGCATAAATTCTTAAAAGTAACTTCATATTCAGAACCTCTGCATTTTTACCATTCTTTTAATATGCAAATTATTTACACTTAGAAATTAAAATTTTAATACATCAAATCCTATACAAAATTCAACTTGACCTACTTAAATGAAATTTTATCATCTTTGATAATATTATATAAATACACTCACTAAATTTGAATTAAACTTTATAAAGATCTCCTAGCATGTCCAGGATTATTTATTATTAACAAAACCCATGTATAACTATATTAAATATAAAATCACATTAATGTTTTTTATATTTTTTTATAGAACTTGTACCTATTGTAGAAAACTATGCCTTTCCACTTCAAAACGCATCTTATAATTGAAACAAACCACCACTCTAGCTTACCAACAAAATCCAGTCCTTATTGTTCAAGATGCTAGTTCAGGATTGCACCTCCGAAGTCAAACAAATTTTTCATAATTTATAATAAGTTTTAATAAAAGACAAATTTTAGACAATAATACACAGCAATATATATCTCCGATAGCGATATTCGCCTGACTATTTTTATCAGAAAACCAGAGAATTCTGAATATCATTTACAATACTCACCGTTTCTGCTATGATTTGTATTATATTACTCTGAATTTTTGGAGATAAATATGTATCATTAGCTGCTTTATTTTCTATACATTCAGCAAGCTTTTCATTTTTCGTACTGTATCCTCGAACAGATTGCGAAATAAACTATTTTCCTGATGTTTTTCAATGTCGTATGTACAACAAAAGCTAGTGTAGCTACATACTGTGTATCTCCACAACCAGTAGTCTACAGGATTATTGTACGGTGATCCTTGCGGCGAATTATCATGGCAAGTTCTACCAAAAACAAACTTTTTTCAGATTGTAGTAAGCTGCCACATCAGCCACTAGCTACAATACAAATAGCTCAATTAGATAATTCTCAGAAATACTTTAAATATTCCAAAATTCCAGCTCGCAAATTAAAAAAAATATTTCTAAACGTCGTTCTTTTCCTACAATTTAGTCTATATTTTAAAATTTAATATTTTTAATATTAATACATGCACTTAAACCTTAAAATATGCCAAATATGCAAATTAGAATTGATATCGTTTAATTGAGTTTTATTTTCGTTGACACTATTATAAATCTTCAATTTTTAGGGGTAGGAGGTGAACTTAGGGTGCTCTAGAAACGTTGCTTTTGAAAAGGGTGACGATTCTCACCATTTTTAAAAATTTATTAAAAGATATGATCAGCTATTTGGTGTCCGTGGAATATGGCGTTCATTTCGTTTTATGATTATTTTAAACTGTGGAAACCTCAAACCTTCCAGAGGTTTTTCCTCATTTGAAGGTTGCTTCTGTTGTGACGTTTGGCAAATCTCGTGCTGGATAGCTTAGTGTCAAGGTTTAAATGCTACAGATACTGTTGAAATAATAAGATATGATTAAAACCTTGTAATGTACATTTATTTCACCCTATTGGTTACAAAATTAGTTAAGTAATACTAATAATATAAAATATTTTCCCGGTTTTCAACTAAAAATTAATCCTGGAATAAACAATCTAACAAATTATAAAAATTTGAATCGTGGACGTTCGAATTCCTTATAGCTTTACCCCATCCGATCGCATTTGAATTAGCCTTGTACTTCAGGACGGTTAAATCTTCCTGCGAAGGTTGACCGTGAGATCTGTTGGTTTACGGTGTAGAAATTGAATATTATCGGCTAAATGTTATAAACAAAGTTTGATTGCAAATTAGCGTGCTATCATTCATTAAACAAAGCATAGGGGATTACTCTTCTTTCTTGTCGAATAGACAGGTAAGTCAAACTTAATAATTCTAAACTTATTAAAAGCAATCCAGTTGAATGAACTACTTAATTTAACGTCGTGTTGTTCGGAACAATTTAATTATAAATTTTAATGAATACCTTTCAGAGTCAAGTAAGATATTTACTTTTCTTTTAATTATATTAGAGGTTGTTAATGCACATTTTATGGAAAAGGAATCAAAACAGGTTGAAACTTTTAAACCCCGAAATAAAATCTATTTTTGCTAGATCAGAATAGAAGAGCGTTGGAACCCTGCAACGACGATTTCCGGGGTGTTGGTAATCAAGAGTGGTTACCGAGGTGGGTACAAAGAGGGATTAAAATGGGAGGAAACTCTTCAACACCAATAGTAACTCCTTGTTTAGAAATAGAAAGGTGTGAAACCCTTCACGACAGATTTTAGGTGAAAAGTTAGAGAATATTTTAATAAAATAGAATACATCCATTTTGTCTGTGTGAAGTGAAGTACTAGGTAAAATCAAATAAAGTCTACACTTCTCGTTTCCCCACTAGTGTAAAAATTGTATATCAAACACAACAAGAAATAAATTGAAACACAAAACCGAAACACTGCATTAAAAACATTATAAATTTAACATATTTCATGTAACCGGCGGGAAAAACATCAGACCAGACACCGATGAATGAAAAATTAATTAGTCTATACACAAATTAAGTAACCATGAGGTTGATAACCTCAGTAGTTAGTCCTAGACATAAGAGATTTTGTAGCGTTTTATTTCTTTATGAACTATTTACTCGTACGCCGGAGCGGCGGCGTGAGGTTTCGACCTTGCGTTGAAATCTGTTTTGTGCTGCTGTCGTCCCTTAACATGCGTACGTCTATCTATCCATATATTTATCTATCTATTTAAAATACGGAACTGTCTCAACTTTTATCGACGACGAGCCCCCACTACCAGAAGCCAAACCTTTACCCGCTGCTACCCAGTGTTGCCATATGTACGGTAATTACCCTACTTTGTGCAAATATGTGTCAAATTGTAAATTTATTAAAAGAGATATGTTGATGTAATTCATACGTTTCTCTGGTGTCGCAGCTTTATGGCACCGATTATACTGCGTCACTGTTACATAAACATTAAAACCCGTAAATATAATGAATAAGGAGCGTCGAGAATGTTAGTGAATACATCGTCACTAAATGTTGAGACAGAGAGAAGGCATCCGAATTTACTTTAAGCTCCTTACGCTGGCTGCTTCGTTTGCTTATTTATTGTTAATAAAAAAAAACGAAGGGCATAGCCCACGGGTTTTTATGTTAATCGGCATAGTTTCCACCTGACTCAACTTTTAGTAGCAGGAGGCTCCCACTGCAGGAAGCCACATAATTAGGCCTCCATCATATAAGGCGCATATTCGTTGGTACAGAAGAATGCTTCAGTTTTCGATAAAGATACCTACCTTATTCGCTTATATATTGTTACCAAAAATTACGCAGGTCGTAGCTCGCGAGTGTTTATATTAATCAGCATCCTTTTCACCTGGCCCAACTTTTAGTGGCGTAGGGCCCCCGCTTCTAGAAACCACATGTTTATTCGTGTATTATATAAGGCGCATATTTGTTGATACGGCGGGGCGCTACAGTTTTTTATAAAGATAAGCAAAATTTAATGTTTACCGTTTGGGTGTATAAGTAAGACATATGTGTCGATAGCTGGCAATCTCACCATCGTGCTAGAATTTTACTTACGGCAGGATCGTATAGCATCTCGTATAGTATACAAAAACTACGCCTTATGTTCTAAATAATGAAATTTAATTTAAAAATATCATAAGAAAAAATTTAAAACGAAGAAACATCGATTAAATAAAAAAATATGGCATGCTTCCAAGAACTGCGCAACTTAAAAAACAAGTAATTTATTGAACAGAAATACGTTTGTGACCTTTCTGTACTGCACCTTCGGTTGCCTGCAGTACGGTATTGGATTCTTAAACTAGACTATACGAAAAATGTATTTTTGAATTGCATTCAGAAGAATAAATACCATACGTTCCTCCTATTAATAGCAAGCATGTATTTATCTCTTATAATTATAAGAAAATTAGTTATCGCAAACCGTTTCATCAACTAAAAATTATCATAGAAAGAAAACGTCAATGTTATTACCAATAAAGTCAAAAAACCAGTTGCGTCATTCCAACTGGTTTTCAAAGAAATGATCGCATTATTGCAACCTGGTATGGCGATTACAGGAAGCTATTTAAACTGGCTGGTAGCCTGGTACCATCTCCTAGACTAGTTTTATTGTTAATTTGTGTAACACTCGACAACCAAAACCAACTATTTCTGTAAGTTTTTACTTTTGATAATATTCATTGTGTATCGCACTTTAACGTTACAGTAGAATGGCTTATGATTAATAATAATAATATTAAGAAGAACGCAATCCCTGTTTTTTTTTCTATAATATATAATCCCTATGTCATGCTGATTATACAGGGTGTTTTAAATAACGGTAGGCCAAACTATCGGAGTGAACTGTATTCACAAAAAAAAGTTTGTATCTAAAAACTCGTTGAAGAAGTCGAAATCGGAATCCGGAAACGGGCACAGTATAGTACAGGGCGGAGAGTTCGGATTCATAAATTTTAGGCTTCATAAATTCTGTCTCATATTTTTTAGACTTCATGTAAAATTAGGAGACCCCAAAATATATTTTGGCTACTTTTTAAGCTTCTAAATGCGCATGACATTATCTAGTATAGGTAAATTATTGTTAAAAAACTAATAGCTTAATGTTATCGCTTGTAAACATTTTTCCGTCCTACTAACAGTCAAAACTTTGAAAACCTCTGGAAAAAATCCCCAAGTGAACATGACCTAAACCTCAGAATAAAAGAGCTAGGAAAAAAAGCCATAGGAAAAAGACGCGAAATAAATCTTTAACAAAAAAGATACATTTTTTACGCTTCCAAGAACTCAAAAAAGTTGTTTTTAAAAAATGTCTGTCTGTTGTATGTATTTCGATGAGCTTCGTTATGTCAAAACATTAAAAACCATTTTTATTTAATGTAGTTCCGTAAAGAGTAACTATTTAAAACGATATATTTTATAAGGCAACACGCGGCGCCTTTCTGGGCCCGACGCTTTTTTGGACCCGGTGCCCTAGGGCTATACCCCAAGTAGCCCAATGGTTAGGAAAGTACTGCCAGTAGCGCTCACGGCCTAGGAAACGGAAAAAATGTCACCGGTATTGTAGGAAACGTCACGCCCACGCGTACTAGTGTTCTACCGACAGCTCTTATCATGGTAAGATGAAAGTTTCCAGTTAACATTTTTTTTAAATAAGTTTTTCGTGTGTTTTATTTTAGGTATTTCTATTATAAAAGTGAAACTAAAATTAATATAAGTTGCTGTGTGTATGTCACTGTAAAAAACTAATAAATCTCCAATTCGTGTGAAAGTTAGTATTCATAGATTTTCTAAACCTAAAATTATCAGTGCACAATTAGAAAATAAATCTGGGTGAGTTGAATTTGTCGATGTCGGGAAAAGAGATAGGCAAACCTATAATTGAATTTGTGCTCATTTGCTCGATACAGTTTACAAATGATTTTTATTTTTTGCATGTTAGTATTAAAACGACAGGTACTGACCAATCACAAAGATTGAAACATGTAGATATAAGCAACACTTTTGTCCTTTGAGGCTTTCGCGGTTTCTCGAATTGTCAATATTACAATTTACTTTCGGCTTCTACTGCGTCGTCATTTGGGAACTACACCCAGCATAATCAGTTAAGGACCGACCTGTAGCTTGCCTGCCTTTACAACCATTTGCTCTAGAAGTTTGAGCAATATTTGTTTGTAGGCCCTGCCTGCCTATGCAGGGCCGTGTGCTTAGATTATCTAAACCTTGGGGCGGGCAAGGATTGATCTTAATGTATGTAGTTTTTCAGGACAATAATACTTAATCGGCTTATGCTTGTTAGCTGTTTGTACACCCATACAAACTAACGTTTCGCAAGACATTGCAGCTTGCATCTTCAGGGGAAATGGAACACTGAATTCAAATCCGGGAAGCTGAGGTATTTAAACCCCTTTGAGCCAATCAGGCAGAACGACGGAGTTCTGGTTGGCTTTCACCGTTGGGCAAAGACAGATCCGGTGGAGCGTGATCGTGAGATCGTTGATGCTTAGGAGTCCTTAGAGGATAAACTACTGGAGTCCAAGCTTTACTAAGTCTAAAACCATCCTTAACAAAACTAGAAATTCTTCTTTTTTTTGAGCTACAATTAAACACCGAAATTTGAACCATTTCTATTTGATGTTATAATTCATTTAATTCTGCAAATATTAAAAAATGACGTGAAAGTTTTTGATAGCTTTTGTTGTATAGATTACAGTAGCGGGCTCGGAGTTTTTAAAGTTGTATTTGTTTTTAAGTTACAACACAAACATGCATTATTTGAAATAGAAGTCATAGTCGACTTTAATATCATATAATGGGCTTTCTATAAGTGTTTTTTAAAAATATACAGTTTACTTATATTTTAAAAGAATTGAGATATTAGATATACTCTAAACGCAACAAATTAATATAAAGCAAAAATAAATTTGTTCCCTAAATCCGTACTCTTTTTACTTGTCTCAACGTTTAGTGGGGAGAGGCAGTCCGCTACTAGTACCCACATATTTACGCCTACATTATATAAAGCTCAGATTTCTTTTGTACAACGGTCCGCTATAGTTTTCAATACATATAAGCAAATGTGATTTGATATTGTTTTGTTAGTATTATTCAGGCACAATCTGCTGACAGTTGGGCACTGGCATTACGATAACAAACTTCGACGAATACACTTGCAAAGCGAGAGGCCGCGCCGATGTTGATTTTATAGGTTGACCTCCCGGGAGTATACAAAAATCTCAAAAAGCAGCAGAACCAACGCCAGTCCGGGTACAGAAGACTAGGGGAGGGTAGTACACAGTGGGACCAAAAAAATTTAATTTTTTCCCGATTTGTTTTTGATTTGAGCCGACCCATTTTAATGTTAAAATGTATAGACTTCTTCTCTACACTACTCAAAAAATTAGTATGTCGTTAATTACTTTACTTTAATTATAAATTATTTTTTTTAAACCTTACAATTGTCGCACTGTGGACTGAGAGTGGTGCACAGTGGGACATGATGAAGTAAACAGTGGGACAGTCAGTAAAATGTGGATTTTGGGGGTTTTATAATTAAAAACACAACTATAAAGAACAAAATGCGGTTATTTTATCGTTTAAAAAAGTAATAAATTAAAAATACAGCTACTAAGAACAGAAGGTTCAATATTACACCAAATTTAAAGAACTAGGGTTATTAAGGTTGAATTGCAAATAACCTCTTCGAATATCTGGTGGAGCTACAATTTTTTCCACCTTTGAAATGCTGACGACAGCCTCGTCCTTAACATCCGGAAAGGCGTATTGCTTCTTTCCTCTTTTTAGGAAGTTGACTACGATTTCATTTCCTTGGATATCTGTTACCTGTCCCGTGTAAAACAGTTTACACTTCTTCTTTCCTTCAAACTCCACCAAAACCCAGCATCCATCGGTAGGTAGGGTTTGGGTTTTTATCAAAAAAGTCTTCCTCGACCGCGTCTGATTCAGAACCAGATGGAACCCAGTCAGATAGTTCGCCATCGTTATCGCTTGCCTCTACGATCATCTCCTCCTCCTCTTCAGAGGTTTCCTGGTCCATGAAGATTTTTCTCTTGTTTTTTTTGAACCTTTATGATCTGTTTCATGTTTTCTCTTCAACTCGTTTTTAATTGGTGTGCTGGTGATGACTGCTAATTTCTTTTTTGAGTCTCCTTTCGTTGCGTTTTTCTTGCTGCCGCTTTAGGATATCAGCGTAGTGCCTGGGGGGAGACAAAGCTGGAAGCTGTGTTTTCCCGATGGGTCTGGTGTAGTGGGTTGCAATTCTGCAATTAAGCTCTCTGCTTCTATGCTAGGCAGAGGCCTATCAGTAACTGATGACTCAAGAAAGTCGGCATCTGTAAATATTTGATCATTAAAGGGATAAATCCCTGTTTTATTAAAACCGGACTTGATATTTTTGGGTGTGAACGATGTGTCAACAGCAGTATTCACTAGTTCAGCAACGTTGTAAATGGTTATGGGTGAATCGGGATGGTTCAGTAGCCAGGACTCACATGCAGCATTATATGCAGCTTTGAACGAGGCAAAAACAGCCTTATCTAAAGGCTGCAACTTGTGACTGCAGTGAGGCGGCAATGTGAGAATGGTCACCCCTGCAGTCCGAGCTTTTTCCACTACATCAATGGATACGTGAGCTTCGAGGTTGTCAAATAAGAGCAGTGATGGATTTTCCTTTGTGCTATGAGAAAGATTGATGAAGTAGTCTAGTACTTCAGGAAACAGTTCTGTGGTCATCCAACCTAAAGGATTGGCCAACCCTAATGTTCCAGGAGGTGCTCCCGCTAACATGTGTTGCTTAAAGTATCTTCGGGGAGAAACCATTGCTGGCGGAAGAAAAGTTCCTGTAGCACAGATGATTGCGCATGTAGTCACCAGGACACCTCGTTCTCCGGTCGTGCAGGGTCTTACTTGTTTTATTCCTTTCTCTGCAATTACTCGTTTGGGGTTCTGGACAGTGGGTTCTACCGGTCTCGTCCAAGTTGTAGATTCTGGAGGGGTCCATCAGCTTATGATTTTTCTTCAACACATCCTTCAAATTTTCAAAAGACATTGAAACATTGTGTCGATTAAACGACGTCATCCGAGATAAGCTGCAGCCTTCTGGCTGTCGAATCGATAGATTGTTTCTCTTGAGAAAAGAACGAAGCCAGTCATTGCCTGCGCTTTTAGATGCTGTCCATGACTTTGGTATCTTTTTTTAGTAGCAGTGACTAATTCAAACGCCAGCTCTTTTACCATTTTCGTACTGAGTCCATATGCCATCTTTGAGCATGTTGCAATGTATTCTTTGACGGTAAGTTACTCTTCCTTTGAAAACACTCTCTCTTCTTCTAGTAGGCCTTCTCCGTAATCAGAGGTTGGCTACCACTCGTCTGAATTGCTCGCGGTCTTCAGCTAATCGGAATAATTGTGCAGCGGTCCTACCCGTCCATTTGCGAATATTACGAAGTCAGGATAATCTCTTTCTTCCTACTGGTCTCTTTCCCTGTATTCTTCCTCTGATTATAGTTTGAAGCAGTTTATATTTATCATTTCTTAAGATGTGACCGAAGTATGCAGTTTTTCTCATTTTAATGGTTTTTACTAATTCTTTTTCTTTTCCTACTCTCCGCATTACTTCGTTATTCGTTGTTCTTGACATCCATGAAATTTTTAGAATTCTTCTATAAGTCCACATCTCAAAAGAATCGATTTTCCTTATAAGAGCTTCCTTTAACGTCCAGGATTCCATTCCATAGAGCAAGTTTGACCAAATATAACATTTTAGAAATTTTAATCTTAGTGTTAGTCGCAGGTGGTTGTTACATAGCAAAACACTCTAGTGATAGCATAATTGGGTTCCATGCGTGGGTTTGCACCATCTTCCGAAGGCTTCTTCTTGTTAACGTAACGTTGCAGAGTCGATTTTTGAAACTCCAAAACGTATTTTTGCTTGTCTAAGGGATCCACCTTCTAATACAAAAGCTACTGCCCCTTTCATATCTTCTGCCGTGAAATTGGCAATCTTACGTTCTTTTGGCATTCGTGGCATTTAAAATTTAAAAAAGTTTTGATAGCTAGGTGATAACACAGGTAATTGCTTAGGTAATTTTACAGCGAACAAATGAGTACACAGTGGGACAGTCCCACTGTGTACCATAACATGCTGTACCACTGTGTACTTTTCACATGGCAATGATTTATGGACCAACACACAGCACATTGGTAATCAAAACAACATTAGATAACTTATTTTCGTAGCTTAATAATTACCTAACAGCATGAATAAATGAAATAACAAGTCGGTACACTCACCTCTTAAATACTCAACCACAAATTCCCACAAAAAATAACTTTTACAGTCGAAAACAAACTAATTTAATACCAGATGTGACAGATTCATTGGAATCTCCACCATTTTGTATTCGGACCTTCGCAAAGGTTGGTAGCACTTAACCTAAGTGATTCAAATTGGCTGGAACAAGTTAAGCGGGAAATATAAACAATGGACCACTGTGTACTACTCTCCCCCAAGTCAAGCGGCGAGTTGTCCCAACATATCAAAATGTTTGGGACAGAATGGGATCGCCAAAGTATCAAAGGCTGCTGGTTGGATGTTGTTGTAATAAAGACGGCTACAGAGTTTGGCTGCCAGAGAAAAATTAAGTAATACTCAGCAGGGATGTTGGTTCAAAAAAAATAGTGAAAGTGAATTTAGAAGTTTTAATAATCTCAAAACACATGTAGTTGCTAAGCCTGATGGTAATAAAAACAAACAGCAAACGCAGCAACATATGGAAAGTATGCTTACTGGATTAAGGGACAGTTCCAATTTCAAGACGCCAACACTACATGAAGAGTATGCAATGTTACTTGAGTGTGGCGAGCCCAAAGCAGTCGAGGAAGCTCTAACGTGCAGTGATGCAAAGTAAAAGAAAGCTGTTATGGATGAAGAGATGTAACCATTGATTAAAAATGAAACCTGATGGTTTCCGCACGGTAAGAAGGTATTGACTTAGATGAAACTTTTACTATTGTCGCTAGATTTGATACAATAAGAACGGTCTTAGCTGTTGCAGTAAAAAAAACGATTGAATCTAATTCAGTTGTGTAAACTACTTGAAGAACTCAAGCAAGCACCAAGGTACTGGAATAGACGACTCACTTACTTTTTGGTAGCTTGTCGGTTAAAATGGAGTACGGTAGATCCATGTTTGTTCTACAAAAGTACTCGCAAGAAATTGCTGGTAGTAGGTACTTTACGTAGGTTATGGGCTGATCGCAGATAAAAAGTCTGGGAGTTGTTCAATAACCTCAAGGACGAATTTACAATAACCGTTAGGGCAATTTTAATTCAGTTAAACATCTAAATTTATAAATTGATTGGCGAAAAATTTTTCTTAAATCAGGAGCTTCATGTCAAACGAGTTTTAAAAAGGTTTAGGATGACTAAGGTTTTCGCTGGGACAATTCCAATAGAACATGGTCAGCTGACATGAGAAGCAACTGAATTCATTCTCAATGATAACGGTACTTTTGGTTCACCTGTTGTGGGAAACCAGATGTATCTGCTGCAGCACCGAGACCATATATTGTTTTTGCTGTAAATTTCATTTCACAAGCTTTGACAAAACCAAGATTAGAGCATAGGGAAGCGATTTAACGTATAATGAAACTTAAAAAATGATGATTCCTTAGCATAACTGGTTTTCAGAAAAATTATTATTATTACCTTTACTGTATCCTTGTATTCAAGCTAATTGCCTATGTTAACGAAGCTTGCAATTTAATTTACGCAGTATGAATTGTATAAACAAATTGGTATAGATCATCCCCAAGTGTCTTAATGTATGGTCTACCAAAATGTGGTAACACTATGCTTGCCAAAGCAGTAGTACTTCATACAACCGATAATAATGAAATTTTTATTTCAAAATATTGATAGTAGTTTATTATCTTGTAGCCGTTTTCATTCATGTTGTCAGATCTAAACTGGCAAATAAAAAAAATAAATACTTAATATCGAGAAACGTGGGTGTCCCCTGATGGTAATACTAAAACTCAGATAGACCACATACTAATTGATACACGGCATGCCACAGATATATTAGATGTAAGGACATGTCGGGGAGCAAATGTAGACTCGGACCATTACCTAGTAACTGCAAAGGTACGAGCCAGAATATCTAAACAAAAACAACAGATAAGAACCAGATGTAAAAAATACCATGTCGACTAACTAACGAGGGATAATACAAAATTAAGGGAATACCAAGTAACCCTGGATAAACACCTAGCAGAGCCTTTACGAGCGGAAAGTAATAACATACAAGAACTTTGGACACGATGCTCGGAGACAATAAGGAAAACAACAGAAGAAGTCCTAGGAAACCAACCAAGGAAAGCGCACAACGACTGGTTTGATGAGGAATGTGCCGAAGCAACAAAAAGAATAAACGCCGCCTACACGAAAATGCAAACGACACAAAGAACCAGGAAGAACGAGGAAGAATACCGAGAACTAAGGAAAATCGACAAGAGAATACACAAACATAAGAAAAAAATGTACAATGAAAAGCAGTTAGACATGATAAAACAACTCAATAACCAAAACGAAACACGGAAAATGTACAGAAAAGTAAATAACATGAGGAAAGACTTTCTACCTAGAATAACGATGTGCAGAGATAAACAACATAATATACTAAATTCCAAACAGAACATACTGGACAGGTGGTCAGAATACTATGAAGAACAACTGAATGACAAGGAAGAACGACAACCAAATGCAATGATACATGAACAAGAGGGAGGCCTGGAAATCGGCCAAGAACATGAAAACCTGAACACCCCAACACGGGAAGAGGTGGAGAACGCAATAAAACGGCTACACAACAATAAAGCACCTGGAACAGACGACCTACCAGCCGAACTGTACAAAAATGGCAGAGACCAACTCATTGGAACTATACATAAAATCATCCCAAAAGTTTGGGAAGAAGCCAAATTCCCAGAGGAATGGAATGCTGGAATCATATGCCCCATCCACAAAAAAGGAGATCAGCTAGAATGCACTAACTACCGGGCAATCACATTGCTTAGCGTGGCATACAAAATATTTTCATACATATTGTACACGCGACTAAAGCCACTTGCAAACAACATAATAGGCAACTACCAGTGCGGATTTCAGCAGAATAAATCAACTATAGACCAGCTATGTGCTTTAAGACAGATACTAGAAAAGACCCGCGAATATAACATAGACACCCACCACCTCTTCATAGACTTTAAAAGTGCTTATGACAGCATTAATAGAAAAACACTATACAAGGCCATGAAAGAATTTGGACTTCCCAGCCACCTGAATAAATTCACAAGGTTAACCATGAGACAAGTAGAATGCAAAGTTAGAATACAGGGGGATCTATCCCGACCCTTTACTACTAATAAAGGGCTCCGCCAGAGAGATGCATTATCCGGTCTACTGTTTAACATCGCCCTTGAAATACAAATACTTGCGTATGCTGACGACATAGACATAATTGGTAGAAGTGTGCTAGACATGAAAGAAGCACTGGAGAAAGCTGCCACAAAACTTGGACTACGGCAGAACCTGACGATTGACGAATATAACTTCGAAAGTGTGAAGGAATTTATCTACTTAGGCTCACAAGTCAATCAATACAATAACATTAGCGAAGAGATCCAAAGACGCATAGTAATGGAAAACAGATGCTACTACGGACTCAAGAATCAACTGCGGTCAAAAAACCGCTCAAGACCAACAAGGATTAAATTGTACAAGACCCTCATAAGACCGTTCATAACAAAAAGGATGAGAGTACCCTATCCATCTTTGAACAGAAAGTGCTAAGGACCATATACGGGGCAATAAATGAAAACGGACAGTGGCGTAGACGCTATAACTTTGAACTGTGCCAGGAATACAATGACAGGGATATAATTTCTACAATCAGAATAGGGAGGCTACAATGGATAGGTCATGTAGAACGGAAAGATGAATCAGAACCAGTAAGACAACTGGTAAAAAGTAAACCAGAAGGTAAAAGATCAGTGGGACGACCAAAAGCTAGATATATGGACGCGATTGAAAAAGACCTGAAACTTATTAGTGTGCAAGGCTGGAAAACAAAAGCAAGAGACCGAAGTCAATGGCGGAAGATTCTGGAGGAGGCCAAGGCCCATAATAGGCTCGGGTGCCAATGATGATGATGCTTGCCAAAGCAGTAGTACTTCATACAACCGATAATAATGAAATTTTTATTTCAAAATATTGATAGTAGTTTATTATCTTGTAGCCGTTTTCATTCATGTTGTCAGATCTAATCTGGCAAGTAAAAAAAATAAATACTTAATATCGAGATAATGACGTTGAAAAATATTCAAATGTTTGCTCAAGGTGTATATTACAAAGCATTATTTGTAGAACATTGTTTTTGCAATGTTGCAAAGTTCTCGAAAAAAATAAAGTTTTTGTGTTTTTGAACAGAATTTTATAAGGAGCTACTATTTAATCGATAGTACTAGTTGTCAAAACAATTAAAAGTGTCTTAAACTCATTCTTTTTTTTAGTTGAAATGGTACCGACAACATATTTGAAATGGCTTCTGCTTGTTGTCATGCAGCTTCTGGTTAATTCCAATCAAGAATCTTCGGCAGACTGCAATTTTCGATTTTGGAAAGCAATTTCCTGCGCAAGAGTCCACTCCATCGAACAACTAAAAGACGGCATTCAGCAGGCAGTAGCAATTTACGAAGTCAAACTGGATGACTTTCAGGAACTAGAAATAGAGAGAAGTAACGTCGATTATTTAAATCCAACAATGTTTCAAGATGTACAACATTTACAGAAATTTAAAATATTCCTCAGTAATATTACTAATATACCAGCTGGACTATTTGAGAAACTTACTTCTGTACATCAAATAAAATTTAGTTTCAATTCAGTAGATAGTATTGACAGTAAGGCATTTAATGGACTCAGCAAATTAACAGACTTGGATTTTTTTGGGAACAAAATTGCTAGTTTACCAGAAGGACTATTCGATAATCTGAATTCTCTGACAACATTAGTTTTACGCGATAATAAATTAAATGAGTTAAAAAATGGAGCTTTTAAAGATTTAAAACAGCTCACACTATTGGAATTAACTTATAATAATATCCAACAGCTTCCACCGAATATATTAGAAAATCTTTCACTCTTAACAACTTTAAAGTTGAACAACAATAAAATTAAAAGTTTGGATGAAAATTCATTAAAAGGGTTACATAGTTTGACTGAATTGTTTTTAACCACAAATTCCTTGTCGGTGTTACCCCCGGGATTATTTAACGATTTAGCCTCACTGTCCACGCTCGATCTGAGTTCGAATAATATTGAAGGTGCACTGCCAGTTAACTTGTTTGAAAATCTTTTGCAATTAGAAAGCCTGGATTTAGAAGATAACGTTATATCAGATGTTCAGTTAGGATTGTTTAAAGGATTGAATAAGTTGAAAACCATTAGTTTAAGTAATAATCGCATCAGGTCTTTACCAAATGGTTTATTTGAAGCCAGTACTGAACTGGCTATTATTAACTTAAGCAATAATAAGATTCAATCCCTAAAAGCCCAAAGTCTGAAAGGGTCAACAAATAGTGTGCCATTTAGTGTGTTTAACGGTTTAAGTAATTTGAGTGAGCTGTATTTGTCTAATAACGAAATTGATCAGATAGAATCTGGGGTGTTTCAAGACCTTGGTAGATTAAATACACTTTCTTTAAATGAAAATAAGATAGAAGAATTGAACAGTGGTGTATTTACTGGATTGAACAAATTGAGAAATTTGGAAATGGAACAGAACCAAATGAAATCTATAAAACCTGAAGTACTCGAACCACTTTGCCAGCTTCAATTCCTTCGTTTGGGAGGAAACCAATTGGAATATTTGGATAGTAACGTATTTTCAACTCTTCCTAATTTAAAATTTTTGTTTTTGCAAAAAAACAAAATTAAAAGCATACAGCCTGATGCATTCAAAAACCTTAAATCCCTGGAATACCTTGATTTAGACAACAATAAACTGAAACATTTGGATTCTACAATATTTGATGGACTTGATAATTTACATCGAGTTCATATAGCGAACAACCTTATCAGTGATTTAAACCCAAAAATGTTTTATAATTTGAAATCGCTTAAATACGTTTGGCTAGGAGGAAATAAATTAGAAGCCAGTGTTATAGAAGTAATTAACAAAAAATATCCAGAAGAAGTTAACATGTTTATAGATTAATATTATTTACTAGTTTTTTTATACTAGATGGTTTTTCTATTGTTGCACTGTAATATTCTACCACCAAATGTAATTCTGACAATGTTGGTTTTTTTTACTAAATGTATGAAGTTTTTATGTTCAGTACTAGAGTTAAACGACCAAATATTTTCATAAACAGATTACATTGTCAATAAAAGTCAATAAAGTTTTTAACTGAAATGTGGTTAATTAAATGCTAATAAATAATTTATTAATATACTGCAACTCCTGCATGATAATTTAACTAAACTAGTTTATTGCTGCATATTGTGTACATTTCTATTATATTATCTTTACAATAGTTTGGCAAGGGATCTTAACGGTTGATTATAAACTAACATATGTTATTTATAAGATCTAGCTTTACTTCGTTGAAGTTCATATTCAGTATGAATAAAATACTTTATTTTACTTCAACAATAATTATATTTTTTTCCTTCTTATACGTATTTCAACATGTTTACATGTCACTATCAAAGGTAATATTAAAATGTTTATTATTAGTTTTGATAGTGGCATGTAAACATGTCGAAATACTTATAAGGTTAAAATAAACGAATATTGTTAAAGTTATAAAGTATTTTATTCATAATTAACTCATTTTAAAATTTACAATAAGTTATTTGTGTAAAATATCTTTTAATTTATAGTTACACTATGTATTAAGTTGTAACTATCGTGCATCGATTGATTAATACAGTAGTTTGGAAAATACAACTCAAATTATTATTCTGTCTTTCGTCTCTAGCCTTGCAAATTCTGTCTGTGATGTGCAGCTAACGGGCGTAGACGTGTTTCGCTCTTGTAGCTTGCATATTCTTATGTGTAATGTGAATCGGCAACTTATTCTACAAGCATGCCTGACAAACAGGTTCTAATTTAGACGAAGCTTTAATACAAAGGGTAGTTGAAGAAATCCTTGCTTCTCATGTAGTAGTAATTGATACTATTGCTAGTAAAATAAAGGATGACTTTTTGCGCCAATTCCGCCAGGAATTCAAACAATATGTTAACAAGGTAAAGCAACTGGAACAAGAACTCCAAAGCGTTAAGGAATCGAGGGATAAACTTAAAAAATATACACGACGCAATAGCTTGCGAATTTTGGGCGTACCGGAAGATAAAGAAGAGAACACCGACGAAGTCGTCAGCAAATTGTGCAAATATAAGTTAGGCGTTAAAATTCCACCTAGCTTCATAGATTGCAGCCACTACCTACCAGGAAAAGAATACAATCATAGACCAATTATTATCAAATTTATAAGTAGAAACACAAAGAAAATAGTCTTAAGTAAGAAAAAGTTGCTCAAGGCTAGCAAAATTGTGATAAAAGATCTAACTTAAGTAAGGAATTAATTTGACAAATAAGTTTGTAAGCAGTTTACTGGGAAAAATGTTTGGATTAGTAAGGGCAAATTGTATGTTAAATATGAAGATAACAATATTAAACGCATTTGTCCTCTTAAGGACTTGAGTAACTAAATTAAGTTGACGACAATAGTGCTGAAGTGTAGTCCCTAGTCATTTACCTTGGCTGTTTGCTTCTTGCATTCACATATTGTTTTTGTTATTGCTGTCCACAGCATACCTAGTATTTTTATTTATAAAAAAATAATTTAAATGATTAATCTATTATTTTAGTTGACGGAGCACAATGCATATGGTCACGAAGCTGACTTTGTGGTACTCAAAACATTTATTGTTATCATAACTGATTATCAAAATTATTAAAATTGCATAATATTTCACAATGCATGTGAAGTATTGATCCACCCTCAGATCTATATATAGAATAACTGGGGGCTGCACACATACGTTACATTTTGGCACGTAGTCAATGCAGTTATTGATCATGTAACCTATTTAGGTTTCTTTATAAACTTATGCAGTTCTCCGACGACGTCAGTTGGCAGTACCATCTCTTCTAAGAGCTATTGCCGTTATACCTCTCGCATGGGGCGTTTGGTCCAGACTACTAAGATTTAATAAGTAGTACTATATCTGAGTTAAGTGATAATGTATAACTTTTAACCAAATATATTATTGTTGAATTTTGGATTATGTGTGCACCCCAAGGCATTCGTCACGATTTAAGAACAATCATTTATTTAACATAAACGATAACCTGACATTTTGTTATCCTCATCATCTTGAAACGTTATGTAACACCTTGCGTGTAGATCACATTAATATCAGATTAGTAGATCACTTGTTTTCAGGTTCAGTACTTTACAAGATTTCATTCATCAAAACGAATTTGATATAATTGCGTGAGACCTGGTTGAACTGTAACGTAAGTAATGATGCTATTAACATTCCAGGGTACAATCTATAACGCTTTGGCCGCCTGGGAAGAGCAGAGGGCGTGTGTATTTGCATTTGTCGTATAAATAACGGGTGTCCAGAAAGTCTTTCAGTCCTGGGCGGCTATGGATTGTATAACGAACGTATGTCTTTAGATATCTTTCCTGACGTTTTGGAAAACATGTCTTGGAATTGATCGACATTCTTCAATTATTCGTTGACGGAGCTCGGCTATACTTTGCGGTTGAGGCGTATAAACAACCGATTTTAAATGGCCCCACAGAAAAAAAACTAAGGGAGTTAAGTCGGGGGACCTAGCTGGCCACTCTATAGCTCCTCTTCGACCTATCCATTTACCGGGAAATGTATTCTGCAACCACTGCCGAACCGGTAAGACATAATGAGGAGGGGCACCGTCCTGCTGAAAGTATAGTTGTTCCTCATCAAGTAGTAAATTACCATCTGCATCACGTTTATTTTCAACTGCTTCAGTTATTAGTGGATTAATAGCATTTTCCAACATGTCCAAATACACTGCACCATTCAAATTTCCTTCGATGAACAAAGGTCCAATCACTTGATCTCCTAAAATACCTGCCCACACATTAAGTTTTTCGGGATACTGAGTATGTCCTTCTGTAAAAATGTGTGGATTTTCGTTACTCCAATATCTACTGTTATGTCTATTTACAAATCCATTTAAATAAAATGTGCATTCATCACTGAAGCAAGTATTCTTCAATATTTCATTATTATTATTAATCATGCCAATTTGTTCGCAAAATTCAATTCTCCTGTCAAAATCGTCTTCATTTAGCTCATGGCAGATTTGCATTTGGTAGGGATGAAATTTATGAAGTTTTGCTACTTTATGAACTGAACCTAATGAAATGTCGGTTGCGGCGGCAATTTGGCGGAGCGAACTTCTGGGGTTTATACCAAAATGTCCTAATATCTCAATTTGAGTGGCCTGATTTAAAACTCTGGGTTCAGTACGTTTTCTATTCGAAACAGATCCAGTCTCAGTAAATTTTGCTATAAGGTCTAGGACATACCTATGGGACGTGGACTTATCTGGATGCCGTTCATTAAACGTAGCTGCGGTTTGTCGAGCACATTGATTTTCAGCCCCATAAATTAACACAATTTCAACTTTTTCACCCAAAGTGTATCCCATTTTTAATAATTATCAAGAGAACTTTACAAATTTACTAAATATCAATACGCGCCACACTAATTAAGCAGTTTAAACAAACATCAACTATTAATGCCAAACACTTTGACAAGTACTGACAAGAAAAACATCCAATAGTGCATTATGACAACAGCCTACTATGCGTTTTACAAGCTCCTTTCTGTTTTAATAAACTCAAACACTTTTCCCTTAAAATCTCAAAAACGAATCGACCGATTTTAAAAAACAAAACGCCAAAATGTAGGCAATACGAAGACCTTTCAAATGAGGTATCACATAACCCCCCTTGCCATTTAAAATTTTTAAGGGGCGGCTCTGGGGGGTAGGGGGATGAAACGATTTATGTCACTATTATGTAAAAATATGTCCCCCTCGCTAATACTGTTGACGTGTCTCGGCGAGTTTTTCAGAAAGCCTTGTGCACCGAGATATTGGGGGTGGGAAGTGTATAGTATAGTCAAGTGATATAACAATATTTTTTGAAATATGAAAACGGTAAGTATACTAGCGGCTTAAAACTTTGGACATTTTCAAATAATTATTCCTCAAAAACTGCCCACATCATTTTTTTTTTTACTTTTGAGCCCATAGAGCTTGCAATGAACTACAAATTTGTATTTTACTAATATACCAAATTTTACTATTTAAAGTACCTTATTAGGATCAGCAAGAATTACGTACGCCGTACGTAACCAACGCCTTGTGTCTGGAGCGAGCGGCTTGTACGGGCTGGAGATGATTAGATGTAAATTTCAATCACTTCTTGACGCGAGAATATTTAAAACGTATAAAGTATGGGAAAGTACCAGCGACTTGTTTGCCCCATTTTTATTTTCCCATACTTCTACTGAAGTAAGGAGAGTTATGATTCCATGCAATTTTTAAAATTGTGTTTTAACGGAAATACGCGTTTTGGGGTTCAAGGAACCCAAAGAAGTGGTTTTGAAAAAATATCTGTCTGTGGGTGGGTGGGTGCATGCGTTCGTTTCTCTATATCTCCGGAGCCTCTTTGCCGATATTTCTAAGATTTGGCGTGTAGAAGTTTTTTAGTTGCAGGTAGTTCATTGTAAGGTCGTTAATCGGAACCGGAACCGGAGACGGAAATTATACCTCCTTGTTTGGTAAAGATTTTTTCTACACACTCTTTTGAAATTTTGAATACATAGCGTTGTAGTGAATCTAAATACAAATTAAATTTCTTTTTCAAATGCTGTATCTTCAAAATGAAGGCCGCTACAAATTTTTGAATATTTTAACTTTAATGCCCGATTACTCAAAAACAAAATATCCAATCAATACAAATTATAATATTATTTGATAGCCCTCAATAAATATAATCAAGTGGTGTAATAGTTATTTAAGTATCAAGGAATGTAAGGACGTAATAACATCCGAGGTAGGCGAATACGAGCTGAGGCGAAGCCGAAGCTTGTCGCCTGTCGAGGATGTTATTAGTCGATACATTCCGTGTTACTTATTAAATTTTTCACGCTACCGGCAATGTAAGTAGGCCTACAGGTAGAAATTTAATCATATTTTTAAAAGTTCGTTTTGACAGCTGTCATCGGAATTATTTTTTAAAAGCCCCATTATTCTAAGTTGTCTGTGCTTGTTACCATATCAACGAACAGTTAAAATCAACATTATTTTCCTAGGAACGTAAGTGACACTATTAAGTTCCGTCGTCAAGGGTAACTAGTACACGAATGTTATCAGCCACTTACGATCCCTGTAGCTATGGATGTAAGGCCTACTTACATCGCCGGTAGCGAGAAAAAATATTTTTGAAAATATGAAAATTGAAAATATACTAGCTGCTCACAATTTTGGACATTGTCAAAAATTATTCCGCAAAAACTGCTCACACAATTTTTTAGAACTTTCTGAGCCGATATAGCTTGCAATGAACTACAAATTTGTTTTTTACTCATCTTACTTACTTACTCCATGGCGCTACAGTCCACAAGGGACCATGGCCTCCCGAGAGGGGTTTCTAGACTGCGGTTTTACAAGATGCAGTCGTCACTCGCGCCTTAACCTTTGACAGGGTTGCCAAAGGGTGGGGGGGAGGGGTTTCTTGCTATTTACTCTTCTCCGTTCTTGACTTCGTTTACAATTCTTCTGCACTCTTTTCGGTCGGCTGCCTTCTGTCTCCATTGGGTGACTCCTATTGCCCTCAGATCTTTTTCTACTTCTTCCTTCCATCTTAATCTTGGTCTACCCCTGCTTCTCCTACCTTCCGGTATATTTTGCAGTGCATTTTTTGGACCTCTTGTTGATTGCATCCGCTCGACGTGCCCCAGCCATCTTACCCGCATGCTTTTAATATCTTTGGATATGCTTGCTTCCCCATACCGTGCGCTGATTTCACTATTTGTTAAAACACGCCACAATCCGCTTTCATTCACCGGCCCATATATCTTTCTTAATATTTTGCGTTCCCACGTGTCCAGATGTTTACGCTCAATATGTGTTAGGCACCATGATTCCGCCGCGTAAGTCACTATCGGTTTTACCACTTACTTATACACTTTAATTTTATTTTTAATTGATAGCGTTTTTGAGGTAATTATATCCCTTAACCCAAAATAACATCTATTACCCGCCGAGATTCTAGCCTTCAATTCCTCCTCTATATTATTTCTTTCATTAATTATAGAGCCTAAGTATTTGAAATTTCTAACTCGTTCATATCGGTTTTCATTTACTGTAATTTCTTTGACATTTTTGTGTCTGTTTACATCTTTCGTGGTTATCATATATTTTGTTTTAGATACGTTAATCTTTAGGCCTTGAGTGTCCGCTGCTTCTTCCATATATTTGACAACGTCTTTCAGTTCTTCTATTTTTCTACTTACTATGTCAATGTCGTCTGCATATGCCAGTAATTGACACTGCCTATTAACAAATTGTGCCTCCCGGGTAAGTGGGAACATTTCTTATTATTCTATCCAAGACAAAATTGAACAGCGTCGTTGACATTGCATCTCCCTGTCTCAATCCATTACTTATAGTGAAACTCTCTGTCAGTTGCCCTTGTATTGTAACCTTTGCCTTCGTGTCTAGTAAACACATTTTTACTAATCTTATTAGCTTTCTAGGTAACCTTAACTCGTCCAGTCCTTTGAGCAGTTCCGACCTTATTATTGTGTCATAAGCCTGTCGAAAGTCTACGAACAGGTGGTGCAAATCAATATTGAACTCCCAGAATTTTTCGAGGATCTGCCTGATTACGAAAATTTGGTCCGTAGTTGCCCTGCCTTCTCTAAAACCGCATTGGTATTCTCCCACTATATTTTCCATCCAGCCGCTTAATTTCCTTTCTATTAGCTTACTTAGTATCTTATATCCTATATTAAGCAAGGCTATTCCCCTATAATTATCACATACTGCCTCATCTCCCTTTTTAAATATTGGGCATATGACTGCCGTGCTCCATTCTTGTGGAATTGTTTCTTGTTTCCAGATGTTTACTATTAGGGTGTACATTGCTTTTCTTACCGCTGTTCCTCCGTATTTGAACATTTCCGCAGCCATTCCGTCCTCGCCTGGTGCCCTGCAACTTTTTAATGTTTTTATCACTTGATCCATTTCTTCTTTTGTAGGTGGGTTTATTGAGTCTTTTTCATCCTGGTCTTCCCATCTTTCGTTTTTTGGGTATTCTTTATCCTGCACTGGGTTCAATAGTTTCTCGAAGTACTCCTTCCATCTCATGATTATTTCTTGCTTATCGCCCAACAGTTTTCCTTCCTCACTCTTACAGCGTACTGTTCTTGGTTGGAATCCGCTTTTTGTCTTTTTACCTTGTTATAGAAACTCCTCATATTTTGTCCTCTTCCTGCTCCTTCTATTTCCTCCATTCTATGTTGTTCATATTTTCTCTTTTTTTCTCTGCATTTTAGGTTGGCAACTTTCCTTTTTGCTTTTAAAATTTTCAATTTTGTCGCTTGTTATATCCCTTAGCATTTCTAATCTTGCTTCATTTCTTTCGGCAATTACTCGTTCGCACTCTTCGTCGTACCATTTTTTCCACTTATTCGTTTTACATTTTCCTACTATCTCCTCTGTGGTCTCGGTCAATATTCTTTTTGTTTCCCCAACTTTCTTCTATTTCTTCCCTACTCATTTTCTTTTTCTCTTCTGTTCGTTCTAGCATTTCAAATTTTTCTTGTATACTATTGATATATTTTACTCTGATTTCATTACTCTCTCTAAGTTTCTCAATGTCAAGTTGTTGGTTATTCACTGCTTTCTCTTGGTTTTCGCATGATATTCTTTGTCTAAATCTAGCTTTTACTAAAAAGTGGTCCGTATCACAGTCGGCCCCTCTATAACTTCTTACGTCTACAATGCTGCTGGTATGTCGTGCATCTATTACTACATGATCAATTTGATTTCTGGTTCTTTTATCCGGTGATATCCATGTTTCTTTATGTGCCGCTTTATGTGCAAACCTTGTGCTTGCCACCACCATATTTCTCCCGCAGGCAAAATCTATCATTCGCATTCCATTATCGTTACTAGCAAGGTGTAGACTATGTTTTCCTATAGTTGGTACATATACCTGTTCTCTTCCCACTTTGGCATTCCAATCTCCTAGCACCATCTTGACATCATAGTTGCCTATGTTATCCATGGCATTTTCTAACTTTGCGTAGAACATTTCTTTATCTTCGTCTTTGTTATCTTCAGTTGGTGCATGCACATTAACCAGGACTATATTATAAAATGTTGCTTTGAGTTTTAAAATTGCTAGTCTCTCATCTATTGGAGTGAATTCTGTAATAATATCTCTGTAATCTTTATATATCATAAAGCCGACACCAATTTGTCCTTTTTTCCCTCCACTATAACATATTGTGTAGTCTTCTACATCTGTTATGCCGCTTTCCTTCCACCCCATTTCTTGGATGGCCAGGATATCTATTCTATATTTTTTAATTTCTTTTAGTAACTTCTGCATTTTACCAGGAACCCCTAGACTTCGCACGTTCCATGTGCCCAGTATTATGTCCCTTTCTCCATTCCGTTTAGTTTCTTTAACTTTTCCAGAATCTTTACCGTTATCGTTGCCATTTTCGTCATCTTTACTAGCCTTATCTATTACTCTTGCTAGTTTTTTGGCCTTCCTGTTCGTGTTATCTTTCTCAACTGTTCAGGGGATCTCTCACTTATCGTGCGTTTTTTGTCCTCATTATTTTTACAGATTTCCTCCAGTTCCTTCAGGTCCTCTATTCCATACGTCTTATCGTTGACAGTTAGTTTATTATATTTTAGTTGAGCTCTGTGGCCCTTCCGTTTCGCCTGTTTTAGGTGGGGTAGTAGTAGTTTCCGTTCATACTGTGTTTTCCTTGTTAAATCCTCGTCGATCCATATATCAGTGCCTTTAAGTATCTTGGATTGCTTCATAATGCTTATTTTCTTTTTTCCCGACGTTAGCTTCACCAATATTGGTTTTGATCTTTTCCCTGCCGGGTTATATTTCTCCAATCTTCTAACTTCATCAATTTCCTTTTCCATGTCAATGTCGAGGTCCATCTTTTGAAATATACGCTCCAGTTTACTCATAGTGTCCTGTTTCTTTTCTTCCTCTTCATCCTCTATGCCTTTTATTATCAAGTTTTTCTCTTACATTCTCTCTCCAAGAACTCTATTTTTATATCCTGACTTGTGACCAATTTTTTTAACTGCTCATTTTCTCCTTTTATTACTTTCATTTCGGCCGTAAAGTTTTCAAATTTATCATCTAACTTTTGCAGCTTATTATTTATTGCTGCTAACATTTCCCCAATTTTTCCTAGTTGTTCGTCATTGCTTGCCATTATTATGTTTACGACTTTACTGGTTTATTGTAGTTTGAGCCGCTGTGTTTATTTATTTATCGCGTCAGAGTCGGTGACCGGCCTTATGCGCTATCACTTAAGTTTTTAAAATCTTTAAAAATATCAGTGTTTACCTTGACAGTGCAATACGAGGTCTCGGCTGGCACGCAAGGTCGTTCCCGGTAATTTAAATCACGCGTATTTCCTGTGCGCTTATTTGGGTTTTCTACTCACCTTTAGCACGCTACTTTTGTTTTGATTCACTAATTACCTCATCTACCCCTTATTTGTTTTACTACACTACTTTTACCACAGTTTATCGTTTGGCCCTTTTAAAATTCACTAACTTTTATTACTAACTTTTCGCAGCCAATACTCGCACACGTCTGCACCGCTCAACGTTCACTCTCGAACTCATCTGCCAATTTTAAAAACGTAAAAAGTATGAGAAAGTACCAGCGACCTGTTTCGCCCATTTTCTTTCAATTTCCATTAACAAAGATATTGCCATGTAAAGAAATTTACACCCTGTAAAGTAATTGATTTAATTAAATAAAAAAAATGATATTCTTTGCATAACCCATGGCCACGCACAACACCGCTTTTTTGATCATACATTGTAATACAGTTTTAATTTCTGATATCTACTTTTGGATCTACTGAAAATTTGAAAACTTACAGAAAAACAGGATACCGCCACAATTGGTAGCTAATTATATTACTCAAGGTTTGATTTGCTAGACTGATATGATGTCAATAATTCAGGTTTAAGTTCCGTATTTGCGTTGAACTCTTTATTTGTTAGTGTTCCTTGTTGCAAGCTCTACAAAAACAGAAGCGTATGCTGCTATTAGTTTTAGGTAAGAAAAAAAGTTACGTATTGTTAAACAGTTATACTATTTATTTTATTAAAATTAAACAAGATAGCTTGTGGAAAAGAATTATTTTTTAATATTCAGAATTATAAAAAAATTTAAAAATGTTTCCTTATTTTTTTTCTACTTATCTACTTTTATCGGGCTAATTAAATGGTGCATTTTTAGTTTGAATCAGCGCGAGCGGCGTGCTGGCTTGGCCTACGCGGTTCAGGATTTGACTATACAGCAGTTCACATTTAAAGTTAAAATATTTATGCATTTTATTTTTTATTTTTTGTGGTATTAATACCTAGATAGCTTGTAGCTAATTAACACTTTAGAATAACAAATGGCGCATTCTTTTCAAATTTCAACTTAGCTGAGCTAAGCTACAGCTATTTCAAAAGTAGCTGTATTAGCTACTTTTGCGCTACTTGAAAGTCGGGTGTACCTACAGAATTTAAGAAAAGCTGTCGGGAAACCGCCACGCATTTATTGAAATTATTGGAACTATTTAAAATATTTTGAAAATTTTACAAATATTCATAATTTTCAGATTTACGAATATTTTAAAAATTTAGAAACTATAAATTTAAAAATTTTGAAAATATCCTAAATTTTAAGAATGTTTGTAAATTTTGAACGTTTTCAGAATATTGACAATTTCTTATAATTTTTTTGTATTTAAATTTTGAAAATATTTGATAATTTGAAAACTTTTAGAAAAGATGAAAATTTCTGAAAACAGAATTTTAAAAATGGTGGGAAATTGTGAAAATTTCAAATATCTAAAATTTTTTATAATTTTTGGAAATTTTAAATATATTCACAACTGTTGAAAATTTTGAAAATCAACATTTTTTAACCTTTTAAAATGTTTTAAAACCTTTTTTAAATTTTATACTTAAATTTTTTTAATGTTTGTAAAATCTGTGGCAAACTACGAGAATATAATAAATATGGGACTAGCAATATTATCTACATATGTTATTCTTTTAATGAATTATTGCATAGACAGTAAATAAGTACATTCATTAGTATTTATTTATAACATGTCATGTTTCATGCTTTGTTATTTTATAAATAAATTTAATAGTACACGATATAAATAAAAAGCTGAAGTGTTAACTTCGAGTGGACTTTCTCATACTAGATATTAATACTTACCGTATTTGCAAAAGTGTAAATTTTATATTTATAACGTTGTACATTTCACTGTTTCTTATATTTCTAAGAAAACAAGCTGTCAGTTCGTAACTTTTATAGGCAACCCTACGATGTCGCATACTGTATGAGAATAGTAAGAACGGAACCGCCTACACTGCAGCTGATTAGATGCGCATCGGATTTCGGACTAAAAATCGATATAAATATTTAATTTAAAGAGTTATCAAAAATATGCGAAAGATTAAAAAATTTAATTTTTAACTAGAGCTTATTGATAGGCGTAGTTAAAATCACATAACTGCCGGAAAACGCGTTGTTGATGTTAATAAATATCGCTTTCTTAACTTATACATAGTTGAAAATTCTTGCTGATCTTAATAAAGTATTTAAAATAGTCTATCGAAATGATGAAAGATTACAACGATCGGCGTTTGCATTTTTAAATAAATTAATAATCAAGGTCATATATTTCTAAAATTACTAGAAGACGTAAGTGTATATTATAGGAGATTAGTAAACAACAAAATTGTATTTTACTGCAAGCTCTATCGGATCAAAACAAAATCATGTAGACAGTTTTTGAAAAATATTTTTTTTTAATTTTCAAAACTTTGAAGCAGCATCATTGCGTACTATTCAGAATTTCGAAATTAATTTTACTTCATCGTATACTACCCACAAAGGGCTCACAAACAAATTGTAGTTGATCCCGATGAGACAACTACTTTTTGAGTAAATGGGCATTAAAGTCGAGATTTTCATAAAGCTGTAGCGGCCGCCGTTTTGAAGCTAGAAAGTTCGGTAAAAAGTTTTCAATTTGTTTTAAATGCTTCTCTCAGATCCCGTGCTCAAATTTCCATTTCGTATTTCTGTAACGCGTTGGCTTTGACACTTAAATTGATTTCAATAAAACTGCATCTTTATGTAATATCTTTTGTTTTCCAACCTTCGCACACACAGCCACCTTGACTTAATTTTGTTGCCCAAAAATTCAAATAGAAAACAATTATTTAAATACTAGATTGAACAAACAGTGTTGCTACGCTAATTTCTTTCGTATAATCGATTCTCAATTATTTCTGTACATACACTATACGTACTCTTAAATCATACGAGTATGAGTTGCAGAGTTTTAGCTGCATAATTATTAAATTATTCGTACTATTTCGATACTACTTCTATGGTTCAAACAGTTGAATTATTTTTCTTGATGTTTCCTTGGCACTGATACAAATCGAAGTTATTCGAATGTAAATTAGTTCTGTTCATTGCAATTCTGTTCCTTACATATTCTGCTCGTTGATTACGCACAATAGATTTTCCAATACGAACTCGCTTTGTGTCACTTCGGATTCTGTTTAAATACCGTTTTGTGTAAATGCCAATTCTGTCATACGCATATGCATACCCACTTCCAAGGTCGATTGGGGTTGTTTCTTTTTTCCGCTTCCGAATTCGAGCGGCGCAGGTAGGCGCCTGGACAGCTACAACTGCAGATTATTAAAATCCGCAACCTGTTCGTGTTACCTTCTGCCAACCAACTTCTCCCTGTGTTCGTAAGGTTCAGTTTTGGCCAACCACTATTATTTTCGTTGATTTCTTGTCTTGTTCAAAAATCATTCTATAAGTTAATGCTGTGCAATGTTTTATTACTATTTTTATGTTAACATAAATCACATTTTCCTATACTTTCAGTATAGGGAAGTATTGATTTAATGAAAATTTTCGAATTCGAGATTTTGACGGGAATACTCATTTTGGACCTCCAGGAATACTCTTGACGAGACATTTCTAAAAACATGTTACTAACATCAAAACTTACTAGCTTGCTTTGTGGCGGTAAATGCATGTTAGATAATTTATTGATTAGTTCAGATGCACTTTTTTTTATTATAAACAAAACAAATAAATGTAAAATAACTTTTAAAATATCAAAAAAAAAACATTTTTTTCGCATTTCATATTGTAATTGACAATATTTCTATACTCAAAATCGTTCTGTAAAGTGGTATTTTACAGCATAGCAACGGATTTTGCATAAAAACACTCTTGACAAAAGGAAATTATTTATTTTTTATCTGTATAAATATTAAAAGTACAATTATTTAAATTTGAAAATGTAACAGAACTTGATTGGACGTTCACTGGAGCAGCTGATTGCGCTTCAGGAAACAAAAACCGTTGAGTGGGTCGACCATAAACTGGACGCCTTCAAATTCTTAGCCTACAATAAAGAATTCAAATAAGTAATAATTTAGAAGGTACTTTTAGTCGTTTACCTTTTCAAAAAAGTAAGCCAACATTATGTTTTCATCGGCTCCTTCCACTTCTCTCTTCTTTCTCCAATCGCAAAATTGTACGTTTTATCGTAACGGTCTTTTGATTTTTGTGGCAACAAACTAGAAGACGCTTCTTTCGCTGCTTTTAGAATAACTTCTTTAGCCGAAAATTCACTTCTTATTTCATATTCTTGTTCAAATTCTTGAAATTCCATCGCTCTCTTTTCCAAATTTTTTTTGCAAATATTTTTGTTTGTTTACTTGCCTCTATCGATTGTTTATGTTACTATGTTATTGAAACAACCTACCTACTATTATTTTTTTATTTTCAATGCCAGTAATTGTGACAGTTATTAATGTCACTTTTATTAAAAACTAACAAAATTAAATTTTCACATGAAATGCGAAAAAATAGTATACGCAATCTCGTTAGAAAAGTGTTTTCACTAAACTTGTATGGCTTTTTAAGTTACTCGTTCGCTTCGCTCGCTCGTACTCAAACCAGCCATACTCGTTTAGTAAAACATCACTTTTCTAAACTTGTTGCGTAATATACTATTAAACACTTTTACTAAAATCAGGCATTTACAAATTAAGTTGCTCGCACTGTAATTCGGTTTATATAGGACAAACAATTGGAAATTTTAATATTAATTATAATAATATTATAAATTCAATTACGCTAAACAACATTACAAATCACGTACCGCAGGAGTTCGTTAAATACAGCATTATTCAAAAGTAAGGAATAAAATTCGTATTTCTGTAACGCGTTGGCTTTCGAAAAAATGCTTAGACACTTAAATTGATTTCAATAAACTGCATCTTTATGTAATATCTTTCGTTTTCCAACCTCCGCACACACAGCCACCTTGACTTAATTTTTTTTAAAAGCAACCTATACTTTGTTTGGGCTCGTTGGAAAGCTTGCAAAACACTGCCATAAAATTCAAATAGAAAACAATTATTTAAATACTAGATTGAACAACAGTGTTGCTACAAATTAAGTTGCTCGCACTTAATTCGGTTTATATAGGACAAACAATTAGAAATTTTGATATTAGGTATAAAGAACACGTACGTTGCTACAAGTATGAACACCCCCATAAATCCAATTACGCTAAACACTTATTAGAACACAATCATTCAATGACATCTAATAACACTAGAAAATGTTTACACTTTTGTGCTGATAAACGTCAGTTGGTTATATTAGAAGCACTTGAAACAAACATTTAAAATCTGTACCTTTAACTTCACCGTTATTAGACGTTTTGGAATGAAAAAATCAAGTCATCTGAACGCAGATATAGAAAACCAAAATCAAGTTATAAAAACTTATTGTTCCTATAGTAACACCAACTGTTTACTTTTAATCTTTGATACTGACGTGTAAGCACGTTGAAATACATATAAAGCTAAAATAAAACACCTGTTGAAGTTAAGAATTGTTTTATTTACAAACAGTTCTTACCTCTTTTACATAAAAGAAAGATTAAAGTTAATATTAAAAAAAATAATAAATACAGTTCTGCTACGGTATTTAAACTGGGGCCGCCAGATTACAAGCCCACGCCCTCACCGCTACATTCTAAGTCACTGTTTATTTATTTTTTTATTATGCGAGTTAATTGTGTCAAGTTTGCTAACTGACGTTTATCACGCACGTTTGTAAAATAAAAATAATCTCGTTTTTTATTACCAAGCTGGTTTACTTCGTTGAAGTTCATATTGATATTAAATAAAATACTTTACTGTACTTCAACAATTATTAAATATTTAATTTTTAATAGTTAAATATTTATTAATAATGTTTCACCATGTGCCTACCACACAATCAATTCAAAATTTCAACAATTATTATTGTTGAAGGAAAATAAGCTATTTTATTTAATGTTTTTAAAAATAAATACATAAAATCTTTATATCGTTAAAAGGAGCAAGAAATAAGCGTATTAGTGGTATAAAAATTTACCTTGATTGCCGTTAAAACAAAATGCAAGTTTGGAAAAATTAAACAAAATAGAATCGCTTGAAAATTATTGTCTCATACAATATAAAGAAGTGATATGGCTTTTTCATCATACAATATAATTCAGTTATTAATTTCTGATATCTACTTTTGGATCTACTAAAAAATAAAAACGTTATAGAAAAACAGCCGCAATTGGTAATTATTAGCCAAGGTTTGATTCGCTAGACTGATATCAATGTCAATTATTTCAAGATTAGGTTCTGTGTTCGCATTAAACTCTCTATTTGGTAGTGTTGTATCTACAGAATTTAAAAAAAGCTGTCGGGAAACCGCCACGAGACGTTCCTCGCATTTTGTTTAATTATTGGAACTATTAAAAAATATTTTCAAAATTAATATTTCTTTTTAAATATTGTAATTATTCATAAATTTCAGATTTAGGAATATTTCAAAAATTTAAAAAATTAAACAATTTTGAGCTTCTTAAATTTGAAGAATGTTTGGAAATTTTGAACCATTTTCAGAATATTGAAAATTTTGAAAATAATTGACACTTCGAAATTTTGAGTATCTGTAAATTTAGAAAATTTACAGAATTTTAAAATGTTGGGAAATGATGAATGTTTTCTTATAGTACAATTTTTTTTTAATTTTTGGAAATATTGAAAATATTCAAGATGTTAAAAAGTTTTGGAAGTAATGAAAATCATTAAAAATTTTAAATATTTTAAGAATGTTTTGAAATTTTCAAAATATTAATTATTTTTTTATTCACTGAAAATTTTGTAATATTTTGAAAACTGGAAAGTTTGTAAACTTCTCAATTCTCAATTGTTTTTGAAAATTTCTCCAATTTTAAGAATTTTTGTAAATTTTAAACATTTTCAGAATATTGAAAATTTTTGATAATTTTTTTTGGAAATTTAAAAATTGTTAATAATAAGAAAACTTTTAGAGAAGATAGAAATTTTTGAAAATTTTAATAATCTGTAAATTTCGAAAATTTACAGAATTTTAAAATTGTACACTTCAAACTTTTTCATAATTTTTAGAAATGTTGAAAATATTCAAGATTTTGAAATTTTTTTAATTTCGAAATCACATTTTTTAAATTTTTGAAAATTTTCAAAATATATAATTTTTTTATATTTTTGGGTTATTTTGAAAATATTTGAAAATTTTAGAAACCTCAAAATTTACAAAAATTATAAATATCTAAATTTTTGGCAAATTTGAAATTCAAAAATTTTGAACACATTTGGAAATTCGAGGAATAATATTAATTTTTAAAAATTGTGGAAAATTTAGAAATTTTGTAAATGTTTTGAAAGGTTTGAAACGTTTTGAGTTGGCATTTTCCAAATAAACTGTTCAAGTAATCGACCAAAAAACTACCAGAAGTGTTCCCTTAATAGAAACTGTTCCTATTGTTATTCAACATGTTCATACTAATTTTGAAGTGGAAATTAGTAGAAATACGCACAAATTCTAAAATATCAAATGCAAAAAATAGATGTTGTAATTAAGGATTGACGTTATCTTGGGATGAAATAATAACTTAAAATTTAACAGCTAGGCTTCCGGGTTGGAGCCGCGTCATCGGTGCATGAACTGCCGACGTTTCGTCCTCAGTTCCACGGGACATCTTCAGGGCTGTGGTCACTTTGGGATCTGGAACACAACTGTTGTGTTCCAGATCCCAAAGTGACCACAGCCCTGAAGATGTCCCGTGGAACTGAGGACGAAACGTCGGCAGTTCATGCACCGATGACGCGGCTCCAACCCGGAAGCCTAGGTGTTATTAACAACGGCCGCGGAAGCCTGCAACTTAAACTTAAAATTTTTTAATTTAGTGGTTGATAATCGTGGACATCAAATGATTTTGGGATAAGCTCATCACAATTGCAGGCGTTTAGAAAGTCATTAAAGGTTAATTCTTGATTTAAAATAAAAATTGGGATTCGTGAACATCAACTTTTCCAGGTTTGTAAGAGATCTCGTAATTAGAGTCGCCACCTTGCAAGTTTGTAACTGGGATTGCGACAATTTTTTTAAAATATTAAGGATCGATGATCGGTGATACTTTTAAATTGATTAAGGTATAAATATGGACAAAAATGTTTTATGGACAAAATTCTGGCCAATAGTTTCTTTCCCGTAGTGCTGTAATGTTATTCGCGGTTATTGATAGTTCGGAAAGCATAAGCGATAGGTAGATCAGAGCCAAGTTTTCCTTGTGATAACTCTAAGCCGATTGCAAAATTGCTAGAATCAGTAGTAAGTATAAATTCCTTTGAAAAATTGGTCCCTAGCAAAAATTTATTTTAAGTGAAGAAACACATTTATCGTGTTAAAGTTTAAACTTTCGAAGTCTTTAAAATACTTCTGCTAGTCTTGAATTATGTTCTGCTAAAGCAGTAGCATAGATAACGATATCGTTTAGGTAAACGAAACAGTCTGTGCTTTGAAGACCGGATACAATTTTTGTCATTAGACTTTGAAAAGAGGCAGGTGCATTTTTGAGTCCAAAGGGCATAGAACGGTACTCGTGATGAGCAGTTGGTGTGGAAAGCGCAATTTTCTCTATATCTTGGGATGAACCAAGGATCCGATGAAAACCATTAGCTAAGTCTAAAGTAAAAAAATAATTAACATGGCCTATTTGAGATAGGATGCCTTCGATATTTGGGAGTGGAAATGGATCGCCTATAGTGGCTTCGTCGAGTTTTTTATAATCAATAACAATTTTAAATTTCCTTATACTATTTGCGTCTACCTTCTTTGAAACAACCCACAATAGCGAAGACCAAGGAGATTTATTAAGTCTGGTAATATTTTGCTCTAACATTTTAGAAACTTGTGAATTTCAGAATATCTGTATATTTTAGAATTTATAAGTAATTTTGATGTAATAATGTCATGAATAATTGCATCCGTATGGGTTAATTTGCCTCCAGGTAAATGAAATATGTCATGAAATTCCAGGTAAACATGTAGAAGTGATTAGGTTTCTTCCGAATTTAACGGTTGAAACCGAATGTTTTTAGTTGTAATAATTTGATTCCGTCAGATATAGCAGAATTAGCAAATGTAGAAAAGATAGAAGATATGGTAGATTCCGTAAAGTTTGGAGATTTATTAGATTGAGGAGAGTCGGCAGTGTAATTTAAATAATCTAGTAAACATTATTATGTTGGCATATGGGTCAGTTTAATTGAAGTCATAGTATATTTTACCTCGTGACTTGTTGTATTTCCGATTGTAGCTAAACAAATTAAATTCGGCAAAACGTCTACTAAGGCTTAACGTTAAATATACCGCAGGGAGTGATTTTATTTGTTGAAAGATGTCTTCCTGTAGTTCTGGATCTAAGACGCGTAACGGAACAGTCATTTTAGAACGTGATTGAATTGTATACACATTTAATTGATGTGAATTTAAAAAAAAACTGAAAAGTTTATTATTTGTAAAGTTTTCGCTTCATTATCTACTAAACAATATTTCCAATGCTACCGTCATATGTGATATTAGTTTGATCATTTATGCCGCACCATTTTGTAAACAGTATTTTGATGAACTTGTAATGGCAAAACAAGTGAACCTAACGTCATAATTGTAGTAGGCGACGTACCTCTTAATGGAATTTGAACATTGCAGTTTATGATTCAGCGAAATTAAATTTATCGTAGCTCCAATTTCTAATAAAAATTAAAATAATTTATTTTTGTTAAATTTGTTAATCGTTTTTAATGATATAGTAATAAGGTTAGAATAAGAGAGAGGAAATTTAAAAATTACATTACCAACATTAAAGTCGTTATCTCCTAAGTATTGGCAGATTCTGGGTTTTAGTTGTCGAAATAGCAGGTTGTACTTTTCGTATAGGAATTTTTTCTATGTAATAGCACTTCTCGGTGTTAGAAGTATGTGATTTAGTAGAAGAAAAATTAGAAGAATTTTGAACAAAATTAGGATAAATCATTCGCAAAGCAGCTTTCTCGGCCAATGCAGTGAATATGGCTTCATTTTAATTTTGGTATTTAGTAACTCCTATATGATCTGAAATCTTCGGCTGCGTAAAATGATCAAACTGTGATAGCAATTTTATTCATTAAATTTAATCTTCCGGCTAATACGGTACCAAGGTACCGAATCTTCACGGGTAGCATATTTACACATGCTAATGTATGTTGACAGCAGGGTATTAAAATCAGTAAGCTTTTGTAGCAACAACTAATTATGCAAACCCTCAAGCATCTTGACACTCGTACATCGCGGCAATGTCCAAAAAGAAGTTTCCTTCATTTATACAAATAAACAGTAAAATTTTGAGGTGGTGTCGGAAAGGAATGTAATTTGTGTATTACTAATAGTTAATAAACAAAACAATATACAGCATTTTTAAGCACATTTTAGAACACTACTTTAATGCGCAGCTCCATGCCTTTTCGCGTTAGGTTGGTTGTGTTCAATGTTTCTCGTCAGGTTTCTAGCTCTATTTATTATTCTTTTACCTACTTCTATTTTGAAAGGTCGTCCATATTGAATCCTGCGAGATCCACAAGATAATCCTTCGCGATGTTTTCTTCTGCTGATGGCAGTTGGCTGCGCCTTAATTTTTTTACCCCTAAACATGGGTTGTTTATTGACTGACACGCAAAAATCTAAAAAATCTGACGGAGTTTCAATTTTTTTTTAGTTTATTCATAAATACTTTTAGCATTTTCTTCATATGACTGCTTTTATTGGATGTAATTATGTTCATTAGGTTCATTACGTTACTTCTAAATTCATCTACTTCTTCTTCACACTTTTCGCTGGCTGAAGGATCGTCTGGAACTTGTGTAATTGAGGAGTTCATTTTCGCCTTGAAGAAACTTTCATTAGATGTTGGCATTTCAGACGTATGTATGTTTTTGTCTGTGTGGCTGTCATTTAAGTCCAGGTTTTGAAAAAAAGAGTCGTCCATGTCTTGGCCTTCCGCTAGTTTCGCCAATGAGATTCTATCAGCAAACGTTAGTGTGGGGGTGTTTCTTAAATAGATTTTTTGCTTTATTTAATCTGCACACAGGTACTTACAAAATGCGCCTCCTTGGCCTTGTGGACAGTCACACATCTATATATCAGTATGAACTACGTATAAATAAAATCCATTTGAGAAAGTTACGTGGTGAGTATTGTCACATAACTTCCTCAGCCAATGTATAGTCGCCAGCAATTTTTTCTTAACTCCACACTGCATTTGCTGTCATTTAAAATTGTAGATGACATTATTTTACATAAAGGTTCAATCCGTTTAAGAAGTACAACACCTAGTTCATAGTTTTCCATTTTCAAATATGTTCTTTCATACGTTTAAACTATAAACGTATTATACGTAGAATAGGTATACAAACAACAGCAGTAACGTCGATGCACTGATTTTGACGCCGTCGACATGTACCTACAACGACAATATACAAAAAAACAACAGAGCACGCAGGCGCGCATGGTTTTGACTCAGCCGACATTATCGAGTGTCAAAATCCATGAGGGTTTGCACAATTAGTTATTGCTACAAAAGCTTAGTGATTTAAACACTCTGGTGTGACCATACATTAGCATGTGTAAATATGCTCACGGGTACCGTCGAAAGTATGTATGAATCACAAAAATTCTATTGAAATGCCGTGATGTGAAGTTGACATGTCGTGATGGTTCCAACCAATGTCAATACTCGAACTACCAAGTGTCAGATTTGGAGCAGGAAAATAGTTACTTTTTCATAAAGATGTAGCAGGAAATGGTAGAACAAATTATTTTGCTACTGATTTTAATTTCACTTCTGACTCCAATTAATTTTTCTTGTAAAAGAAAAATTGAAATTAAAAGAACAATTAAAGACAGCGAAGTTTATTTAATAATAATTGAGTTTATTTCGTTAAGTGAACAGGCAAATACCTCGACGGAGACGTCTTTCAGTGTTTGTACAATACTGTTCTGTTAAAATTGAGAAACTTATTTACAGTAAATGTATAAGTGCAACAGTATAATGATTCTAAGAAATTCTACAAGACCATATTTTCTACTTATTTCCTAGGAATTGGTAACAGTTAATAACAATATAACCATATAACAATATAACAAAACGTCAAAACCCCACTGTTGCAAGATATATATCTTTATCTTCGGAGAGTTTAAACTATATGTAGCGAAAAAGTAGCGCCGCGATTTCCGCTACAGCTACTTTATATGTCAAGAGATCCAAAAAAAACTGATCCTCGGCGGGCTGTGAAATGAAAAGTGACGTCTTTGCTAGACTTAGAGATTGTTTATAATGTCAGATAATAATTAGTTGTTTAATTGATTGTTAAAATGATTTTTAATACGTTTCATTATTGAATCTTACTTTCAGAACGGCTTTCAAGTTGACGGAGACTGGACTTATTCGATTCCTGCTTGTTTTGTGGAATTCCGAGAGAAGTATCCCAATGAAAATATTACATAAAAGATTTCTGTTCCTAAAAGTGACGTTTCATTATTGTTTAATTCCAGCTGACACAACCTAACCTGAAATTGACATTATAAACGTTCCCTTAGTCTAGTAAAGACGTGACTTTTCATTCCACAGCTCGCTGAGGATCAGTTTTTTTTTATCTCTTGTTATGTACCGCGCTACGCTACAAGCTATTTTTATGAACAGTGGCGCGTTAAGCTACAAATCGAGAATAGAAAATAGTTTAGCTACAGAGCGCGCTCCTTCCCATCTCTGCTTCGCACTAATTTATTTTGTAAGTCTTTTTGTGTTGCAGTTTCATCAAATTTCATTGTTTTTCACTGAGTTTTCTTTATGAACCTGTGGGTGGCTGGCCTGATTTAAATTTATCACAATTCTGGGGTGATAAAAATGTAAATCTAAATGCAATTCTCTGCTTTTCTCCAATCTTATTTTAATTACTCTCCACTACTTTATCTACAATATGAATTTCAACGGTAAATTTTTGGTATGCATCTTTGACAAAATCGTCTTCAGAAATTTTGCCACTTTTTTACTTTCTCATACTTCTGCTGAAGTAGGGAAAGTTATAATTTCATGCAAATTTTCGAATTTAAGATTTTAACGAAACTACGCGTTTTGGATTCCAAGGAACCCAAAAAAGTATTTTTTTAAAACTGTCTTTCTGTGGGTGGGTGCGTTCGTTTCCCTATATCTACGGAATCCCTTCACCGATTTTTGTAAAATTCGGTGTTGGAAACCGGAACCGGAAACGGAAGTGAAACCTGTTTTTCTTATTTGGATTCTTTTCTAAACACTTTTTAAAATTTTTAATACATAGTAGTGCATCTAAAGATAAATCAAAAACTTTTTTCCAAACGCTGTATCTTCAAAATGAAGTCCGCTACAAGTTTTTGAAAATTTTAACTCTGAGGCCCGATTATTCAAAAACCAAATATCTAATCAAAACAAATTGTAATGTTATTTGATAACACTTATTAAGTATAATCAAGTGAAGTAAAAATATTTTTAAAAATATAAAAATTGTAAATATACTAGCGGCTCAAAATTTTAAACATTTTCAAAACATTATTCTTCAAAAACTGCTCACACTATTTTAAGTTATCGTCGCAGTCAACGAAACATTAAAAATAATTTACGAAAGGCTCATAGAGATATAAATCTCAATAATTTTAAAATAATCACGAACATTATATTTACTATGGATAACCAATCCAAATAGATGTTTTTGCCATAATCGGCGGGCCACTTTCGAAAAAAAAGTAATTGCCCGGTATCTCAATAGGCGAGCACGCCCCTGGTCCCTGGTCTGAATTTAAGATTTCCTATCTTGATATCTCAGAAATATGCTTATTATATTTTAACACTAGCTATTAGAAATTTATAATAATGAAAACAACAATATAATTTTAGGGGAAACTATCGGCTAGCCATTCTTCAGAATTAGTTTAACGTTTTTGTTTCACCAACGTTGATGGCAATTAACTTGTGCTATTAATCGTAGTACTAAAGATGTTGCAAAAGGTAGCTGTTTTGTTGATGTTTCTTTCGGGAGTGTTAATGGTAAGAAACCTATAGGAGGTAATGTTCTGAGGCTGATTTTGAATAATTCTTTAGTTTCATCAAAATGGTTATAAAGTAAATTTTGAACGAATGGAACTGTTTCATCATAATGAAGAATACGTAAGAGACATGACCCTCGTTACTCGTAAATATAATAGAACTACCCCGGTTGTAAATGCAACATTTACATTCACCAAGAACCTAGGCAGTGACGTACAGGTATGACGATTTATTTAAAGCTAAACTCGTGGGCCACGTCCCACGCAAGCATTTGTTTTTCCATTTTTCTCTTCGAAAAGCCATTCAAAAACGAAAACATACGAAATCTCATACAAAAATACCATACAAAATCATCTTTTGGATTTTCCGAATTTTCCGGTGCATTTTCCCAAAATTTTCTTTCATACAAACCTTGTCCTGACAATTACGAACACAACAAAAAAAAATGAGCCAAATCGGTCGAGCCATTCTCAAGTGATGATGTACCAAACATGCGGCAATTGATTTTTATTTATATGTATAGATTAGAAAATTAATTCTTTTTAATTTTCAATTAAAACTTATTATAGGTGGTTGTACAGGCTTATACGTTTCTGAGTAATGAATATCGCTTATTTCCAATGCGTTTCCAATTCGATTTTTGTAAATCTTTAAATATGAACGAGTTTGGTCTTGGAGGATTTTTAGCTTGTGGAAACTTTACTGGATGTCCCTTGAAACAGGTAATGTTAGTGTATCTTTTAAAAATATACTTAAGCAAATAAGGAAGGTTTAAAAACTTATGGAAATTTTAAATTTTCGTTTGCAATCAAATTTTGACTGCAAAAAAAGAATTTGTATACTTTTTGTAAATGTAGCAGAATTAAAATTTTAATGAGTTACAAAAGTTAATTTTAAAAGTAGCACTGAACTAATGAATAAACATATGATTAATGTTAAACACAAGTAAATAATGTTTGAAATCTGTCTAACAGGGAAGGTATCACATTTGCAACTGGGCCACAGACGAGTCTAGATTTCCACCTAATCTTCCAAATGGAAAATATATGGTGGATTTAGAAGTAGGTTATAAGCAGGTGGAAGTGATGGTACTTCGTTTATATTTTCTTGTTTATCGACCAATTATTTAAAAGAAATATCAGGCTATTCTTTTTACTATTCCTAATACTGATTGATAATGCACGGAATAATTATTTAAATATTTTAAAAACACAAAAAAACGAGTTTGTTATGCCTAGAAACGACAACATTTCCTACATTTATTGTAATTTTTAATTGTTTTGTTACTTATGTCGTTTCGATGGTTTAGTGCTTTAAATTTGAATTAAATAAAAGTGTAATTAAAGTTTCTATTTTTTAAATAAAAAAGATAAAAATTAAACTAAACTATTGGCGTAGGGTAAGATACGATAGCAGTAAAAGATGTCAAAAAATAAATACAAAAAGGAATTTAAAAAGAAAACAAGTCTTCCATGGGATTTGAACTAGGTCCGCCAGATTACAAGCCCACGCCTTTACCGCTAAACCGAGATGTCGTTTTTTTCATTGTGTGAGTTAAATTGGTCACGGTTGCCTACTGACATTTAACATGCACGTTTGTGAATTAAGAATAAGAAAGCATAAATAGTTATTTTGTACTCCCGTCATAAAAAGTCGGCGTTTCGGCCCGGCTATGCGAGTACAGGTTATTAATAAACAAGAAAAATAACAAACTTGTTTACAATGCTGTCATAGCAACCGCATACACAGCCTTAGATATTTTCACTAAGTTTTATTTTGATGGCTCATTTGACGTTTATTCTTTTTTTTTAATTACATATCTCTCAAGGAATGATTGTAGATTAAATCATACAAATTTTTTCAGAAGAGTTGAACTACATATATGCAAAATGCATAGGAAATTATATTTATCCAAATTTTATGTCCTTAGGACACTTTGTCTAAGAATTGAAACTATTTATTGTTATTAGCTGTTATTGGTGCCGTTTAGACCAAAATTAATAATTTTACATTTAAAATTAAGCAAAAAAATAAATCAATATTGAGAAATTCAAGACGTGCCCTTCTAATCCTCGAGTAACAGTACTCTATAATGTCTCGGTAGCGACACGGCTAAGGCTGATGCCATCTAAATAGAAGTCCCCGGTTCAAATCCTGAGTAGAAAAAACGTTTTTTTAATTCATATTTTGTAATTTATTTAATTTTTGAACTGTTATCATCTTCTCTGGAAGTTTAATGTTTAATCATGTTATAATAATAAAATATGTATTAATTTTTCAATTCACTCGTGGTATAACTGTTGAAATCTTTAAGTGTGATTTAATTTTGTAAAACTTATAAAGAGAAAATTTATTTCGATTTCCGCAATTTTTTTTATTGTTTGTTGCTTTTCTGTTATTAGTTAGGTGTGGTTTTGATTTCGGTTATGATTTATGTGTGTCTGAAGTTGCTATTCTATTTCAAATAAGTAATTACAAAATTTATTAGACGAAGGTAGACCTTTTCCAACAACTAGAACAAGAATTTTGGAAGAGAATTTGTACCAAGATTTTAAAAACATTTTAAATTAATGATAGCCTGTTTTGTTTTCCGATTCAAGTTTGTATTTGTAATGTTATGTAAACTGATTATGGTATTTTCCAAGCTTTTGTCCAATAAAGATGTATTACACGATAGCCCTTCATTTTTTCTAGAAACTACATCACTAAAAGGTAAAAAAAAAGATGTAAGTGAGTCTTAAAAGTTCGTTGTCCGATGTCTAACTTCAGACAAAAATATATACGTATAATTTTATTTACAGTCAGTATTAATATTAAACGAAATTACTTTTATTCCATAATGTTTAGCTGTACAAATTTTGCAAAAATAAGAAAGTGTGCTGTAAATTTTAGGTACCTAAGACAAAAGAAGTAGATATACATTTTTCTGTTTCTGTTTGAATTCGGCAACAATTTACAAATACCTTTCTTAGTTGCTTTCATAGTTAAAGTTGAAAAAACCAACTAAAAAATTCAAATTCGACTTCAAGGTAACTTCATAGTTTTAAAGATAATTTCAAACTGAAATACAGGTATTTTATAAACTGCAAACATTTGATGTATAACTAAAGTAAATCCAACAACTATAGAGTTCTATTTTTTTTTTGTTTTTTTTGGTAACAATAATGTGCAATTATTAGCTGAATAAGGAAACATTCTTCTAACTACCTTCCTGAAAACTAGCTGTAGTTACCTATTCAATGAATGTGTCGGTTTGTAGTGAAAAAGGATTGGAATAACGTGGTGCTTCTTTAAGCCTAAACGCTCACAGATACTGCTGACAAGCAGTGAGTGGGCGTTTATAAATTCACGCGCACGGGCACGCGCACGCGTATGAGTCTTTATTTTCATAAGAAAGTGACTTTGTGTAAGCAATTGGAATTACCTTTCTCAGAAATGAAGAAGCAAATTGCTCTAGGATTACGGTTAGGTTAAGCGACAAATTTTGTGATGTTCAAATATCACATAGACGAAAACAAACTGTATCAAGATCTTCTTCAGGTTAGACGAATTGAGGCGGCACGTAAAAGCAGGAGAAGGGGACAGGGTTTTCCGCCCAAACGCGACCTTGATTTAAAGTCTGACCTACTGATGGAAAAACTACAGCTTGACAGATAATAACTTGCATATTTTTTTTAAGTTAAACAATGACAACGATGCGCAGTAGCCAACGTGGTTGAGTAGGCATGCAGCTCATTTGCATCGTACTGTCTAGCTGTGAACATCAGCTGCAGTCTAGTCAAAAGTGAGCGCAACGGAGTCAATAAGTGCGTTTGCTATCGTGGTGTTAAACAAACACCTATGTAACGGAGTGTACAATTTAAGCGATAGCATGGCTCAAACTTCATTTTTTGGTTCTCCTAGTGCTTACACTTTTTCACATTTGCAGTATGGTATGGTTGGTTGGGGCATTCTACAACAACATTTAACAAATTTAGAGGTTTTAAAAAAATAATTTCTTAAAATAATATTGGATAAAAACGTACATATACCAAAGGCGGCTCGTGGTGTGGTGTGCTGCGAGGCATTTTGAAGTATTTTTTTGGAAAAATTTGTTCTTACCCAAGTTTTAGGTAGCCTTATATTTCAACCCATCCTTTACGTTGGCAAAATGATCTATTTTTACCAACATTTTCATTGAAGTCTTTAATAGACTTTCGATAAGCACTCTCTAAGAAAATTATTGTTAATTGATACCTACATTGCCAGTGTGTCAAAATGCACAAAATTTTTCATGTGGTTTACCGATAAAAAATGTGTTTGAATTTTAGTCAATATCACACAATGAAGTATCACAAAATAGCAGACAGTGAAAACAAGAGCATTTCTTTATATAGCATCCACAATTCAAAATTATTTTGCACGGACATCGTACAACACCACTAAATTATGACAACGCCGTGCACGTGCGAATCCCGCAAATTAGCTGGCTATTGGCATGCGCTTATCACGAACAGCTGACAGCATAATTCTCGGAAGTTGTGGGTTCGTGGCCCTGAAGTCTTTAATACGCAGATACTTCTATCCTCTTTTAGCTTGTGTAATATGAATTTTACCGCAATGAGCTTTCTATTTCACTCTTATTCATTTAAAGGCCTTTTAAGCCGGCGGCTTTATTCGGTGGCGTATAGCTGATTTGGGGACTGACAGCCAAATGACCCCCGCATAGATTCGTTTAATGCGCGCGAAATACTCAAACATTCAAACGTTTTCAGATCCTGCGGCAGCTCTTTAATAAACGTTCTTGCATAGAAATCTATAAAGTATTTTTGAAATATTATAGTGTATAATATGTTATGTACTCAAACAAAAAGTAATTATTTGTTTTTCCTTATTTCATTGGGAGGTCAATGACCATTTGACCCAATGGAGAAACCGCCACTGGAACATACAACTAAAGCAGGAAGTACATATATGCATAATAAAAGAAAGAATCACTCCCGAACATAAGGTTCGAAGCAAACCCTACACGGTTATTGCTATTCTAGATGAAGTAGAGGATAAGATTGTTAGGTGTAAATGTGAAGGGTGTGCTGCAGCTCTCGGCAAATTCTAATTCTAATTTATATAATTATAAGAATAAACGCGAAACGTTTAATACACTTTAGTTGCTTCATTTAATTTGCAGGTGGTTGTAAGCATGCAATTGCATTTTTGTATTGGCTTCTTCGTAGATGACAAGAACCTAGTCCTACGTCAGTTGAATGCTATTGGAAGAAACCAATACTGTCGAAGGTGGGGACAACTATAATATTTATGAAAGCTTTTGATTTAAAACCTGGTCAAGTACCCACTGCGTTGGAAAACAGAAGGGTTTCTCGAGAACGCCGTTCAAAAGGCAAAAGCAACTGGAAGCAGTGCACAAATTCTTAATTACTTTGCACCTCCGGCAGAAGTAAAGACTGTGTCGATGCACAATTTGTCATTAAAGTACTTCGACAATAATCCAAGCAGCAATGATGATTTATTATGTTACTGTGGTGATAAGATGGGGGAAGATCTATGTAAAAAAGTAGATGCGGAAACAGTTTCACAGTCGAAATCCTCCTTGTGGTACGACTTACGGTATGGTAGAATAACGGTTTCCAAAATATATGAAGCTGCACGTTGCCATACCATAGATGGGTCGTTAGTAGAAACAACATTTGAAGACACTGATGCAGATGCAATGAGGAGACGTTGACTATTGGAAAGCGAAGTTTTGAAAGTCGTAGCCAAAGAAAAAAGTTTTAAATATCGGCAGGAAAATCTTATTTAAAAAAAAAGAGTACATAGCATTAGGTGCATCACCAGATGAAGTTTGTGATAAGTACGTCATTACAGTAAAATGCCCCACTAAAGGAAGTACATTGAAAAAAAATGTTAAATCAAATGGAAAATTAGCCCCTAAATATGTTTGCAAAATTTTACTGCAAATGTTGTTTCGTGAAAAGGAAAGAGGGCTATTTTGCATTGCTTCGCCAAAATTTTTAATCCACAAAAAAACTGTTTTAGAAATACTCCATACCTATATAAAAGTAATTATTACAATGGTGATGGAATTTTGGGATAAAACTATGTTTCCTAAATTAGCTGAATTAAGTTAACGTGTACTTATTTATTTATTATAATGAATATTTATTAGAATGGGATATTTTTAATTTCTATGTGTGTCATAATAGCCTTAAATAAAGATTAATAATAAATTATTTTAATTTTTTAAATAACAAATATCTTGGAAGCTGCTACAGGATTCCAAACAGAAAACTTGTGATCAACACAATTGTACAATGTACAAGCTTTGAAATGTTTGCTATAGGATATTTTAGGAACGTTGCATATAGGTTTACAAAAGCTAGAATGCTGAGATACCAAATTTTGAATACAGTTATAATGCTTACATATTCCTAACAAATGCAAATTATTTGTAGTCCTATGTTGATATCAACTATTCTATTAAATTTGAAGCCCTACCCATTCACCTACAGGCTGCCTACAGTGCGTGGCCTGACAGGCCTGGACTGCAGGCAAAGTCTGAGAGAGGCCATACATTATTCAGATCACAACTGAAGTTCTTGCCTGCAGTACTGGACTGAGAGGCCACGGCCTGCAGGCGGACTGAAAATTACTCATACACTCAGGATCTCAGTCTTGAGGTTGGTTTTGTAATAACAACATGATCGCGAAGAAGAAATTGATTGCGGTTTTGATAATTTTATTGTTATCAGAAACTAGTAAAACGCGTAAACGATTTTGGGTGACAGATTGGCTTCTTGAACGAAATAAGTTGTCACACATAAAGATCGTGAAAAAACTTCGTAAGTGCAGTGCCGATGATTTAAAAAATTATCTCCGTATGGATGATGATTGTTTTAAAAAATTACTAAATCTAGTTAAACCTTTCATATCAAAAAAAAACACAAGAATGAGACAAGCAATTAGTCCTGAAGAAAGATTGACAGCAACATTAAGATTTTTAGCTACAGGTCGCAGGTTCGAGGATCTAAAATTTTCAACTATTATTTCCCCACAAGCACTAGGACGGATCGTACCGGACACGTAAAATTATTTACAAAGTTTTGAAAAAGGACTATTTAAAGGTAAGACCCAAACAAATAATATTAACTAATAAAATTACCAGTGTAGCAACTTAATATTTTATTGGAAACAACATAGAAAAATATATCGAATATTTTATAATAAAATACAAAATTATTGCGAAATTATTCATACAAAAATAATACCTATAGCGAATTTTGAAAAAGATAATCGCCTATGGAAGGCATCTGTACTTGTACAGATTGGGATTGTCCAAAATTATTATTACTTGTTTGCTCTGAGAAGTTGTATGCGCGTAGTGAGGACAAACTAACAACCGAAGCTTCAGTCAGTTTTCCCATTCGTCCATAGAACATGACGTCAGAAATTATGTAACCCTAGCCCTTAATTAGAGTATTTTGATATGTTATTGGAAATTTTAAAATCATTTCTTTATCTAGTATTTAAATAATTTACATACTTTATTATTGTGCAATAGCATAGTTCATTTCATATATTTCAACATGCTTGCTTAGGTATTTGGAGTCAGCTTAATGGTGTAATTAAGTTTACCAATTTTGCTGAATTTTTTTGAACTTTGGTAAAGTAGGTAAGAAGTATGTGCAACAAATTGTGAAGATATATAAATTCTTTTATAAATTGCTATATTGCAAATTTGCATGAGGAATTAACTTTTGTCAGAAATTACCTTTTTAAATTGTTTTTCAATGCAAAACGTATTCACATCAATCATCAAAACTTTATATGCAAAATTGATTTGGAAAAGCTTAGTTCCTCATGGAAGTTAGTTGTTCTCTAGCAACGGGCTGGAACACCACAAAGTTTAGAGTTGTTCTCTAGCTACGGGCTAGAAACACCTCAGAGCTTTAAGTTGAAAGTTTTGAGTTTTTATTTTATAACAGGAAAATAATTTCTTGTTAATTTAAACCAAAAGTTGTTTAATAATATTAGAAGTGTTAATTAATAATCTTGTGACCAAACTTACAAGTAAGTAAGTTAAACGATATTTTTACATTGTAATTTTTGTGTAATTGTTTGTGTTTGTTGGATTTTTATTAATTTATTAATATATTGATTGTTGGATATTTGTGTAGTAAGTGGATTTAATCTTACCATTCGTAATCGATATCTTTACCTGTAATCAATTACAAGGGGCCGGCTTAAGCTGGATTCTCACTCTACCTGGACCACACTCGTGCATTACACTCGGCGGGCACGTTAAAGAGAACATGTAAAGAAAGGGTACTCGGTATTAGCATTAATTACGGCTTAAAGCTTTAATAGTTTTAACTTACGGCGGGGACGTCTCCCCTGGCCTCGCTGACACCTGGACGACGCTCCATTGTCATATTCTGGCTGGCTGTAGGTTTCAGCTGTGAACACAATATTAACGCCTACGCCTACACATGAAGAGGAGAGCCCACAGAGTACTACAGGTACCCTAGACGGCCCGAAGGCTCTCGTGGGATCACTCTTCCAACACCTACGCCTACACCTGAAGAGGAGAGCCCACAGAGTACTACAGGTACCCTAGACGGCCCGAAGGCTCTCGTGGGATCACTCTTCCAACACCTACGCCTACACCTGAAGAGGAGAGCCCACAGAGTACTACAGGTACCCTAGACGGCCCGAAGGCTCTCGTGGGATCACTCTTCCAACACCTACGCCTACACCTGAAGAGGAGAGCCCACAGAGTACTACAGGTACCCTAGACGGCCCGAAGGCTCTCGTGGGATCACTCTTCCAACAGTTACCTTAGTGCTCACGTAAACATGTCTACAGGGTACTACAGGTACCCTAGTCGGCCTCAGGCTCTCGTAGAACATGAATACAGGGGTTAAACACTATTATACCCTAGTCGGCACACCAACACATCTTACCTAATGTCACCTTAATAATCTCTAATCAATACCACCTTAATCAACTAGCTAAACCTGTATTTGACCAATAATTAGCCTTATTCTAATTACCTTAACTTATTAACTACCCATTTCACATTCACACATATACACATATGACATATGACATATATCATCACCCACAGCACACTCATTTTTTATGCTCCCAAAATCTCGCCTACATTTGGTGTTATTATTCCTGTAGTAGTATACGAAAACATGGGAGGTACTACCGTTGGATTACCTGTTGCCTGATCCTGTCTGTCTGTCCCTGTACCCGCTGGTGGAGGAACCATTGTTACTGCGTTCTAGTAATTTTCTTCTTTTCCAGTTGCTGAAAACCTACCGTCTAAAAAGAAACTGCCTGAAAAACAATAAAAACTGCTCTGCTTATGCGTCCTGGATTTCAAACCAATGATGTCTCCTTGAATGAGCTCGAAAGAAATCAGAACCAACAATCTGGATACTGGATTGCACACCACTGCCTCCTGGAGTGAAGTTCGAAGAGGTCGCTGACGCCAAATATCGAACCAAATACTGCTATCGTCAAATACCGCTGCTACCAGATACTCCTGCCAATACTGCTACTACCAGATATGAGATACCACCAAATACCGCTGCCACCAGTTGTAACCGTATACCGCTGCCACCAAATATTACCGTATACCGCTGCCCCCAAATATAACCGAGCCCTCGGATTCGAACACCTGAAATACTCAAGCTTTCCGTAACAACTCAGATGCACAACCTGAAAACGTCGATTAACCAAGACAGGCTTTTATTAACCCCATTAAAAACCTGAATTGGATTTTATTAAGCACAAGATCTGCTTGTATTATGCTATTTATAATTTAATATGTTTATCCCTGAAATAAATATTAAACTGGAAGAAATGTATGAATAATAACACCAAATATCCAACAATCAATATATTAATAAATTAATAAAAATCCAACAAACACAAACAATTACACAAAAATTACAATGTAAAAATATCGTTTAACTTACTTACTTGTAAGTTTGGTCACAAGATTATTAATTAACACTTCTAATATTATTAAACAACTTTTGGTTTAAATTAACAAGAAATTATTTTCCTGTTATAAAATAAAAACTCAAAACTTTCAACTTAAAGCTCTGAGGTGTTTCTAGCCCGTAGCTAGAGAACAACTCTAAACTTTGTGGTGTTCCAGCCCGTTGCTAGAGAACAACTATTACCTTTGTGGTGTTCTAGCCCGTAGCTAGCGAACAACTAACTTCCATGAGGAACTAAGCTTTTCCAAATCAATTTTGCATATAAAGTTTTGATGATTGATGTGAATACGTTTTGCATTGAAAAACAATTTAAAAAGGTAATTTCTGACAAAAGTTAATTCCTCATGCAAATTTGCAATATAGCAATTTATAAAAGAATTTATATATCTTCACAATTTGTTGCACATACTTCTTACCTACTTTACCAAAGTTCAAAAAAATTCAGCAAAATTGGTAAACTTAATTACACCATTAAGCTGACTCCAAATACCTAAGCAAGCATGTTGAAATATATGAAATGAACTATGCTATTGCACAATAATAAAGTATGTAAATTATTTAAATACTAGATAAAGAAATGATTTTAAAATTTCCAATAATATATCAAAATACTCTAATTAAGGGCTAGGGTTACAATTAATTTTTCGGCAATTAATCTCTGTCGTTCTACCATCCCCTTCAGCTGCAGGCCAATCCTTTGTCCCACTACGCAAAATTCATCGACTTCTTCAGGTATCGCAAGCGCACCTTGGGCCAAATCCAGCAACTGCGATCTCCTTTCCTCAAAGGAAGTCTTTTTAGTACCTTTGCGATTTAGTGGAGGTAAATTTCTCTTCTTGCTAGTAGTAGACTCATCGGCTACAACAGAAGTTTCAGAATGACTACTCCTTGGTGTATCTGGTTCATAAGAATGCTCTGGCGATTGTAAATTAAATTCTTCAGTCTCATTTGAATCAATCTGCAACGAAATTTTGAATATTATCATAATTATCGAAATATAACATAAACTTTAGTTTACAGTTTCCCCAAACATCAGAAGAATGGCAAGAAATTGCTACAAATTTTGAAAACAGATGGAATTTTCCCAATGGCGGGGGTGCTATTGACGGGAAACATATTAGAATTGTTAAGCCTGCAAATAGTGGGTCATACTTCTACAATTACAAAGACTATCACAGTATAGTACTGATGGCAATCGTTAATGCTGATTATGAATTTATCTATGTAAATGTCGGCTGCAATGGTAGAGTTTCTGATGAAGGAGTTATCCGAGGCTACCGATTTTTATGATAAATTATTAGAGAAAAAATTAAATTTGCCTTCTTGTGAAGACACCAAAGACAACATGCATTGTGTTTTTGTAGCGGACGATGCGTTCGCATTACACGAAAATCTCCTAAAACCTTTTCCACACAAAAATTTGAATCTAGAAGAGCGTATTTTTAATTATAGATTAAGTAGAGCGCGACGTACTGTCGAAAACGCTTTCGGAATATTGGCAAATAGATTTAGAGTTTTTCATACGGCGATCAATATGAATTCCCAAAAAATTGATCAAATTATTCTTGCGAGCTGTGCATTACACAACTATTTACGAAGGAATGCGAAAAATTATTATATTCCTCAAAATTATCTTGACTCAGAAATTCTTGATTGCGGTGACGTAGTAATGGGAGACTGGAGAAGAGGAAACCACCTGGATGGCCTACAAATTGGCTACTGCCGAAATACACCGCGTGAAGCAAAAGAGTGTCGTGACAATTACAAAAATTATTTCATGAATAGAGGAAAGGTATCATGGCAAAATAATTTTGTTTAAAACTGTAATAAACATCTTATTAACACTGAATAAAAACTTAAAAATAGTACAATTTTGTAAATTATTAAAATTAACCTACCTCATTTTTGGATTTTTCCGAGTCGTCTTCATTTTCAGGAATACTTGAAGATGTTGTTTCTCTGCTTTCTTCTTGATCTGCTGTAAATAGCAGCAGATCGTAGTACCATAGAGACGGGATGTATATCTCTTCCGAAGAGGTACCAGATTTTTTTGATTTTTTCACTTTTTTTAGCTCTTTTCTAAAAGCACTACGTAGATTGTTAATTTTTTTTTACCGAGTCTATATTTGCGGTGGTATTTACTGTTTTATAGTATTCTAATAATTTACGGTTACCTATCTCGCGCAACGTACGGTCCGAGTAGCACCTTGACTTTACTTTCCACAAAGCTGGATGTTGCCGGTAAATATCTAGAAATTTTTCAACGAATTCGTTACTTTTATCACTCATTATTACAAATTCAAAAAGAAAATCGAGGTTGGACTGAAAGCGAATTTTTAAACTACGCTAAAGATCTGGCCGTCGATCAGAACTGACGATAACTGAGCATACACTTGCAGTTTTGTTACGGATCTCTTAAACTGCAGGTTTGAGCCTACCGGCGACCTGTAAGTGCATGGTGAAAATTGGACTGCAGGCGAGACATCTGCAGGCCACGGCCTGCAGGCAGCCTGTAGGTGAATGGGTACCAATTATAAAAGCAGCTTCTAAAATATTTGCTAAACATTTCCAAGGATTATTTATTAATTCATATTATTTTTATCAAGGCTTCTTGGAAATGTATGATATCACTTGCTATAAGAATTATGTAGTCCATCTTCCAAACCATTATCGATACAAGCATATGGAATTCTCGTAGTCTTCTAATTACACGTTTAATGTGTATACGCAAACTCGCAATGTGTTTACATTATTCCACTTCAGTTTTTCTACTTTTAGTATCGGCTGAAACACTTGGCGGACGTATTAAAAAAGGAAATAAAAGTAAAAAAAATTCTTAGATTCGTCAGCGCGCCTATAACACGCAAAACATATGTTTAACAGAGTAAACAAGCATATGTTACCATTATAATTACCAACAGCAGCAACAAAAACGTTAAAAAATGAACCGGCGCCGGTGACGTCATATCATGACGTATTTTTCAAAGGCCTCTTAAAGTATAAATTTCAATAATTAATTTTGCTATTAATAAGATGTCTATTTCAAATATAAAAAATACGGGATCAATATTTTTCATCCTGCAATGTAAATTTGAATTTAAAAAAAAGTAGTAAACGACCTCATTTTAAATGACTAATGTCATCTTTAACATATTAATAGTGATTGTACGCTGCACCCCCTATAATAAGTATAGTATGGTTTGCTGCTTTATAACGTGTTTTTTTCTTCGCGATATAAATCGGAATTAATTTTTAAATAATCATTTACAAATCAAAGATCTTTAAACAGCATAAATGGTAAAATGAAAGTTACTAGACAGTTCGAATAGTTACCTAATTGGCGTTCAATTACCTCGATATCAAAGTATAGCTGTTTATTCTATTAAAATAATTAAAAATGGGATTTCCTATGTCAGTGGTGGCCAAATTGCAGCTGAAAGTAATAATAATGTACCTAGCAGTAAATTTCAAAATACTTTATTTAAACACCATTAACTTGTGTAGTGTGTTGCCTATACAACAACTTCTAATTGTAACAGTTGAACTATCTTACTTGGTGTTGATTATACCGATACATACACTGTGTCCATAAAGTAACGTTACTTTATGGACACACTGTATGGAAGTTATCCCAATTTAAATTGGTTCTGCTTATTGTTTGATATTCTGCTCGTTGATTACGCGCAATCGTTTATGGGTAGGCACTGTTTACCAGTCTAACAGGACGGACCGCAACTGAACACAACGTATGATGAACGGCCACAACGTTCCCCGCTCAGGGTTCGCAACATTACAGTACCTACAGTCTGTAAATACATATAACAGTCTGTGAACTTTGAAACAGTTCACTGTTTAGTTTTTATTTCATAAAAAAAGGAATGTGTGCCGAGCACGCAAGTTGTAGGTGACGCTTCTAGAGTGTACTCATCGCTGATGGCGTTTTTGAATTCTATGATAATTTCGCCATATTGCGTCTGATATGTTGCAATCGCCATCTTAAACTTTATAATTTAGATTTTCAAATCGTACTTAGTAGCCCCAAAACTCCTCGAATATCAATTTTTGTTTAATTAGATAACTTTATAAAATACATCCGCCATCTTAAATTTATAATTTGGATTCTGAATTCGTAATTAGCAACTCCAAAACCCCTCGAATACCACTATTTATAAAAATCGATTAACTTCATAAAATACTTCCGACATATTGAATCCACCATCATGACTGTTGTAATTTAGATCTTCAATTTGTAATTAGCAGCCCCAAAACACATCGAATACGAAATTCGGATACCTTATCAGATAATTCTGTCATATTGAATTGGCCATCTTGAATTTTACAATTTAGATCCTAGATTCGTAATTAGCAGCCCTGAAACCCCTTAAGTAACAACTTTTATGAAAATCGGACAACTTTATGAAAAACTTCCGCCAGATTGCATCCGCCTTGAATTTTATAATTTAGATACTGAATTTGTAATTAGCAGCCATAAAACCCCTCGAACACCAATTGTTGTAGAAATCGGATACCTTTATGAAATATGTCCCAGCATTTTATATTTATTTAATTTAATAATTATTAAGTTTATTATTAGCAGTAAAAATTGTAGTGCTGCATTCAGTGGCGCAACGCAAAGCGTAAGGACCCTCCCGCAAACTTTTATAATAGGCTAATAGCTACGCAACCACAGTAATACTCAAACCTTGCGTGCTGCATCTTGCTTAAATACAGAACGCAACGCACTCCAACGAGCGTCTGATTAGTACTGTGCTGACGCAAACAAGGGCATGCACATTGGTTTCCGGAAAGATGGCTGCAGGCGGTATCCGTTAAATTAGTTCCGTTATGCGGCGTGATCACACGTTGTACCCGCCGGCAAAGAAGTTCTACTTCAAAAAGGTTTAAAGCAGTTAGACCCGGTATTTCATGTGCTAATAAAGTAACCGTTAAGAATTTCGACAAATAAATTTATTCGACGGTTTTATGTGCTAATTATCTATAATGCGTAGTAGCTGTTAGTTGGCAAATAGATCTTATTGGGTAGTTGAAATACCAAAATAAATTTTAATTGCATTTTATTAAGACATTGAAATACCGACCCTAAAATCATAATCTTCATTAAATAGATTTAAAAGAAATACTTTTGTATTTTACTATTTTTAATATTTGTTAAAAAAAGCAATAAACATGAATTGTTTTGCAATTTGTTTTGTTCAACATTATGATTAAATACTGCATTAAAAGGGCATTTACAAACTCTTTATGAAAAAAAAACAGAAAATGTAGATGGCGCTATTTAAAACTGCTTTTCGACATAAAATTATTCTTGGTTTAAACAATTTAATAAATTATTTAATTTGAATTGTGGTTGTTCGGATTCCTTAAAGGTTTACCCCGTCCAATCACATTTTATTCGCCTGATGCCTAACGCTTCCTACGAAAATGAATTCGGAAGGTGGTTGACCGCGAAACAGCCGTTAGTGCGCAGTGTGGAAATTGAAGTTTATCGGGTAAATATTATAAACAATTTTTTCATTCACTAGACACTGTATGACGATAAATCTTCTCTCTGGTCGGATATACAGGTGAGTCACACTAAATCATTCTTAACTTAGATACTAACAGTTAAGTAGAATGAACTACTTAAATCTCACGTACACTCGTACGTTGTCCGGCTTTCAGACGTCGCGTCGGTCGGCTAAGGTCGGATGTTACAAATATTCATTCTTGTAATCTTTTCTAAGCATATGCCTATATGCCTATATACGTCGTGTGCCTCGTAATACTTTAAATATTAATTTATTTTAATCTTATACGTATTTCGACATGCTTACATGGCATTATCAAAGGTTATATTAAAAAGTAAACAGTGTTGTGTTGTTATAGCAACAGTATAACTTGGTGAGTTGAATTTGGCAATAGTCTGGAAATGACTTGATTTCTTATTCCAAAATGTCCAATAGAGGTGAATTTAAAAGATCATTTTGCTCGTTCATTAAAGGTACAGTTTTTAAATGCTTGTGAATTGCAAAAGCTAGCGGTATATTTAATTTTTTTTATCATCACAATAGTGTAACCATTTTATAGTGTTATTAGATAACATTAAATGATTTTGTTCTAGTAAGTGTTTAGCGTAATTGAATTTATGTGGGTGTTTGAATGTGTAACAATGTATGTGATTTTTATACCTAATATCAAAACTTCTAATTGTCTGGTCCATGTAAACCGAATTACAATGGGAATAATTTAATTTGTAAATGCCCGATTTTAGCAAATCACCTGTTTGTGATTTTGAATTAAACAAAGAGTTTAAAAATGTTTTTAGTTGTTTTAAAACTTACTTTATATTTATGTTTTCACAATCGGTCTTTTTTGTTTACTTACTACATTCGTTGTCAGGACAGTAAGCTGCTTTTACTAGTTGCTAGGCCTAACAAAACGGTAAGTAATTTACTCACCGTTCTAGAACGGTGAGTAAAATTCGTATATATTTACTGTATTTTAATCAAACAGCAACAAAGAATGAACAAATTATTTATTAATATTGAAATTAAAGGTGCAATTATTGCAATTGCTGAATGTTAAAGCACTCGTTTGCGCAGTATTTGTATTGATAGAAAGTGTTGCAGACTTAGAGGCCAGTGATTGTGGTACTCCATCGTCATGTAGAATTATTTCAGCAAATTGTATCTTGTTTTGGAGAGAATCTTCTACATAACTCTCTGCTACCGTTAAACTTCGCCAACCTCCATGTCTTTTCAGCCCTATTAAATCTACCCCTTTATTAGCTAGAAGTGTTGCAGAAGTGCGTCTAAATGAGTGACCAGTATAACTAGCCGGGTCTAAATATTGGGCAATTTTTGATGACCTTGTCCCAATTGTTCTTTTTACCACTACTTGGTTACTGCATTTCCCATTGTGATACTTCAAAAATAAATGCAAGCTCTTTGCTTGGCTTGGCGAAGTTTAATCTATTTCCGACAAATTTCAAGATAGTGAATTTGCTCATCATGTTTGTTAATAACAGTGAACGTACGTTGAATGTTTGTTTTTGTATTTTGAATTTTTATAACAAGGTACTCTTTACAATCTTCAATATCGTTTATAGTCATGTTATATAACTCTTCTCTTCTACAAGCTCCTGATATTCCTAATATCATTCCTACCTAAAAATACAAATAAGCATATTTAACTATAGCTTGCATATTACAAGTAATATAAACGTAGGTACCTTAAGAATTAAATATTCCTTATCTGGTGCTTCATTTAAGAATTTGTTTACGCGCATTCTTTACTGAACACACTAGCTTTCTTTGGTCTGTGGCCAAAATTTTTCCTTTTGAGGTAAGCTATCAAGGTGGTAAACGTGGGTATATCAATGGAATCATAAAAAAAAATTGTGCTCTTCAACATTGAATACTCTGCACACAGACTTCCCGGCGCTTTTAGTTTCTCATGTCGTCGAACAAAATATGCCAATAAAAATTTTTCGTTAATGTAACAACTGTGTTTTTCCTGGGACTAGCTTTTAAAATTCCGATATGTATTTTCATAGCGAAGCTTGGATTTCTCTGGCAATTGCCGAACATCCAATGTCCCAGGCTCGTTCAATTTCGCTGTTGTCCTCGGAATCACTCATTACTAAGAAATTCTTGTAATTTCACAAAGAACGCAACCGCACTGCAGTACACAATAACTGTCTAAAATTTAATGCGGGTTTAGATTGTGTTTGTACTTTGAACAATACCTTGTAGACATAATAACTATGGTAACCGTAGCTGTCGCACTCAATTTATAAAAAAATAAGGTAGGTACAGTATCGTTTTGAAATATAGCTATTAAGTCATTTTTTTGTTCTGATCGTGCAAAAAACGCTATAAGCATCGCGAACGTCAAGGACTACCGATCTCAGACAATAATTGGAGTCGTCGCTTCCTCCTCCAAACAATTGTCTTCGATCGGTAAAATGTCCTTACCGTTCTTAATAGTTAATATACTATTGTCTTCTTTATAATGTTAGCAATTTTATTTCTGATTTGTCACCTAAATATGGAACCGAAGCATATGTTGGCCACCTCTCTCTGTATGAGTTTTGTTTGACTTCTTGTTTTCGTCTATTTTAATATGAAGTGTTGCATTTTATTGGTGTTCTTTATGTGCGCAGTATATCTCGAATCTACCCTAGTATCGTTGGTACTGCGATTATTGCCCATAGTTGGGTTGGGCAAAAGTACGGAACAATGCAAATATCTTTAGTACGGCAACCGCGATTTTGACCAAATTATCTTGAAGGTTCCGATGTACGGCGGATACAATAAAAGTATCGGCGGTTTAAAAGGACTTCCGGTTTAGCCGGAAATGATATCAACTTTTATATTTTAAATGGAACACCCTGTATATTTTTTGATATATTGATAGAACTCTTTTTTGCGAGTTCAGTGATATAGGTTTTATTCCTTTATTTTCAATAATTTTAGAGATATTTAACAATAATGTTTCGTAACTGTTATCTAGCATCTCATGAAAACAAAAGAATGTGAGAAGCTTAAACAGTTATGTAACGTTGTCAAGTATGTTTGGTTCGTGTTGTGCTGTTTTGTAGTTGCAGTAATCAATTAATTAACTAAATTAATTAAAACTGCTGATTGCAAATTGTTAAATAAAGTACAAACTTCTTGCTGAGTTCTACGACGCTCTCTTTCTGTTAATAGAACCATTTCTGATGTTAAACACAGTAGTTTCAATTAAATTTGGTTAATTAATTGATTACTGCAACCACACTGCTCAATCTATCAAACATCAAAACAACACAACACGAACCAAGCATATTTGACAACTTTACAAAACTGTTTAGGCTTTCACATTCTTTTGTTTGCATGAGCTGCTAGATAACAATTACGAAACATTATGTTCAATATCACTAGAATTATTAAAAATAAAGGCATGAAACCTTATACCACCGAAGTCGTAAAAAAGAGTTTTGTCAATATATCAAAAACTATACAGGGTGTTCCATTGAAAATAAAAAAGTTGATATCATTTCCGGCTAAACCGGAAGTCTTTTTAAACCGCTAATACCTTCATTGTATCCGCCGCATACCGGGACCTGGACCTTCATGTAAAAAATTTCGGCAAAATCGCGGTTGCCGTATTAGAGATATTTGCATTGTTCCGTACTTTTACCCAACCCTGTGTTATACCGTTAGTAGATAAGTCACACCATCGATTTTTTGTTTCTTCGGAAATTTAAAAATTTAGACCTCAAAATCAATGTGAATAATTATATTAAATGACAATAGGAACAACCTTCCATGAAAAAAAGACCTATAGGGGATTTCTTTTTGGGTCGGTTACCAGAACATTGTCTTCATAATTTAAAAATGTATTGAATATTTTGAAAATTTAGTTTTTTGAATCTGCGAGTTTATCCGAGGAAGTCCCGTTGCATTTACCCGATATCTTTTTTATTTTAGGAATTTTTACTCATTGTGAATTCTACTAAATACGGCTTACAACTACCTGAGAATCCTCGGTCCTTCAACGCATTCCCTAAAAGGTTTATAGGTACAAATATTTTAATTAAATTAGAAACAACTTTCCACATTCTATGGCATTTTTGAGACAGAGGAGACTCTTTTAAATTTCGAACCGGCATCACAGTGGGCTAAATTGAATAAAAAGTGGAATAAAATTCTGTATAAAAACCTCACTGCAAATTTAAAAAAATAGGTAATTATGTTAACCGATAACTACTTCATTGTGCATAACCATAAAAACGCACATACGCGCATTTGGGTCGCCGTAACAACGTCGCAAACAATTGTTTCTACAAATAATATTTGTTTTTTCAAATTATTTTTTGTGGCAGACATTAAAAACTAGAAAATTGCATAGAATGTAGTTCCTACTTGGAACAGCAGTACTTTCCTCTCGTATTCAACCCAATCTGATTCCCAAATAAATAAAATTTACAAAAACCAAGTTAGGCCTTTCATTTTTGGAAAATTTTTTTTGCACCTCTATTACATATCAAGATTGTTAACGTATTTAAAATTCACCTAGAAAGTTTTATAATTATAAAAAATTGAGTAACATTTTGTCAAATAATCTGCCATATTAAATCCGTTATTTATTTAAATTTTACAATTTTGACACAAGATTTAAAATCAGAGCACAAAACCTTCAAAACCCAAATGTCGTATAAATCTAATAAAATGCTGTGCAGTAGTTCGCTGTATTGAATCCGCCATTTTTAATTTTAAACTTTGGATTACATTAATTTGAAATCAGCGACCACGAAAACCTTTAAAATCCAAATATCGTATCAATCCGATAATATTTTGTCTAATAGTCCGCCATATTAAATCCGCCATATTTAATTTTTCAATTTTGACCTGGGATTTGAAATCAGCCATTATAAGAACCTTCAAAACTCAACTATTGTATAAATCTGATGAAATTTTGTCTAGTAGCCCGCCATATTGGATCCGCCATAATGAATTTTTTAATTTTGACATCAGATTTGAGATCAGCGACCTCGCAAACTCTTAAAACCCAAGTTTTATGCAAATTCGATGACTTTTTGAATTTTGACCAGCTTCTTGAGAATCTGGCCCACTGTGGGCATACATGATTTCTTTTTGCGCACTAATGAAATTCGCCCAATTTTATGTATTTACGTATTACGTTTTACTTATAGGGTAGCCAAACAATAGATGTAGTGTTTCAGCCTCCTCTTAAGCTTCGTTTACATTATAGCGAACATAAGCGAACGAACGAACTCGTTCGTAGCAATTCGCTAGATGTAAACGGTGAATAGTACACGAACGAACGAATTCGTTCGCAATCGGTCATGTTCCGGCCGGTGTCGGTAAATGAGCGAATCATCAAAGAAAATTCGTGCTCTGTGTAAACAGTTTAAATACGTAGACGAGCATTCGGCAGTTCCTTGCAGAAGTGCAACACGAATCCCACATGATGCTTACGAATGTATGGATCATCAACGAATGCGAATGCTCTGCTAAGTGTAAACAAGAATAGGTGAACCCTACCAAACGAACGAATCCATTCGTTCGTTCGTTCGTTCGTTCGTTCGCTTATGTTCGCTATAATGTAAACGAAGCTTTACATCTTAACCTAAATAATTGTTTCAGTTTTGAGCTTGAGGCTTTAACGGCGTCATTGTTCCATATTTTATTAGTAGTGTTCTTATAGCGTCAGGTTGTTAAACAAAAGCAATTATTATCATGAATAAGAAGTTTTTCATTAAAGCAATTTAACAGTGGCGGCTCTTAAACATGGTGTGAACAGAAATTTAAAACATAAAAAATTCCTTCTTTATAATTAACAGTTCTATAATTAAAATCCAGGCGCTTCTCTTTCTAATATACAAAATGGGTGCCCGCGTCTCCTCCGTAGCAAACACGCGGAACAAACAATATTACATATAAAGTATTCCAATTTTCTACCACGTACAATACCATTTAAGTTATACTGCAGGAGAGCGAAGTTTTTATAAAATCATTATATATTTTATTATTGTTATATTTCAGTGTCGGCATATTTCATGCTGGAGTTTTGTCTGCTTTGTTATCAGGATGCTTATGTTATCGTATAAACAAACGTTTCCTATACATTACAAGACCTGTATTCAGCGAGCCCAAACGCTTTCACGTGAACTTACCGTCGAATATAACATAAAAAAAATGTGCCGCCGAAACAAGTGCCAATATATATCGGCTATTTTCTTTTTAGTGTCTTGTATACATAAAAGTACAGAATTTAACTGAAAATACTTTTGTAAATTAGAAATTAAATCTTACACTAGCACTACCTCTAATATATTTAGGGTACATAGCACTACACCAATGACTTAAAATAAATATGTAGTTTTTGAAATATCTTGATCGAGTTGGGCCTTTAATTCTGCTACTTAGGTTAATTTCTTTATCATTTCTTTTCAGAATACCTGAAAAAACTAACCAGAAAAAACTCGGGGACAAAGAGTCACCGAAAAAAAAGTTGTCGGAAAAAAGTTACCCCTGAAAATAGTCACCAGCAAAAAAATATCATCGATTATAATATTCAAATTTTTGAAATAGGAATATTAACCAAAAATACAAATTTACGAAATCGAAAACGAACACGAAATATTCCTAACTTTTTACGAGCTATAAGTCGTAATATTCGACAGCGAACTAATTTAGCTTAGTTACTTTTGTTAGAATAGGTAATTCACTATAATATGAACTTTTCACGCTACCGGCAGTGTAAGTAGGCCTTAGCTACAGGGATCGTAAGTGGCTGATAACATTCGTGTACTAGTTACCCTTGACGACGGAACTTAATAGTGCCACTTACATTCCTAGGAAAATAATGTTGATTTTAACTGTTCGTTGATATGGTAACAAACACAGACAACTTAGAATAATGGAGCTTATAAAAAATAATTCCGATGACAGCTGTCAAAACGAACTTTTAAAAATATGATTAAATTTCTACCTGTAGGCCTACTTACACTGCCGCACAGTGTGGCCAAATGGGCTGTTTTTGGACAAACAGTTGACCAGCCTTCAATTTTATCGTAAAAAATTTGAAAAAAATCTAAATCATGCCCCACTAAATCCCTAATCGAATACAAAAGGCAACACTGAAAATAGCACTAAAAATAAAAAAATTGTTTAAATAAAAAAAAAAATTTTTAAGAATTTATGTACAAATGTTTTTACAGGCTTTGGTTTGATGAAGAAATGTCTGAAAATTTCAGGAAACGTGTAACATTTTTTAAAATATTAGTATTATTTTATTTTATTAAATCTGTATAGCGAGAACTAAATTATTACAAAAGTGAACCATTTTTTAACAAATTGTAAAACAAATTCCAATTCAAAATAATTTATTTAAACTTTTGTATATTTCCTAATCTTCTCCTTCTTCAGAATCATAATCCTGGTGTTCTAATAATCTTGCTGCCTCTGACCATGCATGAGTCAATTATTTAAGTTCCTAAAAATTCCAGGGCCTATTTAACATCACATACCTTCGTTCGCCAAAATTATGCCTTTATTTACAATACGCAAATGAATTAATTAATCGAGTACCTGAAAACTGACTTCTGATTTTCATAAGCGTCATTATAGAATTTGTCAGGGGGGGGGGGGATTATATTTTTTGTAGATAAATTCAATTTATACAATTTTTTTCATGGAGACTCGAGATACCGGGGAGGGTGGTGCACTACTCACCTCTTTCCTCCCTTAAATGACACCCATGGTAGTTTAATAAATGTTGTTTTGTATATTTTTATATTCTCAAATATTTTTCTAACTGACGCGTCTCAGTAGAAATGCTCCTGTATTCGGAGAAGCAAGTAGCAGCAGCTGAAATTTGGAGGGCTGTTTCTAGGGATCCAAATGAATGAAACAAAATTTGTTTCATGACCGAGCACGTCCGAGCACGCTACTAAAAGTTTAAGAGAAATTGAAATTTGTGAAAAAATTACCCTTTGAGAAGTTTAATCTGCAAACTGTTAAACATTTCTTTTCAAGATTTTGTTATCGGATTGTATTTCAATGAGTAGATAAAGAAACAACATTGCACGTTAAAAAGTAAAGAAAAAGTCATCCATTTCCTTTTTCAGTAATGTTAAAGCATATTATGATTGTTTCCAAATATTTCAGAAAAACAAAAACTTGATTTTGCCGCGCTTGCCTAGCATTTTCTAGGCGAATTAAATTACTATTTTTCAATATTTCTGATTTATTGGAGTATCCTTAACAAGAATCCACTTGCAAAAATACTTACTAGAAAACTATGAAAAACCCTATTTGTCTACCTCAGCCACACTGTGTGCCGGTAGCGTCAAAAATTTAATAAGTAACACGGAATGTATCGACTAATAACTTCCTCGGCAGGCGACAAGCTTCGGCTCCGCCTCAGCTCGTATTCGCCTACCTCGGATGTTATTACGTCCTTACATTCCTTGATACTTAAATAACTATTAATAAAATATTTAGGTCTTAAAAACATTCTAGAAAATATACTGAATGCAGAAAATAATAAAATACGTTTTCAAATTAATTAGATTTAACGCAATATTTAAGTGTCAAAATATGTTCAAGAAAATATGCTGGAATTAAAAAATGAACGAATTCTTACTCTTTTTTCCGGATAACTATTTTTTCTTTTTTCCAGGTAACTTTATCCCGGTGACTTTTTATCTGTGAAAAAAGATGATAAGGAAATTATTCTGAGAAGCAGAATAGAAGAAAGTGACTTCACACTGGTGACTTATTTTCCGGGTAACATTTTTTCTGGCGATTTCTTTCCGGGTAATTTGTTTTTCCATGATTTTATTTGCGTGACTTTCTTTTCGGTAACTTTATTTTCGTTTACCGTCTTTTCCGAATTCATTTTCAGAAAATTTCAGTTTGTTTACTCTCTTTCTTATATGTAGGTAATTGCCAAACAATCAATAATGATATAATAATAGAAGGGTGCTGTGTTTTTCAAGTATTTTTCAAATGAATATTGTAATTTATTATCGTGATCCAGAGTTTGACTTAATCTTCACTACCAAACCAATTTAAAATAGTGTTTCAAACATGTTACGTTTTTAACAACTTTACCAGAATTAAAATTTTGCTAACAATTCTTTTTCAACCAGAATTTGTTTGTAGCAGCACTTTCATTGCGGCACATTTTCCAACGGCATGTTTTTTCGACGGCACTTTTTTTCGGCGACAGTTTTTTCGCGGCACTTTTTTCAACGGCATTTTTTCCTGCCGACACTTTTATCCCAACAATTTTTTTTTTCTACAGTTGATAGTCGGACACCCCTCGAGCAGAGTAGTGCATCGTTCCGATGGTGAAATTGTGACTCCCGGGCAGATAGCCGAAGAAGGGTCGAAGGCTTAGGGGTTGACAAAGAACAGTTTCATTGGTTTGGTTTAGTTAGCTATGAATGCGCATCGAGTTACTCGTCGTTTTTTATGATAGTTTTGGCGATTGATTGCATTGTGTACAATTTTTTTGTTTTATTTAAAAAAAATATATAAGAAAACAACACCCACGCCGAAATATTAAAACACCAAAAATTCAACGGTAAAAGGTAAGTATTTTGTTTTGAGTTGGTGTTGCCCTCCTGTAGTAAATGTTTACGATCCGCCATTGTGACAGAATCGCGAAATGGGTTTAGATTCAAATCATTCCATAATAATCAATAATAATAATTAATATTAATTGACACAGGAAATTGAATGCACTACAAGATTACATTAAAGAATACATTTAAATGCCAATAGGCGTATAACGACAGCATGTAAGAATTAAATTGGAGTAGGCCAGGCAAGCATTTTGTTCCCATTTTAGAGCGCAGGTTTCAATATGCTTATTATCACTCCAAAACTGACTTAAATCCAGTCCAGAAAGAAACGTGTACACCAAATGGGTTCAAATGCGAATATCATAAACTATACGCACTATATTGTATTACATTAAATTCAGTGTTTGCATTTTCTATTAGTAATTCTTGTTATAATAGTCAACATATTATTACATTATTGTATTAGGGTGAGTCAAGTATGTTTTTTCCCACTAATTAAGTTATTAAAATACAAGTTTGGAATCTTAAAGCATTTAGTAAATATTTATGATTTGTTAAACCACCCTAAAACGTCACATGAAAGGAACTCAAACAGAAGGAAATAGGTCATGCAATTGTAGGCTTTGGAGGCCATTGTCAATGGAATCTTGGCTTCCGGGTTGAACACGTGTCATCGGTACTGCTACTACCGACGTTTCGTCCACAGCCCTGAAGATGTCCTGTGCAACAGTGATCGAAACGTCGGCAAGAACCAACACCGATGACGTGGCTTCAACTCACTACTGTAATAATATGAGTAGAACTGTTTTCAATTTTACAATTAAATGAGTAAAAGATTTTATAAACTCGCTTGGTTTTATCAGGCTCATTTGGTATAAAGGTTTTTGAAACAGAAGTCAAATTGCGAAGTTTCAAAAAAATTTGCAAGTGGTTTAGAAAATTTTTCTAATATAGAAAATTGGTCGTTTAAGGTTTCATATTTTATACAGACATCTTTCTTATTTGCTCAAATCTATTATCGCTCCAAGACCTTGTAACTTTTGGTGACTTTAGATTAAGAACATCCGTTGTACACTCAGTGGCGTAACTTCAGATTTTGGCCCCTGAGGCAAGATACGTGAAGGGCCCTGGCCCCATCCTCACAAAAACTTTAATAATAAAGTAATTGATAATAAAAACAATTTCTTCAACAGGAAAAAAAATATTTGCAGTCTAGTAAATGAAAATAAATATATTAAAGCCGTGTCTAATTAAGATAAGCAATTCTTAAATTTTCTGCTAATTTAATGTGTCTGGGTAGGTACCAAAAAGTGTGGGTGTTGTGTTATTACTATATACAGGATGTATCATATTGCGTGTTAACTATGGGGATCTTGCTTATTTGAAGAGATACGACAATAGTTAAATTAGGGAAAAGTTGTGGAATTTTATGCTCATTAATAATCTAAAAAGATATTAGACCTATCTTGCTTAGTTTCTGAAAGAACTGGAAAAAACTGAAATTTTTTGTTTTCGGCTATAACTCATTTATAATTTATGTTACATATTTCTAGTTACCGCATTATGAAGACAGTTTTTTATGCTGAATCTAAATTTTTGATCAAATTTGATACAACTGTTACCATTCCTCATATACGACTGTCAACTTTTTTTTTCTCATGGTCGACATTTTAAATTTTTTCATATTTGAATAGAGTTTTTAATTCTGATTATAACGATGTGTCACACTTTGCATTTTGTTTGTTTTGGACATTTTAGAGTGTTTATTTTAGACGAGCTTCTGAGCATGTTTTACAAAGGTGTCAAATGTTTTGAACATTTATTTAATAATTGTTAGTATTAGTGCAGTTCTAGTGTAATCTGTTGTATTTTTTTAAACCTGGTATTTAAATTTGTAATGTCAGTTGCAAACATAAAAACAGCAAGTGGAATTTTCAGTAAATTGTGTATGTTAGCAACTGTGTCATTCATTTGTTTTTGTAAAAAATAACTTAACCTGCTGCCTACGCTCTAAAACAAGTTTCCTGAAATGTTTGCATACCTAATGTATCTAAACGCCAAAGTAAATAAAATAAGTGTTTTGTTTTACTTCTGACAGTTCATAGCCTACTAGATTTTTTCAAAATAAATTAAATGACATGGTCTTTCCATGGCACTCTTATGAAATTTTTATTTTCTGTAATAACATGCTCAAAACTTAAACAAAACGCAAAGTGTGACACATCGTTGAAATCAGAATTAAAAACTCTATTCAAATATGAAAAAATTTAAAATGCCGACCATAAGAAAAAAAGTTGACAGTCGAGAACGAACAATGGTAACAGTTATACCGAATCTGATTAACAATTTAGATTCATCATAAAAAAGTGTCCTAATAATGTGTTAACTAGAAATATGTAATATAAATGACAAATGAGTTATAGCCGAAAACAAAAAATCGAAAATTTCAGTTTTTTCCAGTTATTTCAGAAACTAAGCAAGATAGGTCTAATATCTTTTTAGATTATTAGTAGGCATAAAATTCCTCAACTTTTCTCTTATTTAACCACCGTTGCATCTCTTCAAATAAGCGAGATTCCCAAAGTTAACATGCAATTTGATACATCGTGTATAATCTCACTTCAGTATTTTTCTTTGTCTGAGTACATACTTACTTACATGGAATTTCAAACGTTTTTTGTTGAATATAAAAATAAAGATTGTCGAGAATCAAAAATTTTTATTGAAAAAACTTCGTAATAGAGAAATAAAAAAAATAAAAACTTGTGGCTCGTGGCAGGGCCCCTTAAGGCCTCGGGCCCGTGGGCCGTTGCCCCCTCTGCTCCATGGTAGTTACGCCACTGTGTACACTGTTTTTGAATGAAATGTTATTAACTTATTAGTTATTACCTAGCTACACCCAGAAAGTAGATAAACGTAATTTAAAAAAGTATTGGCTGTCGAAAGATACAAACAGTATTATAGTCCAAAATATTTTTATGAAAATTTGGAAACAAATGAACTATTTCTACAATTTAATAACTTTAAAAGACTTTCCTGAAAATTTGCAAGTATCTTCCCTAAAAAACACTGAAATTTCAGAAGGTTCTTTCAAAAAGTTTTGATTAAGTAATTTTTGGTTAGAAATCTATGCATACTAATTTTAAATTTTTATTTCTTTTAGATAAACCAAACACGATGCCGGGATCTCTGGAGTGTATTGTAACTGCAGGTTCAATTCTTCTTACAATTCTTACAATGCCGATTTCCATATTTTTCTGTCTTAAGGTAAACATTTGAACATAAACGGAACAGAACTGTTGAATGTGCTTAGTTGTAATAATAGGGTCTTTTTAACAGTTATACTAAAAGTGAATTACAAAATATTCATACAAAAGTTACGAAAAGTTGTTGCGCAAGAACAAGTGTTAGTTTTGCTATCGCAACGAGGAGAATTTTTAAATAATACCAACACAAGTAGCTACACCGGAAGTTTGAGTAATTTTCTCCGGGTATTTTCAAATTCACGAAAGGTACTTACATTTCATTGAACCAATCACAAAATTCCCCTCTAGTCTTAAATTAACACGTTTAAAACTGATGTGCACTGATTTTTGGCTATATTTATTATTATTATATTCAGTTTTTCATTGCTTCGGCCAGAAGTAAGTATCGTATTTAATTACAACATAATTTAAGAATTAAAATAATTATCTTAAAAAAAAAACGACTTCAAATAAAAACACAAAAGTAACATAAGTTAACTAAAAAGCAAAAAATTAATGTTTTTTATACAACAATTTAATACTTATTTGTTGTTCCGTTTAATGTAATTAAGAAATTATTGTTTATTATATAATTATTAACTGTTTTATAATATAAAAGTCAGTGCCAAGTAAAATATAAAAATTATATACCTTGCTACAAAAACAAATTAGATTCGAATTTTTATGTTTTACTTGGCATCGTCTTCAAAATTGTAAAACAATTAATAATTATATAATAAACAATAATTTCTTAATTACATTAAACGGAACAACAAATAAGTATTAAACTGTTACTTTCGTGTTTTTATTTGAAGTCGGTGTTCTTTTTTGTTTAAAAGTTAATTATTTTACAATTTTAAGTGATGGGTAGACCTAATAAGGATGCTTCTCGAATGAGGAAACGACCGCGACGGCTAGTTGAAACGGAAGATGAAAGACGGAAACGCTTAGAAAAAAATAAAATCAGAAATATTGAAACAATTATGAATGAAAATCCACAGGATCGCGAAGCACGTCCTTGACCATAGTTAGGTACCTACCTTGTTCTGGGATTGTCATAATTCATAAACCTAACAATACCTCAATCACTATACATTTCCTATTTGATTTTGAGGAGTTCCCTGGTGTATCTTCGAAGTTCAAGGTCCAATACCAATGAAATTAAAATGGGACCACCTTGGAACTATACTGAACCCAACGCAAGTCTTATTCAGTAGTTTTACTATCAAAAGAACCAAATGAATTATATTTTAAATTGAATTTAAGTTATGGTGCCCTTTTTTTATTTCAATTTTAAAGTTGTGCATTTTCTAGTACCAACTCATTCTATTTGTTTTTTCTTTTTCTTCTTTATACGAACTCATTTTTCACTTGAGAAGTTGAAATTTGTTAATACGGCTTAACATAACGTGATCGAAAAAGTAGATAACGTGTTATTTAGATCGAGCAATCGGCGTTTCTACCCGCTAAATTAGTGGTTATGTAAGTCTAAATTTAGGTCAGGTCACTTAGAAGAGTGACCCGACTTAAGTAGAGCACTCACCATATTCCGCCTGTTTTCACCGAGTGGATGTTTTCCTGTGACCGCAAGAAGTAGGTCGTCGCAATATTATTATGAAATGCACCAGTAAACGCGTGCCTTACTTTCGTACTTGTCAATATTAACCATGTAATTAGGGCAGTTAACCTATGACTCGCGGACGACTTATGGTCAAATATATCTGTAACGGTTGGTACGACAAAAACAAACAAAGAATACAGTTTTTGTCCATCTTTGTTCAAGTAATTTATATGGCTAACCAGTCTTAGAACAAATATACAAATTAGCGCGCATCTACGCCATTGATTAGTAATTAGGCCTTTTAAATGTGTGGTACTATGTCGCGTGGAAAATTATATATCTATCTAAAATTTTAAAACTGTAACCGCAGTATATACTGTGGTATAACTAAAACCATTTTTAAGTTTAGATAAAATTGTTTCCTCAACTTCCACTTTTAAGACGCGCCGCCGCTGCAACTATGAAACGAAGCGCTTTCGTATATAGTAACTGTGCATTCATTTGTTTTTGTAAAAAATAACCTAACCTGCTGCCTACGCTCAAAACAAAGTTTCCTGAAATTTTCGCATACTTAATGTATCTAAAAGTAAAAGTAAATAAGAGAAGTGTTTTGTTTTACTTCCATCAGTTCATAGCCTACTAGAATTTTCTCAAAATAAATTAAATGACGTGGTCTTTCCATGGCACTATTATGAAATTTTTATTTTTTTTAATAAAATGCTCAAAACTTAAACAAAATGCAAAGTGTGACACATCGTTGAAATCAGAATTGAAAACTCTATCCAAATATGAAAAAATTTTAAATACCAACCATAAGAAAAAAAAAAGTTGACAGTCAAAAATGAACAATGGTAACAGTTACACCAAATCTGATAAACAATTTAAATTCAGCATGAAAAAGTGTTCTAAATAATGCGTTAACTAGAAATATGTAGCATAAATGATAAATGCGTTATAGTCAAAAATAAAAAATCTAAAATTTCAGTTTTTTTCAGATATCTGAAAAACCAGAGTGGCTACTATAAATTTCTTTAGAGATTATTGTTAGGCATAAAATTTGGCAACTTTGCCTCAATTAAACCAACTCTCTATCTCTTCAAATAAGCGAGATCCCCATGGTGGGGCTCGAATTTGAAATAGCCTGTATATATTTTGTTTTGGGAAATTGGATTCTCTCTTTCCTTCTCTATCCAAATATGTAATAAGCTTATACTCTTTCACGGGAAATTAAAAATCAATTGGTCGAAACAGGTCGCTGGTACTTTCCCATACTTTTTACGTTTTAAATATTCTCGCGTCAAGAAGTGATGGTAATTTACATCTATTCATCTTTAGCCGGTACAAGCCGCCCGCTGCAGACCCAAAGATGGTTACGTACGGCGCGCGCCGACTACGTAATGGCACTAATGGCTAATGCTAATTGATCCATCATACATATTATAATAACATTTGTTTCAATGTCTCTGCAATTACAAAAGCTGTTCTTCGTTAACGGTAACCGTGAAACACCCTGTATATGCCAGAGTTATACTTTATGCTTCATGTTTTTCTATATTAGGCTGTTTATCGTGAAACTCCTTGGCTCTTCTGAATAGGCAACGTACGTTGCATGCCGCAGGTTGCTTTACTATTAAAATATAATTTTATAAATGAGAACAATAGTTTGTTGTGGATGAAAAAAACCTCGTTTGACTTTTTATTATTAAATAGATGTACAGTGGGATATACCCACAGCACACACACTGCTGTTCTCATTAATTTATAAAGTTATATTTTAATAGTACGGCGACCTATGACATGCAACGTGTGTTGCCTGCTCTGAAGAGTTAAGGGGTTACACGATAAAATGGGCACCGAGTATAATATAAGAGAAAAAGTCGTAAAGCTTGGCCATGAAAAACAAATCTCTTGTCGGAAATGAGTTCATATGTCACGTTAAAAACTTTATTTAATGACAGCAACTATATGAATTAAGTTTCGGCATGAGTGTTGTTTTCAGCGGTTAAGTCTTATGACTTTTTTTTACACATACGATATAAATATTAATTATAATTTATTTTACCTTGAGTTGTACTTAACATGTTAATTTTTATATTTGATTTATACATCTTTTACTTTGTTGCGGTTTTATTACTTCCAGGTTGTGCAAGAATATGAACGTGCAGTAATATTTCGATTTGGTCGTTTAAAAAGAGGAGGAGCCATAGGACCTGGAATATATTTTATTATCCCATGTCTTGATGATTACTACAACATTGATTTGAGAACTGTATCTTTTGACGTTCCTGCACAAGAAGTAATTAAAAACTTTTTACTTTTTTACATTAACAATGTTACTTTTTTTATGTATGGGAAGGTAATGTGTAATAAGAATTTATATTTCTTTGGATGATTTTTTAAAAATTTATTTCGACGAATAGCTGAATATTTTTATAGTTTAATTTATATATACCCATACATATACATACGAGTTTCTTGTGAAATGTTATTAGATAATTGCTTCAGGCGTTAACAAAAGATTCAGTAACTGTGACCGTTGATGCAGCCGTATATTATAGAATAGAAGATCCATTAAATGCTGTTGTTAAAGTAGCAAATTATAGGTAAGCAATTGTTTATTATAACAGCTTTTTGTGCATCTTATCTGCGGATTAAACTATTTCAGTGATTCAACGCGTTTATTGGCAATGACAACTCTGAGAAATATACTGGGTACAAGAAACCTTTCCGAAGTTTTATCCGATCGTGAAGCTATATCAAATGCAATGCAGACTACCTTAGACGGTGCTACCGATCCCTGGGGAGTCAAAGTAGAAAGAGTAGAAATGTAAGTTAATTAAAGTTCAATTTCTCGTGGAGATAAATTAAAGTAACTAGTTGAACCCGTGACCTTCGGCTCCCGCTATTCTGTTCACGTGTCTTACATCTCGACGTTTTCAAAACAGATTGGACAACATCTAGATGTAAGACACGTTAGCGAGTGCCCCGCCGTCTGGCTGCCTTCTATGTGCCCCGCCGTCTGGCTGCTTACTATGTGCCACGCCGACCGTCTGCCTACCTTTTATCTGCCGCCCCACCTGGCTGCCTTCTATGTGTTGCGCCACCTTATGTGACTGCTACATAAACATTCGCTCAAGTCAATAAATAAATGTTGTCGCGATATAAGAGTCCGTCGTCGTGTTATGGTGAGACAGTTATGGGTTTAATATATTGATTATATTAAATTTCGTATAACTTTCGTGGATAAATAGATAAATTCATTTTCTATTGTACTTTGTTTATTTTCGGAACATTCGTAACCTAGTAGCCTTTCAGTAGCGGCCCGTGGTCCTGAAAATAGGTAAAGTGCTACTCAGCAAAAACAAATAGATACAAACATTACTTAATTTTTTTATATCAAATCGATCCTGAGCTGCAAAACTGTAACTGACGGTCTCATAAAATTGCTGGTTTTAACAAGGTCATGCAACAGTTATTTTCGTGTTGAAAACAAACAATATCACGCAACAAGCCGAACTGAAGTAGTGCATCGTACAGCTCTTCGTATAGCCGGATGTCGCAACGTGGCGTCATGGTTGCCATGACAACGGTGCTTGTGACTGCAGAAGGTTACGTCACGCCAGCTGGACTTCTCTATTCGGCTTGAAATACTGTAGTTGTTACAACAGTCGACATACGCGCGCTTTATAAGTTACGTTTTCAAGCTCTATCTGCATTTACTTTAATAGCAAAATGTGTTTAGGCGTATTATAAAAACTAAATACGTATTATTTATTTTATTAATCAAATATAATTCAAGTTTTATTAGGTGAAGAGGCACTTTACCTACATCGCCTGAAGAATAGCCGCTACTAACAACAGTTATATTTTCAATAATAGTTTTTATATTAACAGTAACGAAAATAATTGTATTGTATTTTCTCATTTATTAAATCTGTATTTTCAGCAAAGATGTAAGCTTACCTCAACAGCTGCAACGTGCCATGGCTGCTGAAGCAGAAGCTTCACGTGAGGCAAGAGCTAAAGTTATTGCTGCAGAAGGAGAATTGAAAGCATCTAGGGCATTGAAAGAAGCTGCAGATGTAATCAATGAAAGCCCTGCAGCCTTACAGGTATTATTATAACGAAATTTTGTATTTGCTTTACTTCCTCCTCGCAATAGAAATTCAATCGGAGATTTTTCAAGCTATTTCTGAACTCGGCCGCTAGATGTCAGCAGGGCCAAATGCGGTAGTAGTTATTATGTGACAAGGGATAATATTTTCCAAAATGTCTGTCTTAAACATTACGGTTTAAAATATGTCATATACAATGCGAAATATAATCACAATTTCTTACCATTGAAATGATGAAAACAAGTTTTGACATCTTTATACTTACCGATTCAATAGATGGCAGCACATAATGCCAGCCAATCATGGAAGTTAAACTTTGCAGCCACCGTATGTGGCCGTGGTGCCTTCTAGTAGATAATATTTTAAAACAAATGTTTTGTTGTGAGGTATTGTTACCACATCAACTTTTTAGAATAAACTGCTACTTAATAAAAAAAACATATACCGTAATTTTTGTAACATGTCATAATTTGCTCAGTGAGTCCGACATTGTTATTTTTCATTGTATTTATATATTTGTATCTAAAATACACAGCATCATGTTAAGGACGTATTGGTATTGTAAAGCTCGAAATGAAACAATCGTTCTTATGCAACTACGGGCATGGACGGATCCAACGAACTGTTGGGGGGAGGTGTCAGTGGGTCGGTCCCTGATTACGAGCAGATGAAAATCCTAAGGAGACGATTAGAACGTCTCAACAGCAACCACTTTCAATCAATGTATGTACGGTGCGGTATAACAGGCGATAATCTTATTGAATCACTGTTTTACCCCACCGTTAAACAGGGAAAATTTATAGGCAATTTTTGGAAAATACGTTATCACTTTTACTTGAAAATGTACTAAAACTGATTCATGCACGATGATGCACTTGACTATTTTTTGTCATATAACCTTAATTACTCTTATCTCTTCAGCTGAATAATCAGGAACGGACCTGCAGCATGGCCAGCTGGGTCGCCAGATATGAATCCTATCGATTTCTTTCTATGGAGACATATAAAAAGCATAGTTTATGAAACAGAAATTGATCTCACGAACAACTACTGTACAGAATTTAAGATGCAGTATTATTCAAATGAATTAACGAATAACAACAGCGCTACTACATTCAAATTTCAGAATACCATGAAATAAATCGTTTTTAGACATACGCTTATCACAACTTTTTCTATTAATTTAAACTCTACGATACGTCCTTAAGATTTAGCAGTGTCTTGCAGATATGTGTCACAGGCAAATGATTATTTAAGACAAATAACTTCTGCCTAGGCAAACAGTTTTTGACTGGGCATGCGCAAATAAAAATACAAGCCATCAGTGGGGTCATAGATGCGCGTTAATAGGTTGAGTCCTTGCAAGCGCGGCTATATCACTCGAAACGCGACAGAGAGCATAACCAGTGCAGTAGCATTCTACCATGTACATGTACACAATGAAAATTAATCAATAAAACCAGTCAGTGTTTCTATTTGTTCAGTCTAAAGCTATTTGCCTAAAATAACTATTTACCCGCAACATGACGAGTAGATTTTCTGCTGTTTATATATATACACTGTGTCCATAAAGTAACCCCCCCCCCCCCAACTAACTTTTGAACGACTTGATATTTTTCTACAAAATTTGGTGTGCTGTAATGGGAAATTAAATACTATTTTCAGACCATATTAAAATTTTGTATCATCCAAAATGGCGACTGGGCGCCTTTTTGAATTTTTTTTTTAATGGAAAGGGGGGTCGAGTGACACCTCATTGGAAAGGTCTTTTAATTCTGCGTTTGATCCTAAAGTTTGAAAGAAAAATATTAAGCCATAACAAAATGACAGTGTTTGAAGATAAAGAAGAATTAAAGCTTAAATTAATTAAATTAAGTGTTTGTAATGTTCACCATTTACTTCTTGGCACATAAAAAGTCGGTTATGAAATTCCTGCCTTACATTTTCATAAGTTTCTGGAGTGATAATTCTGCAAACTTCTGTAATGCGTTGCTCCAGTTCTTCAATTGTTTCTGAACGGGTTCTGTACACTTTCGATTTCAGATATTCCCATAGTAAAAATCTAAGAAAATTAAATCTGGGGAGTGAGCCGGCTATTCTACAGGACCCCGCCTAACAATCGATCTGCCAAAAAAATGTCCGTTGAGAAAGTCAGAACCAGGTCTATAATAATGAGGCGGCGCACTGTCTTGTTGGAACATAACGTTTTCAATATTATTTCAAGCCACCTGAGATATTTCTGCGAAAATTTAGTCCTGCAAATGAAAAAGTGGACTACTGGATAAGAAAATCAAAACAATTTTGAACTGAGTGAGTCCATTGGTTTACAATCCGCCATTTTGTTATGGCTCAATATTTTTCTTTGAAATTCTAGGATCAAACCCAGAACTAAAAGACCTTTCAAATGAGGTGTCACTCGACCCTGGATAAAAAAATCAAAACAATTTTGAATTGAGTGAGTCCATTGGTTTAAAATCCGCCATTTTGTTATGGCTGAATATTTTTCATTGAAACTCTAGGATCAGACGCAGAATTAAAAGACCTTTCAAATGAGGTGTCACTCGACCCCCCTTTCTATTTAAAAAAAAATTTCAAAATGGCGCCCAGTCGCCATTTTGGATGATACAAAATTTTATTATGGTCTAAAAAATAGTATTTAATTTCCCATTAAAGCACACCACATTTTGTAGAAAAATATCAAGTCGTTCAAAAGTTAGTGGGGGGGGGGGGGTTACTTTATGGACACAGTGTATATATCATTATGTATTCGTACTACATAAACAATTTTGAAAACTTCGTAAAAATGTTAATAAACATCTACTTTTCAGTTACGTTATCTTCAAACACTCAACACCATATCAGCAGAAAAAAATTCCACCATTGTATTTCCACTTCCAATTGATATGCTGTCAGCATTTATGCCGCGAAAGTGAGAGAAACTCATCGCAAAATATACTTAAAATGTAATCAAAATATTCTAGTAAATCTAAGTAATTTTATTTATAACCTGCTCCAGTGAAAACCGTTAGCTTACTACGCTACCCATCATAGAAAGATAGAGCAGCTCAACGCTATACTAACCTAATTTATACGTGTACGATTTGAAAGTCTTAAAAGCGTTATAGTAACTTTATATAATTATGTACTTGTATTTTGTAAAATAAAATAAATAAATAATCATCTACAGATTCTTATCTTTTCTATATTTTTGAAATTGGGCTAATGAAACTAGATCCTTTAGATGAACCCAAAATGCAGATAAATGCGATAACTAGCAGCAATGTCAACAACCATCAGTGGCGTAACTCCGGGCTTCCTCCTGCGTAAATTTTGGACGACCCCCTCGAGTTTAGTGAAGTTTTAGGTCTGGTACACTTCATAAAAAAAGTCGCCAAATCGTCAAAAACACGACGTAATTGGTTGAATTCGACAGACTCCACTTTTGACTAAAATTCTGCTAAATGCTTATGATGCCAAACTAGCAGAACACGTTGCATTTAACGGTGCGTCAAAAGCATGGAACACTGATTACAACGTTGACTACTAATTTGGTCAAAAATCTTTTAACGGATACACAGCGATGTAAGAAAGAGTATGCTTTTGCAACTCCCATCATTTGTTTATACATATAAAAAAAATCATCACAGTATACTTATTCATACAGTAGCGAAAGTAAAGGTCATTTATGGTAATTATAGCACCAAGCGGCGAACAAGTTACAGTAAAGTTTGACAGCTAACGGTAGTAGTGTTTCTCTGCTTTTTGAACGTTACAAGAACAATTTTCAAGTTGTTTGCCAGTGTTTTTATAAAAATTTGATTAGTGATATACCAATACATTATGAGAGTCTCGAAAGGGAGCGCATGTTCCGCCGTAAACTGGGAAAACAACAAAGGAAAGAATCCGAACCTTAGTTTTTTTTACATTTCCCAAAGATTCAAAAAGGTAATAAATTCTGATAAATATTAATACATTAAAGTTTAACCTTCTCCTCGTTTTAGATCAAAACAGGGGGTTGTAAACTGTAGACGTGAAGATTTACGTGAAAAGGAGGTGGGATATTTGAATAAAAACTGCACTTTGTGTACGCTGCATTTTGAAAATTCGCAGTTTATAAATGTTAATAAATCATATTACTGGCATTATCTTTGTATTATTTAAAAACCATTATATAATGTAGCTCGTAATTTTTCTGTTTTGCTTATTGAAAATATGGTAACAACAACGAACTGGATTGGAATTTAAAACCCGCCATAATTTAAACGATAGTTTAACTTGTCGACCGCTTGGAGCGCCACTAGTTACAGCTTACCAGGCGTTATATGGGCGCTTTCGCTACTGTGTAAATAGGTATACTGTGAAATCATCCTAAAAGCACAGTATACTTATTCATACAGTAGCGAAAGTAAAGGTCATTTATGGTAATTATAGCACCAAGCGGCGAACAAGTTACACTAAAGTTTGACAGCTAACGGTAGTAGTGTTTCTCTGCTTTTTGAACGTTACAAGAACAATTTTCAAGTTGTTTGCCAGTGTTTTTATAAAAATTTGATTAGTGATATACCAATATATTATGAGAGTCTCGAAAGGGAGCGTATGTTCCGCCGTAAACTGCGAAAACAACAAAGGAAAGAATCCTAACCTTAGTTTTTTTACATTTCCCAAAGATTCAAAAAGGTAATAAATTCTGATAAATATTAATACATTAAAGTTTAACTTTCTCGTCGTTTTAGATCAAAACAGGGGGTTGTAAACTGTAGACGTGAAGATTTACGCGAAAAGGAGGTGGGATATTTGAATAAAAACTGCACTTTGTGTACGCTGCATTTTGAAGATTCGCAGTTTATAAATGTTAATAAATCATATTATTGGCATTATCTTTGTATTATTTAAAAATCATTATATAATGTAGCTCGTAATTTTTCTGTTTTGCTTATTAAAAATATGGTAACAACAACGAACTGGATTGGAATTGAAAACCCGCCATAATTTAAACGATAGTTTAACTTGTCGACCGCTTGGAGCGCCACTAGTTACAGCTTACCAGGCGTTATATGGGCGCTTTCGCTACTGTGTAAATAAGTATACTGTGCTAAAAGTATGACAATCTCAGGACAAGATTTGCGCATAGATGGCGCTTTAAAACTTCAAATTTAAGGTATATTTCAAGTTAGGCGCAGTTTGATAATTATTTAATCACTAGTCGGCCCCTTTTGAACCCTATTCTGAAAGTTCTCCAAATGTATAGAAAATCATCCAACTGATTGCCGAATTTTATATCGCCCGCGGTTTTCAGTGCAAATCCACCGGCTGGTGTTTTTACGCCGATTTCAGGAAATACTACTATTAACGTCATTGGTATTCTTTCAAATGTAAAAATTGTTAAATTTGTTGTCGCTGAATAGAGAATTTTTTTTTAAATTTGTTTAGTTATGTGAAGGTTTGTCTTTTTTTCTATAATAATCAACTGCTTACTGTTATGTAAAATCAGATAGTTAAGAAACAAATTTCGTCTTATAAGAACAAAGTAGTGTTTTTCTGCATATCGCATGAAGTGCCTATCAGACCTTTCGTCTCAACACGGTTGGATTACAAACAGATGCCGTTTGACCAACAGCTTGTGACTGGCCTACCAGCAAGTCAAACGCCTTCAAACTTTGCCTGGCAGAAACAGGTAAAATAAACTCGTTGTTCTGACAATCATAATACGATAAGACTAGTATTACATGGCATATACTATAGCTAGAAACAAAGTCTTTTGTGAGAAACAATATTTGTTTAGATTTTTTGAGAAAGCATTACATGAGATTAACGAACACTAAAACCCAAATAGCAAGCTTATCATCCGAAAATTGAGGGGGGGGGGGGCAATTGTCATCGTTAAATATTACTGGATCTAAAAGTAAATTCAGAATATTACTACTAATCAACTATGAGCCAGTATTTGGACCAAGCAGATAAATGTTTTATCGCCCCCTATTTATTAAATAAGAAGCATAAATTTTCGATTTTCAACATTTCAGAAACCGTCGCAAAAAACTTTTTTTAGTTTCTAATTTTCACGGTTGTAAACATCTTCGTAGATAATAACATTGTGTACCTTTAGAGCTATTATACAGTGCTTTCATTTCAAAACTAACCAGCGTCGATAACTATCGATTTTAAGTAAATTTAATTTAAACAAAAAAACGTCGATTTAGATATGGAGGAGGAAGTTTAAAACCAATATTGATTAAACTTTAGGTTTTACCTCCTTAACCCCAGCCGCCGTTACTTTGAAATTTTAACAGCACCCTTTACTTTGTAATACCTACCTCATTTTAAAGGTGGAAAACATCCTCATCTACCCACCTTAAAAAATTGGATTCAGTCGATCCGTTTTTTACCAGATAGTTAAAAATATGTTATTTCTAAAAATACTCGATAGCACCCCCTACTTTGTATTCATAATATTTGAGGTAGGAAAAATTTTCATCTACCCATCTTAAAAAATTTGGATTCAGTCGATCCGGTTATGAGTGAATTTTCGAAAATTGTAATATTGCTGAAAATAAAGTATTTGTAGCTTCATCTTAAAATCGACTGAATCCAAATTTTTTAAAGTGGGGATTTTTCTCACCTTAAAAATGATGATCACAAGATAGGGGCTGCTGTGGAGTATTTTTGGAAATAAAATATTTTTAACTCTATCTGGTAAATGGATCGACTAAATCCAATTTTTTTTTAAACGTGGGTAGGTGCGGATTTTTTCCACCTTTAAAATAACGTATCATAAGGTAGGGGGCTGCTAATTGAAATTGCAAAGTAGGGGGGGGGGCTGGGGGTGAGGGGATGAAACCTAAAGTTTAATCAGTATTGGTTTAAACTTCCCTCCATTTCTAAATCGAGGTTTTTTTGTTTAAATCAAATTTATTTAAAATTGATGGTTATTAAGGATGAATAGTTTTGAAATGAAAGCACTATATAAAACCCGAAGTTCCAACTCATTTTTAAGTAGGGAAATAGGTGTTACAGCCACAAATGTTCAAAAATTCATACAATGAGTCACAGAGCAATTACAGGATTCAAACACCTACCAAATTGTAGCTTATTCCCAGCTCTATGAAAAAATCAAAATTTAAAAAAAAGCACGTTGCCAGTTATGAGCAATATTTTTTTGAAAATATTCAAAATTTTGAAAGTTGTTCTCTTTACAGTTTTTCGTCTTAGATTGTGTATCCCTAGGGCTATTATAAAAATCAAAGTTAACGTCGCTGTGAAAAGTCATTTTTGAGTCAAAGTTTTTAAAAAAGGAAATCAAATCGAAAATTTTCACGATCATAATACATTCTCATGGTAGTATGAAGTATTGGAAAATAAAAATCAACATTTTAGAGGATAGTAAATAATATTAAAGATGCATTGCAAACCATATGGAAATAATTTGTTTGTAGTACATATTTACGATATATTATTTTAGAAAGGTTTTAATAAATAATGCAAAAATTAAATTTGACAAAACGACCACGCATTACGTGTTACATTATATATAAATAGGTTTTATTATTATATATCTATCTATTTATAAACAAATATCTTTGAATTAAGAGTTAATTTCTTTTGCATATTTACACCACACCTTTCTGGTGCCTTAGAGCCAAGCTATTTGCGGATATAGGATTTTTTATTTTGAAACACGTATTAAAAAGTTCATTATATTTATCGACTGAAATAGGCACTTTTATTTCCACCCTGTCACTATTAGTACTAATTTTAATCTTGTATTTAGTTTGACGGTTAATGCAACATGGCGATTTTCTGACGACGTTTGTTTGATAGTTCGTTTTCTCTTTCCTAACTGCAGTTTCTTTGTCAGAACGTACAATTTCGGACGTAATTGGTTTATCACATTCTGTACATCTACTCGTTCCAAAAGCATCGGCGTATAGTGGCTGTGGCACCAAGCGATCATTAAGAACAAATTTATGTACACACTTATGTTCTGAAACTTTTGCGTCAGAAAGATGTTCGGTGGAATGGCATTCAAAATAATTTTCCTTTCGAAAAGTAATAAGTTTTTTAAGGTTTTTATCTGGGCTTACATTTGCATCCAGAAATGCAGTTTCATTCATATTAGGAACATTATTATTTTCCAATACTCTCTCTTTCTCACTTTCTAAAATAGATGTAATTGTAGGTGAAAAATTAGAACTATTTTTTACTTGCGAAAGTTTGTTTTTCTTCTTCTTGTAATGTATATTGGTTTCCGCGGAATTTTTGTCATTGCTGTTTGGGGCTTCATGCAACTGTTGTGCTTGATGGTGATGATGATCATGATCATTTAAATTTTTAGCACCTTGGAATGGTTTAACATGGCCTTGCTTTGGCACGACGGGTTCTTTAAAAGTTTCATGTGGTTTCCTAAAAGTGATGCGCTGCGAACTTGGACCCTTAAGGTGCATACTTTCTGAAATTATTTTATTTCGTGTGGAATAATTGCTCTCCAACGACGTCGTAGAATGGCTTTTACCATAATTACTACAGCAATTATGCTGACAATATAAATGCGTTGATTTGCATTTCGATTTTTTTAATTTTTCACAGTTTTGATCAGGCCGTTTCAGAGTCAGTTTAGGATACACTGGAGATCTTCTGCAATAACATTCTCCACAATGAAATCTTGGTATTTTGTCTGTTTTATAACAGTGGTTAGATACTACTACATGTTTCTTTAGACTTTTTAGGAAATTTGACCCATGGTTAGAATTATATAGTTCCGAATTCAGTATTGCGGATACATTTGATGAATTGTTACGAGTATTCCAATAATTTGTACGTCCTTTGTGTTCATTATTGATACCATCATCTGTGTTATATCTACAAAACACCTTCTTGTTATATTGTGTTAAGTTTAAACAATAGAGAATACCAAAACTATATTATAAGTATAAATAAGTCTATCTTTGATGTTAAGATAAAGTTGAATAATTAGGAGAAAGATCTGGATGCAGATGGTTCGTGAGACCGTAGAGATATGATTCAACAAAGAGGGGATCTCGGTTATTCCGCGAAAAACTTGCGAAGAAGGGCTTCTATTCGTAAAGAAATTACAGGTTGTGGAAGAAGTCTGGCACTTGGAGGTGTTTATACACATTCATTCAACTGGAATTTATCACAATGCTAATATAACCTATTGGCCCGATAGTAAAATGTTTGGTAAAACGTGGGGGCTAAAACCAATCGACCCTCATGACTCCTTGGTGTGGTACTACAAAGCCAAAAACACTAATACAAAACCAGACTAAGCAATCTACAAAGATTGAACTGTCTGGTAATAACGGGGACGACGTTCACTATCACGTCAGCCGCGATAGAAGTCCTACTGGATCTACCCCCATACACCCACGGGTGGAATTGGAGGCTAGACTAGGGTTCAAGCAAGGGAGACAAAAAAAGAAGATCTACCAAAAACAATCAGGGAATTTTGTAAATTTGGGTATCCTTATTAACATGCTCGTTCTGCTATCTCGTAGCTTTTGCCACTCGCGCCGCCAAATTGGACAAATGGCGCCGAAAAGTATATCTCGTTTCTATATAACCTCCTCAAGCAAAAATAGTTGTTAACAAAATGAAAAAGAATAAAAGTCTATACAGGCTATATACATACATTTTTTTAAATCAATAGTTCCGATGTAGCTTAGTAAAGTAAAACATATGCATTCCCTTTAATAAAACTCTGTTTTGACCAACCAGTAATGTAGTGCAATAATAAGATAAGATTTGTTTCTCAAGACAAAGGATCTTGATTAATGTTCAATTGCATACTTTACCTATCTGAATTTAACTACTAATTTAGTACGCGTTGCAAAGACAAAATTATTTCCGCAACTGAAATACTCATTTTTACAGTACCACGTGGCGTCTCCTGAAGATCTAATTCACAATAACGATTTTAACGTTCTTTCTTCTAATTGCAGTTTCTTGTTTTCGCTTGACTGTTCTTGCAAAAAGCGTAAATAACCATTTTAAATAAAAATACTTTATAACTTAAACAGTAATTATTTATTTTAACCTTATACGTATTTCGACATGTTTACATACCATTATCAAAAGTAATATTAAAAAGTAAACAGTTGGTGTTGCTATAGGAACAAACTTGGTGATTTAATCTTGGTTATCAGTGTTTGCAGATAATTTAATACGTCCAATAAGGGTGAATTTAAGAGATCAATTTGCTCATTCATTAAAGGTATATTTTTCAAATTTTTGTGAATGTGTATATCTTGTTATTAAATGATAGTGTTCTTAATAAGTGTTTAGCGTGATTGGATTTATGTGGGTGTTTATATTTGTAACAACGTACCTAAAATCTAAATTTCTAATTGTCTGGCCTATATAAACCAAATTGCAATGCTAGCAATTTAATTTGTAAATGCCTAATTTTAGCTTTTCTACAACCACATGCTGAACCACATCTCTTTTGGCATTTGGAAGAAATAAACTTCAGCAGCGTTTTGGAAGCAGGACCCTTAAGCGTCGTTATTGGGATAAGTTCTGTTTTAATTCTTTCTATCCCCATTCCCCAGGATTTTTCTCCACATCATGCTACCATTGGACTTGATGATATGTTCAAAATGAATGTTGCCTTGCAGCTGCTGTTGCAGAACTAACGCAGCAATATTTAATTTAATTTTGTCAAGTCATCTTGCAAAGCAAAGATAACGATGTATTTCCAAAACACGTTTTGTTCGTGATTAACACCGTACAGAGCGATATTAAACCAAGTACTGTTGACATAGACCCCAATAAACCTGGTCTGTCCGGAACAAAAGCACATTTGGTCTTTGCAACGCGCGGTGTTGAACTCATACAATACAATTTAAAGGATCAGAGTAATCAAGATCTTTCGTGTCCAGAAACAAATCTTAACCTATCTTACAAAAATTAATAGCGGTTAATTGAAACTGATAATTAAGGAATTGCAAAAAAAATATTTAGTAAGTGGGGAAAATATACTTCACTTTACTCAGCTGCTACATCGATACTATTGCGTTTACGAAAAAAGCGTATAAGACATAATTTGTAGAGAATTTAATCTTCTTTCATTTCAATTAAGTTATTTTTTGCTCTAGGGGCACTGAGAACGAGATATAAAAAAAAGCGATAGCCACTAACTTAAATGAAGACGTGTGGTACCAAGACGAATTCAAAGCAGAAAACGAAACAGATCTGGGCATTAATAGAGCGAAACCAGGCCATGCAATAAGCACAAACCTGGAGCAAAAGGAATTATTCCCTGTGCTCAAATCGTGACGCAAAGGGCCTACAAAAACAGGAATGGCGGACAACCAGACGGGCGGAGCTTAATTCAAAATTGAGGCTGGTGAAACAGGCAGAAATCAACAGAATTTTTTTAATGTGGGTACCAGGTCACCAAGATGCACGTGGCAATAAAGAAGCATCAACCTCCGACATAGTAGCTCCGCTGTGGAACAAACTAGAGGTTAGTTAAATACAACACTCACCAAAAGTTGGACAGTACTAGAGATGGGCAAATGAAAAAATTTTCAGGCCCGATTCACCCGGCAAATTCAGAAGATAGGTTGACCCAGCCCGGCCCGTTTTATGATTATTATAACTTCGCCCCATAAATTTAGTTCAGCAAATTAGGCCCGGTAAATATGGCAGGTCAACTCAACTCTCGTAAGTTTTTCTGTAACATTATAGTTGGCTGTCTTTAGCTGTGCCAGACCGGTTAAGCTCTGCTGGCTCGGTGAGGCCCTGTTAGGCACAGCTGACCCGGCTAGGGACGGCGACTAGGCCCGGCCCGTGGGCCTAACCGGGCCAGGACGCCCACCTCTAGACAGAACACTCGGGCATGAGACATTTCAATTACGAACCACCCAAGAAAGGGGCTAAAACAAAACGGATATTAAGGATGTTTACAAGGCGCTGTACAAACACCTTAATTAAATATGTCTAGCATAAAACCCACTATACGGGGTCTGTGAAAAAGAAGGCAAAACACGTTACTGCTTTTGCTACTGCGAGGGCCTACCGACATGGAGACAGTAGCATTTCTGAGAATCAGAACGGGAATCTGAATTACTTAACACCTTCTTGGTAATATGTTTGGCTTTTTCCAAATTACAGCAGCTTTACCAATGTGAGACAATGACACCGATCTCTTAGGGAAATAGAAGCTTGCGACGGCGACGCCTGTATTGCTCATATCATATGTATGATTCTCACTGTTACGGAAACAAAATTTTAAATTTCTCCCATCATTTTTACAAATTGAAACGACCTATTTATAATTAAAGCAAAATCAAATATTATCCGCAAAAGGGTAAGTTAGATCTCCGTTCTAGCTAGCTTACTTTATGGTGAGTAGCGCCACGTGAGCGTAGAGGAATTAACAGAAAGAAGAAATTCTGGTCTTCCAGGATGTGAGTTTAGTCCTACGGCCAGCCCTGTGCTACACTAATAAAGAAAAGTTGTAGCAAGTAGCTAGTCTCTAAACAGAGAAAACTAGATAAATTATGTGCAAGACACATGTGATTAACAGTGGCGAAAAAAATAAAAGCAGATATACGAGAAAACTATATAAATTTCTACATTGAAGTAGACAAATTTCAGGAGTTTTCATTATTATACACAAGATACTAGAGAACTGCATTGAAACTGAAAAGAAATGAATAAACGAATGCTGGAAATGGAACTACAAACGTGGGAATCTAAGATAGAGATTATACCTTTAACAGCATAGATTGTCATTATGAAAGATTACTAAACGATACTGTAAAAAAGGAAAATGATTAGATAGTAGGAAGATGTGAATAATAGGAAAATTTGTATGAGAGTAATAGAAGTCTATCATACGTTGTTATTGAAAATAATAAATGCAGGTTTCGTAAGTGTTGCCTTACCCTGTATGCGCTACTATCAAAATTAGACTAACATAATATCTATTCTCATTAACAATTAAAAAGGAAAAGTTTTTCTTGGCTTCTACGTGCATTAATAACGTAAACGATTCAGAAAAGACTATATTAAATCTTATCTACGTAGATGCGTAATTTACATCATTATGTATAGTGTATAGGTACCTACCCATCTTCTGTTGTGCTACAGGACATTGTTATTTCACTTTTCGGTAATACTGTTCTGTTCACTTAATTATTTGATTAAAACCTAAAAGGATACTTTTATACACAAGTAAAATTTGTAATAGAATTAAAATATTTGTATATGACACAATGAAGCTTGATATTTATTTATCCCCCTCATGCTGTTATAATATTTTATCGTTACGCAACCAACAGTATCCTAGGGCAACCCGTTGCCAAGTTGAGGAAGAGCTGTTTTCTTTGTGTCTTTGTTCAGCATCTAAACTATTCTCCAAATGTATATTTTACATTACGGGGTGTTTCTCATATTTCAACGGATAATGGCGATAAAGTCGGTTTCTATCTTTGACAAAGATACAGGTACAAGCATGAAGCATTGTAATTCCAAAAACCAAAAGTTGTTGATATATGCCAGTACAGTATGCCACAAATAGCAACGTTTTGATTTTATCTATCTTTTACTAACATAAGCAGTTTATACATATATCATAAATGCGGCCCATAACCGAATTGCTGTGTGTTGGGTAAGGTAAGAAGCACAAAAGATAGTTTCTAAATTTAAGAGTGGTAAATTATTTTTTCTCATAGTTTCTAAAATAATCTCTATATTTAAACACATTTGTTTTTTGAATTATCGAATTTCCTGTGGTTGCGTAAATACAGATAGGCCCATAATTATACACGGTGTCCCAAGCCTACCTGAACATAGGAAAATTAGATGGGAAAACTGAAACTTCTGTATAATATCTTCTTGAGATGTACACGTCAATTTTGGTCTTTAGATATCATAACGATACAGAACGGATATTTTATATTACTTGGTAGAACTTTTGGTAAGATTCCGGTTTAATAACGGATTTAATTATACAATTTATTATTGCAATTTTGATTGCCGCCAATTTTGTCATTCTTTTTTTAAATTTTTAATTATCAGTTTTATCTTATAAGAGCTAAATATTATTTTTGACGTCGAGTGGCCAAATGGTTAGGGCATTTGACTGTTACGCAGAAGGACTCGAGTTTGCATCCAAGACTGGATGTCTGGCGAGCGGTCTTCCCAGTCACTTTTTAAAAATTGGGAACCAAACCCCTTGAGGGGCGAGGAAAGTAAGGCAGCTGTCTAAGGCGTAGTGCTTACCAGGCCACTCCGTGCTTGACAAAAAGTGCCAGACGGCTGGGTTACGGAAGCGATGAACGGGGGTCCCTAGCCTACCGCATTGCACGCCCAACCCCGCAATAGAGTGTAGTGCCTAAAACTTTACTTTTTTAAATATTATTTTTGGTACTGATTTCTGTAGAAAAGAATTGTTAAATTACACAAACTATTAATAAGTTTCAGCTTTACTTCGTTGAAGTTCGTGTTAATGTTTAAATAAAATACTTTATACCATCAACAATATTTAATTATTTTAACCTGATACGTAATTCGCTTTGTTTACATGTCATTATCAAACGTAAGATTAAATGTAAACAGTTGGTGTTGTTATACGAACCATTGAACTTGATGACTAGCACACCGAGTCTTGCCGTTGCCATAGTAACCACCCTATTCTGTTTAAATGAGTAACCACCCTATTCTGTTTAAATGGTAGATGAATTATTACCAAACATCTGTGGCTTGGGCTTGTCGCTTAGGCACCTGACCACTTTACCTTTGTGCAGTGGCGTTCAATTAAAGACAGAAGTAAGTGTTGAAGTTTGTTTTGTATGCGGTTGTAGCGTTGCTAATAATATTTATAACGATTGTAGGATAAAAACAATTTATGATAATAGTAAGTTATGATAATAATAAAATATTGTATTTTATCAACACAGATTGCTTTTAAATTTAGAAAAAAATGTTTTACAATTTTATTTATAGGTGAATCCGGGATTTACTTGCTTCACCAGAAAAGTCGCCACTACCAACGGCTTCTCTGCAAAAAGATTTACCAATAATAGGGTGCAGCTTTTCACTGTTTTAATATTTTTAACCACAAGATTTTTGAACCGTCTACAAAGACCATGAATGAAAATATTTTCTTTGAGGGTAAAGTTATCTGGAGACTAAAACCATAGAACATAATTTACTTCGTAAATAGAACTACGTCTCTGGGATACAAAATTTCGTCGTATAATGTGGCGCCATCTAATTTTGGTCCCATTATTACGCTATGGCGCGCAATTTGAAATGTTATGTGAGATATTATGCTTTTCATTTTTCAGATAATTTAAATTTATGTATTTTGCAGCTAGTTAATACTACAGAAATATTAACCTGCAGCAAAATACAAAATATCTTTAATACAGTTGTAAACGTGTATGTATTATTATCATTAAATTAAAATTAAAAAATAAATTTAAATTAAATTATTATTATTAGAAGTTAGTTCTTTTTTAATTTACATTTGCTTTTCATGTACTCAAATGCCTGAATTTGCATTGCACCAAGACTGCAAATGTAACTTTCTTTCCCTAACGCAATATTGTTTAATCTTTTAATATAATGAAATAATAGTAAATCGACAAAAGAATTCACCATTGCACTTTGGAGAGCAGCGGTATGTGGACATGGGAAAAAGGGAAAAGCTATATTACTCAAAATGTAAGATTTTATTTTCTGAGTTATTTGTTTTTTGTTTAGTATGAGTGGAAACAGGAAATAGGAAATATTGTAAATCTGTACTAAGGTCTGAAGAAAAGTTGGGTTACAGTATTTCAGCCTCTGCACTTCATCGTCATATTCCCTCGCTGTAATAAGACAGTGAAAATCTCTAAAACTATCACCAGAGTGCAATATATTACGTGAACAAGTTGCACAGTTCTTGAAAACTTGAAGGATGTTCTTAGCTACCCAACCGCCGACGTAGCCTGCTGCAGCTAATTCCAGAGGACGCAGAGGCTCAAAATAGCGGGGCAAGGGTGGTGGGGTCCAAGATTCAGGTTCTTCAGGCTCTTCTACTCCTTGAGTAACAAATTGTTTAATGTTGAGAAGCAACCTTGCGCAGTCATCTGCTTCACAATTAGCACCTGGCGAATGTATTGTTGCAAAATTATTCATCAGCGATGTTTTGAAATAGGGTCCAAAAGCAGAGCATGACGGATTAATATTGCGCACTCCATGTTGCCTGATTTGTCCAAAAAAGTTCTCCAAGGGATCTTGGTTAAAAGTTCTTCCAGGAAAATCCTCGTAACCAAGTCGAGAAAGAGTCTTTTGGATAAGTCCGAAACCATCGAGTGTGTTAATCCAATTATTCAACACCGGAGGCCTAGCTCTGTCTGTAGGTTTGCGTTGTACATATCGCATGCCCTTTAGCATCTGAATAGCCTTATCCCAAAATATTTTATGGCGAGATCTTTTTGTAATATATAGCCATTCGCAGATGTTTTCCTGGCGTCAGAGTGCCCATGCCTCCGTTCACGCTATCAAAAAGCTCATCTAAAAAATAACATAGGTCTGCAGTATCAACAAGATGGAATGGGTGATTTTTGTGTCTTCTCATTAATTAACTTCTCTTGTTTTTTTAGGGATCCCTACTGAAAATATATATAGAAACCTCATATAACCTGATAATGTTTTCATCAGGTTGTATGTGGTTTTATGCGGTTTTTGAAACAACCAGGTTCATTTTGTATGAGGTTTTATGAGGCAACTGAGGTGATTTTCAGTAGGGATCTTATTTGGTTACAAATTTTCTAAATTTAAATTAAATTATAATTTGAGATCTATAAATTTATGAATGTAATAAATTTTATGTTGTATATTAACAGGACTATCGGGGCAATTTTTTGTCATGTTAAGATTAATAAGCAATTTATCCTGAGCTTCGGACACCATTTTTTTTTCTTGTCCTGACTATCAATCTCATTTCGACTCATTATAGCGATACCACTATAGCCATACTATGACTGAAAACTTGGGAGCATGCTGATACTTTCATTTTCCGTATCTTATTTGGAATTACATGAAATTCTGTAAGTTTTGGCATGATCTTGAAACGTCCACCACTTGCATCTACATAATAAGCATCCTGTATATGAGACCATTTCGCCACCTTCCTTTTTCCATTATCGACAAATTCGAGATCCTTCGTTAGAAGATTATTTCACCTCACAGCCATCGATGGTGATTATGCCCTTCTTTACCTCATCACCTTTCCTCAAAGAATTTGCCTTACTCTCCTGAAACAGCATCCTTATAGCACTCATATTGGTAGCTCCTTGGTCACAAACAGAGGCAATTACTTTTAGACCTATTGAGTTAGCCTTTTGTATAATAGTTTTGTAAAAGCGTACAATGTTAGATGCACGTGCCGAAGTTTTGCAAAAAGCATAAGCAACAACTTGCTTCCACTTTGTGAAAATACCTCGCAACATGTACACCTGAACGTGATCTGCTATCTCAAGCGTACGATTACTGCCATCATCTGTCAAACCCTCCACTAAGTCTTGGTGCTTCACATACTCCAAATGTGCAGAAAGAGTAATCTCGTCAAACATAAGTGTGCAAAGACGATCCTTTTCTTTCATTTTTCGTACTTGCAGCTTTAAATTCTGAAAAATTGGTTCACAAATGCCAGGAGATATAGGAATTCTGTTGAGCAGTTTCTCTAACGTAATGGGTCCAGGCAATGCAAAAATTTGTGATAACAGTTTATAACATTTTGGGCTTCTTTTATATAAGGACAAAGATAAAACCTTTGCATTCAGAGTGTATCGTCTACCTTTTCTTTTCCTCTGGGAATTTTTTACTTGGCTTGTAATAAATCTACGTATGACTGGGGGAAGCTTAGACAAATTATCTTTTTTTTTTTGCCAGCTGCAATCGTTTTTTAAGAGATACTTTACTATTGTTGCAGTATTGCAGCTTTTTTCTCAACAAAGTAACATGCTTCTGTAGCTTCCTTGTCTGCGAAGATAACTTGAACATTTTTTGTGTGCCAGCCACAGTTAGAGGTGCTGAAATAAATTACAAAATTAGTACGATTAAAATTAATAAAAAGTCAATAAAAACAGCTAAGTAGATCAGATACTGAACTTAATAACAATTTAAGTACTTACTGGCTTTGGGAACTCTAATTTTGATTCTTTGTGATGCTGTTACTTTTTCTTCTTATTGTGTCTCTTCCCAAATTACAGAATTTTCTGGAGTTTCTGTGGATGGTAAAAAATTGTATTTTCTGGGAGATGCTACTACTCGATTTGGAGACCTTGTGTAAGTAATTCCTTCAAAAAACTCGGCTGGATTAGTGGATGTTGCTTCTTCCTGTGGCTGTGCCTTTTCCCAATTCAAAGGAATTTCAATCGAATCTGCAATTAGTATGTATGTAGTTGTATTAATTATTTACTACCTACTCTGCAATAGAGTAATTACCAGGTAAATTGAGCTTGGGTACAGCATTCTTCGAAAAATTGATATTTACGACATCTTCCTTCGTAAAATGCTTGTCAAATACGCAGCTTAGCATAATTTTTTTGTGGGTCCTTTTCCAGTAGTCTTTTATTCCCTGTAAGGCTCACCCATGCCCTAAATCTACTTAAATTTTTGCGAGGATTGGGAAATCTGCGCAACGAAAGTTCTCCACCCGCAGCCTGGCAATATAAAACCGAACAACCTCTTGGCATGTTAACTAAAATAATATAAAGTATTTTATAATATTCAAAAAATAAGAATGCATATCAGTTACATAATAAAGCTATTTCAATAAAATTTTCTGCGTTTTCCCAACATAAGTTTAGTGTTTAGTTGACATTTAAATTTTTGCTATGTGTAAATGCACTTATACTTTTAATAAACAGATAAAAGTAGTATTTACTTGTTCTAATTTGCATAATTGTATTTCTCTTAACACATAGTAAATATATGTTCCTTATAAATATCAGAATATAAGCATCTTATTAATATAAATTACATAAAAGTTGATTACTTACCTACGTTTTTCAGTGTTAATAGTGGCACCAACTACAAAATTCTAATTAAACTTTTATTCACAACTTATTATGTTTGACAGAACATAAAATCTAATTTGTTTTAAAATCAAATTTTTTGTTTTGTATAGCGCCATCTGATTTTGGCCGCAGAACTAAATACTAAAAAATAGGAAAAATTATCTCATTTAAGATGACCGGGCCTGACTAAAACAAACACATCTAAACAATATAACTTCGTAAATTCAAAAAACTCGCCAGTACATATAAAATTAAATGTTGAACAATTCAGTAGAGGGCGCTAATATGGCATCGATATATTAAGATAGTTGCAGTGTTGCCATTTGTACGGTAATTACCGTACTTATACGGCAATTCCCGTCAAATTACAGTATACGGTCTAAATCACATTATCGTAAGCAAATGTACGGTAATAAGAATTTTCTTCAAACTTATAAAGATTTATCGGTCCGGACATTTTTTTAATTAAAACTTCATTATAATTTTCCCTGTTATTATTTATTTAGAAAATAAAAATAAATAAAACCACTCATGTGTCTATTATTCTGTCACGACCGCAGCACCACCCACATCTTTATACTGCATGACCAGTGGAAGCACCTAAATTTCTTTTTAGAAATTGAAAACCAGTTTAAAATAAAAATATTTTTGTTTTTTGCTACGTAGCGTTTACTTTTCCGTCAAATACCTACTATTTTTTAAGAATTGTTATTTTAATAAAATGCTGCTTCATTCTTCAGAAAACGCAGTTATTTTGTAATATTAACTAATTATTTGTTACTATTGTGAATTTGCATTACTAAATTTTGGTAAAATGGAAGTCAGTAACTCTTTTACAATAATAGGGCGTTTTAAGATTTAGTACGGTAATTTAGTTTAGTATTTTCCTTAGAGTAAGGAGTTACTCTAAGTCTCGAACTTATTTTTGCGCCTTTGATACGATGACCTGCCAATCCTAGCATTTGGCAACACTGGGTAGTTGTGAGGGTTGATTGTGTACGTTTTGTGGTTGATATTGAGTTGCCTTTTTTTTATGTTTGGTTATTTTAACATTTTCTGTTGATAATTTTATCCTAAATGTTCTTTACTTTTGTTAATAATTAATTTTACGGTTGTTCAGTTAAAAAGGCGTGTTCTTGTAAGGAAGTTCGGTGAGTATAGAATTTCTTGTTGATAACAATTCTAGGTTATGTGTAATTTTAATTGTTACTTTTAGATCAAAATATGCCCAATTTACGTAGAAAAGCTTCAGTTCTAACATATAACGATGACGCAATATACAGAGCTATTGAAAATCAGAGAAAAATATCAAGAAGTGGTAACGCAAAAATATCAAAACTACCAAAAAATGTAGTGAAAAATAAAACGAAAAGTGGATTTGTTGGTGACGGAGACAACAAAATACCAGAATTTGTGTATGCCAGTGATGGGCGTAAATTTTTTCCATGTTTGTTTTGTTGCCATGCATTTGCCATTAAGGAACTTCAACTTGGGCATATGCAGCAATGCACTTTCAGAATTCAAGAAACATTGGAACCTCCAGTATCCAGAACAATTTCAAGCAAGACGCAACAAGTATCAAAACCAAAAATGTCACTTACTCATAGCAGAAAAGTAAATAACCAATCAAAAAAGGCTATGAATAAAAATCAACAATTCAAATTGACTCCAAAGCTAATAGTACAAAAGTCCAAAAATTTTGGTTTAAATACTGCAGTGGGCAACGGTGCAATAAAAATGGTAAAACAGCAACCTAATAAAACTGTGTTTCCAAAAATTAAGTTAGAACCTGGTACGGGAAATCAAAAAATTACAGCACATGCAAATCTTCAACCTCGCCTTATTAATCAAAACCATAGAATTATAAAAAATATGAACCTCCAACCTCGACTTGGAGGCCAAATCAACACATTTGTAAAACAGTCAAAAAACATTAAGCAGAGAGTAGTTAATACTTGCCCACATTGTAACATTGTCTTTGAAAGTACGGCAAGCCTTTTACAACATAAACGGGAAATACATGCTTTTCCAAAAATTTATATTCCGGAAGATCAATTGAAACAATATGATGAAATGTACAAAAACTCTGACATGACCAAATGTACCCTTTGTTCTAAACCAGTTACGAAAGTACGCTGGAGTAGACATTTGCACACTCATATTAATGAAAGGAAATATCCTTGCAGTGTTTGTAAAAGGAGTTTTGGTAGAAAAGATCATCGTAATGTTCATGAACAGAAGCATATGATTGATGTTCTAAATCCATTTGTTAATTCTGAGGTTTATGATTAAGCTGTACAAATAACTGCAAAGAACATGTTTTTATATAATTTAATGTTACAAGTTTCATCCCAAATATTGTGTACAAAACGGTTTCGCGATGCATTCATTAAAAGCAAATTTATTTTATGTTAGAGGGTAAATTAATAACATTTGTAGATGCCAAAATTACCATGACAATATTTTTTTTGTTTGGTTTCAAATTCGCAAAAAAATAATTTGGTTTTAGTTTAAGTTTATTTCTAATTACATACACTTAAAAATATTCATACTCTAATAGACTGAAAGTCTGAAAATATGTTGTCAGTGGGATATATCATTTTATCAAGTAAATGCACTATTTTTAAGAAAATTATGAAATTGTTAGCATTACCCACTGTTACACAATGAAGATTTAGAATTAGCATTTTTTAGAATAATTTAATTTACTTATAAACATTACTATTTTATATAAAAACTGGTATGTATCTTTATTGAATTTCATGTGACACTACTATATTGTCTGTTAATTTTATACGGATTTATGAAAATGTTTTTTAGTTGTAAGATATATTGGATTTGATATTAGGGTCATTTTGAATCAAAATCAGACTGAAAATAAGAAGTGAAAAAAAAAATAAAACCCGGCATTGATGGTCGTGCGTCTTAGCTATATTCAGAAAACAAATGTCAGTATCAATCCGAATTGTAGTTTTCTGTATGCATCTAAGATGTGACGCACGCTGGTCAATGCCTGCCAATGTAGCGCATAGTCATAGGCAGATTGTAAGTTAATCGGTTTAAAAAACATTTGGGCAAATGAGAGAAGAGAAGAAAAATTAGACATTTCTCGAATTTGTGTTTAAAACAATTACTCATTTTCAAGGTCTTTAGATTAGTTATAGAAACGGATAGTTTATATTTTAAATAATGCGAAAAAATTTATTTATTTCATGATCTGCCTAGGCGTGATTAAAACGACTGATTCTACAATCTGTCTACGACATATTTTGTGAATCGCTTGGTATTGGTCTCTACATCCATTATGCATACACCGTTTTGTAAATTTAATGTTATTAATTTTGAAAATGCAAGGGATATAATCTTAATGGATCATTCTCAAATTAGACCACACTTTCGACTTTTATAGTTGAAAAAAAATGTTAGCTTCATTTTCAAAACTACACATGGGGTTAACTGTAGCACTTTTGTGTTTAATGTGTCGACCAACATATTTATTTTAACAGAAAATGTGAAAAATGATTTTTATCAACTACGTTACTGAACTTGACAATGGTTTTTTCTTAATTATAATTAAAATTTAAAAAGTCAACAGAACGGAGATACAGATTAGCAGTGGCTATTCAGATGTTTATGTTTTGAGTTTTATTATACTTACATTTACCCTCGACACCGTAAGGTACAAGAGGATACGCTTATGTATGTATACTTACATTTATTAGTTTTTGAAAATATTTGTAATTCTTTAATATGGAGAAAACGGTGCGATAACAGGAATAACACAGGGGACAATCACGCTGAAATGCCGCAGTTTTTAAGAAGCTGTCACAGGCGTTTTACTCGAATTTGCCTAAAATAAAGTTATGTATTTTTATTTATCATGTTTAGTAGGCTTAACTTCATTTTTTGTCTACTACGTTACGGAGTTCCTTGCGTTATTTTTAAAAAAGCAACAAAGTGGACCAGTAATGCTGTGGATAAAATAGCTAGAAAATGTAAGTTTACAGTTGATATGACGAGTTAAGCTAATTTCAAGATATATGTTATCTTTGTCTACGTAATACATATTTAAAACAATGTACATTAGATACATTAAATTTTAATTACCTAAATTTCTTGGTAACACAAGGGACAAAGAATTTTTACAATTTTGCACTAACAAAGTTACCTGTTGCGCCCTTTGTTCAAAACCAATTGACCAAACCAAACAAGTATGTTATTCAAAACATAACAGTTCCTCGTGTACTCTGTATGTTCCGTGCTACATATTCAACATTTTTAAAATTATATTGATAGGTAACAGTGGAACTAACGCTGTAGACAAAATGTCATTACATATAAAAATGGCCAAAAACTCAATGAAAAGAAGATAATTTTCTAATTTTGCCTGTTTCAAGTAAAAACTAATTATCCAGGAGTACATGAAAATTTGTTGTAAAGATAAATCTAATTTAAATTAAACCTAAATATTTAATAAGTTTTCAAAATTGAACTCTTGGCATCCGTAAACAGTATTTCTCAGGTGTTTTAACTAGAACCAGTTTTTTTGTGAAAAATGTCGAAATATAGAAATATGAAATTTTCTGGGCCTAACTCAGAATTATTTTGGATTTTTTATAATTTAAAGGTTTAAGCCATTTTGAAGTTGATTATATACAAAGTGTGGCCTATTTTGAGAATAACCCTCTAATAAATAATAACAAATTATAGATATGTAAGATTTGAGGATTGTTTTATATGTTACACTTTGGTAACATGCGTTCAAAAGAAGTTAAGTGGGCTTTGGATGCCACTGTTTTGTCGATCCCAAATTGGGTAGGATCGGCAAACAGTGGCATCCAAAGCCCACTTTTCGTTATGTTACCATGACAAATATAGTGCCTTAAATACAAAGACTCATTTTGTCTGTCTACTGCACAGATTTGTACAGGGTGCGACAACTAAAGTGTTACAAGTTGATATCTCCAAAACCATAAAACATTGAGCAAGAATTTCTTAAATTTAATGCGACAGAATGGGCCGCATATTAGAAAATGGGGGTAATTTTATATTTTATTGTAAATAAAACAATTCTTAACTTCAACAGGTTTAAACCTGTTGAAGTTAAGAATTGTTTTATTTACAATAAATTAAAATGAACTTCAACGAAGTAAAGCTCGAACTTATAAATAAAGTAATTTTTTATATTTTTTTAAATATCTATATCAAAATAGGTACAGCATTTTTTTCAGATATTTCTAAAAACGTTTACTACCCCCCTAATGGGTCGATGAAGTTCTGTACATATTAATATTAAATTTATCTTGTTTATTATTTATAGGAAAATTTGAAATAAATTCTTGTTCTGCGTTTTTATTATTTACAGAATTTCATCTCCCTATTAGGTTCCTTGGGACGCGTATTTCTGCTAAAAATTTTTGAAAATTTTCATGAAATTCTTTTAACTTTTTATAATGGCGTGGTTTTTCGAAACTATATTAGCATAATATTAAAAATAAAATTGTTGCTCAATCTTTTATAGTTCTGGAAATATCTATAACACTTTTGTTGCGACAACCTGTGTATAGTTGCCTACCAAAGGTAGAAATATTACTGTTATTGAATTTATCATGTAGATGAATAGTGTGTATCATTTATATTTTTGCAAAATAAAAAGTTATTGAAAGAGTTTTATTATGTTTTAATAAAATTGTAACAAATGTTTAAATGGCAGCTATTTGAAACTGTTCTTCCAGGGTAGGTAGAGTGGGAGGGAGAGAGAGCTATTGTAAAGTAAATTGATAAGTACACTAAATTTTTTCCAAGTTTTTTGTAAAAAAATATATATTTTTTAATTTTATGAAAAAAGATTCCTTTGAATTAAAGAAGCCTAAAAACGGAAGAACAAATTCGTCTATGGTAAGAAGGGATAAATTAACCCCCCCCCCCCCCCCAAATATTGCTGTATGTAAAAATTCGGTTAAGAACATTGTTGTATTATCCCCCGTGAGCAATTTAGCATAAATAGAAATTTTTTATTGGCCCCCGTTTATTAATTGAAGGCGTAGGAATTTTTAATTTGCAAAAATTGATAGAAGGTATCAAAAGTAAGTTGGCGAACTGGGAGACGAACCAAATTTTAACTGGTCCACAGCTCTGTAAGTTTACAAAATTTTGAAAAATAGCGTGGCCAGTTTTTGAGCAGTATGTTTTTGAATAATTATTATTTTGATTTTTTGCCACTTCGCCGTTTTAGTAGTTCCAAAACTTCAACTAGCTTGTAACAATGTGTAGGGCATTTTGAATATCAAATTCAACGCGATCTGGTAACTCGTTTTTGAGTAAATAGGCGTTAAAAGACAAATTTTCAACAATTTGTAGCAGGCGTCATGTTAGAAAGAAGTTTGCGTGCTGAGAAACGAACCAAATTGAAGTTCATCTTTAGCTCGATGAGCTTTAAGTTTAAAAAAAATCGCGCAATCAGTTTTTGAGCAATATTTTTGAAATTTTGGAAATTATTTTTCACTTTCGATTTTTCGAAAATACGTTTGCACAGTAACATTGTGGATCTTAAGGGTTATTACGGTAAAATATTTGAATCCGATCTGTCAACCGTTTTTGAGTAATAAACGCCAAAATTAAAATTTGAAAAAAACCGAAGCGGCTGTCTTTTTGAAGCTAGAAAGTTCGGAAAAAATACGTTAAATTTGCCCTAAAGTCTTCTATTGGATTCCGTTTTCAAATTTATAAAATTTGGTTTTGAAAAAGAGCTACCAAAAAACATGCCTAACTTCCGGTTTCGGATTTTTTAAAAGCTTATTTATATAGATATATCCCCGCATTTCAAAGCTTATCAACATCGGATCATGTGTTTGGGACCTATAATGCGCGCACACACTCATACACACCCACCCACCCTCCCATTGACAGACATAAAACAAGCTTGCTTTCGAAAATTTTCATTAAATCACCACTTCTCTATACTGAAAGAATAGAAAAGTTAAAAAGAATAAATCATCTAGCCTAGATATTCCTATACTTTAAAAATTGCCTTATTATTTAAAAAAAATGATGGAAAGAAAATGTGTAACTTCTGGTTTTAAACATTTTTTTAACCTTTTCTCCAATGAATTTTGGATACACCCAAATCAGACCATCTGTTTCGGCGTTGCGGGGCACACACACCCACCGACTCAACAAATTTAAATTTAAAGCAACTATTTAGGTTTCTGAATATAAAACGTGTATTTCTGTCAAAATATCGATTTCAAACATGTTAATTAAATCACATCCTTATACTGAAAGTATAGGAAAATAATGCTTTAATAAACATAGATTCGGAAACGAAGTATATTTTGTATTCTAGTGTTAAATGTAAATGAGATAAATTGATCTCTTAAATTCTTTATTATTAGACATATGAACATGTCGAAATACGTATAAAGGTAAAGTAGACTTGTTGAAGTTAAGAATTGTTTTCTTTACAATAAACCAATAAAAGGAATTTTTTTGATAAAGTTATAATTATTACATTTAATGGAGAATTGGTAGTGCAATGCGAATGACAAAATTTTAGATATGGAAAATCAAAGACTTAGCTTTATTGGTACAACTAAATAAATATTTTAGGATATGATTTCTTATCATCTATGCATAGGCACGTAATACATGGGGGTAACGAACCTATCATAGCGCAAGGACGTTCATAGGACGTGTTGTGGACATCCTTCGTTAATGTTGTTAGATGTCTATAGGACATCCCTTTCGATCTTTTTTAGATCTTGAGAATATGAACATGGATGTCCATACGTAGTCCAATTGTCACAATTTTCGTTAGGGCATTCTTAATGGTTGTAAATTAAGATATCCTCAATGGATGTAAATAACACGTCCTATACGGATGTAGTACATAAAATATCTTGTGTGGATGCTATTCAGACAACTTCATAGATTATATCTGAATTAATTTAATATTTTTGGTTGTTTATAAAAAATGAATTCTTTAATTTCCACTTAAAACTCGAAATATTAAATCATTTATACTACTTTACTTTTATAATTTAGTGTTTACTTTATTGCAGAAGAATTATTAATGTACTAGATATTAATTATATTTATTACTTTATTATTAATAACATAATTGAATTAATACAAATTGATTTAATTGAGTATTTATTTTTGATTTTAAATCTGCTCCTTCTTTAGACTGTCGCAACCGCTACTTCACGCATCCTTCAAATTCCTTTATGTTAATCGCTTTTAATCCAGCACTTAAATAGAAAGCATCATGTAGTGTCACGTTCAGATTAATACAGCTTCATAAAGAAACAACAACTTCAAGAGGAATAATCAGAATAAATTATAAAATAATCACCTCACAAACCAAAATCACAAAACCCTTAAGCTGGATGATTACTTCCGTGGGACGTCAGCAACACCTCGTAATCGGGCATAAACAACCACTTACACTTTTCATACTAAACTAGCTGAACCCGTGACCTTCGTCCCACGCTGTTTTGATAACGTCGCAATGTAAGACACGTCGGCGCGTGCCGCGTAATAGTTAGGGTTTAATATATAGATTACATTATGCGGTTAAAAAGATTAAAAATTTTAAATTAATTATTATTATATGTTCAGCATACAGACCTAAAATTAAATCCTTTAGGACGTATTTGTGGGGTGTCTTATGGATATCCAATTCTCAATTACCTATGGGCGTCCAATCAGGACATCCGATAGATATCCGTTTTGTATCCACGGACATGCGGACTTGCATTGGACCTAAAATGTATGTCAATGCGATGTTTTGTGCTGTCTGGGATAAGTATGTGGGGATCAGACTCCCCTACCTACCTAGTTAAGCAGTAAATAGGTTGTGCATAAAACAGTAGCGATTTTTGCAAATTATTATTAAGTATATTATGTTTTTGGCCAATTTAATTTCCGCCATAATACAAGGTCAGTGGAATTATTAATGTTATTGCATTATTATTTTATACTATTAATAATTGGTCACCTGTGACGCAACTGGTTACCCGAAGTAGCTTCAATTTTGTACGGACCTTGTGAATCTGAGAATCCAGGAAAAACAATGGTCGACAAAAATTCCCGGGTGGAAAATCTAGGTTAATGTGACCCGAAAAAATTTCCCGTAGAAGGTAAACACTGGTAAAAAAAACTGATAAAAAAATTTCATAATTGAAAAACCCAGGAGAAAATCGTTAAGAAAAAAATGCATTTATTCAAACCTAGCACAACCATCCAGCGGAATACTTTAGCGGGAAATTTTCAAAATATTTTTTGAAAAAATGAAAATTTAAACAAGTATCCACCGGAAACAAGGCTACGAAATACATACAAATACATGAAAAAAACAAGGAGAGCCAACACTACAACAAGAAGAAGATACATACCTATGATACACTGGGATAATGAATTAAGGACAACAGAAAATGCCCAGCGACCAATAAAAGAAACGGACCACTGGCCACTGGGGCCACCGCCAACTACAGAAGTAATCACAGAAATAATACACCATTTAAAGAAAAATAAGGCGCCAGGAATAGACTAGGTACAAGTGGAACTGCTACAAGCCGCCCCAACAACCTTTATAGAAACAGTGTGCAAAACGATAGAAAAAATCTGGATACGTAATGAAGTACCAACGGAATGGATTACAACCATGCAAATTCCCCTACCAAAAGTTAAAAACACGAAATCCACAACAGACTACAGGAAAATCAGCCTTTGCAGCGTAGGCTACAAAATATGAGCTAAATACCTGTTGAGAGTACTGAACGAGACAACCCCGGAAATAACGTCGTATCAAGCAGCATTCCTAAGCAACAGATCTGTGGAGGACCATATATATGTAACAAGACGCATACTGGACGAAAGATGGAGAGGTGGAAGAAAAACGGTACTGGTAGCTCTAGACCTAACAAGAGGATTTGACACCATACAGCACTCGTCCCTGTTAGAAGCCTTGAAAGACTTAGGAACACCGCATTACCTCATCAACCCGATAATAACAGCGTGTCTAAAGGAAAATACCATGTTGCAGTGGTTTGGGCAAAGAACAAAAGTATGTAAGAAAACGAAAGGGGTAAAGCAAGGATGCCCACTCTCACCCAGACTATTCACGATGGCTTTGCACAGGGTCCTAGGAAAAATAGCTGCACAAATGACGACACCATCACCAATTGAAGAAAACATGAACCTGCCAAAGATTCTTGCTTATGCGGATGACCTAATAATCAAAGCGGAAGAAGAGGAAGACGCAGGGAGACGCCTGGAACTGCTGATAGTAAACTTAACAGAATCAGGACTAGAAATAAACATCAGCAAATGCGAAGCGATGGTGAGAGCCCAGGCAAAGAAAGAATTATAGGAGTAGCCGATAACATACTGAAAATAGGGAGCTGCGTACTAAAACAAACACGCAAACTCAAGTACCTAGGCGTATATCTACCAGACTCATTAGCAATACCTGAGACAGTAAACCAAAAAATAACCAAAGCACACCAAGCCACACATATGATTCCACCTCTCATTAAAAAACACAAATTACCAAAAGGAATAAAGAAGATAATATACAACTCCATAATAGCCACAACTGCTCTATACGGATTAAAAACGACTGCAATCACGAAAGCCAACAGAATGGCACTTCGAAGAATGGAAAAAAATACTCAAACTACTTCAACTTAACGCGGCGGAGGAAAACAATCCAACGGCACATGAAATTCTAGAAGGGAAAACAATAACCAAACGACTCACTACATCAAGAATTAAATATTGGGCACATATTCTGAGAAGACATGCCATCCAAACAGAAGAAAAGAAGACCGGAAGACCATGCTATACGTGGAATACATTATTGGAGCGGGACATCCAAAACACCGGCATACCTCAACAGATATGGAAGGAATAGGCAAGAAGAAAAGAGGATATACGAAGAGAGATAAGAAGAATTTACGCAATGATGGAAGAATTGGATCAAGAATCGATTGAAGAAGAACAGGCAAACGGAGAAGAGGAGGCAGAAAGACAGTAAAGAAGGGGAAAACAAAGTAAGAGGAACAAAAACACGCACCAGTGGGAAAGAAAACGACGAATATATTCTGGTCAACTGCAGAGGGAAAATTTAGAAAAGAAGGGAGTAAAATCGAGCTGCGGGAACCTTACAATTAAGTGATAATAAAGTTTAAATCAGTTTTGGGGTGAATATTGAGCAGTTTATTAGCCAATAGAAAATTAAGATATTTGTAATCTTAGAACAATAGATAAGTGTGAAATAAGAACAATGTGAAACTTTGATACCAAAGTTTATTAGATTAAAATGCATAATCGCATAACGGTCTTGGTTACGTACTCAAAACCCCCATTGATGCGTAGCTTACTAACTACCCGATGTTGCAGCAGCGGTGTCTTGCGGTATGCATTGCAGACATGCTAACGCGGTTCAACACCCCACCCGATCCCACCTATCACATAAATTCCTACCCACCTGCTGGCATGGGGTGGGCCTGGCGTAATCCAGGATCGACCCTCGAGTCAGCTCCATGTCAGATGATGATGATGATGATGAAATGAAATGAGCTAAAAAATCTGGTCAGACATTAACATTACAGCGAATGCAGTGTTTAATGCTGAACAAATTATTCTTTTACTATTTTGCTCTAAAATAATGAGAGCCAATATTGAGAATAATTTACTTTTAGATGCTAAAATTCTGTCTCATATCTAAATAAATATAAATAGGGATATGAGAAATTTCTAAGAAATAAATATTTATTCGCGGCCGCTCCGATTCTTTAAAAACCTTAGCTTTCAAGCTTGCTTACGCAGAAATAAGTTGGCATAAATGTGTGTATAAAATTATTGATTATAGGTACATAAAATATTTTATTATTTCAACAATTTTATTTATTTTAACCTTATACGTATTTCTGCATGTTTACATGCTATTGTCAAAGGTTATATTAGAAAGTAAACAGTAGTGTTGTTATAGCAATGGAACTTGGTGACTTGATGTCGGTAATCGTCTGCAGATGACTTGATTTCTTATTCCAAAATGACCAGTAGATGAGAATTTAAGAGATCAATCAATAAATATGGACTTCAACGAAGTAAAACTGAAATTTATAAATAAAGTGTATAAAATTGTTTAGTATTGCAAAATTTCCAAAAAAGTGAAATGTAATTGTAAACTATCAGTTTGATTTCGTGAGGATTTTATAGGCGTCGCAAGTTTTAGCGACTGCTGCGAAACCTGACGTTTATTCTGCCTACTAGCTGATCATGTAATAAGTAATTTGATCTTAAAGTAACTATTAGAGTCAAATGTGGTATACCATCCCTTCTTTAAAAACAAAGAGTAAATATTGTTGAAGTATGAGAATATGCAGAGAATGTGCTTTGCCAATTATTTTCTACTTCTAAACACAGGACTATAGCTAGGGTTTAAGACAGCAAAACGTTTATGTCTGTTGTCACAGGCTTCTAAATTTGTGGAATAAATGCGAATTTTATTTATTTATGTTTTAGCGAAATTTTGAGACTATACCCTTGAAATTTTTAGAACCATTTTTGCTATACTTTTATTTTTTTATAGGTATTACTAGATGCATAACAAAAATACAGTGTACATTTTTTCTTATAATATTATTATGTTAAATAAGATAATAGTATATTGTCAGTAGTTGACTAAAATACTACAAACGTACCTATTGGTAATCACATTTCTAACAACTTATTATTCAAGTGTTGTTATGTACAGATATGTGTGGTGAATTTTAGTTTTAGTCAATGGTAATAGTCCTTGCCCTGCATTTCTCTTATGAAGCAAAATTTTGAGCGCTACACAAAATATTGTTGCCTCTCTGTGTTAGTGAAAACATTATAAAGTCAGGTTGTTGTTGTTTTATAGTACTTATTATCCAATTATCATAATTTTAAATGTCGTGGCAACAGATGCGTCCATTTTTCAGTTATACCATATCATTCTGGGTACTGTTGCATGTATGGGAAATAGAATGCCAATTCATGACTAACAATTCCCATTTCTTCTTTTTTTTGTTTTTGAATCTATTTTGAAACATTATGTTTAAATATTGTTATTTTTTCCATAAACAACTAAATTCCCAACAAATGAAAACATTAAAATATGTTTTTTCTTTCGTCCTCAAAACTTTATTTCTAAATTAAAGAAGTGGGGATAATATAAAATTAAATTATCAGTGTAATTGTTCAGTGTAACCTGAGTGTTTTAGTTATACGAATTCAGTAATACTAATAAGAAATCTAATTTTGTTGTTATAATGATAGACATTAACCTGTATCTTAAATTAGCATCAGTGGTAATTTTAGTAAGTACCTAATATTTTACAATTTAAAAAAATCCGAAAGCGAAGTTAAACATGTTTAGTTTGACCATATTATTTTCATAAACGAAATTTTATAATATGCAATTATTAAAGAAGGATTTGATAGATCGCCTAAAGACAAATATAATGTAATTGAAAAAGTTCTATTCTGCGTAAGCTAGAACATGAACCTTGAAGAACAAATTTTATTTTGCCTCAATTAATACCACTTCTTTATTTGTGATTTTTCTTCGACAGTATGTAAAATGCATTTTTAACACGGGGACTTAATTCCCGTTATGTGAAATTAATTGCTGATACGTGATTTATATTCCTAACGAGAATTTGAAAATAACTCATGATATTAAGTAAGCATTTCACATATTAGAAACTATATTCGGGTGTCAAAAATGATACTACGGGGGCAGAATGAGAAGTCTGGTAATAATGAAACGAGGAAAAACTTTTTTAGCCAAAAAACTATTTATTTTTCAACGTAGTCGCCTTTTAGGCCGATACACCCAGTCCAACGTTTTTCCCATTATTTGATCCCTTCGAAATAATACGACTTTTCCAACTCTTCAAAATAGGCGTTTGTTGCATCGACGATCTCCTCATTAGAGCCGAATCTCTTTCAGCCGAGCCATTTGTTCAAGTTCGGAAACAGGAAATAGTCGCAGGGGGTTAAATCTGGAGAATATGGAGGATGTCGAAGCAAGTCGAAGTGTAATTCATGGATTTTAACCATGGCAACTACACACGTGTGCACCCGTGCATTGTCTTGATGGAAGGGAACTTTCTTCTTCGCCAAATGCGGTCGTATTTTTTCAAAAACGTCGTTGAAACGGTCTAATAAGCTGCAGTAATATTCGCCGTTGATTGTTTTTTGCAATACAATATTAAGAATTTTGTCAATCATTTCTGGTGTGGTAACTTCATTTGGTCGTCGAAAATCCGCAAACCACTTGTAAATCATTTTAATCGATAGTGAAGAGTCTCCATAATTTGCGTAATGGTTTTTCCACGCAAAAAATAATGTTTAATTAACACACGAAATTCACTATTTTCCATGTTTGCAAAAATACGAGAGGTTGTCTGCTTTCAGTGGCTGTCAAAACTGAACTAATCAACAGATCTGTCTGAAAATTTTAATGTGGTTTAGTGACAGATGGTATTGACAAATGTCATCTGGGATTTGCGATTGTGACACCCTCTGTTGTAATTTTACCAAACTTCTCACTCCGCCCTCGTATATGGAAATTCAGTATTTAGTAATATCTGCGTGCTTACTTCTTTAAACCGGAAACAATTAATATTGACTGAATATAGTCTAACATTGACTGAATTTTAAAAAATATCACCTGTACCAAAATGATATAGTCGTACTGTAAATTCTGCATTGAAAAGTATCTAATGTTTAAAATAATGACATAGACATACTTAAAATATACCGCATCTACAGAGCAATCAAATAAAAATCGCAGTCACCTGTGAAACAAATACGTCATGTCGATGATTTGTTTGCAAATCGTGAAGCTATTATCGCAGTTGCACGGTTTACTATTTTATCACAATTGCTCATATTTAACATTATTAAACAATTAGCAAGTGATTATGGTAAATTAATTCTTATGTTTAATATTTATATTACGAAAACGTGCATGATAAATGTCAGTTGGAAACTGTGGCCCATTTAATACACATAATATTGAAACAAACATTAAACAGTTGTTTGGTTTAGCGGTAAAAGCGTGGGCTTATAATCTAGTGACCCCAGTTCAAACTCCCCGAAAGACCCTTTCTTTTTGTTAGTTTTTTTATTTATTTTTTGACATTTCTTACTACTATCTTATCTTGGCCCATGTTTATAATTTATTTTAATTTTTATGTTGTATTTATTTAAAAAAAATTAGTTTTAATTTAAATTCTTAAATGTAACACAAGCAAACACCTGTGGTATAATAGCTGCGTATATAAAGCAATGGCGCAACAACGTTTTCAAGTTTTACATACGCTTAGTTACTTATTTTTCCTAGACGGTATTTAATTTCGTTCGTTCCTAAAAATGGTTTTAACAAATTAATATAAAACATTGTTAATTTAAATTAATATTATTTTTTTTAATAAATAAAGTTAAAAATCAAAATCAATTATAGATATGGGCTAAGATAAAGTCGTAGTAAAAAATGTCAAAAAATAAATAAAAACAGTTCTGTCGAGAGATTTGAACTGGGGTCACCAGATTACAAGCCCTTACCTTTACCGCTAAACCAAACAATTGTCTAATATTTTTTTTTCATTATGCGTGTTAAATAGGTCACAGTTTACAACTGAAATTTATTATGCACGTTTTTAAAATATAAATAATAAAAATAATTAACCACGCTCACTTACCAATTGTTAAAAATGTTAAATATGAACAATCGCGGTAAAATAATAAACCAGGCGAATGCGATTAAGTTTTTATTTGATTGCTCTGTGTATACTTTATAAAGTATGATATCATACTTCTCAAAATATCATCATTTGCATATATTTTTTTAAATATTACAATCGCTAGTTCTTAAAAATATCAGATTAACGTATTTTAAAATATCACATTCTTTTATGTTTTAAAATATTATAAATTTGTTTAAAATTTAAAAATTTTTTATTTGCTCGAAAAGTAATATTTGCAGTCTAATTTAAGTGTTTAAAGTTTAGTTTGTCTAATTTAAGTATTTCAAAAGTAAAGGTGGGGAAGTGGTTACTTTTGAAACGCAGATGTGACATAAATGAGGCATTTACTGTACATACAAACCATATGAGACAGCTAAAACGTTAATTATTCTAGTTCAAGTTTAATGAGACTCATCCGTCATCAATCATCTACATATTTCATTATTTTGTTGCAAATGCTTTTGATAATCACAAGTGCTCTATCGAAATATTGAAATGTTAACCAAACATTAAGAATAATTATTTCTTTTATCGTACTACAAATACAATAGAAAAGTATTGATTTCATTCCTTCGGTGCAGTGTGGACATTTTTACAGGAAAAACTGCGTTTTGAAGGCTCAAGAAAACCTGAAAATTAGTGTTTTGTGAAATGTCTGTCTTTTAAATACGAATTCGTTGGTTTTCTCGGCGGTTTGCTCATATAGGCCAGTCAAATTAGCAAAAATAAAAAATAAATTCCGAAAGTATTGAAATTTGCCAGAGAGGTTGGTATGGGATTATTGTTAAACGTGTAAACCGCTGAAAAATTAAAAATAAAGAAAGCCGCCACCTTGGAAAAAGTCTGCACTTTTACGTTTTTCTTTTGCATATATCGTAATATGATTATATGATATATTATATTAACAAAATCGTCATATCAAAAATGAAATACCATCAAATTTTCTACAAAAAAGTAAGAACTACCTTTTTCGTTAGTTTGATAGTTACTTAGTAAATGGGCATCGAATGTTATGAAGTTTGGTTCTTGGCATCATAAAACGCATACATTAGCAGCATACAGGTCCATGATATAAGGGCTTTAGCGGTTTATGTAAGCCAGACAATTAAGAATTTTAATATTAGGTATAAAGAACACGTACGTTGTTTCAAATACAAACACCCACATAAATCTAATTACGCTAAACACTTACTAGAACACAATCATTCAATGACATCTAATAACACTATAAAATGTTTACACTTTCGTGATGATAAACGTAAATTAGATATACTAGAAGCTTTTGAAATTGGCAAACATTTTAAAACTGTGCCGTTTATGAACAAGCAAATTGATCTCTTAAATTCACCTCTATTGGACATTTTGGAATAAGTAATCAAGTCATCTGCAGACGATTACCGAAATCAACTCACTAAGTTCTATTGTTGCTATAACAACACTAACTGTTTAATTTTTAATATAGCCTTTGACAATGGCATGTAAACATGCCGAAATATGTACATATAAGGTTAAAATAAATAAATATTGTTGAAGTAAAAGTATTTCATTTATACTCCACAAAATAGTATCATTTGTTTTGTGTAGAGTAATAACCACTTAAGAGATTGTTGCTTATTTACATTGCAATATGTATTTTTAAAACTTCATTTCGGTTGTGATATTGCAAGTTCTACTTTTTATACCGCTTTTTGCGATTGTAACGGTAATTAAATTTTTTATATGCAGATTTTATGTATTAATAATTTATTTGTTGCAGATAACAACAGGTTCTGCGAAGCCATTTTTATATAAACCCAGCCAAGCACTATCACTTATAGTAACATCCAGTTCAACTCCACAACAACCCAGTAATATTGCCGATCTCAGGAAATCTAAAGTTGAGCAACTCAGCAAACTGCAAGAAAGTGAAGATGGAGATCACAGTTTTTTTGATGATAGTCAGATTGGTAATGAATCAAGTCCAAACGAAGTAATTCCGGGAATTGTGCAGAAGAAAATTGCAAAGATTTTTACAAAATTGCAGTTTTTGTCAAGCTTTGCAAATAATAACAATTATGGTGACCACAACAACACTGATGGACAGAGCGTATCTGTGACTAATGAAGAAGAAGCTTTAGAAACATTACCAATTACTACAGACAAACTTGTTGATAATATTTTGTTTACAAGAAATTATTCCGCCGAACAGTTTGAAAAATTAAGAAACTTTGAGGATGTTACAAGTCCTGTGCCTCCAAGGCAGTCAAATTTTATGCCAATAACATTAGCCAGAATTTTTGAATCTATTGTAAATTTAGCATATAGAATGCTGTCAGCTCGTTCCACAAAAGTAACCGTTTCAGGATCGTCTTGAGGCTGCACCTTTTATTTTATTTTAATCTTAAACTAAATGAAATTACTTATCTGAATAAAATTTAAAAAAAATTAAATGTGTTATTTGTGTAGATTTGTAATAATTGCTTTTTATTTTCTTTCTGTAATTAGTTTTTGAAGAAATGACCACTAAAAACAGAAAGAACCATGAAACAACAAATATGACAACTCAACAACTCAACTGTCAAACCTGCGTTTGTTTTATGCTCTCAGACATGGCCACTCCTATACAAATTTTAACGCCCGCCTCTCTTAACTTGATCTCTTTTTTAATCATTCGTCGCGATTTGGACTTACACGAATGGGAAAGTGTTTTGTAATTTTAGACAATTATCGTTTAGCTAACGCTCGTTAATAGCAATCTATTCAAGTTTATCGAAGAAACGAGATTACTAGTTGTATTAATAATAATAATAATAATAATAATTTTTATTTACTGTGTTACTTACAAATATCGTTACATTCACAGCAAGTTATTTTACAATACGAGTAAAACAAAAAACATTATATAACAAAAATACGATCAAAGACCGTAACAGAACAATATAATAATTGTCAATATTACAATTTACTATCGGCTTAGACCGCGTCGTCATTTGGGAACTGCGCCCAGCATATTCAGGTAAGGACCGACCTGTAGCTTGTCTGCCTTTACAAGCATTTGCTCGTAGAGTATGAGCAATATGGACTTTGACAATGCTCGGGTACTCGCCAGAGTACCTCATTACTTCCCTCGTATCATACGTGAAGCAATTGAAATTGAGAAACAACCTAACAACATAAACTGGGAGGATGGTTATAGACTCAGTAAAGCTTGGACTCCAGTAGTTTATCCTCTAAGGACTCCTAAGCATCATCGATCTTACGATCACGCTCCACCGGATCCGTCTTTGCTCAACGGCCACAGCCAACCAGAACTCTGCCCGACTGGCTCAAAGAGGTTTACATATCTCCGCTTTCCGGATTTGAATTCAGTGTTTTATTCACTCTGAAGATGCAAGCTGCAATGTCTTGCGAAACGTTAGTTTGTATGGGTTCACAAGCAGCTAACAGGCATAAGCCGATTAAGTATTATTGTCCTGGCAAACAAAATACATTAAGATCAAATCTTTGTCTGCCCCAAGGTTTAAATAATGTAAGCACACGGCCCTGTTTAGGCAGGCAGGTCCTACGAACACTTGTTGCTCAAACCGCCGAAAGTAAATTGTAATACTGACAGTTTGAGAAACCGCGAAAGTTTCAAAGCATATAAATATAATAATTATCACATATTCATATACTATCACAAACCATCGGTAACTATACCTAATTAGGTTATCCGTGGGTCCAGGTCCATTAAAAAAAAATCTTAACATTAATAGTACAAAAATTCAGTCAAACTGATGGTCTCGCACAATACTTAAAAAGATTTATATGCGGTGGCAGTTTATTATATAAATTTAAATCAAGGGAGTTTTTAAAGAACTTTGTTAATGTAAAACGTGGAGTCCTTAGGAAAGCTGCAGAGAGAGCTTTTGTTATGCTGATGGATATCGGACTGCGTAGGAAAATTGGTTATATTTTTATGAATTTCTAATAAAGAATTGAAAACGTATAACGAGGAGACTGGCATAATTCTAAATTTAATAAATAAAGGTTGGCAGTGTGCTCTTGTATTGGCATTAGCTAATATTCTAATAGCTTGCTTTTGTAAGCGGAAAATGTTTTGTCTAGATGATGCATTACCCCAAAGAACATTAGCGTAGCATAAAAGGAAATGAAATAACGAATGTGTAAGGATGTAATTCGTAAGCGTGCAGAAACGCCAACTTCGGAAGTTCTTTCAGCTTCACATTATTACTACTGATGTTAATTAATTTCAAAGTTCCAACACTAGGTTTGTTTTCCTTCCGCTTCTTAAATAATCTATAAACATTGCGTAAAAATGCGGTATAAATGTTTCACTTACTTGCCTTTTAGAAGAACAATTTTTCCAAGTGAAGTATGGTCAACATCTCACGGAACTCCATCCTATAAAATCTTGGGTACCCCAGGGTAGCGTACTGGGACCTCTTCTATATAGTCTTTATATAGCTGATATGCCCACCAACGAACAATCGCTCACAGCCACCTTTGCTGATGACAAGGCAATCATGTTCAGACATAAAGATCTAGTGATAGCTGCTAGGATGCTACAAACACATTTAAATCATATTGAAAAATGGAGCAAAAAGTGGAGAATAAAGATAAATGAAACAAAATCTCTCCACATCACATTTACAAAATGCAGAGGAACATCACCGGAAGTATACATGAATAACACACCACTACCACAGGTTACTGAAGTAAAATACCTAGGCATGCACTTGGATAAGGGTCTAACATGGAGAACGCACATAATGAGTGAGAGGAAACAGCTTGGGATTAAATTCAGCAAACACTGCTGGCTGCTTGGTAGAAAATCTAAATTATCTCTACGAAATAAACTATTAATTTACAACGTTGCATTTAAACCAATCTGGACCTACGGCATTCAGCTGTGGGGCGCGGCAGCAAACACCAACATTGAGATCATAGAAAGATTCCAGGCAAAAGTGCTACGAGCTATGTGTGACGCCCCTTACTTCGTTAGAAATGTTGACATTTTGAGTGATCTGAAAGCTGATACAGTGAAACAAACAATAAGTAAGTGTAGTGAAAAATATCTAAACAAATTGGAACACTACAATAATACCTTAGCCTTAAACCTCCTAGACAATAGTGAAAACAATCAACGACTAAATAGATATAAACCCCTGGACTTATCACATAGATTTTAAAGTAGTAAATATGTATTATTTAAGTAATAGATTAAGCTGTAAATAGTTTTAAGTAAACTTAGGGTTTAAGGTCACTGGACCCAAACTCTCATGTAAATTCATGTCATTATTACTACACATCACTCTTGCTTATTGTAATGATTGCAAATAGAAAGCAAATTAATAAAAAAAAAACGTACTTGCTTATTTCATTAATAAAAGTAAAAGCGAAATTATTTAACTAACCTTACCTTAGTAAACAAGTGTTGTACACATAATAAGGTACAAAAAGTGTCAAGCAGTGATCAAAGACTTATCAAACGGTGCTAGGGAAAAAAGTCTGAAAAACTTTAAAAAGAAAGGTAAAACTCATGAAAACACAGAAATGTTTTTAATATATAAGTTAAGATAAACTTGTTTTCTTATAGTGTTCATGGTTGGGTGACTGTTTCCTGGAGACTTTTTTCCAAGAGACTTTTCTTCCGGGGATTTTTTTCCATGGGACTTTCTTTCCGGGGACTTTTTTCCTGGAGACTTTCTTTCCGGAAACTTTGTTCCGGGGACTTTTTTCCGTGGACTTTTTTTTTCGTGTCTTTTTTCCAGAGCCTTTTTTTCTGCCTACCGACATATAGTCACCGTTGTTACATTTCATTTATATCAGTTTTCAGTGTCCTACAATGAAATGGCGTCTGAGCTTTACGACATAACTTCAATGCAACTAATAACCACTTTGAATTGTGAATGACGTCAGGCTAATCATTTATAAAAAGAAAATTTACCAGATCTATTTCCAACGTATTTAACGGTAAAATGCTAATCGAAATTTAGTGTGTTGAGTGCTAATTCGTTTCTGTATAATTTTTGTAATCCAATTTCATGAACGACTTGATTGAAAGTTTTTTAAAAATCTGCATAAAACACGCCAGTTTTTCCTTTTTTTGTCCAAATTGGACAAATGCTACTAAATTTGAGTTCACTTATATGTGGACATTGTATAGTTCTACAGTTTGCGAAAAATGCGCCAGAGGTATCTCAAAATTGGAGGGAGGTGGTGTAATATTTCTTTTCAAATTTTTCAATCTCTGTGTTGTTTTGTTGACTAATGCCTCAGAGATTTACCTGTTTTTACTATCTTATTATTTATACAAAAATACACAAAAAAAAGATCTTAAAATTCGCTATATTTAGCGGTTTTCAGACTATTCAATTTGATGTAAAAAAAACACGGGTTGCCAGGAAGTAAAAATATAGTCTTTACAAAATTTGAGAGCAAGTTTTGTACGTTATAACAATACAAAACGTTCCTATAAACATGAGCCCGGAAAGTCTGGACTGCTAGAACTACTCCGGATGCTGTAACTCCGTAAGAAAGTGTTTTTGTTTTCATATGTTGTAAAGGTGCGCTGCCCGAGAATAAATAATTCGTATCTGATTTTGATTTAATTGTATTGTTTTATACTTTAAAGTGGGAGCTCCCAGAATACGTAATGCACTTGTCTAATAACTTTGATTTATTTACAGCAATATTATATTTTCTTTCAGCAAATACAGACTTTAATTAACAGTGATCACTTGACTTAGCTAAATTGCTGTGATTTAATAGTTAATTTTAAGCAGGTGGTTATTTTAGAACAGCTGCACACATTTTTGTACATAAATGTAAATATTGTAAAACACATGTTAACACGTATCAATGAGTTTGCCGCCTGTTGTGTGGATTATTGGGGTCAATCTAATATTTCACGCTCTCGCATTCTAGGGATTAGGGTAAATATTGGGTTGTAGTAATTAACATAAATTGGGGAAACTTGACAGCTTTAATTAGCACAAGTGTTCAAGAAAGCTTGAGGGTGTGAGACAAAATTTTATTGATACTTCTATCCAATCAAAAATTAAAAAAGAGTGGGGCTGTAATTTTATTGGAAAAAGAAACAAGTCCAACCTCTTGGAGGATGGACATGAATTTTAATAAAAGAGTATGTTCCCTAAAGGAAGGGATCAATCTTCGAATTCTCAAAGATCACTCAGTTCGCTGAAATCTTAACGTCAGTTTGGAAGCATTATTGCTAACATTCTGCTACAATATTACAAGTCTGAGACTTGTAACTTTAAAATAAAATATTATCTTCTTGGGTTTGGGGCTACGAGGGGCACATTGTCAAAATCAAATAGGCTTAGGCGTAGTAGCTCATTCTTGTCGGTGTACCTGATTAGGCGTATCAAAAGCGGCGCTATTGTTCCTCTTAGGAGGGAGTTAGGCGTAGCAACTGAGGCGCTATTGCAGGGAAGCCGATTTGAGTGAGTGGCGGCGCTATTTCCACATTGGTTGCGGCAAGACGCTCTTTTCGCGTGTTGTTGTTACACATTTGTACGTAATCAATCGCTGTTATTGGGTTAAGTTCTCTGGCGTGCTGGCAAGCGGCGCTATTGTCCTTCGGGAATTAGGCGTAACGGCCAGGGCGCTATTAGGACGAGATCTAATCAGGCTGAGAGTATTGCGTTCAAATGAGTGATAGCACACGGTGTTCCTATGAAGAGCATCCAGTTACTTACGTAAACTGCACAATACTCGACATTTATAAACAGTCCCAAATAGAAGTATCAGTATGGGTAAAACTGGGGCAAATATTTAGATTGGCAACTTTACTCGATACAACTGACGGGCAAATTCTATATAAATGGTTCTAACACTCATAACACCAATATTTTCAACACATGCATAAATAAATTCTTCAAAAGGTTTACTGTTGTTTGAATCAGCTTAAAATCTTATCCTTTTTAACCTCGATAAAGACAGGGTAAATCAGCCACAAGCAAATAATTAAAACACAACGTAGGTCCGACACCGATCATCGCATATAAATAAGTAATCAAGCATAAATACTTCATAAATTTTAAATCATACAATTAAAATTTGTAAACAAAAATATCAGCGAAACTGCACGATCACAATGTATAGGAACTTTTGTTATTGTTTTGATGTAGATAGAACTTGGTGTCAGACCACCTTTCAGTCTCCCCCTATATAACTTGTTTGTGAATTTTAAGATTCTGATTTAAAGTTGATAGTTTGGTGCAATTGTAATTTCAGTGTTATTCACTTCCGTGCCTTTAAAAATATTTAAATAAAATAAATCTGAAAAACACAATCATTCATAAACCAATCAATAATAGCCGAGTAGCAAATGCGTACGTGCACAACAACTTTAAATCCATTTTATTATGAATAGTCAATAAATGTTGAATTTTATTACTAAGCTTGTTAGAGACTATGCTTACACCTATACTACTGCCACGTACGTATGCATAATTTTATTACTTAGTATGAAATTCTCAATAAAACAATAAATTAATTAATTAATCTTTATTACATACCCATTTTAAATCTAGTATCACAAATCGTCGAATTCAATCAATAAAGTAAACTTAGATTTAATCTTTTTAATGTTTCTTTACTGGCTTTTTTAATGTGAAATGTTTCCCATAGAAGCATTATTTCTAACGAGTGTTCAAAAAAATTCCGGGTTGAGTCACCGTGGTATAGCCCTGTTTTTTTTTTCACGTTATTGTTGTGGGCATAACCTCACTATAAACATGACATTTGCTTGTCAACACCACGTTTGACAGTACCGCTGTCAACTTTTTGTATGAAGCATATGTAACAAGCTAGGAGATGTGTTTACGTTGTTTTTGTTTACCTGCGCAGGAACTTTTTTGAACACTTAGGCACAATTATTACTGTGCAAATTAATTGATTGGTAAAGTTACCGTTATTTTCAATCATTTCGAGCGATGTGGTTGTGGAAAATTATGTGATTATACAATAGCTTATACCTAAACATTACTTATTATAAAAGTTGCAATTGTTATTGTGTAGAATATTCTTATTTAAGCATCTTTTAGTAAAGACAAGAATTAGAAAACTTTGTTAGAATCTAGGTAAATTTTAATTGTTTTTATAAAATATGTTTGCTCTTGCTATTTTCTTACTGAAAATACAAGGTGTTCCTGAAATACATGTCAATATTTAAACTATTAATTTGTCACCTGCGTCCTGTAAAAAAACAAATGTTTCTTAAGCAAGAATTTTCTAAAGGCTAATAAGTATGTGTTCACAAATGTAAATTGTATGAATAATTCGAATTTTGCAAAACAACAAAGCAAATTTTAGTATAAAAATACAGAGGTTACCATATGAAATATTAAAATTAGAAGCTTTTTCATTTTTCAGTTCTTGAAATACTTCCATATTACACATAAATTATAAAACATGCTATTGGTTTTTATTACGCCCATAAAATAGGTACCTATATAGGCTTGAAAATGTAAATTTTCGAATTAGTGAGCAAACTGCAGAGGAGGTATGTATCTCAGAGCATCATTTATATAACTATCTGATTGCTCTAAATCAGTTACTAAGGCTTTAAGTTTATTAATAATCTGTTGTTCTTTTACATCTCGCCTTTCAATTATCTTGCCTAAAACCGTGTGTAACTGGTCAGCAGCAGTTCCTGCTGATGTTTCTGTTAATACTTTAAGTACTTCTGCAGCGTAACCCTGTAAGTAAAAAATATTTATTAGGAAACAACCATTACCTGCTATACCATAGATATTATGAACTTAACATTTTCATTCAATAAAATCTAAATTGAACTAACAATATTAATCAAGAATTTATAGAGCAATTTTTGCAATTTCTATCATTAGAAATCAGACACCAAATGTTTGAAATATTTTTAACATGGGATATTATTTCACAGAGATAGTTTGTGTTTATGTATAGAATAAACATTAAACTCTTTTGTGATTCTAGACTTCCAACGCAAACGTAAATTGTCATGATAATTTAAATAATAAATAAACAAAAAATCATTACCCCATATTTGTTTAATTGTAGTTTCTTCGATTCTTTATTTAGTAAGTCATATAGAGACAGCAAGGTAACATAAGCTCTAGTAGGCGGTATCTTCTTATTTCCAACTACATAATTCCTGAGGTTGGAGTCATCATAATTCTCAGAAAACCTTTGAACTTTATCATCGTCATCGATAAAATCGTAATCGTCTATTTTATTAACTTGCTTCAGAAGATCACTCAGTCCTTGTCCTAACAAATCCAAATCGCGGTTTGCCAAATCTGAAGATAAGGGTGGCTGTAAAGATTTCGCTCTTGCTGATTGACTATTTTGCTCGTTGTTGGTTAAACCCGATTCTTGGTCATTGTGTTCCACAGGGTATCTGTATCTATCAAAATAACCAAATCCTTGCGGGCTTTTAAGTCTGTCAATGTATTCTTGGTAAGAAGCACCTCTGGCAAAATAAGCAGCTGCACCAGGAGGATCCCTAGGTGAATATACGCCAGGTTTATGATGCGGAGTAGGTCGAATGGTAGTTGAAGTTGGAGTTCCTCCCGATGGACGTATTTCATATTTCATTAAGTCTGTCAAATGAGCAATGATTTGCATACTTGCTGGTAAGAATGAATTTAGTAGAAGCGGCTCCTTTTCCACGATAGGGGCGCCGTAACGCACTGATCCATCCGCCTAATAAGATATATAAGTAATTAGTTACAGTACTTAACTATTACAAATGTTTAGTGCAGGCATAGTTCACTTAGCAAAAAAATAAGAAATGTTGGTTAGTATATAGGTAGAAGACTGGAATGGTAGAATAGCAAAACGAAGAAGGGAGAGGTATCGGATGTATGGGACCGAACGCAAAGAAGAAGAAAATAAATCAAAATGAACAAAAAATACCAGATTTCTGTATAATGAACGATCTTATGACACGTTTAAAGCTAGAGAAAGCGGGGTAAAAAACATCGTAGACTACATCATATATAGAGAAAACATGAAAGACCAAATAAAGAATATTAGGGTTATAGGGGAGACATATTTCAAAGTACAACATAATAAAGCGGATAAAAAGTACGAAAGTACAAACATAGAAAAATTAAGGAATGAGGAGACGAGAACAAAATACTGAAATAGGATAGAAAACACATTAACAAAATTAGAAAATTTAAACAAACTCTGGGAATCTTAAAAACAGTGGAACTATTAAAAGAAATTATTATCGAAACGGCGCTGCGGTGGAAATATGTGGAATACAAAAAGTAAACTAGCAGAGAAAAAGAACGGACTGGTGGGACGAAGTGGTGAACAATAAAGCATAGAAGAAATATATTCAAACGAAACTAGAACGAGAAAAATATGTACCTAATTATAGAAAATGTAGCGAAGAAAGCAGTGGTAAAGACGAAAAGAAGTAGCTGGGAGAGGTTTGGTAATGCTCCCAAGGAAGACTTTAGAAAAACACAAGAATTTTCTGGATTAAGATTAAAAGCATGAGAAACAGAACATAGAAACAAATGTGGAATAGAAAGAATGGCAGTGATAAGTTAATGATAGAGAAAGACGAGATACTCAGTACATGCAGAAAATTCTACGAATTCTTTAAAGAAAAACAAGAAGATAAGGTGGAGAATAAAACAGATGAAAAGGAAGTAGTGAAAGATACTAGAATATAAATCACCAAAGAAGAAATCAAAGAAGCAATGTACAGATTAAAAATGGGAAGAACGGGGGGAGGAGACAGCATCTGAAATGAATAAATGGGGAGGTATAAAAACAAGACACTGGATATGGAAATTATAAAGGATAGCATGAGAAGAAAAGAACATACCTAGGGACTAGGAAAGAAACATTACATTACCGCTGTACAAGAAAGCAAAGACAACAGAATGCGAAAATTATAGAGCAATTTGCCTATCTCCAGTTGTAATAAAAATTTATACAAGAATATTAGAAAATAAGCTAAGAAGGTAAATAAATAGAGGAGCAACTAGAGAAAAAGCAAATCACTCAGATCAGATAGACAAACAATGTATGTATATATGTGTTTTAAGGAATGTAATAGCTCCCAAGTAGCACACAATATATATCCAATATCTATCCAAGGTTTATTTTATGTTCTACATTGGCTCAACATTTTATCGTGCATCTTATATCTAATGTATAATGGATAACTATTGGAAATACAAGGTATATTTTGAAATATTGGCAAACTGTTGAAACTACCTGGGACAGGCAACATTGGTATCCCAGGGTAAAACCAATATGTAACCAATGTATGGGATCCCGCAATAAAACCATGTTGGGTAACCAAATATTGGCAAACTGTTAAAACTACCTGGCACAAGCAACATTGGTATCCCAGGGTAAAACCAATATGTAACCAATGTATGGAATCCCGCAATAAAACCATGTTGGGTAACCAATATAAAACAGTTACATAACCAACAAGCCATTTACAATATAAACTTGCAAAGGTAAAATCTATATATAACCAATGTATGGAAGCCCGCAATAAAACTATATTGGTTAACCAATATAAAACAGATATATAATCAACAAACTATTGGCAATATAACCTTACAATACTCTGCCAATAACGAACAAGTAAATGTAATACTAGCAGTTGCCAATATTGCCTGCCATTATAAAGCCAATATATTTTACCATTGAACAAGGTTATTGTAATTAAAATTATAATGGCAAGGCGATATAAAGACAATAAGAAACCAATAAACACTAGTTGAGATACTGCCAACATTTGAAATTAACCTAAAACCAATATTTTTTGATAAACTTAACGTTAAATGTAAATAAAAACCTTTCACTTTTAAAATTTAAATTTCAGTCAGCACTGCATTTATTTAAAAAAATATTATTCTGTTTACTATTACTAAAGACAGGATCCTGCTTAGGTAGACAAATTGTTTTTTTTACAAATAGGAAATTTAAAGCATACTCTATTTAAAACCCCGTTAAGAGTATATTTACATTTAATCCAAATTTTATTTACTGTTTTCTCTATTTTAACCCGTATAACCACACAATACAGAACCTATATCGAACCTGTATTTAAATCTTTAGTCGATACAGGCTTTCTGTACCCTATGGATAGCGCGACGATAGAGATTACATATCGATTGGGTATAGTTGTCTTTACTAACTCTGTATATAAGATGTAAAGCTCCTGTACAGACAACATATAGTTAAAGTACAGATGCAGTTAAAATTGCGTATAGAGCACATGAAGCTACTGTAAAGATACGATATAGGTTTTTAAAGATACTATTCCGATGCTGTATCGTCCAAATTAAGGTGCGGTATAGATAATTCAAGCAATTAATTTTAGATAAAAAAAAAATATTTTTTTACGCGGATATATTTTCTTTTATAATATTTTATACAACCCCTCTGTATTTTTTTAGCTAATTTCATTTACACTAATGTATTTATTGATAGATTTTTAATTTTAAAAATGCGCTGCGTACTTTACCTTAGCGGGGAATCGAACTGGCCATCTTTGGTTTGTGAGTCGGTCTCCTTGCACCCTGAGCTAAACTCGCCTCTTATAAGATTCGGCCGCTAAATGTTTTAAGAGTATTACAGAAGGTTATGATGGACAATATGATACCTACAAATGTACTACCAAGAATTACAGTTAGGGTTAAACCGTTTTTTTTGCAGTAAAATTTATAGTGACGTTGCATAATATCTCGTTAAGGGCGTATAGTATGCTTGGATAAAACGTGATTAACAGGGACTACGTAGAAAACGCATTGGACGCTTAATAATAAAGTTAGACATTTTTGTGGGCTCTTGAAATTTTTAAAGTTAAATGTGTTTCATGTTTCTCATTTTCTAATTTTGTTTTTTACATTAATTTTAATGTAGAGTAAAATCATTTTATAAATAGTTGGTAAAGTGTATCGTTTGTAGCTCTGCTAAGTTTTTAATAAACTGATGCCGAAACGCTTACAAGCGAAGTGGAAAAAAGCAGATATAAACGACGTTAGATTATATATAGTATTAAAATTTCAAGAAACACGTGAAAACAGACTATTTTGATAGAGTAAAGTATTAAGAAAAATAAACAGTGAAGAATTATAGGGGATAAAATATAAAACAGTTTTAGTAGGTTCAGACATTTCGAGAATCTTACTTCGAAATAATTGATGTCTTTGTATTATTTTACCACCAACTATTTTAAAGTACATTATTTCTGAATTTCTCGCCATTGCTGAGGTCAGAATTGTAATTTCAAGAAAAAAATATCACGTAATATGTTGATGTCGGTTCGTACTTTGTACTGCTGGCGCTGGGATAAGCTTTAAATATCTTTATCTTTTTGGTGAGTAGACTTTCCAAACAGGTCTGTTTATAAACCCCCATAAAGGTTTACAGCTGATCTTAAGCCATGCATTGTTTAACGTCCGGCTTGGTTTTAGGTTTTACCGTTAAGAAAGTTTCTTTGCAATTGAGTCATTCTTATTGTGTTTCGCTGGAAAACTTTTAGCCGATGAAATATATTTATTTACAAATTTTTTCCAATTACATGTTCAAAAACACTTTACTTCTAGTGCTTTAGGTGATTTTTTTGGCCTTGGGGGGGGGATAATTACCCCTACTGCCCCACCCCCGTAAATCCGCGGTTGGACGTTATAAGTACAGCAAAACTGAGAAAATGCTCTCTGCTGTAGGCACATCAAAAGGTATAGTATTGGTTATAGGTGTAATAACAGTTTATGATGAAGGTTATCATTTTATTTACTTGTGGTTTATAGATATTGTGGTAAATGATCCCCCTATCGAAAATAACTCCACATTGGGGACAGCAGCCTTGGTTAATGATTATGTCATAAATTATTATTATAATTGTAGGAAGCACACAAATCTCCAAGGTTCCATCAAATTCGTAAACTTTAAATTCTTGATCTTGTTGATGCGCCATTTTTAACGTTTTTATACACAAGGCCAACAAATAAAGATAGTGTTTAGATTGACGCTATACACAGCGGTTTTAGGCTTAAGATAAAACTGTAAAGACAGGCAGTATATATTTAGCACAGATTCGATAAAGACAAAATCGGTAATTGCGCTACAGGTGCGATATAGCCTGCATGAAGATATTGTAGAGATCTGTTAAAGGTACAACTGTAAAGACAATCAGTATATATTTTCTACAGATCCGATAAAGATAAAATCCCTGCTTGAAGTACCGGTGCGGTACAGCATAGAATAAGATGTGATACAGATGTGATAAAGATAAAACTGTACTGGAAACAAGTATAGATATCATATAGATGCGGCAAATATTTAATCTATACAGTTAAGGTATAGGCTAAAGTACAGCTCCAATACATATTACACCTGTATCACGTAATCTTTACCGCATCTTTAAATATCTCTATCGCCTACGACATCTTTATAGTTTTGGTTATACGGGAATTTTTGTAAGAAATTCCAAAACAAGCAAATAATGTTTAAAACTTTTGAAATAAAATCAATTACAAACCACTGAAAAGTTCACCAGTCTTTAAATCCTGATTATTCTGACGTAAGAATAATATTAGCGACCGAACAAGTATTCTAACATATATACAAATTAAGGCCAATTTCGCATATTCTATAGATGGCTAGGGCAAATAGAAAGTTTTATGACGTCATTCGTGAATCCCTCTTTATGGAGTGTTTAAAAACTGATAAGAACAGTATAATTATCTGCGTATATGTCATTTTTACCTATTTAATTCTCTGGGGTGTTTTTTTTAATAACATTTTTGCTTTTTTGGTTCCTTTTTTGTCACTTTCTTGCTTTTTTACGTATGTTTTTATACTTTAATTTCTTGCCTGTTTTTAAGGATTTATTTGTATGTTAACAACTATAATAAAACAAGTATCCGTTTATGGTTATAATTCCCATATATTATTTTATAGAAAAATACTAATAATATTTTACTAAAATTTTCGGTTTGTGTTATTGTTTTCAATGTACATAGATAAATCAAAAAATTGGACAAAATATTTTTTACTTTACTTTGATAAAGGTTGACACATGCCATCATGTTTAGCATTCAGAGTAAATGTACAAAAAGTAGTACCACCGATTAAATTACACGCTATAACTCAGTTACACAAATATCTGTGCATCATAAGATGCAAACAACGAAAACACCTTTTGAATAGATATTTCTAAGAAATGAGTAATACCGAGGGCTGTAAGCAAACAAATTTGTCTTGGAAAAATTTACCAACGGACTAGACTAGAGTTTGTATTGCTTCCAGTGGCGTTACCACAGGTTACAATTAAACATATATTCTACAATTTATTATTTTACTTATTAGAATTGTTCAACTTACTAATTCAGTACGGTTAATATAAAAGTAAAACGATTATCTCAATTGTTTTATTATACTCTAATAAATTGTAATATTTGTTTTATTATTTTGTAATTAATTTGTACTGGTATTAGGAACCATGACATTACTAGAAGATATTTTTTGAATCAAGAGATTCAGAGAATCTAGGAAATAGTATCCGAAAAAAACCACAGAAAGTTCCCGGGAAAATAGTTCTCTGAACAAAAATCTGGAAAACAGTTCCCGGAAAAAAATTCCTATAAAAGTTTCACAAAAAAACTATGACATGTACAGAAATTTATTAAACATAGAATAAGTTTATCCTTTGTCGAGATACAAAATTAATTTGTATTTTTAAATTGCAATGATTGTGAGCTCTAGCGTATTTTTTGATTTTATTATACAAGTTGATTGCAAACTCAAAACCAGTTGATGTGCTCATTTATTTAGTCATAAAACCTAAATATTGTAGGCAATAGATACAATTTCCGTTGACGAGTATTTTATACACAAAAAACGAAATAACCGATTCCACCTAACCCATATGATCATTTCGAACATTTCAGAAGTTTTAGGGGGCTTGCACATCAAACAATTTTTTTGGATATTTATTTCCGAAGACTTTTTTCTGAGGACTTTTCTTTCCTGGAGACTTTTTATTCGGGGACTTTTTCGTGGAACTTTTAGCTAGACTTTTGTTCTGAAGCACTTTTTTTCGCATCCTCTAAAGAATAAAAAACGCCTCGACAAAAATAAACAGCACTATTAAATTAGTATTGCAGAAAAAACAATATGAGCTTCATAGCATCCTCATAAAAATTGGTTGCATAAAAAAGGGTGGCTTAGCATTTCTGGAACAGAACTTTATAAAAATGACTAGCACAAAACAACTTAAAAAATCCAAAAAATTTTAGCAAATAAGTGAATTTCTATTTTTTTAAATTGCAAATGTTTCTTGGGCTCTGTAACAGTACTACTACCGACGCCACTGTTACATAATCCTTTTGCAAGAAAGGGTACATATTTTGCTACCTGCGCTTTTATTCTACTGATAAATCGAGTTGGGGGTAGCGACTTTCCTTCAGTTAGCGACACAAGTTAGAGTTAAATTATCTATTGCTTCAGTGTTAGTTTAAACAAAAAGTTTCGTTGAGCAACGTTTAAAATCATTTTCTTAGTTTAGTTAGTTTAGTTAGTTAGTTACTTAAGTGTTTTGACTGAAATTGTGTAAAGTGTTAACAGCTTATTATTACAAGTAAGTATAAACTATATATAGTGTATTTGTTATTGCCACTTTATGCATTTAAAGAAATTCTTATATAATACTTCTTTCATAACCCAAATATTTCTCGCTGGTTCTGTATATCGTTTAGAAACGCAATTTTTTTTGCAATATTTGTAGTATTATCTTATAGTAGTAGTGTACGTCGATCTAGTACATGGTTTACAGAATATATTTACTTACAGCAAATTTGCAAATGTTTTAGGTGTTTTTCTATTTAAGTAACAGCACTAATTTAAAAAATAACTTCTTTTTTCTATTTACAGAAGCAATTCGTAAACGATTCCCGAGTATTACGGATACGGAATTCTTAGGAAGGGTGGGAACCTTTTTGTGCACCGCAAAGGATTGCGATGGGGGACGTAAAAGGTGGAAAACTGAAAACGCAGAGGTGGACAATAATTTATAAAATGTATTAATTCTTTTTATATTTTATATTTTTAAAATAAATTATTGAATTATTATTTGCATTTTTGCTAGTTTACATACAACAGTTAATGCGTAATGTAATAGTTTAATTCTAAATAAACTTTAGAGGCGCATTCACATAATTCTTTTAGAAACCATATATGTATTTCATTCAAACACGTGAAAAATATACTTACTCTTATTTAAAAACGTATAAAAAATTAAATATACAAAATTTTTAAGGCTATTTTTTATATAGCTGATACTTACATTGTACTTATAGGATGTGGCATGGGAGATGCACATCGTTTGTACGTCGAAAACTAGAAGAGCTACGAAGTCGGTTAAATGAGCAAAAAATATCAGTTTTTTGGGCTGATTACGATGCTACAATTAAAAAAATACAACTAAACGCTAGTTCCTAAAAATAGTATTTTTGCATATTTCGATGGAAAATTGTTTATAAAAAAGTTCAAATGCACTACTAGCCTAAATTTGAAAATAAGGTTATAAGCAATTTTCTACATTAATAATAATAGCAATAATCATTGAATAATGTATAATTTTTATATCCTATAGTAACACGGTTTTCTGTAGAAAATTGCTTATAACTTTTTTATTTTCAAATTGATTGGTTGTGCTTATTAACTTTTTTATAGAAAATTTACTAAATGTGCAAAAATATACAGAATGTTCAAAAATTAAAAAAATATTTATAAAAATATCTCTAAAACTAGACATTTAATTGGTTTTTTAATTACAGCTTCATAATCAGCGAAAAAAAACTGTAAATCTTTGCTAATTTAACCGACTTTGTAGTTCTTTAGTTTTCGATATACCAATGGTGACACACCCATATATGAAAACTACGCAGAAAATAATGCACCAATATTAACGACCAATAAGCATCCAACAATAATATTTTATATTGGGCACGTAATGCCAACCAATAACTAATTAATATTTACACCCAAGATTGGACCATGTCTGTTATACAATAAGTAGCCAATGTCAGTATTTGATGTTGGACATATGTTGGTTGTCAATATATAACCAACAAGAGTGACCAACAAGAAACCAATAAACTTCTCAGATATCTTACCTTGCTAGATTTCACATATTGGCTAAACGTTGGCTGCCAATATGTAACCAACAAGAGTGACCAACAAGGAACCAATAAACTTTTCAGATATCTTACCTTACTAGACTTCGCATATTGGTTAAACCTTGGTAGCCAATATATATCCACTATAAACAAGCGTTACATTTCAGAGATATCACCAATATAACAGAGCCAATATTGGCCCAACTTTAGTGTGCTACTTGGGAGAATACTCAATATAGAACAGAGAAAAGAAATATACATAGCGTTTATTGACTTAAAAACGGCGTTACCGGGAAAATTGTTGGAAGTGATAAAAAGGGTTTGCAAAAATGTGGAAGAGATAGTGAGGTTGAACGGTGATAAATCAGAAGCGTTTATGATAGGCAGGGGGGTGAAACAAAGAGACAGTAGAAGTCCACTATTATTCATAAGTTATACGAACAAATTAGTGAAAATGTGTAAAAGTAATACTCCCAAACTAACAGTAGAGTATCGATCATTAAGGCCTATAAAAGTGCAAGGTTTGTTATATGCGGACGATATAGTTCTAATAAGCGAATCAAATATAAAACTTCAAAATATGATAAGCGAATAGGCAGGTGCAATTGGGCAAATTGAAATGAAAATAAATGTAAAGAAAAGCAAAATAAAGAAAATAACAGGAAGAAAAGAAGAAGGCATAACTGAAGGAGTAAAAATAACATGTAATGGTGACAAAATGGAAGAAGTAACGACTTTTGAATAGCTTAGAACAATTTTTAGCAAAGATGGGAAAATAAATTTGGAAGTGTTAAATAGAACAAAGAAGACTATACAATTGTACAACAAACAAAACAAAACAGTTGTGGGTAAACAAAAATTGGAAAATGAAACAAAGACGCAAGTATACGACACGCCCGCAGTACCGATTTTCTTATATGCCAGTGAAACTTGGCCGGCTCAACATAACATGAAATGAACTAGAAATGACGTTCCTAAGGAAATCCATAGGCATAACAAAATTTGATAAATAGAATAATGAAAGAGTCGGAGAAGAGGAGGGAATAAGTAAAATACCAAAGAAACTGGAAGTAAAAGAAATAAAATAGTTTGGAGATGTACACAGAATGACAAACGAGAGACTGACAAAGCAAGTAACAGAAACCAGAAGACCAAGGAAAAAGAAAACTGGGCAAACACAGAAAAAGTTTGAAGAACAGAATAACAGAACTGGGAAACCAAAGAAAGAAAACAGTGGAAGAAATCAAGCAGATGGCACAAAGTTCGAAGCAATTTAAAAATTGGTTAGAGTCAATCAAACTCCGGCTCCAAAACGACAAATGAAGAAAAGAGAAAGAAGAAGGTTAGTATGCCCTTGATTATCAAGGGCGTGGGAGGTTAAAACTCGAGTCTTTCTTTGATTTGAAAATGTTTTTCAGTAATGATGAAATACCTTGCAATGGAACGAAATATGGGACTTTTTCGGTGTCATAATTAAAGAGATTTTAGACTTTAATAATGATGATCCTTTATAAAGTATATTATGTTCTTCTACAGAAAATAAATATCTTGTGAAAGAAATCGTGCAATTTTATCACAATCTGTTATATTAATCGGATTAGCAAAATTCATGTATTACATTAAAAAAACATTAAAAGCTTTAAATCGCCACAGAGCGACACTTATGACCTCTAGCAGTTGAGAAGTACTAAGTGTGGCTATTTATACTAGACGCGTTCTTAGAACTGTTGGATATAAAATCAATTTCTATGTCTGTTTTTAGTTACAGAACAGTAGATTTTGCCCTCATTCTTTTGTTACCAATATTTTTAATTCTTGTCACAACAAATATTTACAGAAACAATGAAAATGTTTCAGGTAATTTTATTTAGCTCATAGAGTGATACAAAAAGTTATGTCTTCAATTAAATGTTTTCTAAGGTGATTGTAAAAAACAAAACCATATTAACATTTTCCCTAAAATGGTTCCCTTACGAAGTTACGACAAAAAAGAATATCAAAACGCGCTAAATTTGAATGATTAAAAATGACAGGTTTGTTTTGGATTTGACATTAACAGTGTTTGGTAATAATAATAATAATAATAATAATATTCCCTATTATACCATTTCTTGAGATTTAAGTATTTTCACTGCAATATTTTTCGTTGCTCGTTTTCAAATTGGCTTACAATTTTTTACTTTCCCATACCTTGGCCTTCGGTATAGGGAAGTTTTCATTTTAGGAAAATATTCGAAATCTAGATTTTAACGAAAATACACGTTCTGGGGGCCAATGAACTCAAAAAATGTAGTATTTATTTTAAAAAAAGGCTGTCTGTGAATGTAGGTGTGGGTGGGTGTGTGGGTGGATGAGTGACGCCTCTACAGACGAAAGTACTGGACCGATTTTAATGAAATTTTAAATCAAAAGGTATATCAAAAATTGTAGTTTTAGTTAAGTTTTAAAAAAATCCGAAACCGGAAATTTTAGAATTTTAGAAACTTGAGCACGCAATTTGAGAGAAGAGCTTTAGACAAATAAAACACTTCTTTACAAAACTCTCTAACATTAAAATGGAGGCCGCTACAACTTTTTGAAAATCTCGACTTTAACGCCCACTTACTCAAAAAGTAGTTGCCTGATCGGGATCAGCTACAACTTGTTTGAGAGACCTTTTTAGGTACCTAGTATACGATAAAATAAAATTAATTTCGAAAATCCGAAAACGATTGCAATGGCGCTGCTTCAAAGTTTTGTAAATTTTCCAAAAAATATTGTTCAAAAAGTGCCTACACAATTTTTTTTAACTTTCTGAGCCGATAAAGCTTGCAGTAAACTACAAATTTATTTTTTTTTGCTTTGCAGAAGTTTTTGAAAAAATTTAAATTACTAATTATTTATTAAAAAAACGCAAACGCCGATCGTTATAACTTTTATCCGTTCGATAGACTACTTAAAGTACTTTATTCGGATCGACAGGAATTTTCAACTTTTTTAAAAGATTAAGAAATAAACAACATCTTTACCTGCGTTTTCCGGTAATTGCGTAATTTTAACTACGCCTATCAATTAACTGTAGTTGAAAAATATATTTTTTATTCTTTGCGTATTTTTGATAACTCCTTAAAAAACCTATTATAGCAATTTTTGTCCGACATCCGAATCGAAATTTGTGATTAGCTGTAGGGCGCGGTGCCGACCTGGTTGTCGAGCAGTTATGTCGCTGCTGCTATGCGTACATATACGATATGGAAATCAATTACACAAGCTATTGCAAGTTGAAAATTTCGCTGCTTCTGATCTTAAAAATGTAATAGTCGGTAAACTGTACAACGTTATAATTATAAAAAATTACACCTTCGCAAATACGGCAAGTATTAATATCTAGTATGGGAAAGTCTACTCGAAGTTGACACTTCACACAGCTTATTTGAATTAGCAGACGTAAGAATGAGGAGAAAGTTCTTCAAACTGTACAGAATAATCCCAGAACTAGCAGTAGGAAAACAAGCGCTGCTGTTGGTATTTTCCAACAAAGCGTTTTGTGGAAATAATATTTCTATCCGGCGCAGCCGGGCATAACACCCTAAAAAACCTGAACAATGGCTTCAGTTTTTGCAATGTTTCTGCTAACAATTTGCAGTAGAGTTATTATTAATCTTCATACTTCCTGTATTGTATACGCGAAAATTTTTGATTCTGAGATTTTGATAGAAATACGAATGTTTTAGACGACTAGGAACTTGTATATGATCGATATCTCAGGAACCCTAATGAAATTTGGTATACCTAACTACAAAGAAAATTTAGTCATGTTTTTTTTGTATAATTTTCTATAAAATAAAATTTAAAAAACATAAAGAGATGCAATGATAGAGTGCATTAAGACAAATCTAAAACTCCGCCTAGAGGGGAAGCCTTAGGGCACCTCTAGCCTGGTCCCAAGCGCAGGTAAAAGGAGGAGGGTTGGGCGTAGGGCTGACAACCCTACCCCGTAAAACAAACACTGTTACGGAACCCCAAGCAGAGCCTCGGACTGGAGGGATTTACAAAAGACGAAACAAGCAACGAATAAGGCAACTATTGAAGAAGAAAGAACTAAGCATAGGAACATGGAACGTGCGAAGTGCATATCAGAAAGGAGCACTCCAATCAATAACGAAATAAATGGAAAAGTACGGAATACAAATAATGGCAATACAAGAAACAAACTGGCAAGGAAGTGGGATTGAAGACTGGGATAATTATAGACTTTTCAAAAGCGGAAATACCCAAGGCAGACACGAACTACGAACAGCGTTTATTGTAACCAAGGAAACGAGCAGAAGAGTAAAAGACTTTCAAGCCATAAACGAAAGGATTAGTAGAATAAGATTTAAAGGAAACATTTCCAATATTTCCATTATCAACACACACGCACCGACAGAGGAAAAATTGGAACAAGAAAAAGACATTATGACACCCTAGAACGAAATGTAGATAAAATACCGAAGCATGATGTATTACTACTAGTGGAAGACCTGAACGCCAAAGTAGGAGAAGAAGAAATTTTTAGACCAACGATAGGGAAATACAGCCTTCATAGCAATAACAACGGAGAAAGACTGGTAAATTTTGCAGCAGCAAAAGGACTAGTCATAGCAAGTACGTGCTTCCCCCATAAAGCAATTCATCAAGCAACATGGATCTCTCCAGACAGACAAACACAGAATCAAATCGACCATGTGCTTATAAACCCAAGATTCCTATCAAATATACTGGACGTAAGAACTTATAGAGGGGCTAAGTGTAACTCTGATCACTATATGAGAAAGATCAAATTTAGACAAACATTAGCAAACCAAAAGAAGGCCCACACTGATAAGATAGACAAGTGGGAGATCACAAAATTAGGTGTAGAAGAGGAAGCAAATAAATTTAGACAAGCAATGACAAGAAGTCTGAAGACACAAACTCCACAAGAAGGCGAATCAGTAGATGATAAATGGAAAAACCTGAAAAACACTATACTAGAAGTAACAAGAGAAACTATCGAAAAGAAGAGGAAGAAAAAAAGAAACAATTGGTTTGATGACGAATGCCAACGAGCCTTAGACAACCAAAGGGAGTGCCGAAAATTACTGTTAGACCGGCCGACAAGAAGAAGAGAAGAACATTACAAGGAGGCGAGAAGGGACACTAACAGAATATGTAGAAGAAAGAAAAACGAAACTAATAATAGGCTGCTACAACAAATACAAAGTTTACACGAGAGTAAACAAACAAGAGAGTGTTATCAAATTATAAAACAACTTAGAGGAGGTTACCAAGCAAGAACGGCTGTAATAAAAGATAAAAGGGGAAAACTAATAGATGATGAAAATGAAATTTTGGGAAGATGGATTGAATACTTCACAGAACACCTCAACGAACAAGAACAAAGTAGACACGATGAACAAGAAAAGCAAGACAGTATGAGAAAAGGTGAAGAGGAACAGCAAGAGCAGGAAGATAACCAGACAGTAGAGAGACCAACACTAGAAGAGACAATCAAAGCTATAAAAGACTCAAGAACAACAAAGCGCCTGGAACAGATACCAATCCCCACTGAAATCCTGAAAGAGGGTGGCAAAACATTGCACGAGAAGATACACGAATTTATTCTGAATATGAGATAAAGAACAAATACCTCATGACTGAAAAATAAGCACAGTATGCCCCATATATAAAAAAGGGGGACAAGCTTGAACGTAACAAATATCGAGGTATTAGCCTACTCAGCGTAGCATACCAAATCTTAGCTACCTTAATGCACAATAAACTAGAACCATATTATGAGAGTATAATCAGCCAAAATCAAACAGCCTTTAGGAAAGGAAAATCCACAACCGACCAAATTTTCATACTTATGCAAGTGATGGAGAAGACATGGAAATATGGCATTGACACCTACCAGATTTTTATTAATTTCAGACAATGCACTCTTGATGAGACATTCATACAAGTAAAGATTCAAGCAAAAACATCAGAGATAGCGCAGACGACCAGAGGTTTGAGACAGGGGGATAGCCTATACACCACCAGTACTGTTCAACCTAGCCTTAGAAAAGGTAATCCGTGGTACAGATATCAACCCGAACGGCACTATTTACAATAAATCAACACAAATGCTCATATATGCAGACGATATAAATCTAATAGGGAGAACGATATTAGATACAAAAGTACTTTTCACAGAACTAGACTATCAAAGAAAACAGATCGAAATGGAAATAAATGAAGATAAAACCAAAGTCATGGAGGTCACCAAAAACAGACCAAGGATAGGGCAAAATCTAACTATCGAAGACTACAACCTGGAGGTTGTAAACAGCTTCAAATACCTGGGAGTAACGATAACTAATGATAATGATGAAACAACAGAAATTAAAAACAGAATAATACAAGCAAATCGATAGGAACACTGATAGAAATGCAAAAATGATGATATATAAAACACGCATAAAACCTATAGTAACCTATGGAAGTGAAGCCTGGACAGTGACACAAAGAAATGCAGATACACTGGGCGTTTTTGAAAGGAAGGTATTGAGGAAAATCTTAGGACCAATTAAAGAAGAAGAGACGTGGAGAAAGAGGTGGAACCATGAATTGTATAGAGAGTATAAGGAAGCATATCTGGTAACATATATAAGCTTAGGAAGACTAAGGTGGGCAGGACACGTACGAAGAATGGACGAAAATGCCATAGCAAGACGGGTAGAAGAGCAAATTCCGGAAGGGTCAAGAGGCAGAGGCCGCCCAAGAAAAAGGTGGAGTGAAACAGTGACCGAAAATGCGCAAACGCTCCTAAACATTACGAATTGTAAAAGATGGGCTCTGGACAGGGATAGATGGAAAGCGAAGCTAGGGGAGGCCAAGGCCAGATATGGCTGTAGAGCCGCTGCGTAAGTAAGTAAGTAAGACAAATCTAAAGCTTTTTTCAAACATCCTAGCTTCAAAATGGAGCCAGCTAAGATTTTTTAACTTGCCTTTACGCCCAATTACTCAAAAACGAGTTGACAAATCCAGATGCAATTTGGTGTGACAATAGCCCTAGGGAAACGTAATATTACAACGTATATAAGGGAATTTTCGTACAAGTGTTAAGTATGAAGTAAAATTATCTTCAGTTTTGGACATTTTTAAAACAATGTAGCTCAAAAACTTTGTAAGCTTATAGAGCTAGCGAGGAGCCACAATTTGGTTCGTGTCCCAATCCGCTCGTTTCTACGTGACGTCTTCTATGTAGTTTTAAAAATCTAACTTGTGCATCTTTCTTAATTAAATTAATTAATAAAATTACACAAAAAAAAATTAAACCTTTTCGGTTGTAACTAACGCAGGCGACTAATGCCCTCTGTTTTTTAAATTATTTTTAAATTTTTGTTGCAGTTGTTTACGATTAGCCTCAGATGCAAAACTAAGAAAAATTTCGCCCGCATCTCACAAAGAAACGTTTGTTATTGAAATTGCAACGATTTACGACAAACAGTAAGAAGTGTAAATATTCTCATTCTGGTCAATAAAATTATATTTAATACATGTATCTATTATGTTTCGTAAGTTTTAGTATTTTTTATGTAAAATTGCATCATTATTGTATGTTGTATTATTTAGTATTTTATTGTATGTATATGGAATGAATAAAAAAACTTAAATTTAGCTTTTCTTTTGTTTATTTTTCAAAGGGGCACATTTTTAATTTACATTTAACCCCCAGGCGCATGTAATATTAATACTAAAGTCTGCTCTGCTAAGAAAATTTAAAAAATACTTTAAACATACATATGAATAAAATCGACAAACTTAATAAATTCAATTTTCGTTTTAAATTACATTTATATTTATTATTTAAACCTTAGAGACTTTTACAATTGTGTAATTTTAAATTTAACACTCTTGTGTTTTACTTATTCTCTTATGGAAAAAAGGTTCGCGTGCTTCTCTAACGTCCCTATCTATTGGTGTGCCGCCTGGTGGATTATTTATGAGTTCAGTAGTGATATTGTCCATTTCTCCACGTAACTATGTATCATCTTATATTTTAATCTTTATTTGTTTCAAAGCACCCATTATTTGCCTCTAAAATTTTGGCTACTGCTGAGGCAACTTTTACGAATAATGATCTTTTCAACATTTACTGAAAACATGTTTGTAGAAACTCATTCCCAACGCCGCATGTCCATAAATGCGCAGGCTAGAATTTTGGTGACTTTTTATCGACCTTACGAGTTGGCTTACAGATTGAACAGAGAAACTGAGAACTGAGAAACTGCACCGCTAGCTATTGTTGGAGAATCTGAGAAATCGACTGCAAATGCAGTGTTTACAAGAAAAGAACCCAGCACACAGTGGCCAGCCGAGTCTCCGGAGTTGAACTTCATAGACTTTTGTTAAAAATGTTGAATGTGAACAGAGGCGACGGAACGATATCAAATTTAGCATAGCCTGTAAGGTTTTTGTTTCGCATTTAATCTTTTAAAAATGTTTTCAAAAATTAATATCAGGAGATTTGTGTTTTGAAATGCGTTTTAGTGGAAAACGTTACAACTTATTCAAAATACTTTTTTGCGTATTTTTGATTGACATTTAAATTTCCTGGCCAATGATTTGGTTAATAAATAATAAAATTATAACCACCTGAACTACGCCACTGAATGGATAAATTAACAAAGAGATTTAAAATTTTTATTTCAAAGTGCTTTTGAGATTAAAAAATACTTCCTCGGGGTTAACTTCAAGAAGTCGTAGCTTGCTAAAGAAGGATTTTAGGGCACATGTTCGTATGGATTTTATTTCTTACAAATTACAATCGCCTGCCCTAAAGAATCCCAACATTAATTTTTAAGACATAACTTTTTGGATGACTCAATATTCTACCCTCTAGATCATTTACCAATTAACATGTTGATTGCTTTATTATACTAAAACGATTATTTTATTTTTTTCTAGCGTTATGAACCTAATTTTTTCCTATTTAATACATTTTGAAAAGAATTTGGAAAATAAGATTAATAGGGAAATTTAATTAAAATATACAAAATTTTATATTTTATTAAAGCAGAGTTAAGTTTAGTGGAGGTTTTATTCTAATATTGTTGTTCTCATAAGTGCACTATATTCATAGGAATTCCCTTCAACTGTATACAAATTAATAAAAGGCCTGTCACCTTAAAGTTTTAAGCACAAATTGGAAATTATTAATAATTTTATTAGTTTTTGTTAAATGCTAAAGGTGTGATTACTAAATTACTCTGTTATTCTCCTAACGTACTAGTGAATAAATAGACAATAATGCTCTTACTTACCTGACAAGTAGCAATAGTAATTAAAACTGCTGCAAGCACTGCTCTATACATGTTTATAGAATTTATAAACAAAAACCAATGAATTTAACTTAAACGTTTAACTAATTCAGTTTAACTAAGGTCTAGACTGCCGTCGAAAAACAAATACAGCACACTTTGTGCTTAGCTGGCTATTAAGGTAAGCAAAGTGGATCTTAATTTATGTAAGGTACAGGTTGTTCAAAAAGTATGTACACGACCTATAAATCTCAATAGCAGCTTAAGAATGCACGCACCAGTTCTTCTCTGAACGACTACTCTTGTATACAGAAAATAATAAAGTAAATGATTTTGTTTGCTTTGTACATTTATATGGCGCTGTTGATTGTCTATTTTGGTTCATACTGTACATAGAGATGAATACCATAAAATGAATTCTCCGGACAAGTTTTTTAAATGGGCATTTTTATTCAAACAAGTTATGGAGAATCGATTTTGATCTCTAAATGCTTCACTTTAGGTATCATTATTCAAATGTATTTTTGAGGCCTTGAATATGCTGTTGAACTCGTTGATTTTTGCACTAAAATTAGATGATTCAGGAATTTTTATTTTTTCTGAAGGTATAAAATATCGTAAACATTTAAATTTTAGATAATAACAATGTTTTTGAAACCATAAATTTTTGTGTAGGTGCACATTATGGGCATACATTCTTTTTAATGATGAAGATCGAGTTCAAAGCCATGCTTTAAATATATTTGAGTTGCATATTAGTAGCAACATCTTGTAAATAAACTTTGCACCTGTATACATGCATATGAGTATTGTTCGTGGCACTTTCCACTTTCTTTTAAAGTCATTCAACAAATAATGCATGTATGCAGATTGCCACAAAAACAGAATCAGGCTAATTTTATTGTTTAAACACACTTTACAATTCACGCTTTACAACAAATAACTTATAACTTAACGGCCTCGTTAATAATTTAAGCCCAATAACAGTGCAAAAGTGCAAAATTGTAAGGGAAAAAAAGAATATTCATGCAAGTAGTTTATTATAAAGAAACAAATACCGTCTGTCTATAGAGTAACCCCCCCCCCCCCAACTAATTTTTGAACAACTTGATGTTTTATCACAACATTTGGTGTGCTTTAATGGGAAATTATATACTATTTTTTAGCCAATAATTAAATTTTGTATCATTTAAAATGGCGGCTGGGCTCTATTTTAATTTTTGTTAAAGGAAAGGGGGGTCGAGTGACACCTCATTTGAAAGGTCTTTTAGTTTTCCGTCTTATCCTAGAGTTTAGAAGAAAAACATTCAGCCATAACAAATTGGCGGATTTTAAACAAATGGACTCAACAATTCAAAATTGTTTTGATTTTTTTACCCAGTAGCCCACTTTTTCATTTGCAGGACAAAATTTTCCCAGAAATATCTCAGGTGGCTGGAAATAATATTGAAAACGTTATGTTCCAACAAGACGGTGCGCCGCCTCATTATTATAGGCCCGTTTCTGACTTTCTCAACGGACATTTTCCTGAAAGATGGATTGGTAGGCGGGGGCCTGTAGAATAGCCAGCTCGCTCCCTAGATTTAACCCCATTAGATTTTTTTCTATGGGGATATCTGAAATCGAAGTGTACAGAACCCGTCTAGAAACAATTGAAGAACTGGAGCAACGCATTACAGAAGTTTGCAGAAATATCACTCCAGAAACTCATAAAAATGTAAGGCAGGAATTTCATAACCGACTTTTTATGTGCCAACAAGTGAATGGTGAACATTTCGAACAATTTAATTTCTTTTTGCTTTAATTCTTAGTTTTATTAAATAGACTTCTTTATCTTCAAACATTTGTTATTTTGTTATGGCTGAATATTTTTCTTTGAAACTCTAGAATCAGGCGCAGAAATAAAAGACCTTTCAAATGAGGTGTCACTTGACCCATTTTTTATTTAAAAAAAATTAAATTGGCGCCCAGCCGCCATTTTGAATGATACAAAGTTCAATTATTGGCTAAAAATAGTATTTAATTTCCCATTACAGCACACCAAATTTTGTGGTAAAATATCAAGTCGTTCAAAAGTTAGTTGGGGGAGAGTTACGTTATAGACACAGTGTATATTGAACGTTGGCGGGGAACTATGAACTAATGTTAATATTTGGTGTGCTAAAAATATATCACAAGCAATACGTATTTAGTATGTGACAATACTAGTGATAAACATTTTAAAGTTAAAAATTACACTGAAAATTAAAATCATTCAGTTTACCTGCATTCATGAAAACAAACATTAACTTGCAGGCTCTCATACGACGCACAAATTACAAATATAATAAATCCTATTGTTAAACGTATGATAAATACTTAATTACAGCTTTAAGTTGAATTGTAAAACAGAGACGATCTATAAGGAAAGGGATAATCTTGTCCTCCAAATTGTCCAAATCCAAAAATTGCAGAATTTGCGTTCGATAGCAGTTGTTGACTTTTGTCACTTATTTTCTTGAATAAATACGAGGGATTCAGATAATTTATTATACCATCGTTTGGACTATAAGGATAGTTCAACAAACTTGCAAACTTATTAATTTTGTGAGAAAGCGATCCCACGATGTTAGACGGTCTAAAATGTTGTAAAAGATTCCATGGCACATTTGTATAAGGAAAATTATTGGGTTGATAATCAATTCCAGGCGTTTGAATCGGCGAAATATCTTCAACTACATTATTACTTTCAGATAGTTGTGGATTTTCATCTGCGTGGGAAGTATGATTGCTGAGCGGTTTCGAATCGGAATTATTTTTAACGTCACTTAGATCAGTGGATTTATCTGTATAATTATTAAGTCATAATTAGTGTAAAAAATTAAATATAAAAAAGGTGTAAAATACAAACAATTGTAATACTTATACGGTGTGTCGACGAAATTACGGAACATAGGGAGCAGTCTATGTTCAATGTAGAAAAGATTCCCGAGTCCTTTAAACGCGTTACTTGGGTTGTCTACATTGTACGCGAAAGAACAAATTTAAAGTATGTCTTACTGTTGTTCTACTATTGAGTAAAATAGGTCTCTAAACAATAATGACTACAATGACAAACTTTGACAAATAACACATGATCAGTAAATGAAAACAAAATTGACAATGCTATTTTGTTGTTTACCTAGGAAAGAACAATAATGGTATTAAATTAGTTTATAATTAACCTGCATTGTAGTTGTTTGAAAAGTTAACAAAAGGTTTTTCCTATGTTCCTCAATTTCGCGAACCCACGGTATAGTTTAAGTTACCTAAAGAGCATTTGTAAAAACAAAACTCTATTAGTCTTGTCTTGGTCTTGAAAAAGTTGAACGTATAGTTTTGGCTTGGTATTGAAATGCCAAGCCAATATGGGGCGCCAAATGTAAAGTGAAAATTTGCTGTGCATTTCACGGTATTTAAGGCAATTTGTCCCAATATTTATTACATATGCACACATTTAGCTAAATGCTTTTTATTTTAATAAATCGTTGTAGATTTAACTAAATTTTTAAACATTTGGTTTAAATATTCCAACATTTAATAAAGCATTAGAGATTTAAATAAAGCTTAAAACATTTACTTTAAATTTTCAAATATTTAGTAAATCTTTATGTATTTAAATAAATCTGCACATATTTGTTTTAAATTTTTCAATATTTAATAAATATTTGCAAATTTAAATAAATCTTTACCGATATAAATAAATCCTTGCAGATTTAAATAAATATTTCAATGTTTAATTTTAAGCTGTCACATTTAATGGTAGCTTGTCATATTTATTTGACCTTGCTAGACCCAGCCTACATAGAAGACCAAGACCGTTTACACTGCTGGTAACGTTCAACAATTATTAACTGAACACGTTCTCCGTATTTCAAGAATTTGTGCAACTTATATTAGTTCAATCATCAATAACAACATATTTAACAACATAAACGTTGCATAATTTATTATTCATGTAATGAAAGTTTCCTCAACATTCCCCTGAGAATGTAATTTTCCCTCTGTTTTGTTTAAGCGTCGAACGCTCCCACCATAACCCTGCCTTGCGCCTTACTACCGGTATAAACGGTCTAGGTGTCCTAAGTCGGCTGGGCTCGCCAAGGTCAAATAAATATGACAGGTTAGCATTAAATGTGCCAGCTTAGAAATAAATGTTGAAACATTTATTTAAATCTGTAAGGATTTATTTATATCGGTAAAGATTTATTTAAATCTGCGAATATTTGTTAAATATCAAAAGATTTAAAACAAATATGTGCAGATTTATCTAAATACAAAAAGGTTTACTAAATATTTGAAAATTTAAAATAAATGTTTTAGAATTTATTTAAATCTCTGATGCTTTATTAAATATTGAAATATTTAAACCAATAGTTTAAAAATTTATTTAAAACTAGATGATTAATTAAAATAAAAAGCATTTAGCTAAATGTGTGTATATATAATAAATATTGGGACAATTTGCCTTAAATACCGTGAAATGCACAGCAAATATTCATTTTACACTTATGACGCCTTATAAGACCAAGACCAAAACTAACTCTGTCTTGATCTTGATCAATTTTCTCCACATTTTATAGTAATATAGTACAGTAAAATGGTGAAGTATTATATTGCAATGCAATGAAACACCTGTACAATACCCATACGGCCATCTATTCACTCTTGCTCTGCCTGTAGGCTACGCTCTGCCTTCTGGGCATTTCTTGCTTATTTTTTACTGATCACAGGTTTTTACTGATTACATCAGTATTTTTATGCACATAAGCATTTTCAGTTAATATGGTGCTTAATGTAGCAGCGATTTTTGAGGCAATAATAAAATACAAAACTTCTCCTTTAATTTACTTGATATTCCACAATTTTACATTTACGGATACCTCAGCGTCTAACGGAGCTGTTTTTCAAGCTAATCATATTTTACGAATGCCCTTTGCCCTACAATCTGTCTTCTATAAGAAATGCTATCGCTTTGTGGTCTTTAAAAAGCACGTTCGGCAGATTAAAATGTTGTCACAGTCACATATCTATATACTAAATCCGGATCCCTTCCTCTTGTCTCAACTTTTATGACGACGGGGGCCCACTATTAGAAGCCAGGTCTTTACGCGTCCATTACATAAGGTGAATTCTCGTATGTACTGTTATCTATCGGACCAGTACAGTTTTTAATACAAATAATAAAATTGGGTTTACACTGTGTGTTTGTATTAATGGACGCAATCCTCCGAGCTCTCTGTTAGCTTTTATTATCGAATTCATATCAGGGGAAGAAACACCAAGCGTCGCGTTTATAATTAGATATAATCTCTACTTTTGATTTTACGAACTTACGTTATCATTTTATTAAGTTATGCTATATATACTGCTAATATTTAATTATAATAATAATATTTAACTATACGAGATTTACAAATTTTGTCGAAGCTGATGTTATTCGTCGAAATGTTATTTTCTTATATCTACCTACAATTATTTTATCCCCCTTATATACTGGGTTACCATTTTAACTTAAAAGAATCATTAAAAAGGAGCAAAGACAGATATTTAAAAAACTAGGAATTTATTTACCAGAGCCTGTATTCTTACATGGACAATTAAATATAGCATTTTCGAGGGTTAAGAGTTTTAAATGTGAAAATAAAAGTTGAAATACCAATGAACAAGGCTAATTTAAAGAAAAAGTGAGTACATTATTTGCTAAAAATATAGTATAGTATAATAAAAAAAAAAGAATTGTGATTTCAATACAACTATTTTATGTCACTCTCGCTATGTCGACATTTCACTCTAAAAAAAATAAACGTTACATTAATGTGATTACTGATTAGTTATTACTTACGCATATTAAATTCAGTATTGATTTCATAATTACTGGCTCTGCCTATTTGAAAATATACAATATTGCGGGACGCATTAAGTGCCATGTCTTACATCTCGACAAAGCTTATTTATTGTTTTTTTTTTAGAAGTTGCAAAATAAAGCGTGTGACGTAGTACACGGGTATTGCTAGTTTATGTTTACTACTTTGCCCCGAATTGAAATTAGAAATTCAAAGAATACGTGTAAACTAATGTCAAGACCAAGACTCCTGGTCTTGGTCTTGATCGTGCGAGCACACAATGAACGCTTTTAAGTACTAAAACATGCGTTCATTGCTTAGCTGGATCTTTTTATCTAATGCAACGAAATATAATTAATTTTTAATGAGTATGAAGAAATTTACTAAATCTGTTATGAAATACCGTAATCATAAAAACTACTACATGTATCTAGTATAATGACCATAATTTAGCGTTTAAATAAAAAAAAACACCTTAATAGTCTAATAAGAATTGTAATTGTGTATAAGTAACTAGAGAAATAGAAAAATGGACTAAGCGTGACACAAAAGTCAATTGACAAAATATTATATCTTCATTTATGAACCAGCGGAGATGCTCAAAGTGCGTTCCATGAATCGTTACGACTAATTAATTTATTTTGTGACGGCTGAGTTTTGCTGGTGTGATTTGTTGATAAACATAAGTCGTTTGATTTTTACGTTTATTGGGAGATTGAGGTTCTGTTACGAAAACATGTTATTTAACATAGACTTAGAGAAAAACAATCGAACAGAGTGAGGTCGGGCGATCTAGAAAGCCATGTTGCAGGTCTACCACCTCCAATCCACTGATCATCAAACATGTTACTCAGTTACTGACGAACTGGCACCATCCTCTTGAAACTACAGTTTACGTCGTATATTCAGCGGCAAATCGTCAATAATATCAGCTATAGTGCCTATATGTCTGTTTGTTTACGTAACCTTTGAAGAAGTGTGATCGCATAATCATGTCACCATACCATCTTTCGAACACTGAGGTTATTTGATAGGCGCATTCATGCCGAATTGCTCTGGAATAGGGTATGACCGTTCAAAAAAAACGGGAGGACATTTTAGAACTAGCCGCTATCTATGCAATCAGTATTAAATTTATTCTGCTGCTTAAATACACTTCGAAAGATGACTGAGTTTCTGAATGATGAGTCATCATTGACGACAAAGAAACTCTTTTACAGCTACCATAATTGTCCTGTGGTGGTTTCTGGCCTTCACATACTAACTCAGTTCGTTCGTTTGGTATCAGCATGGTAGAAAATTACATAGAAGAGTGAGAGTGACAGATCAGAAAACGTACATTAAAGTTTATTTCATCACTATACTGACACCAGAGATAAACTCAATTCTCTCTAACTGACACTTTTCTTATATGACGACTTTTGTGCCACAGTGTAGGTACTTATAGTGTGCCTTGAATGATATCGATGTCATCCAAGGCGCATAGTCTACTTAGTCTGAATTTTCTTAAACTTCCAAAAATTGTATTTTTCTACACCTATTTAATTATATGACAATTATTAGCATCTTTTTCGTGAAAAATCGTACCTATAATTCACTGTAGTGAATTATGGATTCATAATTCACTGTATCCGACCAATCACAAGTACAAATTCAAAAATCACTGCTTCGCTGATTGGATGATATTTTAAATCGCCCGCGATCAACTCTTTCTGCGGCTGACAATCGACTCGCGTGACAGCCAAGTGTATCGCCATATTGCTTGTTTACGTTTTACAATTTGTGCAAACCAATAACTCAACCACTAAAACGAGTCAAATTTATTAGTTTAATAGGTGTAGAAAAAGCATAGTATCACATTCGCGATTATGGCCATTATTCACTCGGATGATTTGCGCCACTCGCCTGCGGCTTGTGGGCTCAAACATCATCTTCGTGAATAATGGCTGTCATAATCGCTCATATAATAATATACTATTTTCTACGTTCGCAAAATTATTTTATATCAATATTCTAGTCTTAACAGATACTATAAGAACAGAAAACTTCATACACTTTGCCACTGCGTTATTTATGCATATATAGAACTACAAACTACAAATATAACGTACTTTATTGGACTCACCTATGAAAATATTGTTGTCGGTAGCACTGGCTTCATCACCTACATTTTGCGCAGTAGCTATTATCACGTCTTCATATGTTTCATTAGAACGAATTCTATTAACATCTGCCTCTCTTATTTCTTTGCGTTGAATTTGTGCGGATTTAGATGCATTTGCAATAATCTGAAAGTAATAACATTAAATAAAATAGAAATTATTATAGTTTACAGACGACTTAATATCTAAAGCTATATAGCGTCTATTTAACAGTAGGTACGAGCAATACATTCCTAAGCCGCTGAAATTTTAAACTCGGAATTTCTTAAACGTTTCTGACTACTGAAGGTTTGCACCTCATTAGAAATTTAAACAAACTAAATTTGTATATTTCAATACTTTTACGCATTAGGGATTTTGTCTATTTACACTGTTGACAAAAAAATCAAAAAAAAAGAAACATTTAGCGTCTGTCAATCCCTTTTTTAAGCAAACGACGCCTGTAGGATTCTTAAAATATTTCATTACTTTAACTTGATATCTTCTGTTTAAAGCAAACACGCAAAGCAAATATTATTACGTATTTAATGAGTATCTGTATATAAAATACTTAATCACTTTAACAATTTCTATTTATTTAAACCTTATACGTATTTCAGCATGTTAACATGCCATTGTCAAAGGTTATATGAAGGTAAACAGTTAGCGTTGTTATAGCAATAGAACTTTTTTACTTATCTTGGTAATCGTCTGCAGATGACTTGATTTCTTATTCCAAAATGTCCAGTAGAGGAGAATTTAACAGATCAATTTGCTCATTCATTAACGGTACAGTTTTTAAATGTTTGTGAATTTCAAAAGCTTCTAGTATATCTAATTTACGTTTATCATCACAAAAGTGTAAACATTTTATGGTGTTATTAGATGACATTTTGGAATAAGAAATCAAGTCATCTGCAGACGATTACCAAGATAAGTAAAAAAGTTCTATTGCTATAACAACGCTAACTGTTTACCTTCATATAACCTTTGACAATGGCATGTTAACATGCTGAAATACGTATAAGGTTTAAATAAATAGAAATTGTTAAAGTGATTAAGTATTTTATATACAGATACTCATTAAATATGGACTTTAACGAAGTAAAGCTGGAATTGATAAATAAAATTATTACGTATAATATACATATCAACTATTCTAAAGCGCATAGCACCGTGTAACTTTGCTACGGTAGAGCGACGTTTTTATAAAAGATTGTGAGCTGGCAAACCAAGATGCATGGATAGCTAATATATATATATTGGTGTTTTCACTTTTTAATATTTACATTGTTTTGCGAGGGACCCACAAATGTATTGCCGCGAGAGGGCAGCAGTGAAGGTACATCGCTTTGACAGCGCCCGTGAATTTTAACCTTACCCTCCTGAAATGTTCTGACAGTTGACGAGACAATTCGATTCGTTCAAAAAGTAAAATAATAACGAATAAAAGCATACTTCGGTGATTTATTAATTAACACACCAATGTAATTCACAAAACTCAATTTAGTAGAAGCTTCAGCTTAGTAAAAAGACAGACTACCAGCAGAAAATTAAAGAGGAGTAAGTACTGTTTTAATTTTAATCAAATATGTATGTAGAATAACAATTAACTAGTAAAAACACAGTTAAGAAGTTGAGAAATACTTAAATTAATTATTTTCAGGCAGTTAAAAGAATTGTACTTCCGATCACTGTTGATAATAATCACAGCATATAAAAATTTCCTTTTGCTGTAATTTAAACAATCAACATCCTTTGTATTTTAGTAGGCAGCTACATGTTACAATGGAAAAAGCTGGTTTAATTTAAAATTACACTAATGCTAAATTAACTACAATTTAGCATACTCTACAATTTCTAAATAGTTAGGTATATCTATTTAATTATGTTTCTCATAATGATTGCAATATTTTTTAGGATTCATAACAACACGAATAAAGGAAAAGTTAAAAGAGCCCCTTTACTTCATTTAAATGAAGTCTGCACAATTTTCGTTTGCCAAACATACAGTGTGATTCATAACATGTGGAACGAATTTTCAGGATAGATTCAGAATCTAAATATAATCGAAAGAATTCTCATAAACATGGGCCTGAAAACCCTTCATTATAGGGTTACAGTTTCTTGAAAATAAACCAGGCTAATCACTTTTTGTAGATAACTTTTGCAGTAATTGCACTCAAATTTTAAAATTTCATATGTGAGCATTATTCACGTAATTAGTTATTCATGTATTTGTAATAATTTTGGTTTGAATAAGAACACCAGAGGTGTCTCGTACGGGGGGGGGGGGGTCACGTAATTATGTTCTACATATTTTAGATTTTAGCATTTTTTTGAAAAATCTTATTCTCCATACAAAATTGCCCAAAAACATGTTCTCATGTTGAAAATTTCTAAATCTAACAATTTTCGAGATAATATGCTTTTCAAAAATTAAATTGCCATGAAGGTCTAATAAGTGTTTTCTTAATACGATAGAATAGAATAGTTTACACAAAACTTTGAGAGTAAATTCTATAAACAGGTGTCCATAAAAGCTGCTTATGAAATTAAATCTATGGAAGAGAATACTGTTCCCACTTCTGTAGACTGCAACTTGCCCGGTAATGAAGAGTTTTTGGGCACATATTTATAGGAACTTTTTATTATTTTCAGATTCTTAATCTGTACTGAAAGTACATCCCAACATATTATCAATCATCCTGTGTGCATCGCCACATATAACCACAAAAATATGCGTTGATTATTCAACTGCAACTGGTATGTCACCATCCCAGTGGCAGAATTACCAGGTCGAGAACCCCGTGTTATGATTACCTTGTCGACGTGCCATCATAGTAGGACAACGACAAATATAATAGTGACTACTTGTTCAGTGAAAGCTGCATTTGTATTTATTCAAAGCGTACAGACATGCAGTCATGTATGGTTTATGGTTTAATTATAATTTTTTGCAGACTTGCAAAACGCATTAATTGTTTTATAATGTAAAAGATTTTTTTAATGAATTTATGTTTATATCAAGTATATTTTATTGGAATGCTTGTCTAATGCTTAAGTTAACATGCTAAAAAAGTACTAAATTAGTTAACGTAGATTTTAATGTTTTCATGTTTTTTTACGTATTTTATGTGTTTTAATCCTGGTTTATACAAGCTACCCTTAGATATTTAAATCTTAGGTTTGAGATGAATATTATACAATGTTTATTGTGATCTGTGTAATAGGCAGGAGCCCTTCTGAAATTTTGCAAGATAATCGCTATCCGCACACAAGTAAATAATAAACTTTTGAAGTACTTAAAATACTTGTTTTTATTACTAATTATAATGTTAAAGAGATGCACTATGTCTAGAGTGACTGTCCGCATAGATTTTGTCAATACAGTACAATTTTAATGTATTATTATGTACCTACTGATTTTTGTTTCTGTTCTATTTTTAATGTTTTAAATTACATTTATCATTTTGTGCTTATGCGGTTTGTATGTTACACAATTATAATATGTGCAGGTAGATGGTACCCTCGTAGGCAACTGTTAACCGAAACGACATTATAGCACTGCATTAATTCTACGATAAAATTGCGCAGTTACTTCGTTGTCTTCTAATTCGATTACATCTTTATACTTTACTACTGCTATTGCCTACTTTCACTAAATAATTGCAATAAAAATTAGTACTCTATAGTGTTTAAGGAAATATGTAGAGTAAGCAATAAAGTATGATTCATATGGGTCAATTATCAATTTTTTTCATGTTTCTTTTTTTAATTACAATGCCTTACAGTCATTCCATTCTATAACTACATAAACTGTAGCATTCTACCGTGACCCATGCACATAATAAACATCAAATCGGGCGCATCAAATTGCTTTACAGAACCAATTTTTTCAATTTTTTTTTTTTTCGTGTTTTTGCTTTGCAATAAGCCATTTGGAGTCTTATCGATGTCAAAACTGAGTGCATTGAAATCTGATTTTTTTCGAATTTCCCAAAAAAATCAAAACCAAGTTTTACCGCCTCCTCGCATTAACAATCGTTTTACCGAAGTTGAATAACTACAGTGATAATCAGTGTGAAGATATAAATTTTCAGGCTGTATTAAATATTAACCTTTTCAATATTGCAATAAATAATGAATTATAGGAAAATATGATCGAGAATAGTTGTCACTATAATGTTCTTATAATTCTTGAGTTATGACAGTATAATATCACAGTATGAACAAAGTCAGGTTAGAATAGCATTGCGTGCGGATTTCAAATTTGACGCGCAAACGTCTTTTTAGTACCTACTGCGCCATCTCTCCGCAAAACATTTCGTGACGCCCATATCAAACTCAAATGACAACACCATACCTTCCAGTCATCTTGTGGCAAACGTTCAGATATGAGCATCCCAGGCAGACACCCTTGTTTTTAAAACGAGAGAACTGCTATGTCAACAGAGGAGATGCAAAACCACCAGTGTTTTTTTTTTGTCATGGTAGCGAAATTAAAACAAGAGAAGTTATTATGTTTATTGCAATATTTATTTAACTTCGGGTTATTTTACTACAGAGTGCCCATTTTAAATCTCCGAGCCTAAATTTTTTTTAAAAGGCAACACACAATACAAGTCGCTGCCGACTATTATTTTAAAACAAAATATATCTTTAATTAAGATCAGGGCAATCATGTTTGCATTAACTTGACAGTTTACTAATCAAATTCGTTAAGCCACATTACTTGAACGGTGCAAAACAAAGATTATCGATCACTAATCTTTGGTGCAAAATGTATTCCAACCCTGACAAAGTGGGCATGCTTCTAATTCTGGGTGAATGTCAAAAAAATGCAAGTGCTGCCAGTACTTTGTATGCGCAACGCTTTCCAGGTAGACGAATTCCAACAGACAAAACATTTAGAATGCTTCTTCTGAATTTACAAGAGTATGGGCAATTTTCAAAACCAAAAGTAAGGGCACGGCAAGTTACGGTTGAACATAACAAATAGCTGTAATTGAAATGGTTAGGTGCGGATAATTCCCATACAAGTCAAAGAGCGATTGCAAATGCCTTAAACATTAGCAAAGGTTCTGTTTTCAATATTCTTAAGGCGAACAAATTTCACCCCTCCATGTTTATACCATACACCATCTTGAAGATAGGGATTATGACGATCGCGTTCAGTATTGTCAATTTCTTAGACAGCAATTAAACGGCAATGCGGAATTTTTAAGTATGGTATTATTCTGTGATGAAGCGAGGTTTTCAAACAACGGCATGGTTAATCGACATAACTGCCACTATTACGCCCAAGACAATCCCCGCTGGATCAGGATATAACTCATTTTCAGAGAATTTTTTCTCTTAATGTGTGGTGCGGTATTATTGGCGATTTTGTAATAGGTCCACATTTCTTTAATAGAAATTTAGATGGTGATATGTATTTCAATTTCTTAATTAATGAACTACCGGCTCTTCTCCAAACAGTTCCTCAAAACGTACGGAATAGCATGTGGTTTTTATTAAATGATGGTGCACCTCCGCATTTTCATAGGGATGTGAGAAATTATCTTAACCAACGTTTTGAGGGACGCGTAATTGGACGAGGTGCGTTGCATCCTTGGCCTGCCCGTAGTCCCGATTTGACTCCGCTAGACTTCTTTTTGTGGGGCAAAGTAAAAAATGATGTCTATGAAATGCCCATTCGAAATGAAGAACATCTACGCGAAAGGATAATTCAATGTTGTCGCTCTATCACACCGGAAATGTTAGCTCGTGTTAAAGGTTCGATGCGTAGAAGAATTATACTCTGCGAAAACGAAGGGGAAAGGCAATTTGAACACCTGCTTCGTTAGTTTTTGTACTATGTTCCTATTAAATTATTGTAGTTATTGTTGTCAAATATTAAATTTGAGTTATTATTAAAGTAACTTTAAATTTGTACTTAATCATTAGTAGATACATGTACTGTAAAACAACTCTAATCTCAATTTAAAAAAAAATGGTAGAAATGCATAGTGATCTGGGGGTTGCATTGTGTGTTGCCTATTTAAAAAAATTTAGGCTCGGAGTTTTAAAATGGGCACTCTGTATACGCTGAAGTTTTGTATGGGTTTTTATCGAAATGCTTATGTATAAACTACCGTTATCGCGAGAAACCAAGGTGGCATATCATCGGACACAACTGCGTGTGGTAATATTTGGCAGTTTTTTTAAGTTTAACACCTACTGTTTGTATAAAGCCTTCATTAATTACTGATACCCACGTGACCATAAAATATAGGCAACCCAACTTACACTGCTGGTAAGCCATTTATCCAAAAATTCCCAAGCCGTTTGTTAACTTATCAAGGCTTGCTTGTTTACATAAATAACCTCACTTTGAGTGTTGACAGTGACACTTACAGGGAATTTTTAGTTACCACGAGTACCAATCCTGAACTGATTTCAACTAATAAATCTAAAACTCCCTAAGTCACTGCGGACCAAAGGTCATGTGGGTATCAGTAATTAACGAAGGCTCTGTACTATTTAGTTATGCTTAAAAGTATCTGTTACCAAAATAAATTCGGTAGACAATTATTTTGAATTTACAAAACAAACCGCATTAGTTCACTTACGGTGCAACTAAAAAATATGGCGCTATTTTCGTTTTAAATTGCAATTTATTCGATCTGACAATAAAAAGGTAATTAAGAATACGTTGCGAAAGTTAAACAAAAATAGGTGTAAATCTGTGGACTGGCTTAGCGTTTGTGAAATAAGCAGTGCTTTATTTTGTTTTATTTATTCAATATTGGATGGTCTCTGTATTATCCTGCATAGCGACCGATGTTAAGGATTTAAAACATACAAGTGGGAACATAAAAAAAGGATAACAATTTTAACAGCTGAGAGCTTGACCATTTTGTAAATTAGAAAGAAAAGCGTATGGATTTAATTTATAGCACTCGTGATTATTAATAGTGTGATTTTGTTGTTTTAAATTTGTGTCGCCTTCTCATAGTGAACGATCACGAGCCGCTGCTGCATACACAGGGTTGGGCAAAAGTACGTAACAATGCAAATATCTTTAATGCGGCAACCGCGATTTTGACAAAATTTTCTACATGCAGGTTCCGATATACGGCGGATACAATGAAGGTATCGGCGGTTTAAAAGGACTTTCAGTTTAGCCGGAAATAATATCAACTTTTTTATTTTAAATGGAACACCCTGTATATTTTATCATATATCGATAGAACTCTTTTTGCGAGTTCGGTGATTTAAGGTTTTATGTCTTTATTTTCAAAATAATTCTAGAGATATTGAACAATAATGTTTCGTAATTGTTATTTAGCAGCTCATGAAAACAAAAGAATGTGAGAAACCTCAACAGTTTTGTAAAGTTGTCCAAATATGCTTGGTTCGTGGTGTGTTGTTTTGATGTTTGATAGATTGAGCAGTGTGGTTGCAGTAATCAATTAATCACCAAAATTAATTAAAACTGCTGAATTTAACATCAGAAATGGGTCAATTAACAGAAAGAGAACGAATTCAAATTTTAAGTATGATTGGTTTTGGTGAGCGTCATAGTACTCAGCAAGAAGTTTGTACTTTATTTAACAATTTGTAATCCTTCTGTTAAATGAACCATTTCTGATGTTAAATTCAGAAGATTTAATAATTTTGGTTAATTAATTGATTACTGCAACCACACTGCTCAATCTATCGACCATCAAAACAACACAACACGAACCAAGCATATTTGACAACATTACATAACTGTTTAAGCTTCTCACATTCTTTTGTTTTCATGAGCTGCTACATAACAATTACGAAACCTTATTGTTTAATATCTTTAGAGTTATTGAAAATAAAGGTATGAAATCTAATATCACTGGACTCGCAAAAAAAAGTTCTATCGATATATCAAAAAAATATACAAGGTGTTCCATTTAAAATAAAAAAGTTGATATCATTTCCGGCTAAACCAAAAGTCTTTTTAAACCGCCGATATTTTCATTGTATCCGCCGTATATCGGAACCTGCATGTAGAAAATTTTATTAAAATAGCGGTTGCCGTATTAAAGATATTTGCATTGTTCCGTCCTTTTGCCCAACCCTGTAGGTACTACATACGTCATTTTTGTTTTTAGCTGATCAAACAGTATGTGAAACGTACCTAACGTTACGATATTATGGAAATGACTTATTAGGAAAGAATTCAACTTACCAGCAGAATTAAATAAAATATTAGCCGCATTCTGAACGCGTTCTAGTTTTAAGCGATTTGTGTTTAACAATAATAATTAAATTTTAACAAATTTCACATTCTACACTGAACTATAACCAACTAAGTTAAAACAGTTTCACACTTTCAGTTATATATGCACCAAATTAAAGTGGTACCATCATGTTTTAAAAAATTGAAGCCTACATAATATAGTTAATAATAATTAAAGATTAGGTATGATGCTTTTAATGATTTATTTGCATATGTTAATAACCTTACGAAACCGTGCGTCAAATATAACATTTGGGGTTACATTTTATTTTCACTTTTATTGATTGTTTATCTTTCTGTTTATAGCAGAGAAAACCTCGTTTAATATTGTGAAACGATTTTTAGTGGGGGATATTGTTTTAGATTGATTTATTATGAGAGAAAAAAATATATTTTGTAACTTCCACAAATCATATATGGCATTTGAAATTGTGAAACTGATAGGGAACCCCCCATTCCCACCTCTATAACAGTATAAAATAATTGCTAAAATGCGTGCCAAGTTTTTAGAAATAATCTTGACGGTTTCTACGATTTCCAAAATACTTTTATATGAAAACATTGTCTCTACCTATGGTTTTTACGATATCAAATTTAATGTTAATATGCCAGTTCATTTTTTAGTAAACATGCGCAAAATTCAATATTTTCAAAAATTCGTAGCTCCCTCCATTTTTAAGCAAGAAAATTTGGGAAAAAAGCATTTAATTAAAGATTAACTGGTATTACGCTCCACTATCAGAATCTGTTTGATGTTTTCCTGGATTACAGCTGGTAGTCTAAAAAAGTCATATGAATTAGTTGAAAAAACAAAAGTGTACGACAAAAATTTTAATTAAACAAAAAATGCTTTTAAAAATGTTGAATGAAAATTCGTAGCAATAGTTGTGATATTTCGATATTTTCTTTTTTTGCATCACATTCATTATTTTACTTTGAAACTTCTTCGTTGTATTATAAAATGCTTCAGTGTTAGCTATAAAGTACTATACTTCAAAAACGTACCTTGTGTTTTTGCACTGCTGCTAAAATGTGATGACGCCCATCTTTTCTGCCACCCTTTAAAAACAAAGATTGAAAATGTTTAACATTTCCAGAATATAAATTCTTTTACGGTATTAAATTGTATGTATAGGTATCTCGTGTACTAGGTTAAAAACGTATAATAAAGTTCAAGCGTTTTTTTTTAGAGCGGATACTATTAACTCGTACAGGTTTTATTTATAAGTTTTAGCTTTACTTCGTTGAAGTTCATTTTAATTAATTGTAAATAAAACAATTCTTAACTTAAACAGTTATAGTGTTGCTATAGGAACAATAAATTTTCACAACTTGATCTAAGTTCTCTATATCTGCGGCCAGATGACTTGATTTTTCATTCCAAAACGTCCAATAGTAGTGAATTTAAGAGATCAATTTGCTCATTCATTAAAGGTATAGATTTTAAATGTTTGTGAGTTTTAAATGCTTCTAGTACATATATCCAACTTACGCTTACCATCACAAAAGTGTAAACATTTTATAGTAGTATAGTATCTAATAATTGTTTAGCATAATTTTATTTATGTGTGTGTTTGTAACAACGTACCTAAGATTAAAATTTCTAATTGGTTTGTCCTTTATAACAGTGCGAGCAATTTCATTTGTAAATGCCTGTTTCAGTAAATTATCTGTTTTTTCTTTAGCATTAAACAAAGTGTTTAAAATGTTTTTTGTTGTTTTAAAAGTTATTTGTTTTATTTATAAGTTTGGCAATTTTTTCTGTTTTATTGCAAAAATATGGAATTGACGCGTATTTCATTGTATCTGATGAAGTAGTTAGGTAAATTATTGAATAACTAATTTATAATTTTTCTCTTTAATTAGTGTATCAATAAGTTGAGTATTATAACCATTATTGTTGCAATTTGTTTAATAATTAAAATTTCTCTATTATAACTAATTTTACCTAGAAGAACCGTTAAAGCCTTATGTATCATAAACCTGTATGCTGCTAATTTGTGTTTTATAATGACAAGAATCGTGTGGTATTGTAATGTCTGTTTGTGTAGGTTTTCTACAAACAAAATATTCAATACTTTTTAACTTGAGCTAATTGATAGGAGTAGTTAAAATCACGTAACTGCCGCAAAACGCATTGTTGATATTAAAGAGTATAGTTTTTTTCCTTAATTTATTAAAATAGTTAAAAATTGTTGAGGATCGTAATCAAGTAGGTACTTCAAATAGTCTATTGAACTGATAAAAGTTTATAACAATCAGTGTTTGCAATTTTAGAATAAATAATTAATCAATTTTAAATGTTCAAAAATTCTTGGGAGGCGCCGGAGGAAAATTTGGGAGATTAGTAAAAATCAAGTTTGTAGTTCACTGAAACCTCTATCGGCTCAGAAAGTTTAAAAGCAATCGTGCGGGCAGTTTTTGAAAAATATTTCTGTTTTATTTTCACAATTTTGAAGCAGCGTCATTGCAATCTATTCAAATTTTCAGAATTAATTTTACTTCATCGTAGACTATCCACACAAAGTACAAACAAGTTGTAGCTGATTCCGATCAGACAGCTACTTTTTGAGTAAATGTGCGTTAAAGTCGAGATTTTCAAAAAGGCGTAGCGGCCGCCATTTTGAAGCTAGATAGTTCGGTAAAAAACTTTTCGATTTGCCTTAAGTTCTTCTCTCAAATCCCGTGCTCACATTTCCAAAATTTAGTTTTGAAAAAAAACGTTATCAACAAAAATGTCTAATTTCTGTTTCCGGTTTCGAACTTTTTTGAAAAGCTTAACTAGAACTACAAAATGCGATGTACCTCTTGATTTAAAATTTCATCATAATCGACCCTATTTTCGACTTTAGTGGCCTCACACACACACACAAACCCACAGACAGGAATTATTTAAAAACCACTTTTTTAGGTTCTTTGAGCCCCAAAACGTGTATTTCCGTTGAAACCTAGATTTCGAAAATGTTTATGAAATCAGTATCAAAGGTATGGGAAAGTAAAAATACGAAGAACCATAGAAATTTTAATACTTGCTACACAAAACCCTATATCAAATTGGAAGAGAATTTAATTCTACAATTTGATGGTGTTAAAAAATACTGGGTGTTCCATTTGAAAATCGAAAGTTATTCACAGTTTGCAAAAAGGAATATTAAATTATGAACACCTAATGTAATAATCTGCTGATGTTAACATAACGCAGAATACTTGATGTGTTAATAGTCTGTGCAAAATAGCAGTGTGTGAACATTTTTGATATCTAAAATATTAATTTTGTAATATTAGTCAATAAATACCTAAGTTTTGAAAAAGGTAAAATAATTGTTATTTAATAATTTTATGCGACAATTAATCATCAACTTTTATTAAGATAAAAATTTGATACTCCCAATAGTTTAGGAAATAATAGTGGGCAGACACTTACATGACTCACCCTGTACATAGTATGGTACATAAATATTACAGCTTCCTAGAACGGACGAGGCCGTAACAAATATACAGGATGTATCAAATTGCGTGTTAACTATGGGGATCTCGCTTATTTGAAAAGAATGGATCGTTAAATTAAAGAAAAGTTGTGGAATGTTATGCCTATTAATAATCTGAAAAGAAATTGGAGCTATCTTGCTTAGTTTCTGAAAGAACGGGAAAAAACTGTAATTTTGGATTTTTTGTTTTCGGCTATAACTCATTTGTCATTTATATAACATATTTCTAGTTAACGCATTATTAGGACACTTTTTCATGCTAAATCTAAATTTTTAATCAGATTGGGTATAACTGTTACGATTACTCATTATCGACTGTCAACTTTTTCTTTTCTTATGGTCGGCATTTTAAATTTTTTCATATTTGAATAGAGTTTTTAATTCTGATTTCAACGTTGTGTCAAACTTTGCATTTTGTTTAAGTTTTGAGCATTTTATTACAGAAAATAGAAAATTCATAAGAGTGCCATGAAAAGACGTCATTTAATTTATTTTGAAAAAATTCTAGTAGGCCATGAACTGATGGAAGTAAAACAAAACACTACTTTTATTTATTTTGGTCTTTAGATACATTAGGTACTTGAAAATTTCAGCAAACTTTGTTTTGAACATAGGCAGTAGGTTATGTTGCTTTTATAAAAATAAATGAATGACAAATTTTCTAACATACACAATTTACTGAAACTTCCACTTCCAGTTTTTATGTTTGAAACTGACAACAAATTTGAATAACAAGTTAAATAAACATACACAATACAACAGATAACACTAAAACTGTATCAATACAAAAAATTATTAAATAAATGTTCAAAACATTTGACACCTTTGTAAAACATGCTCAGAAGCTCCTCTAAAATAAACTCTCTAATCTGTGTGTTAGTAACTGTGTCATTCCTTTGTTTTTGTAAAAAATAACTTAAGCTGCTGCCTGCTCAAAACAAAGTTTCCTGAGATTTTCGCATACCTAATGTATCTAAAGACCAAAGTAAGTAAAAGTAGTGTTTTGTTTTACTTCCATCAGTTCATAGCCTACTAGAATTTTTTCACAATAAATTAAATGACGTAGTCTTTCTATGGCACTCCTATGAAATTTTTATTTTCTGTAATTAAATTCTCAAAACGTAAACAAAATGCAAAAGCGTGACACATCATTGAAATCAGAATTAAAAACACTATTCAAATATAAAATGACGACCATAAGAAAAAAAAAGTTGACAGTCGAAAATGAACAATGGCAACAGTTTTACCAAATCTGATTAAAAATTTAGATTTAGCATGAAAAAGTGTCCTAATAATGCGTAAACTAGAAATATGTAATATAAATGATAAATGACATAGCCGAAAACAAAAAATCCAAAATTTCATTTTTTAGTTTATTCAGAAACTAAGCAAGATAGCTCCAATTTCTTCTCAGTTTATTATTGGGCATAAAATTCCACAACTTTTCGCTAATTCAACCATCATTGCATCTTTTCAAATAAGCGAGATTCCCATAGTTAACACGCAATTTGATACATTCTGTATATATACATATAATCAGATCCCCCATTTACTCAAATGAGTGTTGTAGGGGTATGCCGTAACAAATATAAGGTAGTATTTACTAAAATTAAAAAGAATTCACATGGTAAATTAACAAAGCACTTAATCCTTTTTTTTTGTCAAGATTTATTAATCAACATTTATGTCGCACAACAAATTCTGTGAACTATTATGTCTACAAGTTATTTTTTACATTTTAACATACAATTATGTACATAGGTAAATTGTTTAAATTACTATTTTTACTATATCGTTTCTGGCGGAACAGCAGGACCTCCATCAGGTTTACTTTCTAATGAAAACGGTGGTATCCTACAGTCAAAAGTGTAACCATCTTCTCTTTCCATACGGAAAGTACCCCTAGATTATAAAACAATAGAAATGATATACTTATTTGACTAATAGTAATAACAAACATATTCTTACCACATATGTCCACTAGGTGCCTGCAAACTAACATGACTGCTATACTGAAAAGCTGGTAAAGTTCTAGTTAATGCTGGTTCTTGTCCTACCACACCTCGTCCTCTAACGGTTTCTAATGTTCCTGATAATGAAAATATCCTCCAATGCCTCTCTCTTAGCTGTACTGATAATGAACCTAAATTTTCTAAGCGTATGCAGTATCGCCACTAAAAAAATAAATAAATAGTGTTGCTTAAACCAATTTTTTCGTATTAATTTACTTAATGCAATTGTGTTAAATTTAATAAACATACTGAGTGATCGCAAAAAAAATGATTGAGAGCAGGCCATGACCGAAGTGTTAAAGTTGGCAATACTTAAAATAAGCCAATTGTCAAATGTTGACAGCTGTAAAAATTTTAGGTTAGATACATTTAACTTAATGTATCTAACCAAAATTTTTTATAGCTGTCAACATGTGACTATTGGCCTATTGCCAACTTTAACACTTCGGTCATGGCCTGCTCTGAATCATTTTTTTACGATCACCCGGTATAAAGGATTTAAATTGGGTGGGTTATTAGTGCGGTATTGCTCTGTATGTCTTTATCATAGCAGGTAGAACAACATTGTCCAGAAAGAAATTGTAGGTTGAGTTACTGTGCGTTATCTAAAATCATTACCAATTATACTAGGTGTTTATGCCTGTATACTACTCACTTTGTTATTGAGCACACATCAAGAACTTTGAATTTTAAATTCATTACGAAAGTTTGATTTTACCGTCCACCCGCGAATTACAAACTTTTATACGTTCGCAATATTTTATCTGGATAGCTCGTCAACCCATTGAATTTGTATTCAATTCCTAAGTTAAAAACTTTACCGTCCGCCCGTGAATTACTAACTTTATGCGTTTGTAATATTTTCCCAAAAACCCGCCAAAGAAGCCCCACCAAATATAAAATTTTCTAAAAACTAACATTAAATTTTTGTTCTACTACTAAATAGGAGTAATTTTTTATAAGCAGAAATTATGTATTGTTTCCGGCTTAATAGATACCAATTTTTGATTTTCAAAAATTCATATAGGGTGCCACAATACAATTATGGAATTCACCAAAAAACCGAATTGTAAAAAAACGTATAACCAGTTTTTGAGAAATATTATTTTGAAATTTCAAATATTTGGAATTTACATTTTCTACAGTAATCCCACCAAGTATAAAAGTATCTAAAACAAACATCCGATTTTGGTTCTACTAGTAATGATGAGCAATTCTGCTTGAGGACAAATTATTTATCAGACCCTGTTTAATAAAGGGGTACCCATTTTTGATTTTGAAAAACTCATAGAGAGCGCCACAGTAAAATTATAGCTTTTACCAAAATAACAAATTGTAGCCAATCTTCCATTCTGGCAACCCACAAATAATTGCGTAGTCAGTTTTGTCGATGATGTCACTGCTGTCAGATAAAATTTTAGAATGTGGCATCAAGTATAGACAACAAACCACTTTTATTAAGGAAAATTTTTGATATTCTCAATAATTTAGGAAATATTAAGGAGAGGGTAACACTTTTTAAATGTTATAATATAGAACATTTGTTGTTTTTTTATAGCACACCTACTTTAATTTGCAGTTTATAAAAAACAAATCAAAAAACAAAAAAAATCATAGCAATTTTAATATTTGGTATACAAAATCCTATTTCAATTTGAAAAATAATATAATTCTACATTTGATGGCGTTAAAAAATAGTGAGTGTTCTATTTAAAAAACAAAAGCTATTAATATTTAAAGTTTTGCAAAGTAGACATTAAATTATGAACACCCTGTTTAATAGTCTGCTGTTTTTAACATACCACTGAATATGCTATAATGTGTCAAAAGTCTGTGCAAAAATAGCGATGGGTGAACGGTTTTGGTATTTAAAATATTCATTTTGTAATATTAGTCCAAAACTGTCAAAATTTTTGAAAAAAGTCAAATAACACGAAAGCCACTAATTTTAAGATCTTAGTAACCCTAATACTTTTATATCTAAAATTAAACGTAGAATCTAAAAATTCAATAACCTACAGGGCGGTCAATTAAAAAAAAACTAATGTGCTGTACAGACAAAACTAAACACCCAGTATAATTGGTAATAATTTTAGTTTATGCACAGCAACTCAACTAACAATCTTTTTCTTAAGATTTTTTTCTAACTGCTATAATAAAGACATTAGCAAACAATCTAATCTATCACACTAATAACTCACCCTGTATAAAGTATGAAACAAAATTACTGGAATAATATCATAAAGTTAACCGCTTCATGCCAGCTGCCACTAGCTTAGGAGCCTCATGTGTTCGGATAGGTCTGAGGGCACCAGTAACAAATTGAATACACTGAGCGTTACGTAACTATATAATGGAAAAGTAGAAAAAGAATGATCTGTTACCATTGCCCATTGCCCCCACCTATTTTACATAAATAGTATCCAAACTTAGGAAAAGTGCCGCCTATGATGCAGATGCCTGCAACACCGTATATACCGCCAAAACGTCGTGATGCATACGTTTGCATCACCCGCTGTAGTTGATAGTACCATGTGATACACCCGTTTGTATCACTGGCCCAAAGTGGTTGAAAGTGAGTTTTGAAAAATTTTCTTTATTTGCAGTTAATACTTACAAATAATCTTTAGTATGTACAGGGTAGCCTGAATTCGTTGGCTTTGTAGGATAGCTCGGTTATTATTGCAGTTAGAAAAAACTGCTGGACATATAGGCCAAATTTTCGAATATATGTCGACAGTAATAACGACTTTAGCTTTTGCTTTTGTTTTCATGTTAGGTGCCAAAGTTGCATTTTTTGAAAATATGAAAGTCTTATATTTCAGTTATTTCATAAGATTGAAAGATTTATTTGTTTTTGAGTTATAAGACAACAGATTTCTATATAAGTTTACTAGATGCGGAACTGTTACACAAAAAAAAGCCAGATGCCATTTTGTAAAAAAGTCAGTTTTGTGACATTTTACAGATTCAAATGCCGATTTGCATTTCAACATTAAAATACAAGCAATTAAATTTAATTTTTATTTAATTTTAGGTTTGAAGATGATTTTAAGTATCAAAAAAATAGATTAAATATGCGATTATTACACAATAATAGCATAATTTATGTTAAATGTGTATTACTACTATTACCACTGTTGATATTTTTAATTTCATTAGGTTGCTTCTCAACAGAGATTTTCCTTGTCAAAGGTAGAACGTTTAAACAAATAGATAGATGCATTTTAATTTGACATTTTGACCTTCCACTGAGTGGCCGCCTGGCTTAACAATTTCATTATTCAAAAACTGAAGTTGTGTATCTAGTAGACCTATACAGAAATCTGTGTACAAGACAAACTTACGTTTCTTTAAATGGGAATCATAGTTGGCTGTGACGTCATTCAAAATGTTTTATTTTGCAGTTTAGAAAACATATAAATTGTTATACTTATTTTCAAAATACAATCTATTTACAACGACTTTTCTTAATTTTTATGTTTTACTAATAAGCAAGCTATGGATTTAAAACATTGTTCAGAATCGGTAGAAATAACTGACGTCAGTAAATTATGTATATTATGAACTATTTTGAGAAATATTATTTAGTTTTACAACAGTACAAAGCAACAAAAACTAAACCTCAGATACAAAATATTTAGTAAAGAAATTCAGCAGTTTTATAACAAACACATTGGTATTAACTTTAACGATGCTCAAATTGTTCTCCTCCATTTTCGATACATCTTACAGTTCTTTATAATATATTTACTGACTTGAGTTGATTCTACAAATTCTAAAAAATGATTTGAATCCATTGCCTACTTTATTAGTAAAACTTATATATTTTATGAACTGCAAAAAATAGCCTTTTGAATGACGTCACAGTCAACTATGATTTCCATTTAAAAAACATAAGTTTTGGTTTTAACTCGACAACGAATGAATGTTTTTAACATTTTTTCACATATTTAAATTCTTTATAAAAATCACAGTAAAAAGTGTCTTTACACTTTCCATCTTTTGAAATAACTGAAATATGACACTTTCATATTTTGAAAAAAAAATTTTTTGGCGTTTAACTTGAAAACAAAAGAAGATAGCTAAAGTCCATTTTTGCTGTCAACATATACTCCAAAAATTGGCCCATAACATGTTTATCAGTTTTTATCTAACTTCAATAACCGAGATAGCCTGCAAAAGCAAAGAATTTAGGACACCCTGTACGTCATTTGAAAATAACCTAAGAAAACACGCGAATAATTAAATTAAAACATTTTAATAAAATTTGTTTACCCAATAAACGGAGGTGGTATGTGATTCCCTACATCCCATGTAGAACGGTATAACAGTTACACGAATATTTTCAGTTGTTTCTTTATGTACATCTGACAGTTCTAACCATGGATGATTTTTGTTTTGCCATGCTCTCAATGTTTCTTGAGGTGTAAAAGCTGGATCTGAAAATTATTTCATTATAATCATTACATTGATGATATTTCATACTACTAAATTGTCTATTAATTAAACAAAATAATAGATATGCAGATAACCTTACAAAGTTACAGCTCTTTAAAATGAGTCAGAAAAATATTTTTATTTATACAGGGTGAGTCAACACGACTGCAGTGGTCGATAGCTTCTTTACTATTTAAAATATAGAAAAAGTTTCATATAAGAGTGGCGCTAAAAACTCATGTTTGCAAGTTATGTTTTTTAAATTAGAACATCCTGTATATTTCTGCTTGTTTTTATTCACCTTGTACTAGCCTTTAAAAATATGCTTTTATTTTACATATGTAATGTCTTGGTGTGTAATAATAATCACAGTAGAACACAATCCGACAGGTAACACTCTGTTTTAGTCACAGATTTCTATATACATAGATTTATTAGATACACGACTGCTATACGAAAATGAAGCCAGTTGGCAGTTTGTAGAAGGTCAAAATCAGTTTCATGAAATTTAGAAATTTAAACACTGTCTTGCATTTTAAGGTTAATACAAGCTATATAAACAATTAAATTGATTCTTTCTAGTTGTAAAAACCTAATTTTAGAGGTATGCCACAAGCGTGGTATGTATGGGATGGTAAAAATCGCCGGCAAAAAAGAAACGATTTGTAGTTTTTTAATTAAGTGCCAAAACATCAGTTAAGCATGCGATTAATACATAACATAACAATAGCATATTTTGTATTTAATCTGTAATACTACTACATTAGTACTGTTGATAATTGTATTGTTTTTATGTTACCTGTTAACACAGATTTCGCCTATCAAACGAAGAACATTTAAACAAATGAAAAAAGCTGCAAACAAAAATTTTAAACCTACACAATATACCGGTATTTGCAGTAAACCTTTTGCAACTGCAATCACGCTATATTGCATTTTAATTTCACATTTCGACCTCCTACAAAATGGCCGCCTGGCTTCACTTATTTGATTGTTAGGAAACTGGAATCGCGTATCTAGTACACCTATATAAAAATCTGTGGTTTTACTGGAAACAATTATTCTGAACAATAGAAACATAGAGCAATACTACATTACCAGATCAATTTTTCGGTAATTTTGCAAATGAGTGCCCTTGAGTCATTCTCAAAATAGACCACACTTTGTAGGTAACAAACTTCAAAGTGGTTTAAATCTTATAATTTGTATGTTAATAAAAACTCAAAATAACGGTTAAATAGACTATTTAATTCTGAGTTAATCCCAGAAAGTTTCATATTTCATATTGTACCATTTTTAACGAAAAAAAACTAGTTGCAGTTAAAACATCAAAGAAATGCTGTGTACCGATGTCACAGTTCAATTTTAAAAACCTACTATTGAAGTTTAATTAAAATTAGATTTATCTTGATAACAAATTTTCATGTACTCCTGGATATTCAGTTTCACTTGAAACAGGCAACAGTCCACTGTGTTATCTATAAAAATAACTTTAAAAATGTCAAATATTTAGTGAGGAAGGTACAGAGTATACGAGAAACTGTTATGTTTTGAACAATGTACTTGTTCGGTTTGGTAGGTTAGTTTTGTTCAAAAGGGGCACTAGTTAACTTTGTTAGTTGAAAATTGTAAAAACTTATTCAATCAAATCACTGATTTAATTAAATTGGTTTTTCAGTGGGGTGTCGTCTTCATTTGAAATTTTAAATTAGTACAATAATTTTCATAATTCAGCGGTAAGCTTGAATAGAATGGAATAGAATTACATGAAAGTATTAGCATACTTATTTTGAAGTACGTATATTATAAAGTAATTTTTTCTTCTGCCATATCTATATATAAAACAAAAATTTAATTCTGCACAATCATTTAAAGGGCTCAGAGATTAGTGTAGTGGTTAACACGGGTTCAAATTTTCAGCAATGACAGTATTTTTACAAAATTTCATATCGTCCAAGTTGAGAATAAAAAAGTAGATTCATTGTATGCCGTTATGTGCTGATCCAGGGTAGGTGGGGTGAAGAAAGATCACAGTTGTTTATATGCAACTCTATGATAACGTTTTATTAAATATATTTCAATAAAAACACTTAAATTTAGGGCCCACGGTATGAGTATCAACAAGGAAAAAACGGAAGTGATGGTATTAGGAGGGGAAGAACACATAGAGCTTGAACTAAACAACACAAAGCTGAAACAAGTAGAAAACTTCAAATACTTGGGATCAGTTATAAACCAAAAAAGAGAAACTAGGTAATGAAATAGATAACAGAATAGCAAGTGCAAGTAGGCTATACTACGCATTGAACAAAAGCTTCATCCGGAAAAAAGAAATCTCAAATAAAACAAAGGCTAGAATATTTCAAAGTGTATATGTGCCAGTGTTTACTTACGGCTGTGAAACATGGACATTGAGTGATAGGGACAGATCGAGATTACAAGCCAGTGAAATGGGATACCTAAGAGCCACGTTAGGCATCACAAGGAAAGATTGCATTAACAACAAAGTAATACGCGAACAAATGAACACTAATCCGCTATCAGAAACTATTGAAAAACGTCAACTAATGTGGCTTGGACAGATCACGCGAATGAGTGACAACAGAAAAGTGAAAACCATCTGGAAAGCTGGAATAGATAAGAAAAGAAGAAAAGGGAGACCAAGGATGAACTGGAATGGAGAAATTGCCAAAACACTACAAAGAAGAGACATAACCTGGAACAAAGCAGAGAGGATAGCGCAAGACCGTCGAGCATGGAGAACCCTATGTCCCGGCCCCTCAACACCGTAAGGTACAAGAGAATAGGCTTATGTATGTATGTATGTAAAAACACTTAATTCTGACAATAAGTTATTAACTGTGCATGTAACCAAGTGTATTTAATATTTTTAGGAAAAATTAAGTTTAGGTAAAAACAAAACAATTTAAATCAAAAAAATCCGATTTAAATTAAAAATCATAAGGTTTTACATTTTCTGTTAAAAAAACATAAAAATGACAAAAAGTACACTGTTGCTGGTGAATACGTTAAAATAAATAGTGAAATACTCAATTCCACGTGTAGTTTTATAAATTGAAGCTAAATAATAATTATTTTAAACCTTAGAACTCGAAAGTGTGGTCTAGTCTGAGAATGACCCGCTTATGTCCCATCATTGTAAAGAGAATTTCAATATCTACCACAAATGCTAAAAATATACAGGGTGTTACATTTAAAAACTTGCATGTTATTCTTGCAATTTTTCTATTACATCTTCAATTGTTTTCTTTTTGGTTTATTGTGTGAGAGAATTTTGTGTAACCATGTTCTGAAAGCTTATTTTTATCTGCAAAAATAACTGAAATATTAGCTGCGGTCTGCTCAGCCAAAATTATGTATTAAAAAAAACTGTTTATTAAAAAAAAAATAAAAGTTATTACTATTGCTGTAGAGACGGTTTTATATTATTGATAAAAATGACCCGTGGGATAATTGAAAAAAAAAGTAGGTCTTATGCGGCCTGTATATTGCAAACCCTGCATCAATTTATGGACTCAACTACTACTACAAATATGGATTTTATAATCCACTACCTTTATCAGGACTATAAGCCAAGAATTTATCAAACAGTTCATGTTGTAAGGGTGCTTTATCAGCACTTGTATATGGCATTATGTCCTCATGGGCCACATAATCCAAGCCAGGAATAGCATATAAACTCCTGGATGACTCTTGATTGCCTAAAAACGTAACCGCTTCCGTTTGAGCTCTCTAAAAGCAAAACATCAAACATAAGCACACACAACCCTAAAGTATTCAGCATTACTTTGCTTACAATAAACGGACAGTCTCTTTGATCAATAAGAACTTGATAAAATGTGTGTGTACGTCCCCTAACTTCTTTGCCAACTCCTGGCGATGGTTCTTCATCACCCTCACGATGGTGCGGTAAGTCACGATCGTACACTCGTGCTAACCATGGAAACAAAACCACACCTCGGTATCCAAATACTCGATGTAAAATCAATTGACCTGTTTCATATTTGCCAGTTAGTTTAGGTTGTTCTAGTTTACCAACTTCCGCTAATCTACAAAATCAAAATATTGATTCGACTAGTACAGGATATAAAACGTTAACATACTGTTAAAGTTAAGCAAGTGATTGCGATAAAGAGCATTATAACTTTAACCTTAGCATTAGAAAAAACTATTAAAGGTTTATTACTTAACCTTAAAATTGAGAGATGCGCCGGGAATATTTAACCTACATATTGGTTTAAAAAATTGATAAACAGGTACATTACCTTGCATATTTTCTAGTTTGTATTGCTAATGATCTTGATGTAGTGCATAATTTTCGTATAAGCGCAGTGGAAATTATTTCCATTTTTCATTTTTCCAGAATTACTTCTGCGCATTTACCTGACGCATTATTGTGATTGTTGTTGTGCATCGATTTGAACCGTCAAATCAGTATTGGTAATTTTGAGAAAAACATGATTAACTAAATGTGTAGTGTCACTAAAATTTTGAAAGATTTGCCGAAAATTGGGAAAACCACTGTTTAAAATAAAACAATTTATTTGATGCCGTGATGATTGTTGAAAATGTTTGTCAACATTTATGCGGATCCTACGCGTTATAGCATATAGCTTATTAGCGCTGTTCACTGATTGGTCGTGAAACCGCGCAAATGTATACAGTGTGTGGATAAAGTATGGACAAATTTAATATCTCCCGAAATATTATTTTCCGTTGTTTTAATTAAACACCTCACAAAAAACACATATTTTGAACCAAATCTAGTGTGCGATTTTTAATTTTGTCAGATGGTTTTTACTACAACATTCTAACTGATTCTGCCGTCATGTTTATTATGATTGTTAGGAGGAATTCATAATGGTATGTTCACGTATTTTTGGAAAAAAAATTTATTACATTTTCTTTTAATTGTGTGCGCGTTGATTCATTTTAACATAATTTTCGGAATTGTGCTCATCCATTCTTACATCTTAAGCTATTCAGGCAGTAATAAAAGTAATAATTGTAGCCACATAATTTCTTTTAACCTGGCCATTTGCCTTAGAAGAGTCGGTCTAAACTGTTTGGACCTAATAAATACGCACTAAAAAATGTTAGACATTTGCATATAATTCCAAAATGTAATTCGCTTTTATTTATATAAATCAGAGATGTAATGATGCAATTAATATACATTATCCCTGTATTGGCGAGCTTCATGGCCAAATCACCCTACGTGATTTTAACGTAAATAACAGAACCCGCAAACATAATAAATATCTAAGCTGCCTAGACATGATAATGAATGGGTCATCAGCAAAACCGTAATTCCTACAGATAGGTACATCTAGAATTTGTAGTAAACAGTTTTGTAGTAAACACTTTGTAATAGTAAGGGGAAACTAATCCAGATCCCAATTTGTAGCCGATAAATGGTAGTATTCCTCTGCTACACATTTGTTTGTTGTCAGCGCGATGAATAAACACATTTCCGACTCGCTGGAATTAAAGTGGCCATAAATAACTAAATTATAGCAAACAGAAGTGAGCCATGTAAACTTTTATTGAAAAACAATCAATAAACCGAGGCAACATGTAAGAGTCCGCAGGCGTGTTATAGTGGTAAATCTTTCCGAAATGCAAGATTTAGTCGTGTTGTTATCGTGAGACAGTTACGGTTTAATATATGGAAAATTCCAGATTCTAAGTCTATAAACCCCAGCATGAGAAAAGAATTTTTCTGCTGTATCGATTTACCTTTATCAAACCCTAATTCAATCCAAATATAATAAATGTCGGTCGGATTTAAAACTTGCAGTTTGAATTTGAACTCAATAATTCTAAACATGGGAAAAATTTGTAATCGGCTTACATATTTGGAATAACAAAATGTGGTTTATGTTTACAGCCTACGCATGTTTGTAAATATTACCCTAATTTCCGTCCCGTACTGCAGCTGCATAATATTAATGAACATATATTTGAAATTAAACAATTCTTCTTTAACTACAGTCATAATATCGTGTAGTATACCACATACTTTAAATCTAGAGTTTTTAGAGTCACTGTGATATTCTTACGAGTTTTAATGTCTCAGTGATAGTATATATGGCAACATAATTTAAATCAATTATGTTTAAGTTTATAGCGACGATTATAATGTATTTAATATCACAGTTCATAATAAAAAATGTTTGAAAATCATATTTGAAGTCAAACATTTTTAATTTTACTGCAGTTTTATTTACTATTTTATAATATCACTGTAAAATTATAAATGTACCAGGTATTAGAAATCAATAATTAACAGTTTTAGTTCAATACTTCGAACATATTCAATAACGGTCATAATGTAATTGTGCACAACGTAATTTTTGCGTATGATTTACGATTTATGACAAAATTAATTATGTAATATAGAAAATCACAAGATGTAAACAATTATATTATTTTCACCTTACAGATTAAAAAGTAAAAATTATTTTACCTAAGTATTCATAGACGTTTGATACTTAAAGAGAAACAAACTATTTTAGTTAATTAATATTTTTTTTATTAAAAGTTCTAGCTTTACTTCGTTGAAGTTCATATTGAATCTGAATAAAATACCTCATTACTTCAACAGTATTTATTTATTTTTACCTAAATAAATAAAATTAATTTTTTAAGAGGAAAGTACGCAGCATTTACTAATATCACAGATAAAGTTAACACTACAGATATACGACCCTTTATACAAAATATCCGCCCATATTTGGAGACGAAATTAGCGTTAGTTTGGCTACAACGCGCTGGAGCAATTTTAGGGCGCTGCTATCGCTATTTGTTTATTACTGTTGAAATGTGTTGGAAACTGTTTTATCGCGGATTTGAGTGCATCTGTCACATCATGAATATAATTTAAGTAGAATTGGCTTCAATATTAATTATTTACGAAAAATTGCGATTTGACAATTAAACATGGCAGATGGCTGTCTAACTTTTGGTTTGAATATGTGCTAAGTAATCTGCTCAATTACAGTCATCTGTGACTTAATTTTATAAATTGTCGTTGTAGCGCCATCTTTTTGCAGATTATTAATCATATAAAACAAGCTGCCGATAGCTCACATATTTACCGTATATCTGTAGTGTTAACCTTATCTGTGCTAATATTGTGAAAAAATGATTGGATTATTGCTTAGCGTCTTACCATTTATAAACATATAGATTGTCTGGCCCAAAGCAGTTTAAATAATGACGCGGTTTTACAACCAACCAATCAGTGAACAGTATTTGACGTTCTATGCTATAACGCGTGGGATTGGTATAAAAGATTTAATTTATATTCAAGTAAAGACACTCCATTCTGACAGTAGTACCTAACGAAAAATGGTCCAAATACAAAAAGCAATGGTTTATATGATGCAGATACTCCATATTTTGCATATTAATTCACTGTGATAGACATGGATAGTGAGAGAAAATAATAACTTACACCATTTTGTGACAAATAGTGTAAAGAATCTTTGATAATTAAAAATTCATAATTTTTACCCAATTGTTCCTTTATAGATTCCTCATATTGTAAATAATGCCAGAAAACGTAGAACTTCAGCAGCTTGTTGATGAAGATTTAGAAGACGAACCAAAAATACACCAACCAAAGAACAGTATATGTAATAATTGTCCATATCTAGGACTGATTTTAGCAACTTTAAGTTCCTTATTCTTTTCTTTATGTTCAGTTATTGTGAAATGGATGACGGATGTGGATCCGATTGCCTTGGCAGCATATCGTTATCTCGGTGTACTATTACCAGCTATACCGATTGTAATTTACAAACAAGACCGTGTTTTCCCAAAAGGAAAACGTATTATGTTACTTTTGAGGTCATTTACAGGAACGGCAGCATTAATGTTAAGTTTTTATGCGTTTAGGCACATGCCATTGGCTGATGCTTCAGTAATTGTGTTTTCTGTACCTGTTTTTACAGCAGTATTTGCTCGTATGTTTCTTAAAGAGTCATGTGGAATGTTCAGTATTTTTTCAGTTATCTTAACTTTAATAGGTGTTATATTAATTACACGACCACCAATACTATTTAGTGAAACCGTTGATGCACTAGGAAATTCCTCGGAAAAGGCAGAAATATGGGGTGCTGTTGCTGCCTTTTCTGCAACTCTGTTTGGTGCAAATGCATATGTACTACTACGGGCATTGAAAGGCATCCACTTTTCTGTGATCATGACAAATTTTGGGTCCTTTGCACTAGTTCAGTGTCTTCTAGTCACGTGGCTCATTGGAGGTCTGTGCCTCCCACCTTGTGGTGCTGATCGATATTTAATAGTTGCACTTGCTCTCTTCAGTTTTGGAGGGCAGATTTTGTTAACTTTAGCACTACAAATGGAGCAGGCTGGACCTGTTGCCATTGCACGGAGTAGCGATATAGTTTTTGCGTTTATTTGGCAGGTTTGGTTTTTCGATGAAGTGCCCAACCGATATTCTGTCGGTGGAGCAATATTGGTTATGGCATCAGTTATATTAACTGCGCTTCGCAAGTGGGTTCTTGCCTTGCCAGATAACTCAAATTTGAGAAACAAATTAGGCATTTTAGCAAAGTAGCTTCTTGTTTTATTAGACCAATGTATAAGCATTTATTTTTAAAAATTTCGTTTGCAACTTTGTGAATAACTAACTAATAATCTAATAAATAGCAAATATTTTCAAATGTAGCTTCAAAAATTTCTAAGTCTTAAGGTTTAGATGGGTACGAAAAGTTGTTGAAAATCGTGGACTTATATTTTATTGAAATAAAACCAAGGACTATAATACAGTTAATGAAATATACAAGAGTTGAATTTTTTGGAAAATTTCTGAAGAACTTGCTGCTAATCAGATGCTGGAAGGATAAAGGGCAATAATTTTTTTTACTTTTTTTAGAATACAAGCTGATAATAATCGGGTATATTAATTTTATGTAAAAGTGCTCTGTTTAGGGACAAAGTAAAAAACTAAATACATTCAGTAAATGTTATCTGGTTTTTATAACAAGATTTAATTTTTCAAAATTCTATTTGATTAGAATCTTTTAAATTATTTTTTTTAATATCTTTATAAATTTTATGAATTGCATCTTCTTCATTTCTGTCAACTGTCTTTTGATAATCATGTTCCAGTAATAGTTGTGTTGTGTTAATGTTTAATAATTATGTGAAAAGTATGTAAAAACATACTTTGAGGAAACTTCGTGTCAGTAAAATAAGAAACTATACTCCCATTTGTTTTAAAATGTAGAAAGAAACTGATTTTATCATTTAAAGGTTTGAAAACCATTTTTTTTGTAAAAAAAACGTTAGAGCTTGTAATAGGTACTATATTAAAAAGCAATCTTTAAATACAAAATTTTATGTCGATGCATAATAGTTGTTTTTAACTAAGTTTCATGAAATTATAGTCCACTCGTCAGGTACTTTTGTAGGGAAATAACTCGGGAATGGAATTTTTTTGCTTAAAGCCTTTATCTTTAAAAAAACCTGAGTTTATGAATTTTAACGCATTCGGGAACTCAGAAACAATTTTTGAAAAAGGTGCAAAAATCACAAAATCATGGATTCTTCGTTGCCTCTATTAAAAGTAGCCCTAAGAAAAAAAAGCTGTTAAAATCTGCGTAAAATTAAAACAAAAGAATGTTCTAGCCTTAATAGTTTCCAAAATATGCTGTTTCAAAAAACCAAAGCGAGCTATGACCTCTCAAAGTAGAGCATTTTCAACCGCTTTTTGAGCCTTTTGTAGGCTTGTAGTTTTTCGAAAATAGCTCTTTTTGGATCCAACGTGCATTTGCTTAAAATTAAAAAAAAAAACATTACCTATCTATAATAGTTTCCGAAATATGACCTTTCAAAAAACGGATTTTGTTGTACAAACATGCAAATTTAAATTTTTTCGAAATAGTTTTTTTCTTATCATTTCGTTTGATATATTTTAAAAACTTATGTGTAGGAAATAATTGCAACATTGTCGTAAAGCAGAGCCACGAAGGATGTGCTGGAAAGAAAATTTGGAAAAGAAAGTCTCTTTAGATTTAGTACACTGACTGGATGGACCCAGGTATAAGGTACTTAGCTCTCTGACATAGGTCAGGTCCCCTCGAATATTGTCAAGGAAAAAGGGTCTGTCTGTGTTTTGTCCGATATCTTCGGTGATATTATGGACCGGTTTATAAGTAATGTACGAAACAGGTTCGAAAAAAGGTTGAAAATGCTCGACTTTGAGTGGTCACAGCTCGCTACATATTAGGGTTAGAGGGTTTGTTGTTTTTTATTATTTCCATAAAATTGAGTGTACTGTAACTCTTCTGTGGACCACTTTTACGTATTTCAAGAAATGAAAAAAGCAATTTTTGGGAAAAAAATAAAAAAAATTTGCGGTTTTTTGGAAGGGCGTGTTTTGACAGGGTTCCCACTGACCCTTCATAACCTGGAAGTCAGGGAATTAAATTTTTAACCTGGAAGTCATGGATTTTATGCAAAATTTGGCAAAAGTCTTGATTTTTCTTTTGATTTACAGTAAAAAACCTGAGTTTCCTGCAGTAGTGCTAACATAATTTAAAAAAAATTAAAAATTTTCCGATTGAATTTTTAAAACTGCCACTTATAAAACAATTGCTGCTAAAAGTTTTTAAAATATCATTGAGGTACTTTTCTTATCCATGTTAAATTCCAAGGAACGTAATATGGCTTATGATTAGGTGCAAGTGAGACCGCCACATACTGTTTTGTGATTTGATAAAAAATGCATAAACGTGATTATTTTTGCGTCTCTAATTTTATTGATTTTCTTTGTCGAAAGTCATGGGTAAGTATGATTTTTAGTCATGGATATCCTGGAAAAGTCATGGATTCTTAATTCTTGATAGTTAGTGGGAACCCTGTAATTGAAAACTATTGGAGCTAGAACATAATTTTTTTTAGTTTTATGCACAATTTTGTCACCTTTTTTTTTCCGAGGACTACTTTTAAAGTAGGATGCGATGGAACGAACAATCCATGATTTTGTGATATTTTGCATGATTTTCGAAAAATGTTTCTGAGTTCCAGATCAAGTTAGAATTCAAAAACTCAGGATCCTTTTTTGTATGCTCAAATAAAAGGTTTAAGCAAAAAAATTCCATTTCTGAGTTATTTCCCTACACGCCCCTATTTTTGCAACATGATGACTGGACTGCTATGACTGATTAGCAGATTAGCATCTTTGATGTAATTTTTTTTTATAAGATAATTAGCAGTTTGATATTAGCAATTGGTTGTAATATCAGAATCTGAAATATGTGGCAAGATTATACAAGTTGCTCGTTTTTTGAATTCATCATTGGGATCTTGCTTATCTGAAGAGATACGAGGACTGTTAAACCAGGCTGAAATTTTATATTTGTTAGTAATCTGAAAAGAAATTTTGGATTTTTTCCAGTTTGATATAACTCATTATTAGGACATTTTTTTAATGTAATTTTTGTCGAATACCTTTGTCAGATTAAATATAACCGTTCCCATTGTTGATAATCGACTGTTGACTTTCTTTTTTTGTATGCGCGGTATTTACAATTGTTTCACATTTGCATGGAGTTTTTCATTTTGATTGCAACGATGTATCGCCTTTTGCATTTTGTTTAAATTTTTGAGAATTTTTATTTGAAAAAATAAAATATAGTTAAGAGTTCCATGTAAAGACTCAAGTCATTTATTTTATAGTAATAACTTATAGTAGGCTTGGTTAGTATGAAAATAAAACAAAACATTGTTTTTATTTAGTTTGACATTTAGATACAATGTGCTTCACTTTTATGGACACACGCTGTATATTTTAAAAAAAAATTGATGATGGTAGGCAGTGGGAGGTGATTGGGAGATCGCGTTTGTGCAAATCGGCTATTCGACATGCATATAATACAGTTATAAAGTTGTTTTTCAAGTGTGTTTATATTGAAGTAAAGCACCCCTCGCTTTTTTGGAAGACCTTTTACCAATCTCTTGAGCATAATTTGATTTTTCGGCGCTCGTTTTACGCCGCAGGAAATAACGAAGTGAAGCATAATAACAAGCTTCTGAGAAGTTTTGGAAAATAATAAATATTAGCATCCGTCGAAACCAAACGAATAGCGTCTATACATTGCCCTTATAACCTGGTAGCTGGCTCTGATAAGGTAGTTCCAAAAACAGGCCACTGCTACTTCAGTTGCAATGTTATTTAGGTGGTCTTAAAAATGTACCATCACCGCGAAAATCTATGGAAAAGGTAGTGCATAATGCTGTATCACCGTGCCGGAAAGAGTTGAGGCGTCTGAACTGTAAAGTGTATGCAGACACCACTACAGCATCTGCTTTATCGGTCTCCCAAGGCCCTAAAATGTGCCATAAAAGACATAACTCGTACATCGGCCAGTAAGCCCAAAGCGAAAAAAACTTTGCTTAATGATTGCATTTGCTCGTTATGACAATCACAACTCCTTTCTCTATAGCTATACTTCGTATAGCGAGGAAGGTAACAAGAAACTTGACAATTAAAAATCAACAATGGTAGCAGCTATATCAAATCTAATAAAGGAACTAAATTTAAAATAAAAGGGTATCCTACTAATGCATTTAGCGAGAAACATGTAAAATAAACGACAAATGAATTATAGCCAAAAACAAAATATAAAATTTAAGTTTTATTCTGTTTTCTTAGAAACTAAGCGAAACAGCTTAAATTTTTTTCAAATTATTATCTAACAATCCTCCTATCTCTTTAAACAAACGAGATTTTCCTAAAGTTAACATCTAATTGAGTGACAAGGAAATCCATTTTTTGTAACTCCATTACATTTTCCAAAACCAGGCTGAAAAGTAGTATTCTAAATTTTTAAGACTATGTTTACAATAATAATGGAGAAAAAAATTGTTTGACACCAAATGCGAATGACCAGAATGCCTTGAATTTAGTAATTACCTAAAACATAAACAATTTTATTAGGACGATGACGGTATTCTCATTAAGTGATGCCTAGGTGTTTATTTTAAGCATGTTTTGGGAGGACATTTGCTAAAAATTTAATAATTTGCAGAGTTTTAAAATTGCAGTGACTATTGTAGACCACTGCAAGTATTTTACATTTATAGATAAATGCATTTAATTAACTAAATATGATAATTCGTGATGTGCTTAGTTGCTGCAAATTTGAACCTGTTTCCTAAACTAAATAGTTATTTTGTTCTCATAAATATTAATAAGTTACTAATTTATGTAACGTAATCTTGAAGTTCCAAGGCTGTCCGTTAAACATTTTTAGACCACAACGGGTTTAGCAAGCTGTGGGGAATCGGTATGATTTAGTGATAACCAATGTTTCTTATTTATTGTCTAGTCTAGAACATTGTGTGTTCTTTTATTTATAGGAAAATTGTAAATTTATGCAAGTATTTGAAATCATGAGCTATGTGATGAATAAAAATAACCGTCTAGATATTCTAAGTACTTACTAAAAGTATGGAAATATCGTTTGTTAGGTTTTTTTTTTAATTTATGCTAAATTATGCCTTTGTAATTATTGATAGAATTTCCTAGAAGGGCCAAGTTTATTTTCTCTGGATTACAAAATTGCATGTTTTTTGCTCTTGTAATTGGCATAAGGTTTAACATAGTTAATTTTTGTAATGTAGAAAAAAACAATAAAGTTGAAAACATACTACAACGAAGCTTACAATTTAAAACAATGCTTTAATGTTACTGGATTTGATAACACCGTGTTAGTAAAAATATTAATCTTAAGTACAAATTTTGATTTAAAACTAATATCTGTAAAGTAAGTGAAATGTATTCGGCTAACTGGATTTTTACTTATTACCATTAGTTTTGTTTTCTTTATATTTATGCTTAGCCCTGCTTCCCGGCATTCTTCATTAATGTATGTTAGCAAGTTTCGTAGATCTTCAATATCTTCAGCCCGTACTGCCGCGTTATCTTTATATCTAATATTATTAATAATTTCTCTATTTAGTCTAATTCCCTTTAAAAGCTTGTTCAGAGTACACATTAGACAGGAGAGAGGTGTGAGCGTGCACTCCTGCTTTACACCCCGTTTGATTTTAATTTCTTTCATATCGCCATCTTCAGTTTGTACTACCGTGTTCTGGTTCTAATAGAGATTTCTTATTAATCTTATATCTTAATCATCTTATCTTGCTGTAATTAGAGATTCAATAAGTTTATTGTGTTGGATTGGTTCTATTATTATGGTCTATTGAGCACACAACCAGTTTTTTGAAATTCTCTACACTTTTCGAGTAGAATGTTCATATTAAATAATGTTTCTCGAGTCCCGAGCCCACTTCTATATCCAAATTGCGAATCAGTTACTATAGTGTCACATTTTGATTATAAATTCCATTTTGAATAATCCTAAATAACAATTTTAATGGGCGACTCATCAGGCTGATAAGTCTGAAATCACTGTATGAAGTGGCATTGGTTTTCTTTGGTACTGCCACAAATACTGAATTTATGCCATTCCTTAGGTATTTGTCCAGTATTGTATATCTGGTGGAAAAATTTAGTCATTAGACAGGGTGTTAATGAATTGTAAGGACAAACTTCTAGGGCTTGCAAAGCAAACAACTTTTGTTAATAAATGTGTGGTCAAAAGTGTTTCCTTTAGAAAATAGAGCCTCCTGAAGATTCTTTAAGAAGTACCTGAAAATAGGCAACCCAAATTGCATTTTCAATTATTTTGCACAAGTCACACGGAATTTTGAAAAAAAAACGATCTAGACATACATACATTCAAATAACGTCAATTTTGACGCAATTCGATATTTTTGTGTTATTTTTTGACTTTTCTTGCCTTCGTTTCTTTCTGAGCCTTTTATAATTCGTATTTTTCGTTCTGTGATTTTTTTGATAATTATTTTCTTCGTTATTTTCGTTGTGTTTCGTATTTTTGTGTTATGGCGAAATATAATTTTGCCGAACAGCATGACATGATGTTCATGTATGGAGCTGCTTGGGGTAACGCACGCGAAGCTGCTCGCCTGTACCAAGAACATTTTCCGAATAGGAATCATCCATTTGAACATTTACTATAATTTTGTTAATTTTTGAATTAGTTATTGTAAATTTTTCAAATAGTTTATTTTTGCTTTGAAATTTTGTTTTTTTTCTATTGCTTAGTTTTGAAACATTTTGTTAATTAATTTATTTTAAGTTTAATTTGAATTTGAAAAGTGGGAAAGAGGGCTTTATTTATCTTGTATTAATTTCCGTCGTTATGGAAATAAATAGTAGGTAGTAAATTGAGTTGCCTACATTTAGGCGCTTCTTAAAGAATCTTTGAGAAGCTCTATCCCTGAAAGGAAACACTTTTGACAACACATTTATTAACAGAAGTTGTTTGATTTGTTGTGTTTTGCAAGCCCTAGATGTTTGTCCCTATAATTCATTAACACCCTGTATATTATCTTTATTGAAAAGTTTTAAATATTTTGCTGGTTTAATTAATCTAATTAAAAATTGATTCAATACAGTCATTTATAGTGATATTATTCTATAAATAGAGATAGTCTATGACAGTTATTTTTCTAGGCTACCTGATGATATATTCTTTGAGGCTTTCGAACACAGGACATTGTCCTGGCAAACAAAATACATTAAGATCAAATCCTTGTCCGTCCCAAGGTTTAAATAAACTAAGCACACGGCCCTGTTTAGGCAGGCAGGGCCTACGAACAAATATTGCTCAAACTTCTAGAGCAAATGCTTGTAAAGGCAGACAAGTTACAGGTCGGTCCTTACCGATTATGCTGGGTGATAATTAAATTTTATTTTAATCAAATGGAATGCGAACTTATTTATAACATAATACTATAATTTATTGTAAATGATTATAATGAATAAGTTTTAATTGCATTAATTATTTAATTAAAAAAATTTAATTTTTTATTTCATTTAAATAAAATATGTTTTAACAAATTCCACAAACAATCCCTTTTCTTAGAAAAAATTTGTTATGCGAGCATATGATAAGGATACATCATTTTGAAAAAGAAAACATTTTCTTCTTAAGTCTAAATTTATAAATATACAGTCTTATTGGAAAAAAATAAAAACAATTTCAACATGATGTAAACTTAAAAACGACAACGCATTTCAAAAATTGTATTGTTGATTTGAATTAAGCATTGAATGCTTAAAATATTTTGCAATAACCTAGAAAACCGTATGTATTAAAATAAAGAAGTTATAACGCTGGGACCCTTGTATATTGCACTGGTTGTAAGCGAAACTTGGCTTGCTCATTTTTAATTTATTAATTCAACAAATTTAATTTGGACTGATTATTATACACAAATTCCTATTACTTGATGTAAATTTCAATTTTTTTGCTCTTGCGGATGCACCGAATATGATCCCAGATTTCTTATTTGAAAACGACTACTCTAATTTTTAAGATTCAAAACTATTCGAGCCAAAAGTATGTTTATCGATAAGAGTGCCATGACTGCAATAAAATGTTTCACTGTAGTAAAATATTAATACACTGAGTGAGAGGTAAAAGTTACTGAAAACGTTTTTTTCTTTAAACTGAATTTTTCAAATGGAACGATATCGGCTCCTTATGTTCGTTAAGCAATTTGTAGCCGTTTATGTGATACCCACCCATTACTCAGTATTTTTCTTCAACCAGCTGTTGGTAGGCTTTTGTACAACAAATCATTTTATTTTAAATTTCACACATTCATGCATATGTGTAATCAAAACAAATGAAGAAAAACAAAAAACGTATTTATACTAAATTGTGAACAAATGAATTAGAAGCTGTTTCATTTGTTCTGTCGCTACACATGTCTACGAATGATGAAATCACTTAATATCTGAAATTTTCAAACGAAATTTGGTTTAGAAGGAAAATACTTACCCTGTTTCAAGGAAAATATTGGGTTATTTATATAGGCAACATAATAGTTCTATTAAAAAAAAATTACTTTTTAAATAAACTACTCTGTAAGTTTCACCTCTCATACAATAAAGCGGATAAATTAATGTTTAATTCACGATTTTTATTTTTTAAGTTAATATTGTACATTATAGGAAGCATTTTATGTGGCACTCTTGATGTAAAACAACTTGTTTGACTCAAAACAATTTTTGGATCTTAAAATATTTAATTAAAGTGTAGAATATTATTCCGACTCCAGAAACATCAAAATACACAGGGCGTTTCATTAAAATAAGAAGTCTGTGATCATTTGAGATGAAACAGGAAGTAGAAAAAATTAACGCTTGCATATAATAATAGAAATTTATGTGTATATTAATCACTCCAAATTTCATTAGTTTTAATAATTAAAGAAAAAAAGGGGAGTTGAGCCATGTTTGGTTTACATGCCATTTACTTAACAACAGCACATGACTATCTAAATTTAACATTTGCTTGCTGATGCTATTGATTATCGACTTTAAAGTAGTAGAAATGAAACCAAATTTTTGGTTGTTTAATAAAACAGAAGTTCGTTGTTAAAACGGCATCAGGTTGAAATCATTCGCAAGATCTTGAAGGGAACTCTGTTAATGGTTATTTGTTGTCTTTAATTTGTTGAATAAGAAATGTAAAGTAAACTTGTGATGAATAATCATGTTGTAGCGAAAAAGAGTACTGACTTACCTACATAAGTGCTATCAGTATTAATATTTGTTTTAATAACGTAAAGACTTGTACATGTTTTTTATATTATTGTGATCTGTATATCCATGTTTAGTTTTTATATGCCCATGCTTTGCGGAGAGATTAGTATTATTTAAATATATTTGTAAAGTTGCAAACGAAACTCGATTTTTATATAAGATGACACGTACTATTTTTTAAGTAGGTACACATATACCTATACAGTACTGCTGTATGCTACAGCCTTTGTACTTATTAATTTTCAGACACCTAATTATAATTATTCAGTATTGATTAAATTGTCTATTTAATAAATATGTATTTCTCACTCTCATAGAGTCATTTTGATGGATGTAATTTGCATAGGTCAGTGTTTTCAATCTTCTATTATACAGGGTGAGTCGGCAAGGCCGCGCAACACCATCTATATTTTTGCATATTCTTATTTGCCTCTTAACTGCTTTTCTGAATATGTTTTGTTTTTGAAATTCGGTGGCGGTGTTACCAAGGTTCAAACTTTTTAAATTTAACAATTGCAGACCTTGCTAATAAAATCTGCACTGGCCATATTGCCAAAGGTTAAATAAACTTTTTTGGTTAAATGTTAGTCAAGACCATGTACATCCATCAGGTAATTTAAAGTTGAATTTGGTGATACATGGCGTTTGTTGCAACTGTGCAACATTTTCTAACTCGAATGTGTCACAACTTGATATTATTTTAAATAGAATACTATATTTTTTTATGGCAATGCTGCAACGGAATTTGAAAAATAAAACATTTCATATAGAACAAGGCTGTTCATAGGACATCCTTCATGTATGTCCATAGGACTCCATAAATGATCCAGAGAATATCCTATGGACGTTCATACGTAGTTCGTTGGTCACAACGCTGGACGTCTCTAGGACAATCTGAACGGACGTTCATAGGATATCCTAAATGGATATCACTCAGATTTAATTTTTACAAGAAATATTGATAATAACACAATAGATATTTGTCATATTTTTTATTTACTAATAAATTAATTTGAGCAATACAATATAGTAATTAGATGAAGTATTTCTTTGACTTTCTAATTCTGCTTAGCTCGCCGCCGCAACCTAGTTTTAATGATCTCTTTAAACTCATTGCTTTTACCATTCTTCATATCTTCTATTTAGCTGAAAGACAGTTTTCTAACTAAAGATCACACAGAACTTAATATTCGTTTATTAGTGTCATAATGAACATAACTCCAATACAAATGATATGCTTAGATTGTACATCATGGACGCCATCTTGTGCTGAAGTATGTATATCTATTTAGTACCCCAGGCTATATATCGCACATAATATGTGATAAATTGCATTTGAATTTTTTTGTTTAAGTTTATTATTTAATAATAATAATAAATAAAATATAAATATTAAATGTCGATCGTAAATTAGTATCCTGTAGGATGTCCCTTGTGGCATGTCTTATGGATATCCAATTCTGACGTGCGGGTGTAGATTGGGCCTAAAATGGATGTCGATAGTGTATCCTGTGCTATCTGGGATATTCATAAAAGTAATTAAAAGTCGAATAACAATATGCAAAAATATACCATATTCTATTTAAAAAAAGAACATAAGTATGCGGTGTGCTACTCCTATGTGTTACTGTTGGTCTCCTACAACTTTTATTTGAAACATTTATCTATATTTTAAATAGCAAAAGAGATGTTGACCACCGTAGCCTTGTTGACTAAGCACTATCTGTAGTTTATAGAATCTGAGCATCCAATTGGTACCGTAGCATAAAGCTCCATAAAACGGTAAAATTTATAAAGAAAACTGCAGAATTTACAGATCAATTTAAAAGTAAGAGCTATGGAAAATTGAACTTGTTCTTGCATATTACCAAAACTCTTTCCGTGATCCACTACCAACAATCTTACTATCTGTAGAGAAACACTGATCTAGATCTTCTAAGTTATATTATTTTGTATTTTGGTGGTGTGATGTTCCAGAGATTTGTGTGAATGTTAGTTAAATTTTCAGTATTATAATAAGTATTTATTCACCTTTGAATATTGCAATATTAAAAATCACCTAGGTACTCTGACATGCATAATTATATTTTCCTTCGGGTTGCTATTTATAAAGTATCCAGTACATAAATTTTTTATTATCAACTTAAAAATTATAAGGATGTACATCAATCGTTGAAAATGCACGAAATTCTGTAGCCTTTATTATTAAAAAGGCATAATTTTTGAGTGGTACTACTACTTTTAAAGTATTGCTGTTCTTTATTACCATTTTTAATTGAATACTTGATATATATTCTTTAGGAAATCAAAATTAATGCAAGAATTACAACGTATTAAAACAGACATGGGGCGGGCGGTAGAGCAGCGATTAAGCCGCTGGTTTTGGTACCGCTACCAAACGCTCTGTTTTGAGGCCGGAGTGAGTTGGCCTTGGATATGTCGGTGTGTTTGTGCATGTGGGGGTATATAATCCAGAAAGTTGGTGCCCTTCATAGTGTAGAGAAAAACGAGTAAATGCTCTTGGTCGTTGTGTAAAAGAGGAACACAAAAGAGTTTTTTTTAATAAAAGTTTTAGTTCACAGAAAGATAAAGGTTACACTCTTTATTTACGTAACGCTGCCGAGATAAAATTTACCAGTTTATCTCCATGCAATGCTTTTGTATTTGTTGTGTAAAGTTTTTTTTTATACTGAACCTCTTAAATCACATTGTATTAGATATACAAAAACATTGCACATAGCTACTTGCGAAATAAGTAATTATCATTTAAGACTAAAAAATGAGTACATAATTAGATTAGTTGATATGTTAAACACTATTTTTTTTAAGTGAGTATTAATTAGGTTTGTACAAAATACAAATTGAATTTTAGAAAGCATAACAATGTTTAAATTATTTATTATTTATATTAATTGTTGATTAGTTAATTTTTGTTTTAAAATGTATAGAAATATATAACAACACAGTAATAAATGAATTATATTAAATATTTTGTTTCTCTTTATTATATGTCCAGAATATAAGTGCAAAAATTGAATTAATGATCAATCATCGATCATAAAATTTGAAGTATTACCTAGTTGCAGTTGGCCCCAGTGCCTATAGTACGCCATTTTGGTGCAATATGATTTTCAACTTTTAAAGCAGTATACTAGTTGTGCGATTTTTAAAATTTTTGAGTTTTTGACAGTAGTATGGTTTGAAGATTAGCTGATACGTCATAGTATATTAAGAACGGTAAGGACATTTTACCTATTGAAAATTGTTTAGAGGAGGAGCGAAGCGACGATTCCAATTATTGTCTGGATCGGTAGTCCTTAACGTTCGCGATGGTTATAGCGTTTTTTGCACGATCGGAACAAAAAAAAATGCCTTAATAGCTATATTTCAAAATGATAAAGTACCTACCTTATTTTTTTTTATAAATTGACTGCGACAGCTACGGTAACCATAGTTCTACAAGGTATTGTTCAAAGTGATTAACAAAGGTGTGCGTAGGGTGCTGTTTACAAAAACAATCTAAACACGCATTAAATTTTAGGCAGTTATTGTGTATTGCTGTGCGGTTGCGTTCTTTGTGAAATTACAAGAATTTCTTTGTAATGAGTGATTCCGAGGACGACAACAGCGAAATTGATAGCTTAACTCAAAAGGAAAAGTGTTGGCCACAGACCAAAGAAAGCTAGTGTGTTCAGTAAAGAATGCGCCTGAACAAATTCTTAAATGAAGCACCAGATAAGGAATACCTATTTAATTCTTAAGGTACCTACGTTTATATTCCTTGTAATATGCAAGCTATAGTTAAATATGCTTATTTGTATTTTTAGATAGGAATGATATTAGGAATATCAGGAGCTTGTAGAAGAGAAGCGTTATATAACATGACTATAAACGATATTGAAGATTGTAAAGTAGTACCTTGTTATAAAAATTCCAAATACAAAAACAAACATTCAACGTACATTCACTGTTATTAACAAACATGATGAGCAAATTCACGATCTAGAAATTTGTCGGAAATACATTAAACTTTGGCCAAGCCAAGCAAAGAGCCTGCATTTATTTTTGAAGTATCACAATGAGAAATGCAGTAATCAAGTAGTGGGAAAAGGAACAATTGGGCTTGGCCATCAAAAATTGCCCAATATTTAGAACTGCAAGACCCGGCTTGTTATACTGGTCACTCATTTAGACGCACTTCGGCAACACTTCTAGCTTATAAAGGGTTAGATGTAATAGGGCTGAAAAAACATGGAGGTTGGCGAAGTTCAACGGTAGCAGAGAGTTATGTAGAAGATTCTCTCCAAAACAAGATACAATTTGCTGAAAAAATTCTACATGACGATGGAGTAGATACCACAATCACTGGCCTCCAATTCTGCAACACTTTCTATCAATACAAATACTGCGCAAACGAGCGGTTTAACATTCAGCAATTGCAATAAATGCACCGTTCTAGAACGGTGAGTAAATTACTTACCGTTTTGTTTGGCCTGGCAACCAGTAAATGCAGATTACTGTCCTGACAACGAATGTAGTAAGTAAACAAAAAAGACCGATCGTGAAAAAAATATGTTTTCATCAAAATTTTAGTTATTTTTAACAATGTTTTTTACAAAATGCCTGGTTATGCAGCATTCAACTGCACAGGTAGCACAGCAAAGACGTTTTGCATGTTCAGTTTCCTACAAGATGAAAAAAGAGGAATCCAAGGCCGTGCTGGATGGCAACTAATTTAATGTTCAAGTTCAAGATTATAAAATGTCTCCACTTTAGTTTTTACGCTTTGATCGTATCTGCTACAGCCAATATTTAAATTAGGTACAACCATAACTATACTAATTAAATTTTCACGAAACATGCATATAGTACATTATACACTAAGGGAGAGAAACGTCTTATTTTTCCGGAGGTGTAATTTGAAGCCCGAGGGCTACAAATACAATGAGAGAGAAATGGCGGTCTCTCCCGAGGTGTATATATACTATTTTTTCACGATCGGGAGTAGAAACACTTAATTTCATAAATAAAGAATGATAATAAATCGAAGCGAAATTACAATATTTAGAAGCCTTTGGGTACATTGACAATTCGGTGGAAAACAAAACAAATATAGCAAATCAAGTACTACAAGCTGCAACTACGGTTCAAAAAACTATAAATCCGAGTAAAGATAATGTTTTGTTTAGTGAAGTTCCTTCGAATATTAATTTCAATAGTTGTGAAAATGTAACATTTACCATCAATGTTAATAAATAAGAATTACATTTTGCTTAATTATTGGGCATGAAATAAAAATTCCCCTAGGGAAATTATTGTCTGATTTCGTACCTAGGGAGTAAATGCTTTACTTCTGTCACAATTTTGATGCCATAGAAACCGACTTCTACTCCCGGTCGTGGAAAATAGTATATTATTATATGAGCGATTATAACAGCCATTATTCACGAAGATGATGTTTGAGCCCACGAGCCGTAGGCGAGTGGCGCAAATCATCCGAGTGAATAATGGCCATAATCGCGAATGTGATACTATGCTTTTTCTACACCTATTAAACAAATAAATTAGACTCAAAGACGTTAATTTATCAGTTTTAACACAAAATAGAGGCATCGGTATCTACTCGTACAAAGTGCATACGTTGAAAAACGTAAACAAGCAATATACGGTGATACACTTGGCAGTCACGCGGTCGATTGTCAGCCGCAGAAAGAGTTGATCGCGGGCGATTTAAAATATCATCGAATCAGCGAAACAGTGATTTATGAATTTGTATTTGTGATTGGTCGGATACAGTGAATTATAGGTACGAGTTTTCACGAAAAAATGCTAATAATTGTCATATAATTAAATAGGTGTAGAAAAAATCTGTTATTAACTGACTAACGCCATGCAGCTTCTGTCTAGTTTGAAAGATGGGGAACAAAAACGCGACCTTAATAAAAAGTACTCGATCGTCAATCGTCTATATTTTATTTTAAATGTCAATAAAGACTGTATATGTGTTAGGTTACGTCAGTCGATTTTAGTGTTTCACGAACTTCTTGTTCTTGTCTTGCTTTTGCTGCAAGAACAAGAACAGGAAGTAGGTATCCAAGAAACAAAACAAGACAAGACTAGCTGGAGCAAGAACAAGATTTCTTGAAAAAATTCTCTCTGGTAGAAAACTCATTTAACAAATAATATTAGGACACACGGTGCCTCATACCGCTGCGCTTGCTAGAAAACCCCTAAAGAAGGATTGGATGTATTCTTTTATCAGCGCCTTTGAAACATGCCTAAATTTACGCGTGGATGTTACACAACAATATTTATCACAAGCCCGATGCGCGTCGTTCTTAGTACAAATAATTTTGACCTAAATGGAAGTACAAATACCTTCAATGAGTATCTGTATATAAAATACTTAATTACTTTAACAATATCTATTTATTTTAACCTTATACGTATTTCGGCATGTTTACATGCCATTGTTAAAGGTTATATGAAAAAGTAAACAGTTAGTGTTGTTATAGCAATAGAAATTTGTTACTTATCTTGGTAATCGTCTGCAGAAGACTTGACAGATACTCATTAAATATGGACTTTAACGAAGTAAAGCTGGAATTGATAAATAAACAAATACCTTCACTTTTATTTTATTTTTTCTGCGCTCTTGGAAATTAGTCGCTGTAAGCAGCTGCTAACACCGCTTAATGGCTAATCCGACCCTGGATGTAAAGATATAACAAAATTTTAAAGTTGGAACGAGAAAAGTAAATCTTACAGCCTCCGTAGGCTAGCGGTTCGGTACGTTGGACCGACAGCTACTATTGCGGAGGTTTGGTGTTCAAATTCTTGCTAGGGTGTAGGTACTCGTGTCGTCTTGTGCATGTTAGATAGGGGGTTATATGACCTCAGCAGGGTAAAAAAATTTTCATTTAATAAGATCAAATATCTATTTTTCCATTTATAAAAATTGTTGATGATGTATATAATCACAAAAAATATGCGAAACAGGTCGCTGGTACTTTCCCATACTTTTTACGTTTCAAATATTCTCGCGTCAAGATGTGATGGAAATTTAGATCTCCAGCCGGTACAAGCCCGCTGCAGACTCAAGGCGTTGGTTACTTACGGGCGGCGTTTCTACTACGTGAAAGGCGCTAAGATAGTTAATGCGCTCCAGAAAATAGTTATAACATTTTTATTTATACAGTTATCAAAAATATTTAAAGAGTTAAAAATATTTTTTTTTATTAGAGCTAATTGATAGGCGTAGTTAAAATTACATAGCTGCCAAGAAACACGACGTTGTTGATAGTAAAAAGTATCGTTTTTTCCTTAGTTTTTAAAATAGTTGAAAATTCTTGCTGATTCTAATAAAGTACTTCAAATAGTCTATCGAACTTATAAAAGTTTATAATGATTGGCGTTTGCGTTTTTGAATAAAAAAATCAATTTCAAAATTTAAAAAAATTCCTAGATGGCGTCAGAGTGAAATTTGGAAAATCAGTAAAGAACAAATTTTGCACTTCTTTGCAAGTTCTGTCGGCTCAAAAAGTAAAAAAATGGGTTGGGCAGTTTTTGATTAATGATTTTTTGAAAATGTCCAAAATTTTGAGCCGCTGGTATATTAACAATTTTTAAATTTCCAAAAATATTTTTACATTATTTGATTATACTTATTAAAGGCTATTAAATAATGTAATAATTTGTATTGATTGGATATTTTGTTTTTGAGTAATCGGGCATTAATGTTAAAATTTTCAAAAATTCGTAGCGGCCTTTATTTTCAAGATACAGCATGTCGATCAAGGGGTTCCGAAGATATAGGGGAACGAACGCACCCACCCACCCACCTACCCACTAACAGACATTTTTAAAACCACTTTTTTGGGTATCTTGGACCCCAAAACGCGTATTTCCGTTAAAATGTGAAATTCAAAAATTTGCATAAAAAAACTTTCCCTACTTCAGTAGAAGTATGGGAAGTTTCAAGTTTGCATTGCTATTAATTCTGTTGGCATAATTTGGTTATTTATAGCTGCTTTAATTCTAGCTGGTCTGAAAAATGTTTATATCGCGCTGACAAACAAATGTATAGCAGAGGATTTTATCATTCATAGTTTAAACACTGGAATCTGGATTAGGTTTCGCTTACTATTACAAAGTGTTTACTACAAAACTGTTTACTACTAATTCTAGGTGCATCTGTAGGAACTACACTTTTATTGACGACGACGCATTATAATGTCGAGCAGATATTTGTTATGTTTGCAGGTTCTAATATTTACGTTAAAATCACATAGGATGATAGGGTCATGAAGCTTGCTGATATCCGGGGAATGTATATTAATTGTATCGTTACACCTCTGAATTATATGCATTTTTTAAAGCGTATTTATTAGTTTCAAAACATTTTCCCGCTTCATTTTAAGGGGTTTTCGGGTGCTATGAATTTTTTCGGCAGATGTTTTTTCGAAAGATTTTACGGGGGTTTTGCTTTCTTCAAATTTTTTTACGGTTCTCTTTTCCGGGCTTTCTTTTTGTTCTTTTTCGGGGCTATTTTTCCGGCCTTCTTTTCGATTATTTTTACGAATTGTAGTTCCGGGAGCTCTTATATTCAAATCGACTCAGCGGAAGTAACATTCGGAGCTTTAAGCGCCCTGTATATGAACTATGAAGGTACCAAAAAGATCGTGGAGCGTAACCCACCGGTTTCGCTAGTATATATTCTTAAACATAAATCTAGCTAAACCACTAAGTCACGGTCAGAAGAGAAAAGTCGGCAAGGAAAAGTAAACTCATACCAGACATTTTAAAAATAGGCCTTTCCAAACCCAGGATAATTTTAAAAAGGATTGTGTTCGGTTTCATATTATAAAGCAAAAACTGGCAATAAATTAGAACATATGTAAAAAATACTAAATACCACTTGCCGTGCAAGTTGTTTTTTATAAACCAAGGTTTAATAATAGACAAAATTGTGTTTTTACTGCATAAGATTATCACCAACGAAAATAAGGTAAGCTTACTTGCTATAGAGTGTAATAGTTTGCCCGTAACAAAACTACAGGTGGGGAGCCTATTATAAAAGTTAGCGGGGGGTCCTTACGGTTTGCGTTACGCCACTGGTTTCTCAATATAACTCACTGGATATTAAGCTGTGACTATTGTCAATTAATATAATGTAAAAAGCAAAAAAGATCTTACACAACAAAGGAAGTAACTGCAATGTATTTAGCATTTGGTAATCCACTAGATAGCAGTAATGTTGAATAAAATACATTTTATAGTCTACGCTCTTAACAAAATGTTACTCTTATAAAATTAAAGATCTACTTTAGCGACCTCGAGAGCACAGGTTTGTACACAAAAATGTATTTAATTTGTATTGCGGATGGCGGTGAAATTGATTTTTTAATTTGATGAAAATCTACCTAACGATAGTATCAAAATAGCCATAAAATGAAAAGTTAGGCGTGACAATCTAAATCGTAGCCGTAATAACCTATAAATAGCCAAAAAAGCGTGGGGCGTAGCCCACGGGATCTGCTAGTAATGTTTATGTACATAGGTGGTACAATGCAGAGCTTAGAAATATGTGAATTACTCCTGAACTAAATTAACGTTTTTATTCATTATTAGAAGTTTGTTGTAGACGAATTTTAAAAAATTCAATAATACAGTTATTGCCGTATATGACAAGAAATTTAAGAACTAAAATTTGACTTCTTGTTACGTTGCAACTATTAAACATAATTTACATAAAGCCACCGAACGTAAAATAAAAGTTCGTTTTCCGTGCTTTCAACTGTACATGGTTTCAGTGTCCGCGAACATAACTTCCGTTTGAACCGGATATTGATACCTACGCTCGTTATAAATTTGTCAATCGGTTTCACACAACAGTACTACGTATGTAGGCACTTTAAACCCGTAAACTGTATAATGATTTCTCCTGCCAGTTATTATTGCTCATACCCATTTAGTCGAACAGTCGCATTGGTCTACTACCTATTGCATACCCTGAGGAGGGTAATAAAACCGACTATTTCTACTAGGTAAGTATATAATAGAATGTGTTAACAGGGACGCACGTCCATATATTCTATCAACGACCAAGAGTAAACATTGATCTTGAGATGCGGCGTGTTGATTGGGTCGCTCAACACCTGGGTGTTGCCAAGCAACCGCCCGAGGCCTTTTCGTTGCTAGGTGACCAAACCCTCACTAAAGCGTTTCTTGTGTCTCCAATAGTAAATTGTAGATCTGATGGATGGCACCCTAGTACGAGAACTTCATATTTTAATATCAGTTATTAACGCGAGAGTGGCAATTCAAAATTTCCCTATTTGTTTAGTAAAGTAATTGAAACAGCTTTGAGAATATCAACGCGTTCTATATATAGGCTACGCGCTGTTAACCATTATGAAGACAAATTGTTGTCATACAAATTTCGATTTAATTTGTCACAATTAACGTAGTATTTAGTGTATTGAAAAAGTAGTCAGAGTATGGATTGAAAATAGGGAATTGCCAACTTTCTTTGTTCGATATTAGATTGGTTATAGACACTATCACGAGCTTCGCTTTAAAATTACTAACTATCGAGAGCGATTGAAAGTTAACGCTTAAAGTATACGTTTTTCAATTAAATTTTTAAAATGTTTTTCAAAGGGTGGAATTCAGGGAAAGATATTTTGTTAGATTGCTGAAGATACCAAATATTTATTTTCTCTTCCACCACTGAAGTAAGTAAATGTGTTTTCAAAATTGAATCGAGGGTGCTTTATTACTTTCCTGCTTATCGTTGATAGTGAGCGAGATCTCACTGAAATTGGACCATCCTGTAAATGCTATTAACTTTCTGTGCGATTTCCGAAAATATAGCTTTAAACTGTAGCACTATAATGTACTTACCAGGTTTGGAAGTTGAATATATTACATGTATTTCGCAGAACTTAAATTGAGTGACATTTTTAGAGCGCGGGGGGGGGGCGGTATTACAACAAAATTTCTTCGGAAAAAAATTTAAAACCGAAAGTGGAAGATAGAAATGTTTCTTGGCATCATTTCAAACTGGGTTTTGTCACTCTGATAGAAAACCTTAAGGCAAATCAAATGCTTTTTTTTAAATAGCCGCTGCTCGTATTTTTTTTTAATTTTGACTAACGCCTTTTTAGTTAAAAACGTGTTGGCAAATTACGTTGAAATTTGCTGTTGAAGACACAAAATTACTTTCATACTGTCGACCAGTGGCGTAACGCAAACAGTAAACCCCCCCGCAAATCTTTAAAAAGACCCTTCCCCCCAGTTTTGTTATAGGCAAATTAAAAGATGATATCTACGTTTAACAGTCACATACCAGAATTATTATTAAGTTTTTTTAATATTAAACTTTACCAAAATTATAGTACTCTAGCACGTAAGCTTATTTCTGTTGGTGATAATCTTGTGCGGTAAAAACAAAATTTTGTGTAATATAAACATTAGTTTATAGAAGGCGACTTGAAAGTTACGTACTTTTTCAACTTGTTAAATGTTTTGATATGAGTTCACCATCAGTTTCTGCATTTCGATAAACAGTCATGTATGTTTTCTGCTGCAGCTTGATCTTGTACACTGTTATTTTTTAAGGTTGAAAAAAGGTATAATCCAAACATTGAGGTATTTGTATCTACCTTTAAAGGTATAATCCGGAATTAAAGGATGAAAGAAATACCCCAAGAGATTTATTTAAACCTTACAACTTAAGGTGTTTTATTCTACCTCAAATATCCCAATAAACGTAGAAAAATAAACGTCTTCAACAATAATAAAATACCTTAACCGATACTTAGCACTTTCTACCTTTGTGGAATAAAAAAATACCTTTTAAGGAGAAATTTTCCATCGTCACCAGCCGAACTGTATACAGTACATATATATACACTGTAAACTGAAAGGTATATAAAATTCTACCTCAAGAGGTGGATCTCATTCTACCTAGAAAAAAACACGTTAAGATATTTTATAACACTTCTACTGATTTTTATACAAGTTATTTTAAAGAATAATGTTCTTCCTCTAGCGTACAACTTTAAACCTGGAAGCATTTTTTTTTAATTCTACAAGTTTTTACATTAATTGTTTACAAAATAAAATTCAACCTTGATGCTAAAAAGTGTGGCCAATATAGTGTATACATCTATATACAGGGTGTCTCAGACATGACTCCCCAGGCCTATAACTTTGTTATTTTTAAAAATAACTATAATAAACTATATATATTCGTAAATGGGAGCAAATTCTCTATAAGATGGGCAAAGAAAATTTTAGAAAATCTGTACTCATATTATGGCAGCGATATTCAACTTTTTTTTTTCAAATTGCACACTATGATTTTTTTCGGTCATTCTGATAGTACTCTTTATTCTCCTTACAACCATGTAAACCAATATGGGTCTTACATAAGAAAATTCTCGACAAAAATACGATTGAAAGTTGAAGTCTAGGTTTGCCATGGAAACAACTGATTTTTGTAATTTTTACTCGTCTACGATGAAAACATTAAAAAAAATACCTTACTACAGTCTGCAGTAATATTCCTCCAGAATTATTAATAAAAGTTACAAGTAGAGAATTTCTGCATAGACTTGAATGTTGCGCAACTGAAAACGGAGAGAATTTTGAACAATTTTTGTAATTATAATTAACTTGTTATTAGCATTTAGTTAATAAAGGTAATATTGTATAAAAATAATGAATTTGTATTTTTTTTACACTACGCTATTGTTTTCATCGTAGACGAGTAAAAATTACAAAAATCAGTTGTTTCCATGGCAAACCTAGACTTCAACTTTCAATCGTATTTTTGTCGAGAATTTTCTTATGTAAGACCCATATTGGTTTACATGGTTGTAAGGAGAATAAAGAGTACTATCAGAATGACCGAAAAAAATCATAGTGTGCAATTTGAAAATAAAAAGTTGAATATCGCTGCCATAATATGAGTACAGATTTTCTAAAATTTTCTTTCCCCATCTTATAGAGAATTTGCTCCCATTTACGAATATATATAGTTTATTATAGTTATTTTTAAAAATAACAAAGTTATAGGCCTGGGGAGTCATGTCTGAGACACCCTGTATATAAAAATGAATCACTATTTCCCTTGGTCACGCCATAACTTGAGAACGACTTTACCGATTTCATTCATATTTTTTTTTAAGTTTTCTAATACTTTGTAGAAGGTTCTTACGGAAAGAAAAATTAAGAAAATTGCCCAGAAAATTAGAAAATTTAAGAAAACTTAACAATCAATTGCCGCATGTTTGGTACATCATCACTTGAGAATGGCTCGACCGATTTGGCTCATTTTTTTTTGTTGTGTTCGTAATTGTCAGGACAAGGTTTGTATGAAAGAAAATTTTGGGAAAATGCACCGGAAAAGTCGGAAAATTCGGAAAATCCAAAAGATGATTTTGTATGGTATTTTTGTATGAGATGTCGTATGTTTTCGTTTTTGAATGGCCTTTCGAAGAGAAAAATGGAAAAATCGAAGTGGAAAACTCGGAAAACTAAAAAAATTCGGAAAATTAGGAAAAATTGAAATTTTTTTCTTCTTTTTTTTTGGATGGAAAAACCGGAATGGAACAATGCAAAAGTCATGTTCCCACTTGAACTCAGATAATTCTCATGATTTTTAATTCATTTTAAACAAATTGAACGAAAATCGTCCCTCACAAACATTAGAGTCTCGATATCAACATATGACTGTCACTGTGTGACGTTCAGTTTGACAGTTCTGCTGTGTATCACGTTCCGTATTGATAGGCCGGGATTTTACTCCAAAAGATCAAGCATTGACGTCGTTAGTAAGTAGTTACGCATATTAAGTTTAGTATTTTATTTCATAATCGCTGAATCTATATAAATAAAAATCAATTGCCGCATGTTTGGTACATCATCACTTGAGAATGGCTTGACCGATTTGGCTCATTTTTTTTTGTTGTGTTCGTAATTGCCAGGACAAGGTTTGTATGAAAGAAAATTTTGGGAAAATGCACCGGAAAATTCGGATTTTGTATGGTATTTTTGTATGAGATTTCGTATGTTTTCGTTTTTGGATGGCTTTTCGAAGAGAAAAATGGAAAAATCGAAGTGGAAAACTCGGAAAACTAAAAAAATTCGGAAAATTAGGAAAAATTGAAATTTTTTTCTTCTTTTTTTTTTGGATGGAAAAACCGGAATGGAACAATGCAAAAGTCATGTTCCCACTTGAACTCAGATAATTCTCATGATTTTTAATTCATTTTAAACAAATTGAACGAAAATCGTCCCTCACAAACATTAGAGTCTCGATATCAACATATGACTGTCACTGTGTGACGTTCAGTTTGACAGTTCTGCTCTGTATCACGTTCCGTGTTGATAGGCCGGGATTTTACTCCAAAAGATCAAGCATTGACGTGGTTAGTAAGTAGTTACGCATATTAAGTTTAGTATTTTATTTCATAATCGCTGAATCCTTGCGTATTTAAGAATATATGATATTGCTGGGTGCCTAAAGTACAAGTCATACATCCAAACAGCATATTTATTATTTTTCCAAAACAAATTACAACAAAAACGTGGGGCGTAGCCCACAGGTTCCGTTAGTGTGTTAAAACTAAATCTATCTATATATATAAATAAAAATCAATTGCCGCATGTTTGGTACATCATCACTTGAGAATGGCTTGACCGATTTGGCTCATTTTTTTTTGTTGTGTTCGTAATTGCCAGGACAAGGTTTGTATGAAAGAAAATTTTGGGAAAATGCACCGGAAAATTCGGATTTTGTATGGTATTTTTGTATGAGATTTCGTATGTTTTCGTTTTTGGATGGCTTTTCGAAGAGAAAAATGGAAAAATCGAAGTGGAAAACTCGGAAAACTAAAAAAATTCGGAAAATTAGGAAAAATTGAAATTTTTTTCTTCTTTTTTTTTTGGATGGAAAAACCGGAATGGAACAATGCAAAAGTCATGTTCCCACTTGAACTCAGATAATTCTCATGATTTTTAATTCATTTTAAACAAATTGAACGAAAATCGTCCCTCACAAACATTAGAGTCTCGATATCAACATATGACTGTCACTGTGTGACGTTCAGTTTGACAGTTCTGCTGTGTATCACGTTCCGTATTGATAGGCCGGGATTTTACTCCAAAAGATCAAGCATTGACGTGGTTAGTAAGTAGTTACGCATATTAAGTTTAGTATTTTATTTCATAATCGCTGAATCCTTGCGTATTTAAGAATATATGATATTGCTGGGTGCCTAAAGTACAAGTCATACATCCAAACAGCATATTTATTATTTTTCCAAAACAAATTACAACAAAAACGTGGGGCGTAGCCCACAGGTTCCGTTAGTGTGTTAAAACTAAATCTATCTATATATATAAATAAAAATCAATTGCCGCATGTTTGGTACATCATCACTTGAGAATGGCTTGACCGATTTGGCTCATTTTTTTTTGTTGTGTTCGTAATTGCCAGGACAAGGTTTGTATGAAAGAAAATTTTGGGAAAATGCACCGGAAAATTCGGATTTTGTATGGTATTTTTGTATGAGATTTCGTATGTTTTCGTTTTTGGATGGCTTTTCGAAGAGAAAAATGGAAAAATCGAAGCGGAAAACTCGGAAAACTCAAAATTAGGAAAAATCGAAATTTTTTTCTTCTTTTTTTTTGGATGGAAAAACCGGAATGGAACAATGCAAAAGTCATGTTCCCACTTGACCTCAGACAATTCTCAGGGTTTTTCATTCATTTTGATCAAATTGAACTAAAATCGTCCCTCACAAACATTTGAATTTCGATATCAACATATGACTGTCACTGTGTGACGTTCAGTTTGATAGTTGTGCTGTGTATCACGTTCCGTATTGAAAATTGATATTTTGCGAAAAATAATTGAATTCAAAGCGATAGTTTCTTTGGAAAAAATGCCACCAGTGAGGCGTCGACATGATCGTTGAGTCAATGAAACTGACGAAGAGCATAGTCAGCGTTTGGAGGCAAGTCGAATAAGAATTTCTGAAGCGCGGTCCATTATGACTCCGGAACAACGGATACAGTCGAGTTCGACTCGCTCAGTTGGAACTCGCGCACAAAATAATTTGGAACGTCGACAAAACAGAGGGCCAAACGTGACAATTCGATATGAGCGTTTAGCGTTCAGATACGATCCAACAGTCGATTACGCTGCAGATGAATCGGTCGACTTCGGAACAATGAGCATTGTTTGTCAACATTGCAATGCTGAAAGGCTTACTTAGGACCAGCAACGCGGACCGGGCCCAGCTAGTAATGTATAATTTTTACTTGAATTTTAATCTTCTAAATCTTTTAAAATCCTGATAGTTTCTACCGTATTTCAATTTTTATTAGCAGTGTGAAGATCTTCCAACACATTTTATTTTCGCTTAAGAAAGCCAATAAAATAAATCAGATGTAAAAGTTTATACATAATTATTTTTATTTATTTAATTTAGTCAAAATATAATACTTAAAATATAAACAATAAAATAGAACAAAGACAAAAAGAGATACAAAAAGAATTATAAATAAACATTAAGTAAAATAAGTATACAACATTTTATTAAGGACCAACGCAATCTGTGCCTTGTATATTGACGTGGCGGCTATTATTTGAACTTTTTTTTCGTTATGCGGAAAACAATCGGGTATTAAAAAAGACCATACCAAACGTACCCAATCAGAATTTTATTTTTTATATGTTAAGCAAGAATATTTATTTATTAATTATTATCTTAACAGTAAAAGTTGCCATCGTTTTCTAAAGGCTTTTTGTTTGGCAACTGGACTTTCGTCATAGCTATATGACGAAAGCATGACGCATAGATAAGTAGTACTTTGGAATGTTGGGTTTACCTGCCATTGTTTGAGGGAAGTGGAAGTGGGGTAAAATAGCAAGAGGGTATGTAACAATTGCACTTCGGATTGTATTTATATCTATGCCCCGGCATCAAAGCTGACGAGCCGAGTCTAAGTGTTTAGAACGTTAAAAGTGTTAAACATAAATCGACGTTGTTTCCTGCAGTGGTAAGTTCAATTTCTTATTTGTAATTATTTTACAAACTAAATATGTACGTTTGTTATACCTGTGGTAAAACTTTTTTTCGTTTGCAATTGATGTTGCAACATATGAAGTTTGCCCATTATTATTTAACGCAGTCCAATATAGTATGTTACGTTGGTAGCTGTTTAAAAGCATATACCAGCGTGTATCTTCTTATATTGTCCACTGTAAGAAGAACCACAAGTATGTTATTAAATGCTACCGAAAACGTGACTGTGTTATAAATAAAAAATTTAAATCAGAAGTCCTCATTAGTATCTACGAGAATCCTTCCCATGGAAATATTGATAGTTTCGATTATGCTGATCAGATTGTTGGAGATGAAATAAACTACAATTTTGCAAAGGAGTTTGTAAAACAAATTTTAATGTTTAAATTACAATTGCCAGCTGTTTTCCAAAGAGAGTATTTGCAATAGAATGGAATTGTTTTTCAACGAGGAAAAACACCCGAACTATGATGAAAATTAAGACCATCGACAAAGGCTGTAATTTAAATTTATTTGGTAAGCATACGAAATATCGACAGTACAAGTGTAGAACTAGTTATTATTGTGTGTACTTTCAGATACCGAAGGGGAATCATTTCTAATACTATTGCCACTCTTATTCAGGGAAAATCCTCTTCAACTAATTAAAAAAGGTAGTTTATAAAAATATTATGCAAAAAAGGAGTTTATTCTAAATGCACATTTTCTTTCAATTGCAGAAGCCTGGAATACTACGTTCTATTGTGCCGGTAGCGGCAGAGGAAGCATCGTGGTCCGGCACAAATAATTTCACATACTATGCTATGTGTGTGCGGATCATACAAAAGTATGTGAGGTGAAGTCCTTCAGAGAAGCACTGGAAGCTACTCTAGCCATTATTTTTTATTTAACATACAGTACCCAAAAAGTACAGCAAAAACATGAAGTTCTTTGTCGGCCAATGTTTGTGTGCTGGAAGAGCCGATACGTCGATACAAGGCACAGATTGCGTGGGTCCTTAATAAAATGCTGTAATTATTTCATGTAATGTTTATTTACACTTATTTTGGTATATCGTTTTGTTTTTGATTAATTTTATTTTTTATATGTTAAGTATTATATTTTGACTAAATTAAATAAATAAATATAATTATGTATAAACTGTTACATCTGATTTATTTCATTGTCTTTCTTAAGCGAAAATAAATTAATCTGTTGAAAGATCTTCATACTGCTAATAAAAATTAAAATACAGTAGAAAATGTATGGAATTTAAAAGTTTTGTAAGATTAAAATTCAATAAATAATTAAATTTATTTTTGCAGTATATTGGCCACACTTTTTAGCATCAAGGTTGAATTTTAGTTCCTAAACAATTAATGTAAAATTTGTATAATTAAGAAAAATGCTTCCAGGTTTGAAGTTATACCTTCCAGGAGGAACATTATTCTTTAAAATAACATACATTAAAATCAGTAAAGGTGTTACAAAATATCTTAACGTGTTTTATTCTATCTTCGTATTAGTCAGGGTTTTGGCTTTAACGAATAATGTTATACTAAGGAGGTAGAATTTTATTCCTTAAAATGAGGTATATTAAAATCGCTAGAGGTGTAAAAAAATGCCCCAAGGTTTTTTCTTCTACCTCTGGATTAGTAACGGTTTAGGCGTTGAGGTATAAATTTATACCTAGAGATGGAATTATTTACCTCAACATGAGGTATATTAAAGTGGGTTGAGGTTTAAAAATGTACCCCATGGTCTTTTCTTATACCTCCGCATTAAACATCAATTTGACCTCCAGGTAGAAGGATATACCTTTTGAGGTATAACTTTATACCTTTAACTAAGGTACAATAATATCGGTTAAGGTAAAATGGCTGCATTATACCTTACTACAAGGTATTTATATTATACCTTAAGGTTGGATATAGGTAATACCTTTAAAGGTAGAGTTATCAACCTTTTCAGTTTACAGTGTACTTCAACGATTTCATTCGGTTTCTTTACATCACTGACACTCGCAAATTCGAAAAAATTCACTTCCACTGCTAGACGCAGAAACATTTAAAACAACTGCTAATTTTTGGAAGTTTTTTATAGTTTTTCGTCGATTTTTTTGCTCAATTTTTTTTCGTGCCTCACTTGGTGGTTTAGCTGGATTTATATTTAATAATATACAGGATGTATCAAATTGCGTGTTAACTATGGGTATCTCGCTTATTCGAAGAGATAAGACGATGGTTAAATTAGAGAAAAGTTGTGGAATTTTATGCCCACTAATAATCTGAAAAGAAATTGGATGGTGGTCTTTCCATTGCACTCTTATGAAATTTTAATTTTCTGTAATAAAACGCTCAAAACTTAAACAAAATGCAGTGTGACACATCGTTGAAATCAGAACTAAAAACTCTATCCAAATATGAAAAAAATTTAAAATGCAGACCATAAGAAAAAAAAAGTGGACAGTCGAAAATGAGCAATGGTAACAGTTATACCAAATCTGACCAAAAATTCAGATTTAGCGTGAAAAAGTGTCCTAATAATGCGTTACCTAGAAATATGTAATATAAATGACAACTGATTTATATAGCCGAAAACAAAAAATCCAAAATTTCAGTTTTTTTTTGACTAACGAGTGAGATCATATACATTCGGTAAAGCATCGACGCGAAGTTTTATGCACGCCATAAAAAGTAAAATATTGTTTGATAGTTTTATGTCTAAAAGTGCAATTGACCGTGTATTTTTACTTTTTTTTATTTGTTACTTTTCAGTTTATTACGGCTCCTCATCGCTCGGGGCGCCTAAAATGACCCCCTCTCTCCGCGGGGATTGCGGGGGTGCTTGTTACGCCACTTCTGTCAACGTCAATTTTTGAAACCATCAAAACTGGTAAGTATAATAATTTTCAGAAAAGTGAATAAAAGCAAATGAGCGAAACACTTCGCCTGGACTTTTCTATACTTTAGAAATAGTTACTTATCATGTTTTCAAGGACATTTAAGCATTGCCATCTTAAGTGCCAACAATGGCAAAATAAAATCTGTTTGTAAGATTTTGAGTAATATATCATACGGTCTACTACAAGCAGGTGGAACTACCCATGTGTTCTCTCCACACACCGGAGAGAAACACTACCTCGCACCGATTCTGAGTGGACCACAAGGCTAACACGCCAAGCATACAGCGCCAACTCACTTAAAGCAAGGTATGCCTTGCCTGGGAGTATGTCTTATTGTATTTAGAAACCGGAGTTTTTCAAAGCGCACCCAACTGAAAAAAAAAATTGTTTGGGATTAAAAATACTAAAAACGGAGAGACAAATTCGTCCCTCAAAAACTGGTGTGAGGGGGAAAATGAAGCTCACTAAAAATTGCTGCACCTAAAAATTAACTTTTGTTCTGCTCTTACTCATGAGAAATTTAGCTAAAACAGAAATATGTTTACCCATTTATTAAGCAAAAGTGCATGAATTTTAGATTTTCAAAAATGCATAGAAGGAGTTACAGAGAAATTAACGGACTGGGACACAAAATAGATTGTAGCTAATCTCTAGCTTTATAAGCCTAAATAATTCAAAATTGTTGTATAGCCAGTTTTTGAGCAATATTTTTATTAAAATTACCAACATTTTGACAATATTTTTCACTTTATAGCTTTAGCTTTAGCTTTTCGAAAATGTTTGTGCACAGTAGCATTGCTTTTTTATAACGTTATTAAATAAAAAATTTTTGAACTTGATCTGTCAATTTATTTTAGAGTGATAAGGTGCTAAAGCAAAATTTTCAAAAAATTATAGTAACCGCCATTTTAAAGCTAGAAAGTTCGAAAACAAGCTTTTGATTTGCCCCAAGGTCTTCTATTAGATTTCGTGATAATTACAAAAAAACCGTTTTCCGGCAAAAATGCTAGTAAAAAAAAAGTGTAACTTCCGTATCCGCTTTCAAATTTTCTTTAAAAGCTTATTTTGTCAGTGAATGTTGGATTTGTGTATCTCAACCCACCAGCAGACAGACATTTTTTAGAAAACACTATTTTGGGTTGCTGGAGAGCAGTGGTAAGTGCGCGGGCTACGGAAGTCGAAGATTGTCTTTGAATAAAGGGTTAATTAATCTTATACCATGAATGTCTTTATGCAGCGTATCCGGATGCGACTCCCGGCCCGATCGTTCTTCTTCGCAAAACAACGAAATACCAGAGAGGTGAATTTTCCACAGGAAACTCCCTCTGCATGTACTTCCTGTGGTTCGGAGCCCACGTTAAACTGTAGGTCCCCTATGTCTGTCTGTGCAAATTATCTATTTTCGCGCACCAAACACAGACATAAAGGAAAGGTCGCCAACGCCCTAAACAGGGTATGGCTAGAGAAGAAGGAGATCTATAACAGGTATTTCCGTCAAAATCTCAATTAAAAAATGTTCATGAAGTCAATACAAGTATCTAAAAATATTGTTTTAAAACTGGTAACACGTATTAATCAACAACACTTTTTTATTTTAGCTTTTAATAAGTAAGAAATAATTATAGCAACTACGTGTTTTAATAATAAAACCCAATCGTGAGCAAAAATTTTTTATAACCTTTCATTGACCAACTCAATTTTGTTGATGCACGACAATGTCACTCCTCATCGGAGTGATATTTCCTAGCAACTACACAATTTCTTTGTCAATGAAGCGACAGCGACAGAATTTTTAATAATTTTTTATTCGCTTGTGGTATGGCTGTTATAATATAAATATTATTTTAGTATACTAATTTTAAAACTACCGTAGAAGGGAGTCGTGTTTCGTATGTCGCCAGTTAAGCCTGCTATCATTTAAGGTAGTTATTAAATTAATTAAATGTATGTTTAGTTTAGTTAGTTAATAAAAATAAATTTAGATGAAGGAATAAAATGTTATCAACATTTACTTTGCCATGGTCGAAGAAAAAAAGTTTTTTTTTTAAATTCCGCGGAAATATTGCAAAGTCCTTAAAATTCAAAAAGGTATAAAACAAATGCATATTTCCAGTTGTCAATCCCGGAGGAGCATTTTTATCAACAGAGGGAAGCACTCGAACATCTTTTCAAAGCTTTGTATTTCGGAACAATACCAAAGATAGTACTTGTCCGTAATATTATGGGAATTCAATTCGAATTCTTTTATGCGACTACTTTTGAATGAGTTGGATTGAAAACGGCTTTCACGTCCTTTTTATCTCCAAATTGCTTTTGTAATCTACAATTCTGTAGGCCTCCTTTTGTTTCGAACAATACAGAAATCGGAAGGTAAGCAAACCAATCTAGCTTTACTATTATACTGATGTATTCCCATACAGAGTTTTGCAAATTGCTTTTCTACATCTACAGATACATATTTTATTTTTTTGAAATTTTGGGAAAATACTATTTTCTCTATACACGATCAAATAGTAACAAAATTAGTGGCAATTTTGGTTTTCGTGAAATAAACATGATCTTTTTTACATTAACTGCTGCTTTTAGGTGAACCAAATTCAATATTCATAAAAATGATACCAAAACAGGAGCTAAACTTTTTTTACCGTTTAAATATAATTAAGTATTATAATTGATATGAACCTCTAGCACCAACAGTTACTACCTTTACATAAGATCCCAATTATACTACTGACTGCGTTTGCTACTCACTTTGTTTACAGTCGGTAGCACTGTAAATTAGCACCTTCCACGCAAAATTAAGGAAACAATCGATTTTTGTATTTTTCAACACGTATAGCTTGAGATTAAATAAAAAACACCAGAAAACGGAAAAAAGTAGTAACTCAAAAAATAGGTTTAGAATCTTATTGATACGGTCAGCGATGGTCTCCTGTTTATTCAATAAAAAAAAAACAATTTTTAATATTTCAAAAATTCATCGATGGCGTCACTATGCATTTGGCGCATTGGGGGCACTGACCACACTGTAGGTCTTCCCTAGCTCGTCATAAGCCTAGAAACTAGAAAAAAACGTGTTACTAGAATTTTTAGCAATTTTTTTGTTACAATTTTTTTTAAATTGTTTATTTTACAGCTTTTATGGTTCAAAAACTGCCAAACACTGTTATATTGGGTTACTTCTGAAGCTAATACCAAAATTAACTTGTTTTTAGTAAAAAAAACCTCAAAGTCACAAATGTTAAACGAATAGGTCTTGCATCAGAACTGATTTTCATCAACCTTGATGTTGTTTTCGATCATTTCGATGAAATTTAGACTATAATACAAGTTTGTTAACCTTGTATTCCACATTAATAATTACGTTTTGTTTTTGTTCTTTGAATTATTGAAATGAATCTACTTTGCCGGCAGGAGTAACCACGCGATGCTAGAACGGAAGTGATGGAACAGAAGTGATAGGACGGAAGTGAGATCACCTAGATGCAAACTGAATCAATAAATGTTCAGTTGTGCTATCACAGACACACCTTACAAACGAGTGTATTTTGTGGCTTTGCTTATATAGGAAGCAAATAAACAGCATATCAAGCGAGAAATGTGTTTCATAATATATTAGTGTAAGATTGAATTATTTTGCAATTGTATTTCCTTTCTACAGAAACAAAGACAATATCATTTCAATTTACATATTGACATTTAAAACATGAATAACGTTTTTATATGGAAATAAATTAGATATTGATGAAATATCTATGTAAATTTGCTAGTAAAAGTCGCTTGCTTTATAATTGTTTTTTCACGCTACCGGCAGTGTAAGTAGGCCTTACATCCATAGCTACAGGGATCGTAAGTAGCTGATAACATTCGTGTACTAGTTACCCTTGATGACGGAACTTAATAGTGTCACTTACGTTCCTAGGAAAATAATGTTGATTTTAACTGTTGGTTGATATGGTAACAAACACAGACAACTTAGAATAATGGAGCTTTTAAAAAATAATTCCGATGACAGCTGTCAAAACGAACTTTTAAAAATATGATTAAATTTCTACCTGTAGGCCTACTTACATTGCCGGTAGCGTGAAAAATTTAATAAGTAACACGGAATGTATCGACTAATAACATCCTCGGCAGGCGACAAGCTTCGGCTCCGCCTCAGCTCGTATTCGCCTACCTCGGATGTTATTACGTCCTTACATTCCTTGATAGTTAAATAACTATTATTGCGTAGAACTAGATCATACTGTCGTATTTTTGTAAAGTACGTTGTTTGCTATACAAAATGGCCATTTACGACTGTTTTGACCGGTACCGAACTAAAAACATGCCCAAATCGCCAATTTTCAAATAAAGTGTTGTTTTTAAACAAATATAACGTAATATCTCTAAGAAATACTTGGAATATCGACTTAATTTCTTTTTGATTAAAAGCAGATGAATTGGCGCTGTCTAGGATCTCCTTTTTATTTCTGAAAAAAGTTGTTTTGGCCCAAAGAAATTACTAATATAATTTTTTGCTTTTGATGTATTGATATTTTTACTAAGCGATAAACTTTTCTATTTGTAGATTTGAACATATACATGCAGCGAATGAAATTAAGATAAAATTTTAAGAAATATTTTAAAGCAAAAAATTGATAGCATATCGCTATGATATTGATGGTATAATTTTTTATCGTAACACCGCGCACTGTGATAGTTTACTTTCTATGCCCTCTGTGCCACACGATACGATTTAAAAAAAAATAAAATTTGTGTTTAAGCTAAACAGTGTTGTGCATTATCTAGATACTTAGTATCTTAGATAGTATGTAGATATTAGACACAGTGCCTGTGTCTTTATCTAGATACCTACTATTTTTATAGTATCTGCTATTCATATCTAGCTACTGAAACCAACTATAATACACAGTATCTAGACACAAATATGTTTAGATATTTTTCCAGATATTTTTTTTTCGAATAGTATCTGATTTTTCCAATTGAAATTTTACCGTAAGCCGCGTAAGCGTAATAGTATCTACAGGGTGTTCTGATACTCGCGGACACGAACTGTGAGACGGTATACTACGTGAAAAACTGAACAAAAAGTTCTTCTACGATTTTTCGATTCCAACAAGATTTTTGGAGTCATTGAAGATTAAAAAAATTTGAAAATAATCATTCAAACTCATATAGTTTACATATAATTTAAAACGATAATTGACAGGTAAAATTACAAATGTTGTTTAAAGTGTCTAAGAAACTCAAATTTACGTGTTTAATTTAGCATTAGCACGCGATTGGCTGTTGAAAACTGCACGTCATTATTTATTTCTTTCATAGTTCGTCATTTGTTTGAATTTAGTTTCACATTTTGAAATTGGTCCGAAAAAGTGAGAGAAAATGGTCGCGTACAAACGTACTACTCGTCCTGTTTGTTTATTAGAAGCCCCTAGTGCCATCTGCATATCATAATACTGTTGGTTCTCATAATTCGCGGCTATTCTGTCGGACTTTAGAACTAAATTCAAATGAATGACGAACTATGAAACAAATAAATAATGACGTGCTGTTTTCAACAGTCAGCGTGCCATTGCTAAATTGAACACGTAAATTTGAGTTTTTTGGACACTTTAACAACATTTGTAATTTTTCCTGTCAATTATCGTTCAGTACTTGTTTAATCACTCAAATTTGAGTTTGAATGTTTATTTTTTGATTATTTTCAGATTTTTCAAAACTAATAGCTACCAAAATATTGGTAGAATCGAAAAATCGTAGAGGAACTTGTTCATTTTTTACGTAGAATACCGTCCCACAATCTGTGTCCGCGTGTATGGGAACACCCTATAGATACATATTTTCCTTAAGTATCTTATCTACATCTAGATAGAATTTGGGTAAAGTATCTGACATATAGATATTTATATCCGTAAGTATCTGTATTTGTATCTAGATACAAAAAAAATATCTATGCGCAACACTGAAGCTAATTTGCTCATTAGCAATAGTAGTATAAGATTCAGAACTTAATTGTTAGGTCCAACAATATTTAGGGGTGTTGATTTTTTCTTTACCACCCTAATTTTTCGAAGAAATTTGTCCTTCCATTTTCAGTTCTTTTTATTTGAGAAACTTTTTTTCCAAAAAATCAAAAAATCGATTATAAAAATAATTCGTCCTAGCTTGTATAGCAGCATCGATGACACTGTGCGAGGTATTGTGAAACAAGTGGTGCGTAAGAGATAAATAGACAGGCGAAGCCGACCCGATAAGTTGTGACTGTTGTTACATTGTCCTTCTTGCAATGAGGGATTTGCAGTTTTTTTTTATCTAAATACCCTACAACTCTAACAGCTTTTAGTTAGCTGTACTGTAATTGTTGTGATTAGACATGTAATAGTTATTTATGTTACTAGTGGGACAAAGGCGTTGTTATAACACGAGTTTGAAAATTGCACGAGTCGTGCAATCAAACGAGTGCCATAATAATGCATTATCCTACGTGTGACATACGAAATTTTATCTTCTACTGCTTAAAATTTGTAAAAAATCGAATTTTTTGCTCGAAATGATATTTGACATTTTGCATTAATTTATTTGGAAATGTCAAGTCACTTTTAAAATATTTTTGTTTTAAAATCAAAGGAACGAGTTAGAATCGATTTCTTCAATACTACGGCAACCTTCCAGTTTCCTTATAAAGTCAGCATCAGTTTTGTTTGTGTAAATAAAATGAGTTGTGTAATGGTATGTTATCTCACTAGTGAGATAATGAACTTTATTACCTAACGCAAATGAATGACATAATGAGTTCTTATCCAAGTAGTTGTAGATAAAAGTAATTATTTTGTATATCTGGGAAAATACAGGCAAAGTGTTTCTTCGCCCATTTTGTTGTATAGTAGCGTTAGTAACGATAGTAGTAGGCGTCAAACGAATTTCTTATTGCTTCTCAGAGGGTTGTCTGCTATTTTCTGCTTAAAGCCACGGAAAGTGTTAAATGCTGGTAAAATACAAAACCAGATTTTCCAAATTTCATTTAAAATAAATATTTTAGGTTTAAAGTAACTTACTCAAGCTAACCTTTAAGAGATTTTTTCTTATCGCGCATTTCTATTGATCAACATGAATTTGGTACAAGAATTTAGAAGAACCCTTCATAACGACTCTTGGTTAATCCGCCCATCGCTTAAGGTTTGGCCTTGGCTGCTCATGGGAACTCTGTTCGGCTCAGCGCATGTAAGCATTCCCCTCGCCCGAATTTACCAATAGGCTGACTATTGGGAGGTCCAAAAATATGTTTTGACTATTTTAAAAGCTTTCAAATGCACATATCATTATCTTGTGTACGTAAATTATTATAAACACGTAGTGTCATAATGTTACAGCCGGTAATCTAGGACGAGTCACGCCCACGCATACAACTTGAAGCTAGGTAACTGCAACAGTGCAACTGTTGGCAAGTGTTCTATTTACTGTTCTATCGGAAGGTCTCATTAAGCTGAGGTGAAAGCCTTTACAGTTTGCGTATCTTTAAAAATAACTTTTCACTTGTGTTCTTGTAAAGTAATAAAAGTGCGACTTAATAACACTAAATAATAATAAAGAACGCTCGTGCAACAATAATATACGCATTGCAGAGGAGATTTTAATATTTGCGCTAAAATGTTAATACTGTTGCTGCTCTGTTAGCGACGCAAACCCGCGTTTTCGAACGTCACAACAATATGCTAGCGCCGCGGATCTGAAGCGCTACAATAGTTAGTTTTGGTAGTTTCTGTGCTTCTGTACGACCTTAGAACTGGAATTGACTGTATACACCGTTTTCCAGAAAAATTTAACCATATGCAAAATGCATCCAGATTTTATGTTGCTAGGACACTGACCCGCATAATTTTAAATCTGCCTTTTAATACAAAAAAAATATTTTTACATTTACAGCTAAGTATAAACTTAAATAAATAGTTATCATTTCAACACGTCTTTTTAATTCCAGAGCAACAACTACGTATTCTAATGTTTTCTTTGTTGAGAAGCAGTTGTGGCCGATGCCTTCTAATCAGAAGTTTCGGGTTCCAATCATGAGTTGGAGAAATATTTTATAATTTTTTTTGTTAGTTTATTATTTTCGAATTGTTTTTGTCTTTTCGTAACTGAAGTTTTAATGTTTAATTATGTTATAATAATGAAATTGTCATCAATTTATCTATTTCATTACTTGAAGTATTAAAATTACAATGTACTGTACAAATCGTTTTATTTTTACTATTTGATTGTAAAACTAGTGGGAAAATTAGATGAATAACAAAAACAAAATAAAAACGAGTTTGTACCGCCAAGAATTGGAACCCGAGACTTCCGCTTAGAAAACAGCATCCACAACCGCTTCGTTACAAAGATATTAGAATACTTTGTTGTTACTGATTAATTAAAAGGGCACGTCTAGGTTATATTAATATTTAGTTAGACTTATGCTTGATTTCAAATGTAAAAATTGTTTTTTCCGACTAAACTGACCAATAACAGCTAATAACAGTAATACAGTTTAAATTCTCAGCCAAAGTATCATGGGGACATAAAATCTGGAAAAATATTAATTTGCATGAATTTTGCATATTATAGTTCTACTTGTTTAGCAAACGGAATATATTTTTGTTAGCTTCTTAGTAAAGTGTTATAACATCGTATTTCAATTACCGTTTCTGAATTTTAGCTGAGATTAATCGTGTACAACAAAAAAAAGTATTGTGCTGACAAAAGCATAGCATAAGGGCTGACCTTACTTAATTACCGACCAGCAGCGATCGTGTTATGGTAGAACATGGCCTCCCTCTCCCCTGTAGCTACCCCAGTGCAAATAGTAGGTAAGTTACTTTTGAAAAGGTAGGGCTTCGTACTTATTTATAGCCTAGGGCCACATAAATGTAAATCCGGCACTACACCCAGCATCTTGGCTCAACATAGGCATGGGCACTATGATAAATACATAGATAGAGCTTTATTGTTGTTGAGATACATGGTATCTATTAACAATTTCTTGGTTACAATGAATGCATATACAACATAAACAAACAAAACAATATTAATGTGTGTATCAGACTGTCGCAGCAAATCTCCACATTGAAGGTCAGCCACTGAGTAGAAGACATTTTTCGTTAGGTATATATTTTTGACTACTTTTTTAAATTAATTATCCATACATATATAAAAGCACAAAGGTTTTTTTTCTCCGGTTCCTCCAGCGGCTACCGCTTCACCAATTTGGACCATTTTTTTTAAATGAAAGGTCTCTATCCACAGATGGAACATGAAACATTTTTATATTTTTATTCTACGTCAATTTTTTAATAATAATTATTTTAATTTATAATATATATGAAGGTCGACTAAACGCGCTTCACTTGGGGCGCCATCTACAATAACGTCGCGTGACATTATTGGAACTAATGCATCACGTGACTTGACATTTCGCCGGTTCTGTCAACGCTGTCTGTCAGTGCATTGTGTGCTGGGGTAACACTAGTTGCTATTTAAATATCTAACTTCTAGTAATAATTTATTGTAGTACTTAATACCGGCATTTAGAAAACATTTAGGATAATACTCGAATTACAATTAATAGGACGATTTTCACAGTTATTTCTAGTTGGATATAATTATGGAAGTCCATATGTTCAAATTGAATAAGTTTTTGTTATTATCAACAAAAGTTAATGTCTCAAATAAATAAAAGTTCGGCAATGTCATTATTTTCAATTTACTAAAAAGTGGTCTACAAGAATCTCTTTTTTTAACATCGGCAATAGTTCTTAGGGCTTTTTTTTGTATTTTTACACGGTTAGAACTAGTAAAAGCGAGTGATCCCACAAAAGCAACCCATAAGTCGCCCTTGCCTGAAAATAACCAAAGTAGACAGATCTCAATGTTTCAGGACTACATATTAATTTTAATTTTTTTTTCTTAAAGCAAAAGTGGCAATGCTTAACTTTCCTAGTAGTAGTTGAACATGTTTATCTCAAGTAAGTTTGTTGTCTAATGTTAAGCCTAATAATTTACACGAACTAAGTGAAGTTATCGTAGCATTACCGCAAATAACTTCTAAATTATTGGCTGAATTATAATAAATAATATTTGTTTTGTCAACATTCAAAATTATTTTACTGGCATTAAACCAGACAGATTTAAAGCAGTGGTTATATTGCTTTTCAAATTTAATTCATTGTCACTTTTGATATATTAATATTTGTGTCATCTGCATACATCGTGAAATAAAAATCGATATTAAAAGGCAACTCATTAACAAAAATTATAAAGAGTAATGGGCCTAATATTGACCCTTGCGGCACACCGCATATAATTGATTTATTGTTAGATGTATAACGTTGAGTAATAGAAGCCAATGTATTGGAAATTTGGACGTATTGCTCTCTGTCTGATAAGTAAGATCTAAGTAAAGATACAGGATTACCTATAATTTCATATGCTTCTAGTTTATCCAGTAATATATTATGATCTATCAGGTCAAACGCCTTTGAAAGGTCACAGTTTATGGTAGCTGTAATTTTTTTGTTATTTATTGCGTTGTATGTAAACCTCAAAATATTGAAGAGAGCCGAAGCAGTGGATTTACTTGGAAGGACTACCTGACGTAGGACACGCTCTTGGAAAACTTAATTACCATCAGCTTTCAACAACATTGAGGAACCTTCTGCTTTAAAGTTGTATGTGTATGTATGTATGTTTACGTAGGTTCTGAAATGTATTATCTCTTGAGTTCAAATCTAACCAGTATATAATAGATCACGAAGCTGGCACAACGTTCAGCGAGAAACAACAACATATCACACACAGGGTATGCAAAGTTACAGCGGATATAGAACAAAGAACTCTTTTTTTGAATTCATTTAGAGGTCACAAAGGTATTTCTATCACAAACCTCAAAATTGTTTTTTTTACAATTATGATAAATTTAAAATTGTCTTCATAACTACTTGCTGTAAAATATCCAAAATTTAAACACATCTTTCGAGAATTTAGAATAACTTTTAAAACTCTGATATACAATTAACATCAAAAATGTCAATAAAAGTATGCCTAAATATAAATAATTTAAATATACATATTTTTAAAAATTTTAAAAAAGAAGCTTGCAACAAAATCTGCAATAACAGAGAAGAAATTAAGTGTTCCCATCAAAACTTTTTATTATTTGATATAATAATGTTTTTTTTAAGTTTAAACAAATTTTTTTTTCTATTTTGGTTCTTTACTGACTGCTTTATGAAACTCATTTGGGTTTCGTAAATCCACTCCTTAAAGAATTCGAAATTTTATTTTGCTAGGTTGGTGGCAACCATGTGACAACAAAACCTTCACGCGGTATAAACGTAACCTTCAAATTGTAGGTTTTAAAAATTAAGATTATTTAGCGTATTTTCCGCTACTTTGCGTAGCTCGGGTGGGGTCCAAGATAATTCTTCTTCCATCTTATCTTCAAATCTTAGGTATTTTAATAGTATATTAAAAAACAAGTTTCATAAGACATGATTTTAGAGCACGCGTCCAAGTTAGAAAACGAGCCGCTTGCGGCGAGTTTTCTAATGGACAAGTGCACTTAAATGTCTTATGAAACGTGTATTTTATACTATTTTTTCTATTTTGGCCCAAAAAAGTTAAAAATTACCTTATTTTATATTTTAATTTAAAAACATAATCGATAGGAACATTTTTTGTATTTTGTTTTGGTTTTGTGGCTGTTGGTGACATTTAAAATAATTTGAAACAATTCAAACTACTGTCAAATTAAAATTGAGACAAACTGTGTTTGAAAGTGATTTAATTTTTAAAATACCTAAGATTTGAAGATAAGATGGAAGAAGAATTATCTTGCACCCCACCCAAGCTACGCAAAGTAGCAGAAAATACGCTAAATAATCTTAATTTTTAGAACTTACAATTTGAAGGTTATGTTTATAACGCGTGAAGGTTTTGTTGTCACATGGTTGTCACCAACCTAGCAAAATAAAATTTCGAATTCTTTAAGGAGTTGCTTTATGAGTTTCATAAAGTAGTCAGTAAAGAACCAAAATAGAAAAAAATTAAATCACTTTCAAACACAGTTTGTCTCAATTTTAATTTGACAGTAGTTTGAATTGTCGACACCCACAAAACCAAAACAAAGTACAAAAAATTTTCCTAGTCGATTATATTTTTAAATTAAAATATAAAATAAGGTAATTTTTAAATTTTTTGGACCGAAATAGAAAAAATAGTATAAAATACAGGTTTCATAAGACATTTAAGCGCACTTGTCCATTAGAAAACTCGCCGCAAGCGGCTCGTTTTTTAACTTGGCCGCGTGCTCTAAAATTATGTCTTATGAAACTTGTTTTTTAATATACTATTTGTATATTGTGTTTTCAGTTAAAATCGAACACTCGATGAGACGATAACGTTTATTTATTTGACAAATCACTGTATCTGTTAAATCATTTAAAAATCATTGCTGTTTTTTATGAAATTATAGTTTTGTGTGTTTAGTATGTGTAGTGTAGGTAGCTTTTATAAATAAGTGCCTGCAAATATATGTTCACTACGCCACTGGTGCGAATTCTGACGCTTTGATGACGCCCCAGATGTCCAGCATAGCAGCCATGTTGGACGCCATCGCTCTGGCTGGCCCTTTGTTGCGTATTGATACACCACTTCATCTAGTCGCCTTTGAAGTCGACTGACATTTGATGAAATGCTCCCTCACCCGAATCAAATAACATTTGATGATATCAAATCAAGAACGGTTTTCGGCAAATTAACGGAAATCTATTATTCTGCGTTGGTAAGCGTAGTTAATATACATTCACACATACATATTAAGAATTACAGAACCATGCTACTATTTTGGTAATCGTTGGAATTTGTATCTTTACAAATTCTTAAATTAATGGCATTGTAATAAAGAAGAACAAGAAGAAATTTTAAAATCAATTTATTAAAACAGATATAAAACCTAAAACTCGAACGAATTTTACGTAAAGCTTTTTTGGAAATTTGCATCAAATTAACAAGGTATTATTGTGGTTTGAAACTATAGACAGAAGTTTGACTTAAACAGATTCAGATGAGTAAAACAGCAACAGTATTAACCTATAGCTGCTGCTAAGTTCACTCATTTTTACAAGAGAAAACCAGAGTAGTTATTTTAGGCGTTTCGACAATTGTCGGCAAGCTTTCTTCATATGAGTATGTTAAAATATGGTATTTTATTAAACGAAACTGTTCATGTGTGCAAATTTGTTGTCAACAATGGCAGCAACCTTACTTTGTTGGCGATTATGCTGACAACATAAAACGTTGACGCGTTCACATCAAAAACCACAAAATTAGCTGCAAAGAATATGAGGGAAGATGGCGATGTCTTAATTAGTGCAAAGCGTCAACGTCGTCACTCGTCGTTTGAGTATTTGAGTTTGATATAGTTCCTATTTTATTACAATACAATTTATTATGTTATTCGGTATAAAGTGCAAAAGAATGGCTGCGAATTATCGAACCGACAGTATGATGATGGCAGAATGGCACTCGGAGATTCTAATAACCCAGCAGGACAAGCGGTAGGTTTATATGCGGTCATTCTTTCGCGCGTTGGACTGTTTTCAACTAAATAAATAATATTTCACAATGTCAAATCAGGAAGTAAAATAACGGCGTGGTGTTCTCAACAGCCAATAGCGTGACTTTAGAAACGTAAATTCGAGTTTTTCGGACACTTCAAACAACATTTGCATTTTTTCTTCTCAATTATCATTTAAAAAACTATCTTTTGTTTTTTTTTGTAAGGAAGAACGTTTTGTTCAGTTTTTTTCGTCGAATACCGTTTCACGGTTCGTGTTCGCAAGTTTTAGAACACCCTGTATAATAATTTAGAAATTTATCACTTATGAAAAATGCGTAAAAATATTTTCTATCCCTACAATTTGAAACTAATCGCTTATGTTTTGCTTATGGCATGACAATAAAGGCTCTATGTTTGTGACTTCGGCCGAGCTTTACAACTCTTAGATTTTAGGAGATACGTAGAAAAAAAACAGTTTTTCAAAAATTCTGGTGTGTCTAATCTCAAAAGCATTTGTTAAACAAATAAAATTTTTCACGAAACTAAAAAAAAATATGTCTACCTCAAACAGTTTCCGAGATATGGCCTCTCAAAGGTGTCTCTTTTGTCGCGATTTTTGGCCAAAAAACGTACTTTTCAAAGTTACTAAAATTGTTCAATTCCTGATTATGCTAAGTGGCCCATAGATAAGTGAAAACTAAACTTTCCGTAAATCTAAAAAACATTTTTTTAATTTTAATGCGTCCGAAGTTATGATTCTGACCTTCCAAAGTTAATCAGTTTTTCCGAAATAGCTCGTTTCCCACGTGAAAATTTCTTACCACTAAAAAAATATATATAAAATTCCCTACAAAACTAAAACAAAAGAATGTCATAACTGAAATAGTCTCCGAGATAGGGCCTATCAAAGTTTGCCTTTTTTAGTTTTTTTGTAATTTTTTGACCAACTAACGCATTTCTTTTAATTCATTGGACTCTCCGGAGTACAATGGGCCGAATAAGGCCCATTAAAGCTGAAAATATACGATGGGACTTGACCTATATCGATCGGTTTTCTTTTCTCGTCAGATACTCAGCTTCGGCAGAAGTTTTCCTGTTTTCACTCGTCAAGAATCGAAAAAATGTAGTAAGTGGTCTGGAAAAAATATATAAAAATGTATTAAAAATGTATTTTTATATACTTATTATTAATCAGACTTTCTTTTTACAATTTTTAATTAATTGTTCCAAAATAATATAATAATTTTTTTAAACTATAATTAACATAATAATAATAATAATAATTTATTTTTTCTACAGACGTCAAAAAATGATGACATTTTTACATTAATCTCAGTATGCAAAATGCCACATTGGAGTTGTTTATCTTGACAACGCGCACGAAGTATTTCACGCACTAGAGCGAAAAATATTTCGTGCATGACGACAACGGTAACATTGGAAAGGAACACAGGAAAAAATAACTGACAAATATCAATATTTGTTAAATTTTGTTTCCGTAGTAACAAAGAAACAGATTAGATTGCGATAGAATAAATCTTTATTTTTGTATTTTAATATGATTTTCCATAATTTTTTCATTATTTCGGTAAGTCTGTAGAAAAAATGTTGTATGCAACTCGTGCGCGAAATTTCTTTGGTGCTTTCGAATGATTTTTGTCTCGGCTGCCGCCTCGACAAAAAACTTTCATTAGTATAATATCGCGCACTAGATACAGAAATAATTATGTAATTTAATTACTAGGTATTACGAATAAACAATGCATATTGTTTGTTCGCACAAAAAATATTGATATTTGGCTTATGATTCTCATTTACAGGTCGTCGAGCGAATTTGTTGTATGAGTCGAAATTCAAGAGGCCATAACTTCGGAACCACTAGAGCTATGACATCTCGTTTTTTCAATTTCACTTGAGAATTGAGACTGTTTTAACTTTTTTCCGTAACATTTTCACCTAGCAATACGTTTTTTGAGGGAAAAAAGTGAATTTCGAGAAGCCTTATTTCGGAAACTATTTTAGCAAAGACGTTATTTCCTTTTTAGTTTTGTAGAAAATTTTATGATTTTATTTGTTTAATAACTACTATTGAGGTTGAATGAACAAATTGATCTCTTAAATTCACCATTATTAGACGTTGTGGAATGAGAAATCAAGTCAGCTGGACGCAGATATAGAAAACCAAGATCAAGTTATGAAAATTTAATGTTCCTATAGCAACACCAACTGTTTACTTTTAATTTTGCCTTTGAAAATGACGTGCAAATACGTTGAAATACATATAAGGTTAAAATAAAGACCTGTTGAAGTTAAGAATTGTTTTTTTACTATAAATTTGTAATATAAGCTTTTGATTCTGCAATATTAAATATGGTTTCTTTTTATCAGTATACGAAGGTTATTAGGATTAAACTAAAGCTAAAAAATTCCAATATTTTACTGATTAGCTATCTACCTAGTTCTCTAGATCTGACTTGTATGTAAATATTATTTTATAATACAAAAAAGTCAGTTTAGAATTTACCAGTATAATAATAAATATTATATTTGTTTTTTTTTCTTTTTTTTTTAGAAATTTTGCTCTTGTCCTTAGGAATTCTCACGAAATTTGCAAATAATGTGGTAATGCATTTTTGTTGTTTCAATTTACCTAATTCTTAGAAGCTTTAAAAACGAATAGAATAAAATAAAAGTCCGGCACTGCTCGCAGTATAACGGCAGACAGTGTGCATCCAAGCGGCTGTAAGTGTGCTATGACACCGAAGGAAGGAAAATGAAGGATTGAAGAAAATTAAGTGCCTCCGGGGAATGTAGAAATATTACGTAATCAGACACGCGAGGGAGCTAAACTACACGGTCCGGAAAACCGCTTATATACTATACAAGGGAGCTTTTAATATCCACTAACGAGTCTGCTGACGGTATGCCATTCATTTTTTTACGTTTCTGCTAAAAATCCTCTATTATTATTTTGCAAATAAGACGTTAAACGTTGACAAACAAAACAAGCACTGCTTTTTTTTATAATAATACTTACTAATGATGTATATGACTGAGCGGCGAATTTAAAATTTAAACATTAAATAAGTTTGGAGAAATTATCTATTTATATAAAGCAGAACGTATGTGTGTATGTGTGTTCGGTATGTTCTAAAATTCTAACTAACTTAACAGGTGAGTTATAAACTTAAATTCGGAACGGATAGATCTTGGTGTACAATCAACCAGTACATTGAGAAACCCGAATCTTTGTGTTTAGGTAGGTATTCGACAAAAAAATTGAAACAAAACGGTGTACAAAGAAGAGTGTTTTTGCACCTGTTTTCTAAACCACCATGGGAATTTAAAGAAAACGGCGGGGTAAATATGACGAGAAAATTATGGCGGCAACAGCACTTTTCTGTATTAAAGCGAGCGGTGGTAGAAAACCGAGCAACGCTAGGTATATCTGATAGTAATATATGAAAATGGAGCTATTTTGCCATTTAAATAAAACGACAATATATTTATAATTTCCAGCTTAACTTCGTTGAAGGTCATACTGAGTATGAATAAAATACTTTATTACTTCAACAATATTTATTTATTTTAACTTTATACGTATTTCGACAAGTTTACACACCGTTATCAAAGGTTATAGAAACAACAGAACTTGGTGAGTTGATCTTGGTAATCTATGTCTGCAGATGATTTGATTTCTTATCCCAAAATGTTGAATAGAGGTGAATTTAAGAGATCAATTTGCTCATTTATAATTGGTACAGTTTTTAAATGCTTGTGAATTTGAAATGCTTCTAGTTAGTGGCGTTCCGTGGGTTCTCAATTTGGGTAGGAAATAGCAAAAAATATTTAACATTAAGATTAACAATCAAAATAAAATTACGGCACCTCCAATTTACCAAAACATGTTGTTAAATAAATTAATCTACGCATAAACTTCCTATTAAATTTTACTTTGTGATTATGCACTTTAATTTGATAAAGTAAACCCTCGGGTAAACCTTTGTCTCTAGTCAAGTGCGTGATTAATAAATAATAATTTAATTCTAACAGTTGCAGATAAATGTTCTTTGGTCGACGCACGTTTTTAAATTACAGCTGAAAGATTTTTTAAAACAGATTATTTTGTTTCAGACTATACTTTTGAGGGGCTAGATATAGATGAAAATAATGAGCAATTACAGCAAAATACTTTATTTTTAATATCGCTATCAGTTAGCTAGTTTATTCTCTTATACCATTCAGTATTGAACGATCTAGATTTCTTTCTACCGTATCTGTCTGTAACGGCCCTAGTCATTTTAAAGTACATCGCTCATGATTTTTTATTTTTATTTGTTTTTCGCAGGAGTATCCATTAAATTTTTCTGTTAAAAGCTCGTCAACGAGAATTTCTATATTTACTGCAAATTTGCAAACTATGTATGAAATAAATAAACACACAATAGCTGCACGATGCACACAACTACTGCGGCGGAAGTAAAGTAACTACAGAGGCCGTGCCTTTGCCGTGCTTATTGCGTTTTGAAATCCTTACTATTTCTTATCATTTGTCTATCTGATCATTGCATTATTTGTATCAGCGTCCATGCAAACGTATTAAGAACAAGAGATTGCTTGATTGTAATCATTTGGCCCGATAAGCTGGGACTTCGCGTATGGGAAACTGTGTTTAAAGGCAACGGTCTGTTTATTTGGCGCCTAATTTTTAATGTAACGCGGTGGTTTTAAAAAGTACAAACTGTGTAAAAGTAACTTTTTTTTAATTGAAACTTAGAATTTGATTTTTTTTGAAAACTAGGTAGGCCTACCCTGCCCAATAGGACGGACCGCCACTGCTTCTGGTATATGTAATTTAAGTTCATCATCACAAGAATGTAAACATTTTACAGTGTTATTGGATGTCATTAAATGATTGTGTTTAGGGTAATGGTATTTGTGTGGTTGCTTATATTTGTAATTTGTAACAATGTACGCGTTCCTTGTACCTAATATCAAAATTTCTAATTGTCTGGCCTAAAAATTGCAATGGGAGCAATTTAATTTGTAAATTCCTGATTGCCTGATTTTAGCAAATCATCGGTTTTTGAATTTGCAGTAAACAAAGTGCTTAAAATGTGTTTAGTTTTACAGCTTACTTTATATTTATTTGTCTTGTTTATTTTAACATTTTTTTTCTGATTTGTCACCAAAATACGGAACGGAAGCAAATTTAAATGCATGGGATGAAGTTGGAGTATTCGAATACATTTATTATAAAATCGTTTTCTTTAATTAATGTATCAATAAGTTTAGTATTATAACCATTACTATATGAAATTTGTTTAATAATTAAATTCTATTATAATTAATTTCATCTAAAGGAACCGTTAAAGCGCTATGTATCATGGACCTCTATGCTAATTTGTGTTTTATGATGCCAAGAATCGTGTGGTATTGCAATGTCTGTTTTTTATAAACAGAATATTCAAGTTAATTATTTGAATTAATTTTTATGTCTAAAGCTTAAAAGTTAAAGGGCCTATTTTGTTCAGTTTCTAGTGTAAATTATGATGTTAAGATGCAAGCTGTTATTAAAAATTAAAAACTCATTAATCAATTTAAATGAACTATTACAACATGCTAAAATGTCATCAACATAATGAAACCAAATTATAACTTTCTCAGATTGATTTGATTCGAATATTTGATCTTCTAGATTTTGCAAAAATTTTTTAGCTAAAAGAGGTGAAATTAGACTTCCCATGGGTAAACCATCTTTTTGGAAATAAATTTTATTATTATAAATAATAATTTTGATTAATGCAAAGTTCAAATAAATGAATCAACTCAGTTCGTTTTATTAATTCAACATTTTTGTTAACAAGAATAGTATTTAACAAAGGAACACACTCTTGAGGAGGTATTTACTCGCAAATACCTTTTCTCAAGGAGTGGTGGTAGCTCAGAGGTTAGGCGCTTAGCCTCTAACGCTAAAGATCTAGGGTTCGATTCCCCGCCGAAGCCATGCAGCAATAAAAATCTATGCCGCAACCCGCCACTCACATTCCCCAATCCGGTGTAGGCAGCCGTGGGGTCTTAATGTCTGAAACCTTCTCTGGAATTTAGTCGTTCGGATTCGACGTTAAACTGTAGGTCCTTCGTACTCCACCTTAGCGCTAAGGAGAGTACGTGGCAGAGAAGAGTGTCGGTGCCCAGCAGTGGGACGTAAAAGCTGATTACGATTACCTTCTCAAGAGTATATTCTTTTGTAAAAACATATTCTTATTAACATTCTCATCTTTACCGCACTGGATTTAAATCACAATTTAAATAGTAACTTTGTAGAATTTAAATGGATTTTCTATCATTATCAGCAGTTGCCACTGAAAATTTTATTTTATTTTATTTTATTCGTTGCCGTTTTATTGTTAATTTTGTTCAATAACCACTAGATGTTTATGCCAGACCCTGTATATTAAACATGATTACTTGTTTGCATTTTTGATCTCAATTTTTTATAAAAAAAAAAGTTAACTGTGCTTATACAGTTGATTCGTAAAATAACACTTTTCTGTTCGCTTTTAAAATTAAATCTTCCACAATTTTTATACCACTCAATTAAATCAATAAAGAACCAGGTACCGCCCCTGGCAACGTCAAGAAAATTTTTAGTAGGTACTAGGATGATTAAGGTAAGAATAATATGAAATCGATTAAAATTATTTATGATGTTTCCTTAGACATTCACTTATTGATACCATTCGGTACGTTTCTTAAAACTGAAGTTGATTTTCCCGTGAAAAGTAACGTGAATTGTGAATGCAATTAGCTTCGTTGAGGCAAAAAACAATTTTTTTGTAATATTCGGGTTATTATCGATAATTTACATTATTTGGTAACAAAATTATTTGCTTCTGTCACGTTCTTTCTCTGAAAATGTTACTTGTAAGGGTGCTATGTCTGCTTTAACAACTCTAAATGTAATAACACGGCACACAATGTCTAGTTTCGCAGTAAAAGGAGCCATAATTCAAATTATGTAGAAATTCTGACCCAAATTCAAAAAATAACTTTAGACTGAGAAATGCTACTTTACAAAATGCCACTTTTTACTTCTTTTGCAATTGTTTTATGGTCATTTAGATTGTATTTAGTTAAGAACCGCCCAAACAATATTATTAACTGCAACAAAAATGTAGTTAACAACTGGGCTACTGAGCGAGTTGGCCGACTAATGTGTAGCGCTTTTAATATTGTTATTGCCATTTATTTTCTTGAAAATACGTTATGTGACAGTGCAAAGCATTTAAGAAATCATATTGAAAATAGTATTCTTCATCTTACAGTGCTAAAAAAAATAAGCGGTGCTATCGCTTTACAAACAAATGACCTAAAAAAGTTTGAGCTTGCCTAATTACATTCTTCGATAATGTAAAAACTTTTATTAAAAACACATTTTCGTAAAGTAAATCGGTAAAGCTATTTTTAATGTTTTTCTATACCATGCCTTCGGTACAGAGTAATATTGATTTCATGAAAATGTTTGAACACGAAAAAGTAGTTTTAAAAAATGGCTGTCTGCGGGTGGGTGGTTGGGTTGTTGGGTGCGTGGGTAAGCGCTCTTAATATATAAGCCGAAAGTACTGAACTGATTTTGATGAACTTTTAAATCAAGAGGTACATCGAAAACTGTAGTTCTAGTCAAGCTTTGTGAAAAAAATCTGAAACCGAAAGCGGGGAAGTTAGACATGTTTTCTTGGTAACGTATGCTGCTAGAACCGAAAATTGGCTACAATGCGATTTTTTGTTGAAAGCTACAATTTTACTGTGCGTTTATTATGAATTTTTGAAAATTGAAAAACCCTTTCATTTATTAAACGGAGTCCAATAAATAGTTATTTTTTCAACTAGGCAAAAGAGTAGCATATTTAATGTTTTGGCGGATTTGTTAGAATTAACATTAATTTTGTGATTATTTTTAATACATATATTTAATATTATCGGCGTCGTCGTAGCCATCATGTTGCTACGTTATGTGGTTGCTATGTACAAACAAATTTGATGTTTGTAATTTCATAAATGTCTTTTATCGCCGATGGTCAGTAAATGCATGATATTACGGACAGTTGACGGTCGGTAAAGTAATACATTTAATGATTAGGCAGTAATAGTATATTACATACCGAGGTGGAAAGTGTTTCATTCCTGTCGAGAGATATGGTAGTTGACCGAGGCGCAAAGCGCCGCGGTCAACTAATTCTCGAGACAGGAAAACTTTTCACCGAGGCTTGTATACTATTTTATTCACAATCAGTTTTATTCACAATCAGTTATTAATTAATTATTGAGTTTTAAACATAATTTCTATTAATGTTTATTGACAGTTTTATCATAATTTGATTAGTCTACTTTAACAAAGAGATCTGTGGGGGTGTTGCTAGGCAACATGTCAACATTTTTATTTATTCTGTCAGTACAGTTTTTAAATTATTTGCTTTGATAAATATTATCATTTTAACGCATAATATGTCTGATAGTGAGTTAGACTGTACGAGTAGTTTTGGGAACTTAATAAGTTATTGTTTAGTTTTTTATTAAATAAAACATTATCTTCATTGTGGGTACTTTTATTACAATTCGACTACTCAAAATGACACGAACATTTAAGCTGTTGAAAGTGACGTTTAAGTAGCCGGAAAAGTCTTTTTCAGCTAGCCGGAAAAGACTTTTCCGGGTAGGTACACAATGTATGACTTTCCAACTTTTTAAAAGCCGGAAAGTGACATATTAGTACTTGATTGTGAATAAATACATTGACATAATGACTAAGCAGTAAATGAAATATTTAACCTATATTATTATGAAACAATAAATGTGGAAAAGAACAATATTATTTATTGTAAATATTAACAGTTACATAAGTACAATCTTTGAATACTACTGGGATTTGTTCTTCAATATTCGTTTTCTTCAATTCACTTTTATAAGTTGTATTTGATATCAGCTTTTTCTTACCGCGTTTGATACTAGCTTCACAAACAAAGACAATTGAGAAATAAACAAACAAAAAATTCAACAGCAACCACAGCCACCTCAGTGCAATCGTATTTTCATTTGAGTACAAGAAAAATGATCTTAAAAATGTAAATCTTAAACGATCGGCGAAAATTATATGTTTGATACGGCAATAAAGCAGATTTAAAGCGTTAGCTGGCTCAAAGCTTCGACTTCGTCTCGGCTCTGAAACTGCCAGCCGCGGCTTTAAATCATATGCTTTATTGGCTTATTAAACAAATAACTATTTTTGCCGATTGACATTAAAAGTTTGATTTTATTAACATTTGACAGTCACTAAAGTTTCACTTTTAGTGTCTAGGCTGTAAACACAAACAGAATAACATATACGGAATTATTAACGTCAAATTTGTCATAGCAACATGATGGCTACGATGACGTCGATAACATTAAAAATATTGCAATAATTACAAAATAAGGTTAACTCTAACAAATCGACAAAAAAATTATATGTTTAACACGGCAGAAAGGCAGTTTTACTGCCTTGGCTAGATTCATAGCCTCGTCTGAGCCTTGGCTATGAAACGCCAGCCGCGGCAGTAAAACAATACTTTTCTGCCCAGTTAAACAAATAACTATTTTATTGGCGTTTGTCATTTTGAGTGTCGTTTATTAATTCGTAGGTAGTTAAAGTGATCTTTTACTGCCAAGGCAGTAAAAGTGACACTCATTATGACTAAGAGGATAAAATCTAATGTTAGTTTTTAAATAGGTACTGTAGAAAATATCAATTCCAAATGTTTAAAATATTCAAAATAATAATTTTTAAAAACTGGCCAAACGTTTTTGTCTTTAAACTTGGTAGAGGCGAATATGGACTACAAATTTAATTTTTTGCTAAATTCCATAATTCCACTGTAGCACCTTTTATGAATTTTTCAAAATCAAAAATTAGTGTCTTATTTATTAATATTAAACGGGAAACAATACTTTAAAAAAATTTCTCTCACCGACATTTTTGGACTTGGACAAGTTATGATCCGAGCATGATTACTAAGACTCAGCATCATTATTGCTGGCGGCACGAACTGACATCTGTAATAAAGTAGTGGGGGTATGAATGGAATGGAAAGTTGCCTATATAGCTTGTTTTCTTAGAAATCTAACAAACGGCGAAATGTATAACGTTATAATTATAAAATTTACACTTTTGCAAATACGGTAAGTATTAATATCTAGTAAAATAGTAAAATAGGGAAAGTCTACTCCAAGTCTACACTTCAGCATTTTTACTTTGAAAATAAGCGTTTTAACAATAATTACGTAAGTATTTGCTGAAAAAGTAAGTTACAATGCTCTTTATTTGTGATCTTTATTTTCTAGTTTCTTTATCTACATCAACTTAAACTTCAAGCTATTATTTTTGATTTCCTACTTCGGCAACTGTTGCAGCTTCCTGGCTTTAAAAAAACATTAAATGCACCTAACGCCATATTTACTGCTTAGAAATTTACACGGAAGCAAACGCAATGGCTTTTCCGCTGAAATTCGTTTTAAATACTGAGCTGTATCGGTTCCTGCTGCAAGCACGTCGCACGTAGGCAGCCGAAAGCAAAGACACACCGAGGATCAGTGCCTTTAATATATAAATGCAATTTAAATTATATATTTTTATTTATTTTAGTAGTGTTATTGTTTTTATTGATAGTTTTTTACACAAAACTATTTGTGAATTCTTGACTTGAATTCTACTTTGGGAACCGCTGCTCTACAGCCATTTTTCTATGTTTTTGTAATACGTTGTATAAAAATTTTCAGCACTACTTAAAGAAATAATTTAATGCAATATAAAAAAAATCAAAACGGGAAGGGTGATGTAGGGAACGTGCACCCCTTACCACCCCTCGGCTTTGTTTCCAATGGAGGTGAATTTAAAAGATGAAGTTGCCCGTTCATTAACGGTACAGTTTCTGAAAATGTTTGTGGATTTCAAAAGCTTTTAGTATATCTGATTTATGTTTATCATCACAAAAGCGACATTTTATAGTGTTATTAGATGTCATTGAATGATTGTGTTTTAATAAGTGTTTAGCGTCATTAGATTAATGGGGGTGTTTGTATTTGTAACAACGTACGTGTTCTTTATACCTAATATCAAACTTTCTAATCGTCTGGCCTATACAAACCGAATTACAATGCGAAGAATTTAATTAGGAAATGCCTGATTTTAGCAAATTATCTGTATTTGATTTTGCATTAAACAAAGTGTTTAAACTGTTTTTAGTTGTATTAAAACTTACTTTATATTTATTTGTCTTGTTTATAATTTTGGCATTTTTCTTCTGATTTGTTACCAAAATATGGAATTAAAGCATATATAATTGTATTGGCTAAAGATGTATTCGGATACATTTTTTTAATTGGCTAATTCATTTATTACATAAATCGATTAAAGAAACACGTTAGTTATATTACCCAATGACATTTACTAACAAAATATTATTTATTTTATAACCAATTTAAATTTAAAAGCTTTAACTGGTAATCTCACCAAATATTAACATTAACTAAAGGAATTAAAACAAAAAAAAAATTGCCAGGTTTGTTTACACAACCACCAAAACTACACGGTTTATTAAAAATACACAAACCCAATATGTCCATTAGACCACATAGCTGCACCCAACCAGATGCTAGCAAACACACTAAATAATATAGTTACCAGTTTCGATTATAAACTAAAATATTCAATTAAAAATTCTTCCGAGGTAATCAACAAATTATCTAATGTACATTTACCACCACAAATCAAGCTAGTTAGTTTTGAGACAGTAATTAAAGAAAAATATTATAAATTAACCATTCAAAAATTTATCTGAATAACCCAATTTCATCCGATACAATTAAATATGCCTCGATCTCATATTTTGGTGAGAAATCAGAAAAAAATACTAAAATTATAAGCAAGAAAAAAATATAAAGCATTTTAAACACTTTGTTTAATGCAAAATGAAAAACAGATGATTTGCTAAAACAGGCGTTCAGAAATTAAAGTGTTCGCATTGTAATTCGGTTTATATAGACAATTAAAAGAACACGTACGTTGTTACAAATACTAACACCCACATCAATCCAATTACGCTAACAATCATTTAATGACATCTAATATCACTATAAGATGTTTACATTTTTGTAATGATAAACGTAAATTAGATATACTAGAACCTTTTGAAATTCACAAACATTTTAAAAAACTGTACCGTTAATAAACGAGCAACTTAATCTCTTAAATTTTCCTTTATTAAACATTTTGGAGTGAGAAATCAAGTCATCTGCAGACGATTACCGAGATCAAGTCACCAAGTTCTATTACTATAACAACACTAACTGTTTACTTTTTAATATAACCTTTGATAATGAAATGTAAACATGTCAAAATTCGTATAAGATTAAAATAAATAAATATAGTTAAATTAAAAAGTTTTTTAATTATACTCAATGAATATTTACACGACGAAGTAAAGCTAGAATTTATAAATAAAATAAAAGAATAGGCTGCCCGAAAATTTAATAATAATGAAATACGGTTTGACGACAAATTACCACGTTATGCACGATATAAATCAATGCAATCCTCACTAGGGATGTTCGCTAGACTGATATAATTTGACAAGAGTCTTGGCAGTGTATAGGAACTTTGTAAATGAACGTGACACTGCAAAGCAAAATAGATTTGCAATTGTGCTAAATATACGTATCCTGCAAGTAGCTTATGCTTAGTAAAGGTTAATCGAATGAAGTTTATAAATAGATCAGCTTAGTTATTATAACACGTATTCATTGTAAGATTAACATTGTCGAATTATGGATGCTCTTCTTGCATTCGAAGTGTTGATGCATTTAAATTTTTATTACTACCCCATGTTTGCAATTTCTAACATTGGAATGTGTTTTGCAAAGTATAGCAGTACAGTTTTTTCTACTCCTTACATAGGCCAAGACGCGTGCGTGCAAAGCAGCTTAATTCTCTCTGAGTTTTTCAAAATAATGCTTTTTCGAAAACTTCGGGATCAGCGCGAAGGTATGGTGTTACAACGACCTTGATTTAGTTATATCATTTGCTTAGTTGTTGTAGAGGTAGACTGTAGTGTTTTGATAAAGTAGCTTTTTTTCTAGTTATTTTGTTATATGTTTTAATTTTGTAGAGTAAACTTCGAAAAAGATCGGCTATAATAAAATGACAAATTCATGAAAAATTAATAACAAATTATAAATTATTTTTGTCGGTTTGGAAATTCTAATGTGACTCATCTTCTTATGGTTTTATTTCGTGCTTTACCTGTAGTTTTAGTAGTAAAATGTTCAGTGACAACATTCATTTAACTGACATAAATGTTATGTTAAATAAAAAATGGTGTTAATGTACGAAACCCCGGTTTTGGATGATTTGCCCTGCATTCCAACCTTAGAAAATTTGTTATTTTTGTGTACTTTACTAGTATTCCTCAAATATTGTTCCATATATTTTATGAACGATTTTAATTTCGTAGCGGTGTGTTCCCTAAATATAAGCTTCTTCAAGAAACCTACAAGAATGCTTAATAAAGGTAACCGAAGTAACGCACCCTTTGTGAACCTCCTATTTGGGTTATTTAACAATTTATCTATCTGCTTATCTTTTACTATGAAATTCATTGCATGGAGAATACTCTGTAAAGTGTAATTATTCGTTGTAGGTTCGTCCGTAGTTGTAGCACTACTTTTCATAGTAATTTCGGTGACATCTCTGCTCTACGTGTTTATGATTCAATTTCCTGTTCTTAAATTGGAATATAGCTTGGATACAATTATGTTCGTGCTTTTAATTAGCGAACTGGTTTGTGGCATTTGTTCATTTTTACCTTGCTGTAAGAAACAATATAATTAAATTCAATAAATTTCATTTACTTGACTTTCTTATTTTTCAAGTAATACAAATTTAAATGGTTGACATTTTTATTTATTTCAGCGTTACGAATTTATATCTAAAAAAAATTAATGGTATAAATCACAAACAAAAATTTTCCCATTCCTCCAAAAGAATGTATAAATAAATATACACAGTGTCCCATATGAGATAGAGCCGATTTTTGCTTATATTAAATGAGGTCTTTGTACATTGAACATAAAGAGTGACTATTTTGTCTATTCTTAATGCTCGGTAGTTAAGGACGTTTATAGTTGCGCAGAGAAAGCAAGTTTAACCCCGGTTAACCCATTACCATAATTGCTTAAAATGGCAGCCATCTTAGGCCAGTTTTTGTTGTATTCAAGAGACATTACTGCTCTGCGAAACATATTGGGGTCATTTAGGACATGCCTTGCTGTTTCGAATATGCATTATTTATTCAATTTGCTAGATCGTTTCATACCCAAGATTTTTCATACGCTCTCATAAGTAATAGTCAGTGGCGTCAAGTCGGGAGACCTCGGCGGTTAGATCGATCGATAAAGCCACTTTTAAACTGCTGGTTTAATGATTGTCTTATCTCTATCGCAAATACTGCTGGAGTGCCGTTGTACTAGAACCACATACCTGCTAATGTTAAAAACAATTTTTAGAAAATAGCAGTGTTAAATAATTTGCTTCGTAGCTCACATTGCATTTTTCTTTATTTTCTTGCTCATTTTAGCTTACAACTGAAAATTTTCATATTGAGAATAAACAAAATGATCACTCTTAAATTTGTGATCTAATAAACTACGCAAATATTGTTGAACTATCGACTCTATATCATGAAACATCCTGTAGAGTACATTAGAACGGGTGGTTATAAAATAAATTTTATTGAACATTAAGAAATAATTAATGTGGATGTTTTTAAGCACTACGCGAGGACGTAAACCTATAATTATGTTCTCTTACTAATGGTTTCACAAAAAAAGCTTTTAAATCCTAATTACATACATGCAATTATTCTCGGCACAAAACGTTATTTTCTCTGCACAAAGAACAAGGTGAGTGATGCTGCTCAATATGAACTTACCCCCACGCCATTGTTCAGGAAACAGATATTTTTCGAAGTCGTTCTATTCCTGTTCAGCTTAAATTGAATTCAGGATCCGTTCGGCAAAAATACGTGTTCGCCTTCGACGCCACATTATACAATACGTTCGCTTATTCTTTCCCTTCTAAAATTCGTTTATTTTTGCTAATTCCATAAAAAAACTTATTTGACATTTTTGTTGTGAGGTAAGGTTTATATACAATATTGATTTGTTTAAACCAGTAAATGAGAATACATAATTCCATGGATTTTTGTTATAAGTAATCTCAATTCCCATAAAGTTAATGTACAGAACACAGTAAAGTTTTCTGTTTATAGATTTAAGAGTTTATTAAATGTTTGTGTAAAGACAGAGTAAATATTATTATTATAGAAACAACTGCAAATAATGCCGTTGAAAGGATCATGGTCGTTTATTTAAATGCGTTCTATAGTTTTCACTTTTACTACCCTGTTAGTCTCGCCTTGAAATATTCAAACTTTGCTCCAATCTACGACTAACTGCAAACAAGTTTCATTTATTTTTTACAGTCTTTGTATATTCAATATTATTTTAAAATAGAAAATTTAAAGGAAGCTGAAACAAGTTTGTTGAGGAAGGTAGGTACAGAAGTTGAGTAAGAAATAGAAAATGAGTGAAGCACTACGCCTGAACTTTCCTATACTTCAGATATTCATACTGTTACTTATCATACAGGATTTGGGCAAAAGTACCAAACAATGCAAATATCTTTAATACGGCAACCGCAATTTTTACATGAAGGTTTCGATATACGGCGGATAAAATAAAGGTATTGGTGGTTTAAAAGGACTTCCGGTGTAGCCGGAAATGATATCAACTTATTTATTTTAAATGAAACACCCTGTATATTTTTTGATATATCAATAAAACTTTTTTTTGCGAGTTCAGTGATATAAGGTTTCATGTTTTTATTTTCAATAATTCTAGAGATATTGAATAATAATATTTCGTAATTGTTATCTAGCAGCTCATGGAAACAAAAGAATGTGAAAAGATTAAAGAGTTATGTAATGTCAAATATGCTTGGTTCGTGTTGTGTTGTTTTGATGTTCGATAGATTGAGCAGTGTAGTTGCAGTAGTCAATTAATTAACCAAAATTAATTAAAACTGCTGAATTTAACATCAGAAATGGTTCAATTAGCAGAAAGAGAACGAATTCAAATTTTAGTTATGGTTGGTTTTGGTGAGCGTCGTAGAACTCAGGAAAAAGTTTGTACTTTATTTAACAATTTGCAATCTTTCTGTTAATTTAACCATTTCTGATGTTAAATTCAGCTGTTTTAATTAATTTGGTTAATTTAATTGATTACTGCAACCACACTGCTCAATCTATCGGACATCAAAACAACACAACACAAACCAAGCATATTTGACAACATTACATAACTATTTAAGCATCTCGCATTCTTTTGTTTTTATGAGCTGCTAGATAACAATTACGAAATATTATTATTCAATATCTCTAGAATTATTGAAAATAAAAACATGAAACCTTATATCACTGAACTCGCAAAAAAAAAGTTCTATCGATATATCAAAAAATATACAGGGTGTTCTATTTAAAATAAAAAAGTTGATATCATTTCCGGCTAAACCGGAAGTCCTTTTAAACCGCCGATACTTTTATAGTATCCACCGTATATCCGAACCTGCATGTAGATATTTGCATTGTTCCGTACTTTTGCCCAACCCTGTATATTCAAAGGTATTTTATTATCTACGTTCTACGCCCCGGCAATGACTACAATAACATCCCACCACTCTTGCCGCTGTATCGAGAACATGGCTGCATAACAGTAATATTAAAATATATAATAATAAAGCTTTCATAAAAAAATAGTATAACCTTTTTGAGATCTTTCCATTTATTCATCTACTTACTACAAAAAGAGACAGTAGTCAAGCAAAGGTCTATCTGTGTAGTTCGGTCACGCGCCGTTGGACTTCTATGCTTCGGTCAATGCATGGGTCTTTCACGCGCTTCAAAGAAAGAGAGAGATGTGAAGTAAACTGGTAGTAGGCTGAAATTTTATTCGAAGTTATTTGTAAAGAAAAATGTGATTTTTAATTTTTCGGAAATAGATACCTGGGAATTAAAGAAAACCAAAAACAGAAAGACAAATCCGTTAGACAAAAATTGGATAGAAGGGGGAAAATTAACTCTTCCAAATATTGCTGTACCGAGAAATTGAGTTAAGAACTTTATTTTACTATCAATCATGAATAATTTAGCCATAACAAAAATTATAAATCGGCTCCCGTTTAATTAATAAAACTGTAGAAATTTCCGATTTTCAAAAATTCATAGCAGGTGTCACACAGAAATTGGCAGATTGGGTAACCAACTAAATTATAGCTAATTTATAGTTCTATTAGACTATAAAATTTAAAAAAAATCGCGTTTCTATTTTTTGAGCAATTTGAAAATTTTTAAAATAAAAAAAAAATTTTGTATCATAGTTTTCATCTTTTAAAAAATGTTTGTGCGTAGTAACATTGCGGTTTTATAGGGACATTGCAGTAAATAATTTGATCTTCACTTGTTAACTCGTTTTTGAGTAATAACGAGTTAAAATTAAAATTTTCAAAAAATCGTAGCACCCCCCATTTTGAAGCTAGAAGGTTCAGTAAAAAAGCATTTGTTTTGCTCTAAGGTTTTCTAACTGATTCCGTTGTTAGATTTAGTAATTCATTTTTTGGAAATAATGTTATCTAGTCTAACTTCCGCTTCCGGTTTCACATTTTTTTTAAAAGCTAATTTTTACGATATATTTTTGATGTATTCCATACTCTACAGTAGGATGCAGCGAGCAGTACATTTTCAAAATGCCGGATAACGGATATTCGGTATCCGGCTGCTCAGCCGGATAGCCGGATACCGGATTATCCGGCATAGTTTTTACTTTTGAAATAGTTTCAGCTTAAATGCAGTAAAATTTAGGTTTTAATCACAGAGCATAATATATACTTAAAGAGTATGCAATGCACGAATCCTATGGTCTTATTCTGTAGTGTTTTAGAGAGAGAGCACCGAGAAATGGAAACTACTAAATGTAATATTTCAAGGATGTTCTGATTCGCTCTAATATTGTTTTTTGTTCACAATGAAGATTGGAAATATGTCAACGAAATTGATTGTAATTACAAGAATTAATAATTTTCAACAAATGTTAAAACTAAAACGTGTTCTGTCCTGATAGATCCGACACTATCAAGAAATCAACTGACATAACCTAACATATATGGTTTTTATCGACATTTAACTAAAATATTGACGATTGACGATCGAGTGCTTTTATAAGTTCCTTGTCTCGGATCTCTGTGTCACATGTACTGCAAAATTGAGACCTGCATATCATAGCAACAGGCGGTTCATGCATACTTCTTACATTATACATATATTACTTCGTGGTTTTCACAAATAATACTTATTGATGTTGTTTGAAATCATTACAAATTTTTAACTCGCATAAATGCCGATCTCAATAATATAAATTTTATGCAGATCTGCAAAATACTGGACTTATGAGGTTTTTTCTCTGTTACTTTCAATTATTTTAGTCTATATTTCCAAATCAAATTGCATGCATAATCTCTTTTACTTGAAGAAAAATCTCCGGCCGGATATTTCATATTATCCGGCCAAACCGAATATTCGGTGAAATGGCCGGATAGGCCGGATAACGGATAAAAACCGAATATCCGTTGCATCCCTACTCTACAGCTCATCGAATTCGGACCGTCCGCTTCCGTTCGGGAGTTATGGAGCGAACTCCTCCAGAGACACACATTTATGAAAACAATTTTTTTGGGCTCTTGGAGGGAAAATCGTCAATTTCGAAAATTTTCTTGTTCAATACTGGAAGTATAGAACAGTAAAAATTATAATTATCCAGTTATTGACGTTTGAAAATTTCTAGATGTTGTAATTGTGCTGTTATAAATAGAACTTGTTCTAAGCTTTATTCAAGCAGCTATTGGGGGGCTTCAAGTTTCACATTTTCAAAACTTCTTAGAGTGGCCGTAGCTCACTGGT